>JAQJVK010000001.1:66113145-67338333 GCA_035578135.1 Flexamia atlantica | reverse complement strand
CGAGACCAATGGACTTAGAGAAATGATTTAAAATACCAAATTGTTTTTTTTAGATAAATCCAATGGCGTAAACAATAATTGGATAAATATAATTTTCAATTTGAAAAACTCAATAAACCCATTTTTGGGGGGGTAAAAATGGGGCCTTTACCCCACTTTGGATATGTCGATCTGGCTGGTTTACGATCTCGTCCAAGAGAATCTAGTTTTACATGTCTGTACCAAATTTTGTTACGATCGGAGGATATTTACGAGAGTTATCGTGCTAACAAAAACTCAAATGATGAAAATTCTATTCCCCCTATAAGCCCATGTTAAATTTTGAAACAAATCGTGATTTTTGCAGGTAAAAATGCGTTTTCACAATAAACTCACTTCATATCCAGAAAGTACACATAAAAAGCTGTCAATTGATATAAATATTAATATGATTGCTGAGGTTACCCTGAACGGATATTTTTTGTCCATTCTGTTCTGTTAAAACGACGGTAATAGCTTATTTCTAAGGAAATTCGCTAATAACTTAGAGACCAAAGGACCTACAGCAATGATTGAAGCTACCAAATTGTTTGTTTTTTCGAGCTGAATCCAAAAGTGAAAGCTATAATTTGATAACTTTGATTTTTAAATTTGAAAATCTCAAAAAACCCATTTTTTGGTTGGCAAAAAGGGGCCTTCCAGAGGTATTTTCGCTTATATCTCGGAGACCAATGGACTTAGAGAAATGATTTAAGATACCAAATTGTTTGATTTTCGAGTTAAATTCAATGGTGTAAACAATAATTTGATAAATATATTTTTCAATTTGAAAAACTCAAAAAAACCCATTTTTGGGCGGTAAAATGGGGCCTTTACCCCACTTTGGATATATCGATCTGGCTGGTTTACGAACTCATCCAAGAGAATCTAGTTTTACATGTCTGTACCAAATTTTGTTACGATCGGAGGATATTTACGAGAGTTATCGTGCTAACAAAACTCAAATGATGAAAATTCTATTCCCCATATAAGGCCATGTTAAATTTTGAAACAAATCGTGATTTTGCAGGTTAAAATGCGTTTTCACAATAAACTCATTTCATATCCAGAAAGTACACATAAAAAGCTGTCAATTGATATAAATATTAATATGATTGCTGAGGTTACCCTGAACGGATATTTTTTGTCCATTCTGTTCTGTTAAAACGACGGTAATAGCTTATTTCTAAGGAAAATCGCTAATAACTTAGAGACCAATGGACCTACAGCAATGATTGAAGCTACCAAATTGTTTTTTTTTCGAGCTGAATCCAAAAGTGAAAGCTATAATTTGATAACTTTGATTTTTAAATTTGAAAGTCTTAAAAAACCCATTTTTTTGTTGGCAAAAAGGGGCCTTCCAGAGGTATTTTCTCTTATATCTCGGAGACCAATGGACTTAGAGAAATGATTTAAAATACCAAATTGTTTTTTTTAGATAAATCCAATGGTGTAAACAATAATTTGATAAATATAATTTTCAATTTGAAAAACTCAATAAACCCATTTTTGGGGGGTAAAATGGGGCCTTTACCCCACTTTGGATATGTCGATCTGGCTGGTTTACGATCTCGTCCAAGAGAATCTAGTTTTACATGTCTGTACCAAATTTTGTTACGATCGGAGGATATTTACGAGAGTTATCGTGCTAACAAAACTCAAATGATGAAAATTCTATTCCCCCTATAAGCCCATGTTAAATTTTGAAACAAATCGTGATTTTTGCAGGTAAAAATGCGTTTTCACAATAAACTCACTTCATATCCAGAAAGTACACATAAAAAGCTGTCAATTGATATAAATATTAATATGATTGCTGAGGTTACCCTGAACGGATATTTTTTGTCCATTCTGTTCTGTTAAAACGACGGTAATAGCTTATTTCTAAGGAAATTCGCTAATACCTTAGAGACCAATGGACCTACAGCAATTATTGAAGCTACCAAATTGTTTGTTTTTTCGAGCTGAATCCAAAAGTGAAAGCTATAATTTGATAACTTTGATTTTTAAATTTGAAAATCTCAAAAAACCCATTTTTTGGTTGGCTAAAAGGGGCCTTCCAGAGGTATTTTCGCTTATATCTCGGAGACCAATGGACTTAGAGAAATGATTTAAGATACCAAATTGTTTGTTTTTTTGAGTTAAATCCAATGGTGTAAACAATAATTGGATAAATATATTTTTCAATTTAAAAAACTCAAAAAACCCATTTTTGGGCGGTAAAATGGGGCCTTTAACCCACTTTGGATATGTCGATCTGGCTGGTTTACGATCTCGTCCAAGAGAATCTAGTTTTACATGTCTGTACCAAATTTTGTTACGATCGGAGGATATTTACGAGAGTTATCGTGCTAACAAAACTCAAATAGTGAAAATTCTATTCCCCATATAAGCCCGTGTTAAATTTTGAAACAAATCGTGTTTTGCAGGTAAAAATGCGTTTTCACAATAAACTCATTTCATATCCAGAAAGTACACATAAAAAGCTGTCAATTGATATAAATATTAATATGATTGCTGAGGTTACCCTGAACGGATATTTTTTGTCCATTCTGTTCTGTTAAAACGACGGTAATAGCTTATTTCTAAGGAAATTCGCTAATAACTTAGAGACCAAATGACCTGCAGCAATGATTGAAGCTACCACATTATTTGTTTTTTCGAGCTGAATCCAAAAGTGAAAGCTATAATTTGATAACTTTGATTTTTAAATTTGAAAATCTCAAAAAACCCATTTTTTGGTTGGCAAAAAGGGGCCTTCCAGAGGTATTTTCGCTTGTATCTCGGAGACTAGACCAATGGACTTAGAGGAATGATGTAAAATACCAAATTGTTTTTTTTAGTTAAATCCAATGGTGTAAACAGTAATTGGATAAATATAAGTTTTCAATTTGAAAAACTCAAAAAACCCATTTTTGGGGGTAAAATGGGGCCTTTACCCCACTTTGGATATATCGATCTGGCTGGTTTACGATGTCGTCCAAGAGAATCTAGTTTTACATGTCTGTACCAAATTTTGTTACAATCGGAGGATATTTTCGAGAGTTATCGTGCTAACAAAACTCAAATGATGAAAATTCTATTCCCCATATAAGCCCATGTTAAATTTTGAAACAAATCGTGATTTTGCAGGTAAAAATGCGTTTTCACAATAAACTCATTTCATATCCAGAAAGTACACATAAAAAGCTGTCAATTCATATAAATATTAATATGATTGCTGAGGTTACCCTGAACGGATATTTTTTGACCATTCTGTTCTGTTAAAACGACGGTAATAGCTTATTTCTAAGGAAATTCGCTAATAACTTAGAGACCATAGGACCTACAGCAATGATTGAAGCTACCAAATTGTTTGTTTTTTCGAGCTGAATCCAAAAGTGAAAGCTATAATTTGATAACTTTGATTTTTAAATTTGAAAATCTCAAAAAACCCATTTTTTGGTTGGCAAAAAGGGGCCTTCCAGAGGTATTTTCGCTTATATCTCGGAGACCAATGGACTTAGAGAAATGATTTAAGATACCAAATTGTTTGATTTTCGAGTTAAATTCAATGGTGTAAACAATAATTTGATAAATATATTTTTCAATTTGAAAAACTCAAAAAAACCCATTTTTGGGCGGTAAAATGGGGCCTTTACCCCACTTTGGATATATCGATCTGGCTGGTTTACGAACTCATCCAAGAGAATCTAGTTTTACATGTCTGTACCAAATTTTGTTACGATCGGAGGATATTTACGAGAGTTATCGTGCTAACAAAACTCAAATGATGAAAATTCTATTCCCCATATAAGGCCATGTTAAATTTTGAAACAAATCGTGATTTTTTCAGGTAAAAATGCGTTTTCACAATAAACTCATTTCATATCCAGAAAGTACACATAAAAAGCTGTCAATTGATATAAATATTAATATGATTGCTGAGGTTACCCTGAACGGATATTTTTTGTCCATTCTGTTCTGTTAAAACGACGGTAATAGCTTATTTCTAAGGAAAATCGCTAATAACTTAGAGACCAATGGACCTACAGCAATGATTGAAGCTACCAAATTGTTTTTTTCTTCGAGCTGAATCCAAAAGTGAAAGCTATAATTTGATAACTTTGATTTTTAAATTTGAAAGTCTTAAAAAACCCATTTTTTGGTTGGCAAAAAGGGGCCTTCCAGAGGTATTTTCTCTTATATCTCGGAGACCAATGGACTTAGAGAAATGATTTAAAATACCAAATTGTTTTTTTTAGATAAATCCAATGGTGTAAACAATAATTGGATAAATATAATTTTCAATTTGAAAAACTCAATAAACCCATTTTTGGGGGGTAAAATGGGGCCTTTACCCCACTTTGGATATGTCGATCTGGCTGGTTTACGATCTCGTCCAAGAGAATCTAGTTTTACATGTCTGTACCAAATTTTGTTACGATTGGAGGATATTTACGAGAGTTATCGTGCTAACAAAACTCAAATGATGAAAATTCTATTCCCCCTATAAGCCCATGTTAAATTTTGAAACAAATCGTGATTTTTGCAGGTAAAAATGCGTTTTCACAATAAACTCACTTCATATCCAGAAAGTACACATAAAAAGCTGTCAATTGATATAAATATTAATATGATTGCTGAGGTTACCCTGAACGGATATTTTTTGTCCATTCTGTTCTGTTAAAACGACGGTAATAGCTTATTTCTAAGGAAATTCGCTAATAACTTAGAGACCAATGGACCTACAGCAATGATTGAAGCTACCAAATTGTTTGTTTTTTCGAGCTGAATCCAAAAGTGAAAGCTATATTTTGATAACTTTGATTTTTAAATTTGAAAATCTCAAAAAACCCATTTTTTGGTTGGCAAAAAGGGGCCTTCCAGAGGTATTTTCGCTTATATCTCGGAGACCAGACCAATGGACTTAGAGGAATGATGTAAAATACCAAATTGTTTTTTTTTTTCGAGCTAAATCCAATGGTGTAAACAGTAATTGTCTAAATATAAGTTTTCAATTTGAAAAACTCAAAAAACCCATATTTGGGGGGTAAAATGGGGCCTTTACCCCACTTTGGATATATCGATCTGGCTGGTTTACGATCTCATCCAAGAGAACCTAGTTTTACATGTCTGTACCAAATTTTGTTACGATCGGAGGATATTTACGAGAGTTATCGTGCTAACAAAACTCAAAAAATAAAAATTCTATTTCCCATATAAGCCCATGTTAAATTTTGAAACAAATCGTGATTTTTGCAGGTAAAAATGCGTTTTCACAATAAACTCACTTCATATCCAGAAAGTACACATAAAAAGCTGTCAATTGATATAAATATTAATATGATTGCTGAGGTTACTCTGAACGGATATTTTTTGTCCATTCTGTTCTGTTAAAACGACGGTAATAGCTTATTTCTAAGGAAAATCGCTAATAACTTAGAGACCAATGGACCTACAGCAATGATTGAAGCTACCAAATTGTTTTTTTCTTCGAGCTGAATCCAAAAGTGAAAGCTATAATTTGATAACTTTGATTTTTAAATTTGAAAGTCTTAAAAAACCCATTTTTTGGTTGGCAAAAAGGGGCCTTCCAGAGGTATTTTCTCTTATATCTCGGAGACCAATGGACTTAGAGAAATGATTTAAAATACCAAATTGTTTTTTTTAGATAAATCCAATGGTGTAAACAATAATTGGATAAATATAATTTTCAATTTGAAAAACTCAATAAACCCATTTTTGGGGGGTAAAATGGGGCCTTTACCCCACTTTGGATATGTCGATCTGGCTGGTTTACGATCTCGTCCAAGAGAATCTAGTTTTACATGTCTGTACCAAATTTTGTTACGATCGGAGGATATTTACGAGAGTTATCGTGCTAACAAAACTCAAATGATGAAAATTCTATTCCCCCTATAAGCCCATGTTAAATTTTGAAACAAATCGTGATTTTTGCAGGTAAAAATGCGTTTTCACAATAAACTCACTTCATATCCAGAAAGTACACATAAAAAGCTGTCAATTGATATAAATATTAATATGATTGCTGAGGTTACCCTGAACGGATATTTTTTGTCCATTCTGTTCTGTTAAAACGACGGTAATAGCTTATTTCTAGGGAAATTCGCTAATAACTTAGAGACCATAGGACCTACAGCAATGATTGAAGCTACCAAATTGTTTGTTTTTTCGAGCTGAATCCAAAAGTGAAAGCTATAATTTGATAACTTTGATTTTTAAATTTGAAAATCTCAAAAAACCCATTTTTTGGTTGGCAAAAAGGGGCCTTCCAGAGGTATTTTCGCTTATATCTCGGAGACCAATGGACTTAGAGAAATGATTTAAGATACCAAATTGTTTGATTTTCGAGTTAAATTCAATGGTGTAAACAATAATTTGATAAATATATTTTTCAATTTGAAAAACTCAAAAAAACCCATTTTTGGGCGGTAAAATGGGGCCTTTACCCCACTTTGGATATATCGATCTGGCTGGTTTACGAACTCATCCAAGAGAATCTAGTTTTACATGTCTGTACCAAATTTTGTTACGATCGGAGGATATTTACGAGAGTTATCGTGCTAACAAAACTCAAATGATAAAAATTCTATTCCCCATATAAGGCCATGTTAAATTTTGAAACAAATCGTGATTTTTTCAGGTAAAAATGCGTTTTCACAATAAACTCATTTCATATCCAGAAAGTACACATAAAAAGCTGTCAATTGATATAAATATTAATATGATTGCTGAGGTTACCCTGAACGGATATTTTTTGTCCATTCTGTTCTGTTAAAACGACGGTAATAGCTTATTTCTAAGGAAAATCGCTAATAACTTAGAGACCAATGGACCTACAGCAATGATTGAAGCTACCAAATTGTTTTTTTCTTCGAGCTGAATCCAAAAGTGAAAGCTATAATTTGATAACTTTGATTTTTAAATTTGAAAGTCTTAAAAAACCCATTTTTTGGTTGGCAAAAAGGGGCCTTCCAGAGGTATTTTCTCTTATATCTCGGAGACCAATGGACTTAGAGAAATGATTTAAAATACCAAATTGTTTTTTTTAGATAAATCCAATGGTGTAAACAATAATTGGATAAATATAATTTTCAATTTGAAAAACTCAATAAACCCATTTTTGGGGGGTAAAATGGGGCCTTTACCCCACTTTGGATATGTCGATCTGGCTGGTTTACGATCTCGTCCAAGAGAATCTAGTTTTACATGTCTGTACCAAATTTTGTTACGATCGGAGGATATTTACGAGAGTTATCGTGCTAACAAAACTCAAATGATGAAAATTCTATTCCCCCTATAAGCCCATGTTAAATTTTGAAACAAATCGTGATTTTTGCAGGTAAAAATGCGTTTTCACAATAAACTCACTTCATATCCAGAAAGTACACATAAAAAGCTGTCAATTGATATAAATATTAATATGATTGCTGAGGTTACCCTGAACGGATATTTTTTGTCCATTCTGTTCTGTTAAAACGACGGTAATAGCTTATTTCTAAGGAAATTCGCTAATAACTTAGAGACCATAGGACCTACAGCAATGATTGAAGCTACCAAATTGTTTGTTTTTTCGAGCTGAATCCAAAAGTGAAAGCTATAATTTGATAACTTTGATTTTTAAATTTGAAAATCTCAAAAAACCCATTTTTTGGTTGGCAAAAAGGGGCCTTCCAGAGGTATTTTCGCTTATATCTCGGAGACCAGACCAATGGAATTAGAGGAATGATGTAAAATACCAAATTTTTTTTTGAGTTAAATCCAATGGTGTAAACAGTAATTGGATAAATATAAGTTTTCAATTTGAAAAACTCAAAAAACCCATTTTTGGGGGTAAAATGGGGCCTTTACCCCACTTTGGATATATCGATCTGGCTGGTTTACGATGTCGTCCAAGAGAATCTAGTTTTACATGTCTGTACCAAATTTTGTTACAATCGGAGGATATTTTCGAGAGTTATCGTGCTAACAAAACTCAAATGATGAAAATTCTATTCCCCATATAAGGCCATGTTAAATTTTGAAACAAATCGTGATTTTTTCAGGTAAAAATGCGTTTTCACAATAAACTCATTTCATATCCAGAAAGTACACATAAAAAGCTGTCAATTGATATAAATATTAATATGATTGCTGAGGTTACCCTGAACGGATATTTTTTGTCCATTCTGTTCTGTTAAAACGACGGTAATAGCTTATTTCTAAGGAAAATCGCTAATAACTTATAGACCAATGGACCTACAGCAATGATTGAAGCTACCAAATTGTTTTTTTCTTCGAGCTGAATCCAAAAGTGAAAGCTATAATTTGATAACATTGATTTTTAAATTTGAAAGTCTTAAAAAACCCATTTTTTGGTTGGCAAAAAGGGGCCTTCCAGAGGTATTTTCTCTTATATCTCGGAGACCAATGGACTTAGAGAAATGATTTAAAATACCAAATTGTTTTTTTTAGATAAATCCAATGGTGTAAACAATAATTGGATAAATATAATTTTCAATTTGAAAAACTCAATAAACCCATTTTTGGGGGGTAAAATGGGGCCTTTACCCCACTTTGGATATGTCGATCTGGCTGGTTTACGATCTCGTCCAAGAGAATCTAGTTTTACATGTCTGTACCAAATTTTGTTACGATCGGAGGATATTTACGAGAGTTATCGTGCTAACAAAACTCAAATAGTGAAAATTCTATTCCCCATATAAGCCCGTGTTAAATTTTGAAACAAATCGTGTTTTGCAGGTAAAAATGCGTTTTCACAATAAACTCATTTCATATCCAGAAAGTACACATAAAAAGCTGTCAATTGATATAAATATTAATATGATTGCTGAGGTTACCCTGAACGGATATTTTTTGTCTATTCTGTTCTGTTAAAACGACGGTAATAGCTTATTTCTAAGGAAATTCGCTAATAACTTAGAGACCAAATGACCTGCAGCAATGATTGAAGCTACCACATTATTTGTTTTTTCGAGCTGAATCCAAAAGTGAATGCTATAATTTGATAACTTTGATTTTTAAATTTGAAAATCTCAAAAAACCCATTTTTTGGTTGGCAAAAAGGGGCCTTCCAGAGGTATTTTCGCTTATATCTCGGAGACCAGACCAATGGACTTAGAGGAATGATGTAAAATACCAAATTGTTTTTTTTTCGAGCTAAATCCAATGGTGTAAACAGTAATTGCATAAATATAAGTTTTCAATTTGAAAAACTCAAAAAACCCATATTTGGGGGGTAAAATGGGGCCTTTACCCCACTTTGGATGTATCGATCTGGCTGGTTTACGAACTCATCCAAGAGAACCTAGTTTTACATGTCTGTACCAAATTTTGTTACGATCGGAGGATATTTACGAGAGTTATCGTGCTAACAAAACTCAAAAAATAAAAATTCTATTTCCCATATAAGCCCATGTTAAATTTTGAAACAAATCGTGATTTTTGCAGGTAAAAATGCGTTTTCACAATAAACTCACTTCATATCCAGAAAGTACACATAAAAAGCTGTCAATTGATATAAATATTAATATGATTGCTGAGGTTACTCTGAACGGATATTTTTTGTCCATTCTGTTCTGTTAAAACGACGGTAATAGCTTATTTCTAAGGAAAATCGCTAATAACTTAGAGACCAATGGACCTACAGCAATGATTGAAGCTACCAAATTGTTTTTTTCTTCGAGCTGAATCCAAAAGTGAAAGCTATAATTTGATAACTTTGATTTTTAAATTTGAAAGTCTTAAAAAAACCCATTTTTTGGTTGGCAAAAAGGGGCCTTCCAGAGGTATTTTCTCTTATATCTCGGAGACCAATGGACTTAGAGAAATGATTTAAAATACCAAATTGTTTTTTTTAGATAAATCCAATGGTGTAAACAATAATTGGATAAATATAATTTTCAATTTGAAAAACTCAATAAACCCATTTTTGGGGGGTAAAATGGGGCCTTTACCCCACTTTGGATATGTCGATCTGGCTGGTTTACGATCTCGTCCAAGAGAATCTAGTTTTACATGTCTGTACCAAATTTTGTTACGATCGGAGGATATTTACGAGAGTTATCGTGCTAACAAAACTCAAATGATGAAAATTCTATTCCCCCTATAAG
Organism: Flexamia atlantica; assembly: GCA_035578135.1. Classification (NCBI taxonomy): domain Eukaryota; kingdom Metazoa; phylum Arthropoda; class Insecta; order Hemiptera; family Cicadellidae; genus Flexamia; species Flexamia atlantica. The sequence goes on along the minus strand of JAQJVK010000001.1, from coordinate 67,328,200 downwards.
CCTATGTTAAATTTTGAAACAAATCGTGATTTTTGCAGGTAAAAATGCGTTTTCACAATAAACTCACTTCATATCCAGAAAGAACACATAAAAAGCTGTCAATTGATATAAATATTAATATGATTGCTGAGGTTACCCTGAACGGATATTTTTTGTCCATTCTGTTCTGTTAAAACGACGGTAATAGCTTATTTCTAAGGAAATTCGCTAATAACTTAGAGACCATAGGACCTACAGCAATGATTGAAGCTACCAAATTGTTTGTTTTTTCGAGCTGAATCCAAAAGTGAAAGCTATAATTTGATAACTTTGATTTTTAAATTTGAAAATCTCAAAAAACCCATTTTTTGGTTGGCAAAAAGGGGCCTTCCAGAGGTATTTTCGCTTATATCTCGGAGACCAATGGACTTAGAGAAATGATTTAAGATACCAAATTGTTTGATTTTCGAGTTAAATTCAATGGTGTAAACAATAATTTGATAAATATATTTTTCAATTTGAAAAACTCAAAAAAACCCATTTTTGGGCGGTAAAATGGGGCCTTTACCCCACTTTGGATATATCGATCTGGCTGGTTTACGAACTCATCCAAGAGAATCTAGTTTTACATGTCTGTACCAAATTTTGTTACGATCGGAGGATATTTACGAGAGTTATCGTGCTAACAAAACTCAAATGATGAAAATTATATTCCCCATATAAGGCCATGTTAAATTTTGAAACAAATCGTGATTTTTTCAGGTAAAAATGCGTTTTCACAATAAACTCATTTCATATCCAGAAAGTACACATAAAAAGCTGTCAATTGATATAAATATTAATATGATTGCTGAGGTTACCCTGAACGGATATTTTTTGTCCATTCTGTTCTGTTAAAACGACGGTAATAGCTTATTTCTAAGGAAAATCGCTAATAACTTAGAGACCAATGGACCTACAGCAATGATTGAAGCTACCAAATTGTTTTTTTCTTCGAGCTGAATCCAAAAGTGAAAGCTATAATTTGATAACTTTGATTTTTAAATTTGAAAGTCTTAAAAAACCCATTTTTTGGTTGGCAAAAAGGGGCCTTCCAGAGGTATTTTCTCTTATATCTCGGAGACCAATGGACTTAGAGAAATGATTTAAAATACCAAATTGTTTTTTTTAGATAAATCCAATGGTGTAAACAATAATTGGATAAATATAATTTTCAATTTGAAAAACTCAATAAACCCATTTTTGGGGGGTAAAATGGGGCCTTTAACCCACTTTGGATATGTCGATCTGGCTGGTTTACGATCTCGTCCAAGAGAATCTAGTTTTACATGTCTGTACCAAATTTTGTTACGATCGGAGGATATTTACGAGAGTTATCGTGCTAACAAAACTCAAATAGTGAAAATTCTATTCCCCATATAAGCCCGTGTTAAATTTTGAAACAAATCGTGTTTTGCAGGTAAAAATGCGTTTTCACAATAAACTCATTTCATATCCAGAAAGTACACATAAAAAGCTGTCAATTGATATAAATATTAATATGATTGCTGAGGTTACCCTGAACGGATATTTTTTGTCCATTCTGTTCTGTTAAAACGACGGTAATAGCTTATTTCTAAGGAAATTCGCTAATAACTTAGAGACCATAGGACCTACAGCAATGATTGAAGCTACCAAATTGTTTGTTTTTCGAGCTGAATCCAAAAGTGAAAGCTATAATTTGATAACTTTGATTTTTAAATTTGAAAATCTCAAAAAACCCATTTTTTGGTTGGCAAAAAGGGGCCTTCCAGAGGTATTTTCGCTTATATCTCGGAGACCAGACCAATGGACTTAGAGGAATGATGTAAAATACCAAATTTTTTTTGAGTTAAATCCAATGGTGTAAACAGTAATTGGATAAATATAAGTTTTCAATTTGAAAAACTCAAAAAACCCATTTTTGGGCGGTAAAATGGGGCCTTTACCCCACTTTGGATATATCGATCTGGCTGGTTTACGATGTCGTCCAAGAGAATCTAGTTTTACATGTCTGTACCAAATTTTGTTACAATCGGAGGATATTTTCGAGAGTTATCGTGCTAACAAAACTCAAATGATGAAAATTCTATTCCCCATATAAGCCCATGTTAAATTTTGAAACAAATCGTGATTTTGCAGGTAAAAATGCGTTTTCACAATAAACTCATTTCATATCCAGAAAGTACACATAAAAAGCTGTCAATTCATATAAATATTAATATGATTGCTGAGGTTACCCTGAACGGATATTTTTTGACCATTCTGTTCTGTTAAAACGACGGTAATAGCTTATTTCTAAGGAAATTCGCTAATAACTTAGAGACCATAGGACCTACAGCAATGATTGAAGCTACCAAATTGTTTGTTTTTTCGAGCTGAATCCAAAAGTGAAAGCTATAATTTGATAACTTTGATTTTTAAATTTGAAAATCTCAAAAAACCCATTTTTTGGTTGGCAAAAAGGGGCCTTCCAGAGGTATTTTCGCTTATATCTCGGAGACCAGATCAATGGACTTAGAGGAATGATGTAAAATACCAAATTGTTTTTTTTTCGAGCTAAATCCAATGGTGTAAACAGTAATTGCATAAATATAAGTTTTCAATTTGAAAAACTCAAAAAACCCATATTTGGGGGGTAAAATGGGGCCTTTACCCCACTTTGGATATATCGATCTGGCTGGTTTACGAACTCATCCAAGAGAACCTAGTTTTACATGTCTGTACCAAATTTTGTTACGATCGGAGGATATTTACGAGAGTTATCGTGCTAACAAAACTCAAAAAATAAAAATTCTATTTCCCATATAAGCCCATGTTAAATTTTGAAACAAATCGTGATTTTTGCAGGTAAAAATGCGTTTTCACAATAAACTCACTTCATATCCAGAAAGTACACTTAAAAAGCTGTCAATTGATATAAATATTAATATGATTGCTGAGGTTACTCTGAACGGATATTTTTTGTCCATTCTGTTCTGTTAAAACGACGGTAATAGCTTATTTCTAAGGAAAATCGCTAATAACTTAGAGACCAATGGACCTACAGCAATGATTGAAGCTACCAAATTGTTTTTTTCTTCGAGCTGAATCCAAAAGTGAAAGCTATAATTTGATAACTTTGATTTTTAAATTTGAAAGTCTTAAAAAACCCATTTTTTGGTTGGCAAAAAGGGGCCTTCCAGAGGTATTTTCTCTTATATCTCGGAGACCAATGGACTTAGAGAAATGATTTAAAATACCAAATTGTTTTTTTTAGATAAATCCAATGGTGTAAACAATAATTGGATAAATATAATTTTCAATTTGAAAAACTCAATAAACCCATTTTTGGGGGGTAAAATGGGGCCTTTACCCCACTTTGGATATGTCGATCTGGCTGGTTTACGATCTCGTCCAAGAGAATCTAGTTTTACATGTCTGTACCAAATTTTGTTACGATCGGAGGATATTTACGAGAGTTATCGTGCTAACAAAACTCAAATGATGAAAATTCTATTCCCCCTATAAGCCCATGTTAAATTTTGAAACAAATCGTGATTTTTGCAGGTAAAAATGCGTTTTCACAATAAACTCACTTCATATCCAGAAAGAACACATAAAAAGCTGTCAATTGATATAAATATTAATATGATTGCTGAGGTTACCCTGAACGGATATTTTTTGTCCATTCTGTTCTGTTAAAACGACGGTAATAGCTTATTTCTAAGGAAATTCGCTAATAACTTAGAGACCATAGGACCTACAGCAATGATTGAAGCTACCAAATTGTTTGTTTTTTCGAGCTGAATCCAAAAGTGAAAGCTATAATTTGATAACTTTGATTTTTAAATTTGAAAATCTCAAAAAAACCCATTTTTTTGTTGGCAAAAAGGGGCCTTCCAGAGGTATTTTCGCTTATATCTCGGAGAAAAATGGACTTAGAGAAATGATTTAAGATACCAAATTGTTTGATTTTCGAGTTAAATTCAATGGTGTAAACAATAATTTGATAAATATATTTTTCAATTTGAAAAACTCAAAAAAACCCATTTTTGGGCGGTAAAATGGGGCCTTTACCCCACTTTGGATATATCGATCTGGCTGGTTTACGAACTCATCCAAGAGAATCTAGTTTTACATGTCTGTACCAAATTTTGTTACGATCGGAGGATATTTACGAGAGTTATCGTGCTAACAAAACTCAAATGATGAAAATTCTATTCCCCATATAAGGCCATGTTAAATTTTGAAACAAATCGTGATTTTTTCAGGTAAAAATGCGTTTTCACAATAAACTCATTTCATATCCAGAAAGTACACATAAAAAGCTGTCAATTGATATAAATATTAATATGATTGCTGAGGTTACCCTGAACGGATATTTTTTGTCCATTCTGTTCTGTTAAAACGACGGTAATAGCTTATTTCTAAGGAAAATCGCTAATAACTTAGAGACCAATGGACCTACAGCAATGATTGAAGCTACCAAATTGTTTTTTTCTTCGAGCTGAATCCAAAAGTGAAAGCTATAATTTGATAACATTGATTTTTAAATTTGAAAGTCTTAAAAAACCCATTTTTTGGTTGGCAAAAAGGGGCCTTCCAGAGGTATTTTCTCTTATATCTCGGAGACCAATGGACTTAGAGAAATGATTTAAAATACCAAATTGTTTTTTTTAGATAAATCCAATGGTGTAAACAATAATTGGATAAATATAATTTTCAATTTGAAAAACTCAATAAACCCATTTTTGGGGGGTAAAATGGGGCCTTTACCCCACTTTGGATATGTCGATCTGGCTGGTTTACGATCTCGTCCAAGAGAATCTAGTTTTACATGTCTGTACCAAATTTTGTTACGATCGGAGGATATTTACGAGAGTTATCGTGCTAACAAAACTCAAATAGTGAAAATTCTATTCCCCATATAAGCCCGTGTTAAATTTTGAAACAAATCGTGTTTTGCAGGTAAAAATGCGTTTTCACAATAAACTCATTTCATATCCAGAAAGTACACATAAAAAGCTGTCAATTGATATAAATATTAATATGATTGCTGAGGTTACCCTGAACGGATATTTTTTGTCCATTCTGTTCTGTTAAAACGACGGTAATAGCTTATTTCTAAGGAAATTCGCTAATAACTTAGAGACCAAATGACCTGCAGCAATGATTGAAGCTACCACATTATTTGTTTTTTCGAGCTGAATCCAAAAGTGAAAGCTATAATTTGATAACTTTGATTTTTAAATTTGAAAATCTCAAAAAACCCATTTTTTGGTTGGCAAAAAGGGGCCTTCCAGAGGTATTTTCGCTTATATCTCGGAGACCAGACCAATGGACTTAGAGGAATGATGTAAAATACCAAATTGTTTTTTTTTCGAGCTAAATCCAATGGTGTAAACAGTAATTGCATAAATATAAGTTTTCAATTTGAAAAACTCAAAAAACCCATATTTGGGGGGTAAAATGGGGCCTTTACCCCACTTTGGATATATCGATCTGGCTGGTTTACGAACTCATCCAAGAGAACCTAGTTTTACATGTCTGTACCAAATTTTGTTACGATCGGAGGATATTTACGAGAGTTATCGTGCTAACAAAACTCAAAAAATAAAAATTCTATTTCCCATATAAGCCCATGTTAAATTTTGAAACAAATCGTGATTTTTGCAGGTAAAAATGCGTTTTCACAATAAACTCACTTCATATCCAGAAAGTACACATAAAAAGCTGTCAATTGATATAAATATTAATATGATTGCTGAGGTTACTCTGAACGGATATTTTTTGTCCATTCTGTTTTGTTAAAACGACGGTAATAGCTTATTTCTAAGGAAATTCGCTAATTACTTAGAGACCAATGGACCTACAGCAATGATTGAAGCTACCAAATTGTTTGTTTTTTCGAGCTGAATCCAAAAGTGAAAGCTATAATTTGATAACTTTGATTTTTAAATTTGAAAATCTCAAAAAACCCATTTTTTGGTTGGCAAAAAGGGGCCTTCCAGAGGTATTTTCGCTTGTATCTCGGACACCAGACCAATGGACTTAGAGGAATGATGTAAAATACCAAATTGTTTTTTTTAGTTAAATCCAATGGTGTAAACAGTAATTGGATAAATATAAGTTTTCAATTTGAAAAACTCAAAAAACCCATTTTTGGGCGGTAAAATGGGGCCTTTACCCCACTTTGGATATATCGATCTGGCTGGTTTACGATGTCGTCCAAGAGAATCTAGTTTTACATGTCTGTACCAAATTTTGTTACAATCGGAGGATATTTTCGAGAGTTATCGTGCTAACAAAACTCAAATGATGAAAATTCTATTCCCCATATAAGCCCATGTTAAATTTTGAAACAAATCGTGATTTTGCAGGTAAAAATGCGTTTTCACAATAAACTCATTTCATATCCAGAAAGTACACATAAAAAGCTGTCAATTCATATAAATATTAATATGATTGCTGAGGTTACCCTGAACGGATATTTTTTGACCATTCTGTTCTGTTAAAACGACGGTAATAGCTTATTTCTAAGGAAATTCGCTAATAACTTAGAGACCATAGGACCTACAGCAATGATTGAAGCTACCAAATTGTTTGTTTTTTCGAGCTGAATCCAAAAGTGAAAGCTATAATTTGATAACTTTGATTTTTAAATTTGAAAATCTCAAAAAACCCATTTTTTGGTTGGCAAAAAGGGGCCTTCCAGAGGTATTTTCGCTTATATCTCGGAGACCAATGGACTTAGAGAAATGATTTAAGATACCAAATTGTTTGATTTTCGAGTTAAATTCAATGGTGTAAACAATAATTTGATAAATATATTTTTCAATTTGAAAAACTCAAAAAACCCATTTTTGGGCGGTAAAATGGGGCCTTTACCCCACTTTGGATATATCGATCTGGCTGGTTTACGAACTCATCCAAGAGAATCTAGTTTTACATGTCTGTACCAAATTTTGTTACGATCGGAGGATATTTACGAGAGTTATCGTGCTAACAAAACTCAAATAGTGAAAATTCTATTCCCCATATAAGCCCGTGTTAAATTTTGAAACAAATCGTGTTTTGCAGGTAAAAATGCGTTTTCACAATAAACTCATTTCATATCCAGAAAGTACACATAAAAAGCTGTCAATTGATATAAATATTAATATGATTGCTGAGGTTACCCTGAACGGATATTTTTTGTCCATTCTGTTCTGTTAAAACGACGGTAATAGCTTATTTCTAAGGAAAATCGCTAATAACTTAGAGACCAATGGACCTACAGCAATGATTGAAGCTACCAAATTGTTTTTTTCTTCGAGCTGAATCCAAAAGTGAAAGCTATAATTTGATAACTTTGATTTTTAAATTTGAAAGTCTTAAAAAACCCATTTTTTGGTTGGCAAAAAGGGGCCTTCCAGAGGTATTTTCTCTTATATCTCGGAGACCAATGGACTTAGAGAAATGATTTAAAATACCAAATTGTTTTTTTTAGATAAATCCAATGGTGTAAACAATAATTGGATAAATATAATTTTCAATTTGAAAAACTCAATAAACCCATTTTTGGGGGGTAAAATGGGGCCTTTACCCCACTTTGGATATGTCGATCTGGCTGGTTTACGATCTCGTCCAAGAGAATCTAGTTTTACATGTCTGTACCAAATTTTGTTACGATCGGAGGATATTTACGAGAGTTATCGTGCTAACAAAACTCAAATGATGAAAATTCTATTCCCCCTATAAGCCCATGTTAAATTTTGAAACAAATCGTGATTTTTGCAGGTAAAAATGCGATTTCACAATAAACTCACTTCATATCCAGAAAGTACACATAAAAAGCTATCAATTGATATAAATATTAATATGATTGCTGAGGTTACCCTGAACGGATATTTTTTTCCATTCTGTTCTGTTAAAACGACGGTAATAGCTTATTTCTAAGGAAATTCGCTAATACCTTAGAGACCAATGGACCTACAGCAATTATTGAAGCTACCAAATTGTTTGTTTTTTCGAGCTGAATCCAAAAGTGAAAGCTATAATTTGATAACTTTGATTTTTAAATTTGAAAATCTCAAAAAACCCATTTTTTGGTTGGCAAAAAGGGGCCTTCCAGAGGTATTTTCGCTTATATCTCGGAGACCAATGGACTTAGAGAAATGATTTAAGATACCAAATTGTTTGTTTTTTTGAGTTAAATCCAATGGTGTAAACAATAATTGGATAAATATAATTTTCAATTTGAAAAACTCAATAAACCCATTTTTTGGGGGTAAAATGGGGCCTTTACCCCACTTTGGATATGTCGATCTGGCTGGTTTACGATCTCGTCCAAGAGAATCTAGTTTTACATGTCTGTACCAAATTTTGTTACGATCGGAGGATATTTACGAGAGTTATCGTGCTAACAAAACTCAAATAGTGAAAATTCTATTCCCCATATAAGCCCGTGTTAAATTTTGAAACAAATCGTGTTTTGCAGGTAAAAATGCGTTTTCACAATAAACTCATTTCATATCCAGAAAGTACACATAAAAAGCTGTCAATTGATATAAATATTAATATGATTGCTGAGGTTACCCTGAACGGATATTTTTTGTCCATTCTGTTCTGTTAAAACGACGGTAATAGCTTATTTCTAAGGAAATTCGCTAATAACTTAGAGACCATAGGACCTACAGCAATGATTGAAGCTACCAAATTGTTTGTTTTTCGAGCTGAATCCAAAAGTGAAAGCTATAATTTGATAACTTTGATTTTTAAATTTGAAAATCTCAAAAAACCCATTTTTTGGTTGGCAAAAAGGGGCCTTCCAGAGGTATTTTCGCTTATATCTCGGAGACCAATGGACTTAGAGAAATGATTTAAGATACCAAATTGTTTGATTTTCGAGTTAAATTCAATGGTGTAAACAATAATTTGATAAATATATTTTTCAATTTGAAAAACTCAAAAAAACCCATTTTTGGGCGGTAAAATGGGGCCTTTACCCCACTTTGGATATGTCGATCTGGCTGGTTTACGATCTCGTCCAAGAGAATCTAGTTTTACATGTCTGTACCAAATTTTGTTACGATCGGAGGATATTTACGAGAGTTATCGTGCTAACAAAACTCAAATGATGAAAATTCTATTCCCCCTATAAGCCCATGTTAAATTTTGAAACAAATCGTGATTTTTGCAGGTAAAAATGCGATTTCACAATAAACTCACTTCATATCCAGAAAGTACACATAAAAAGCTATCAATTGATATAAATATTAATATGATTGCTGAGGTTACCCTGAACGGATATTTTTTTCCATTCTGTTCTGTTAAAACGACGGTAATAGCTTATTTCTAAGGAAATTCGCTAATACCTTAGAGACCAATGGACCTACAGCAATTATTGAAGCTACCAAATTGTTTGTTTTTTCGAGCTGAATCCAAAAGTGAAAGCTATAATTTGATAACTTTGATTTTTAAATTTGAAAATCTCAAAAAACCCATTTTTTGGTTGGCAAAAAGGGGCCTTCCAGAGGTATTTTCGCTTATATCTCGGAGACCAATGGACTTAGAGAAATGATTTAAGATACCAAATTGTTTGTTTTTTTGAGTTAAATCCAATGGTGTAAACAATAATTGGATAAATATATTTTTCAATTTAAAAAACTCAAAAAACCCATTTTTGGGCGGTAAAATGGGGCCTTTAACCCACTTTGGATATGTCGATCTGGCTGGTTTACGATCTCGTCCAAGAGAATCTAGTTTTACATGTCTGTACCAAATTTTGTTACGATCGGAGGATATTTACGAGAGTTATCGTGCTAACAAAACTCAAATAGTGAAAATTCTATTCCCCATATAAGCCCGTGTTAAATTTTGAAACAAATCGTGTTTTGCAGGTAAAAATGCGTTTTCACAATAAACTCATTTCATATCCAGAAAGTACACATAAAAAGCTGTCAATTGATATAAATATTAATATGATTGCTGAGGTTACCCTGAACGGATATTTTTTGTCCATTCTGTTCTGTTAAAACGACGGTAATAGCTTATTTCTAAGGAAATTCGCTAATAACTTAGAGACCATAGGACCTACAGCAATGATTGAAGCTACCAAATTGTTTGTTTTTCGAGCTGAATCCAAAAGTGAAAGCTATAATTTGATAACTTTGATTTTTAAATTTGAAAATCTCAAAAAACCCATTTTTTGGTTGGCAAAAAGGGGCCTTCCAGAGGTATTTTCGCTTATATCTCGGAGACCAATGGACTTAGAGAAATGATTTAAGATACCAAATTGTTTGATTTTCGAGTTAAATTCAATGGTGTAAACAATAATTTGATAAATATATTTTTCAATTTGAAAAACTCAAAAAAACCCATTTTTGGGCGGTAAAATGGGGCCTTTACCCCACTTTGGATATATCGATCTGGCTGGTTTACGAACTCATCCAAGAGAATCTAGTTTTACATGTCTGTACCAAATTTTGTTACGATCGGAGGATATTTACGAGAGTTATCGTGCTAACAAAACTCAAATGATGAAAATTCTATTCCCCATATAAGGCCATGTTAAATTTTGAAACAAATCGTGATTTTTTCAGGTAAAAATGCGTTTTCACAATAAACTCATTTCATATCCAGAAAGTACACATAAAAAGCTGTCAATTGATATAAATATTAATATGATTGCTGAGGTTACCCTGAACGGATATTTTTTGTCCATTCTGTTCTGTTAAAACGACGGTAATAGCTTATTTCTAAGGAAAATCGCTAATAACTTAGAGACCAATGGACCTACAGCAATGATTGAAGCTACCAAATTGTTTTTTTCTTCGAGCTGAATCCAAAAGTGAAAGCTATAATTTGATAACATTGATTTTTAAATTTGAAAGTCTTAAAAAACCCATTTTTTGGTTGGCAAAAAGGGGCCTTCCAGAGGTATTTTCTCTTATATCTCGGAGACCAATGGACTTAGAGAAATGATTTAAAATACCAAATTGTTTTTTTTAGATAAATCCAATGGTGTAAACAATAATTGGATAAATATAATTTTCAATTTGAAAAACTCAATAAACCCATTTTTGGGGGGTAAAATGGGGCCTTTACCCCACTTTGGATATGTCGATCTGGCTGGTTTACGATCTCGTCCAAGAGAATCTAGTTTTACATGTCTGTACCAAATTTTGTTACGATCGGAGGATATTTACGAGAGTTATCGTGCTAACAAAACTCAAATAGTGAAAATTCTATTCCCCATATAAGCCCGTGTTAAATTTTGAAACAAATCGTGTTTTGCAGGTAAAAATGCGTTTTCACAATAAACTCATTTCATATCCAGAAAGTACACATAAAAAGCTGTCAATTGATATAAATATTAATATGATTGCTGAGGTTACCCTGAACGGATATTTTTTGTCCATTCTGTTCTGTTAAAACGACGGTAATAGCTTATTTCTAAGGAAATTCGCTAATAACTTAGAGACCAAATGACCTGCAGCAATGATTGAAGCTAACACATTATTTGTTTTTTCGAGCTGAATCCAAAAGTGAAAGCTATATTTTGATAACTTTGATTTTTAAATTTGAAAATCTCAAAAAACCCATTTTTTGGTTGGCAAAAAGGGGCCTTCCAGAGGTATTTTCGCTTATATCTCGGAGACCAGACCAATGGACTTAGAGGAATGATGTAAAATAGCAAATTGTTTTTTTTTCGAGCTAAATCCAATGGTGTAAACAGTAATTGCATAAATATAAGTTTTCAATTTGAAAAACTCAAAAAACCCATATTTGGGGGGTAAAATGGGGCCTTTACCCCACTTTGGATATATCGATCTGGCTGGTTTACGAACTCATCCAAGAGAACCTAGTTTTACATGTCTGTACCAAATTTTGTTACGATCGGAGGATATTTACGAGAGTTATCGTGCTAACAAAACTCAAAAAATAAAAATTCTATTTCCCATATAAGCCCATGTTAAATTTTGAAACAAATCGTGATTTTTGCAGGTAAAAATGCGTTTTCACAATAAACTCACTTCATATCCAGAAAGTACACATAAAAAGCTGTCAATTGATATAAATATTAATATGATTGCTGAGGTTACTCTGAACGGATATTTTTTGTCCATTCTGTTTTGTTAAAACGACGGTAATAGCTTATTTCTAAGGAAAATCGCTAATAACTTAGAGACCAATGGACCTACAGCAATGATTGAAGCTACCAAATTGTTTTTTTCTTCGAGCTGAATCCAAAAGTGAAAGCTATAATTTGATAACTTTGATTTTTAAATTTGAAAGTCTTAAAAAACCCATTTTTTGGTTGGCAAAAAGGGGCCTTCCAGAGGTATTTTCTCTTATATCTCGGAGACCAATGGACTTAGAGAAATGATTTAAAATACCAAATTGTTTTTTTTAGATAAATCCAATGGTGTAAACAATAATTGGATAAATATAATTTTCAATTTGAAAAACTCAATAAACCCATTTTTGGGGGGTAAAATGGGGCCTTTACCCCACTTTGGATATGTCGATCTGGCTGGTTTACGATCTCGTCCAAGAGAATCTAGTTTTACATGTCTGTACCAAATTTTGTTACGATCGGAGGATATTTACGAGAGTTATCGTGCTAACAAAACTCAAATGATGAAAATTCTATTCCCCCTATAAGCCCATGTTAAATTTTGAAACAAATCGTGATTTTTGCAGGTAAAAATGCGTTTTCACAATAAACTCACTTCATATCCAGAAAGAACACATAAAAAGCTGTCAATTGATATAAATATTAATATGATTGCTGAGGTTACCCTGAACGGATATTTTTTGTCCATTCTGTTCTGTTAAAACGACGGTAATAGCTCATTTCTAAGGAAATTCGCTAATAACTTAGAGACCATAGGACCTACAGCAATGATTGAAGCTACCAAATTGTTTGTTTTTTCGAGCTGAATCCAAAAGTGAAAGCTATAATTTGATAACTTTGATTTTTAAATTTGAAAATCTCAAAAAACCCATTTTTTGGTTGGCAAAAAGGGGCCTTCCAGAGGTATTTTCGCTTATATCTCGGAGACCAATGGACTTAGAGAAATGATTTAAGATACCAAATTGTTTGATTTTCGAGTTAAATTCAATGGTGTAAACAATAATTTGATAAATATATTTTTCAATTTGAAAAACTCAAAAAAACCCATTTTTGGGCGGTAAAATGGGGCCTTTACCCCACTTTGGATATATCGATCTGGCTGGTTTACGAACTCATCCAAGAGAATCTAGTTTTACATGTCTGTACCAAATTTTGTTACGATCGGAGGATATTTACGAGAGTTATCGTGCTAACAAAACTCAAATGATGAAAATTCTATTCCCCATATAAGGCCATGTTAAATTTTGAAACAAATCGTGATTTTTTCAGGTAAAAATGCGTTTTCACAATAAACTCATTTCATATCCAGAAAGTACACATAAAAAGCTGTCAATTGATATAAATATTAATATGATTGCTGAGGTTACCCTGAACGGATATTTTTTGTCCATTCTGTTCTGTTAAAACGACGGTAATAGCTTATTTCTAAGGAAAATCGCTAATAACTTAGAGACCAATGGACCTACAGCAATGATTGAAGCTACCAAATTGTTTTTTTCTTCGAGCTGAATCCAAAAGTGAAAGCTATAATTTGATAACTTTGATTTTTAAATTTGAAAGTCTTAAAAAACCCATTTTTTGGTTGGCAAAAAGGGGCCTTTCAGAGGTATTTTCTCTTATATCTCGGAGACCAATGGACTTAGAGAAATGATTTCAAATACCAAATTGTTTTTTTTAGATAAATCCAATGGTGTAAACAATAATTGGATAAATATAATTTTCAATTTGAAAAACTCAATAAACCCATTTTTGGGGGGTAAAATGGGGCCTTTACCCCACTTTGGATATGTCGATCTGGCTGGTTTACGATCTCGTCCAAGAGAATCTAGTTTTACATGTCTGTACCAAATTTTGTTACAATCGGAGGATATTTTCGAGAGTTATCGTGCTAACAAAACTCAAATGATGAAAATTCTATTCCCCATATAAGCCCATGTTAAATTTTGAAACAAATCGTGATTTTGCAGGTAAAAATGCGTTTTCACAATAAACTCATTTCATATCCAGAAAGTACACATAAAAAGCTGTCAATTCATATAAATATTAATATGATTGCTGAGGTTACCCTGAACGGATATTTTTTGACCATTCTGTTCTGTTAAAACGACGGTAATAGCTTATTTCTAAGGAAATTCGCTAATAACTTAGAGACCATAGGACCTACAGCAATGATTGAAGCTACCAAATTGTTTGTTTTTTCGAGCTGAATCCAAAAGTGAAAGCTATAATTTGATAACTTTGATTTTTAAATTTGAAAATCTCAAAAAACCCATTTTTTGGTTGGCAAAAAGGGGCCTTCCAGAGGTATTTTCGCTTATATCTCGGAGACCAATGGACTTAGAGAAATGATTTAAGATACCAAATTGTTTGATTTTCGAGTTAAATTCAATGGTGTAAACAATAATTTGATAAATATATTTTTCAATTTGAAAAACTCAAAAAACCCATTTTTGGGCGGTAAAATGGGGCCTTTACCCCACTTTGGATATATCGATCTGGCTGGTTTACGAACTCATCCAAGAGAATCTAGTTTTACATGTCTGTACCAAATTTTGTTACGATCGGAGGATATTTACGAGAGTTATCGTGCTAACAAAACTCAAATGATGAAAATTCTATTCCCCATATAAGGACATGTTAAATTTTGAAACAAATCGTGATTTTTTCAGGTAAAAATGCGTTTTCACAATAAACTCATTTCATATCCAGAAAGTACACATAAAAAGCTGTCAATTGATATAAATATTAATATGATTGCTGAGGTTACCCTGAACGGATATTTTTTGTCCATTCTGTTCTGTTAAAACGACGGTAATAGCTTATTTCTAAGGAAAATCGCTAATAACTTAGAGACCAATGGACCTACAGCAATGATTGAAGCTACCAAATTGTTTTTTTCTTCGAGCTGAATCCAAAAGTGAAAGCTATAATTTGATAACATTGATTTTTAAATTTGAAAGTCTTAAAAAACCCATTTTTTGGTTGGCAAAAAGGGGCCTTCCAGAGGTATTTTCTCTTATATCTCGGAGACCAATGGACTTAGAGAAATGATTTAAAATACCAAATTGTTTTTTTTAGATAAATCCAATGGTGTAAACAATAATTGGATAAATATAATTTTCAATTTGAAAAACTCAATAAACCCATTTTTGGGGGGTAAAATGGGGCCTTTACCCCACTTTGAATATGTCGATCTGGCTGGTTTACGATCTCGTCCAAGAGAATCTAGTTTTACATGTCTGTACCAAATTTTGTTACGATCGGAGGATATTTACGAGAGTTATCGTGCTAACAAAACTCAAATGATGAAAATTCTATTCCCCATATAAGCCCATGTTAAATTTTGAAACAAATCGTGATTTTTGCAGGTAAAAATGCGTTTTCACAATAAACTCACTTCATATCCAGAAAGTACACATAAAAAGCTGTCAATTGATATAAATATTAATATGATTGCTGAGGTTACCCTGAACGGATATTTTTTGTCCATTCTGTTCTGTTAAAACGACGGTAATAGCTTATTTCTAAGGAAATTCGCTAATACCTTAGAGACCAATGGACCTACAGCAATTATTGAAGCTACCAAATTGTTTGTTTTTTCGAGCTGAATCCAAAAGTGAAAGCTATAATTTGATAACTTTGATTTTTAAATTTGAAAATCTCAAAAAACCCATTTTTTGGTTGGCAAAAAGGGGCCTTCCAGAGGTATTTTCGCTTATATCTCGGAGACCAATGGACTTAGAGAAATGATTTAAGATACCAAATTGTTTGTTTTTTTGAGTTAAATCCAATGGTGTAAACAATAATTGGATAAATATATTTTTCAATTTAAAAAACTCAAAAAACCCATTTTTGGGCGGTAAAATGGGGCCTTTAACCCACTTTGGATATGTCGATCTGGCTGGTTTACGATCTCGTCCAAGAGAATCTAGTTTTACATGTCTGTACCAAATTTTGTTACGATCGGAGGATATTTACGAGAGTTATCGTGCTAACAAAACTCAAATAGTGAAAATTCTATTCCCCATATAAGCCCGTGTTAAATTTTGAAACAAATCGTGTTTTGCAGGTAAAAATGCGTTTTCACAATAAACTCATTTCATATCCAGAAAGTACACATAAAAAGCTGTCAATTGATATAAATATTAATATGATTGCTGAGGTTACCCTGAACGGATATTTTTTGTCCATTCTGTTCTGTTAAAACGACGGTAATAGCTTATTTCTAAGGAAATTCGCTAATAACTTAGAGACCAAATGACCTGCAGCAATGATTGAAGCTACCACATTATTTGTTTTTTCGAGCTGAATCCAAAAGTGAAAGCTATAATTTGATAACTTTGATTTTTAAATTTGAAAATCTCAAAAAACCCATTTTTTGGTTGGCAAAAAGGGGCCTTCCAGAGGTATTTTCGCTTATATCTCGGAGACCAGACCAATGGACTTAGAGGAATGATGTAAAATACCAAATTGTTTTTTTTTCGAGCTAAATCCAATGGTGTAAACAGTAATTGCATAAATATAAGTTTTCAATTTGAAAAACTCAAAAAACCCATATTTAGGGGGTAAAATGGGGCCTTTACCCCACTTTGGATATATCGATCTGGCTGGTTTACGAACTCATCCAAGAGAACCTAGTTTTACATGTCTGTACCAAATTTTGTTACGATCGGAGGATATTTACGAGAGTTATCGTGCTAACAAAACTCAAAAAATAAAAATTCTATTTCCCATATAAGCCCATGTTAAATTTTGAAACAAATCGTGATTTTTGCAGGTAAAAATGCGTTTTCACAATAAACTCACTTCATATCCAGAAAGTACACATAAAAAGCTGTCAATTGATATAAATATTAATATGATTGCTGAGGTTACTCTGAACGGATATTTTTTGTCCATTCTGTTTTGTTAAAACGACGGTAATAGCTTATTTCTAAGGAAATTCGCTAATTACTTAGAGACCAATGGACCTACAGCAATGATTGAAGCTACCAAATTGTTTGTTTTTTCGAGCTGAATCCAAAAGTGAAAGCTATAATTTGATAACTTTGATTTTTTAATTTGAAAATCTCAAAAAACCCATTTTTTGGTTGGCAAAAAGGGGCCTTCCAGAGGTATTTTCGCTTGTATCTCGGAGACCAGACCAATGGACTTAGAGGAATGATGTAAAATACCAAATTGTTTTTTTTAGTTAAATCCAATGGTGTAAACAGTAATTGGATAAATATAAGTTTTCAATTTGAAAAACTCAAAAAACCCATTTTTGGGCGGTAAAATGGGGCCTTTAACCCACTTTGGATATGTCGATCTGGCTGGTTTACGATCTCGTCCAAGAGAATCTAGTTTTACATGTCTGTACCAAATTTTGTTACGATCGGAGGATATTTACGAGAGTTATCGTGCTAACAAAACTCAAATAGTGAAAATTCTATTCCCCATATAAGCCCGTGTTAAATTTTGAAACAAATCGTGTTTTGCAGGTAAAAATGCGTTTTCACAATAAACTCATTTCATATCCAGAAAGTACACATAAAAAGCTGTCAATTGATATAAATATTAATATGATTGCTGAGGTTACCCTGAACGGATATTTTTTGTCCATTCTGTTCTGTTAAAACGACGGTAATAGCTTATTTCTAAGGAAATTCGCTAATAACTTAGAGACCATAGGACCTACAGCAATGATTGAAGCTACCAAATTGTTTGTTTTTTCGAGCTGAATCCAAAAGTGAAAGCTATATTTTGATAACTTTGATTTTTAAATTTGAAAATCTCAAAAAACCCATTTTTTGGTTGGCAAAAAGGGGCCTTCCAGAGGTATTTTCGCTTATATCTCGGAGACCAGACCAATGGACTTAGAGGAATGATGTAAAATACCAAATTTTTTTTGAGTTAAATCCAATGGTGTAAACAGTAATTGGATAAATATAAGTTTTCAATTTGAAAAACTCAAAAAACCCATTTTTGGGCGGTAAAATGGGGCCTTTACCCCACTTTGGATATATCGATCTGGCTGGTTTACGATGTCGTCCAAGAGAATCTAGTTTTACATGTCTGTACCAAATTTTGTTACAATCGGAGGATATTTTCGAGAGTTATCGTGCTAACAAAACTCAAATGATGAAAATTCTATTCCCCATATAAGCCCATGTTAAATTTTGAAACAAATCGTGATTTTGCAGGTAAAAATGCGTTTTCACAATAAACTCATTTCATATCCAGAAAGTACACATAAAAAGCTGTCAATTCATATAAATATTAATATGATTGCTGAGGTTACCCTGAACGGATATTTTTTCACCATTCTGTTCTGTTAAAACGACGGTAATAGCTTATTTCTAAGGAAATTCGCTAATACCTTAGAGACCAATGGACCTACAGCAATTATTGAAGCTACCAAATTGTTTGTTTTTTCGAGCTGAATCCAAAAGTGAAAGCTATAATTTGATAACTTTGATTTTTAAATTTGAAAATCTCAAAAAACCCATTTTTTGGTTGGCAAAAAGGGGCCTTCCAGAGGTATTTTCGCTTATATCTCGGAGACCAATGGACTTAGAGAAATGATTTAAGATACCAAATTGTTTGTTTTTTTGAGTTAAATCCAATGGTGTAAACAATAATTGGATAAATATATTTTTCAATTTAAAAAACTCAAAAAACCCATTTTTGGGCGGTAAAATGGGGCCTTTAACCCACTTTGGATATGTCGATCTGGCTGGTTTACGATCTCGTCCAAGAGAATCTAGTTTTACATGTCTGTACCAAATTTTGTTACGATCGGAGGATATTTACGAGAGTTATCGTGCTAACAAAACTCAAATAGTGAAAATTCTATTCCCCATATAAGCCCGTGTTAAATTTTGAAACAAATCGTGTTTTGCAGGTAAAAATGCGTTTTCACAATAAACTCATTTCATATCCAGAAAGTACACATAAAAAGCTGTCAATTGATATAAATATTAATATGATTGCTGAGGTTACCCTGAACGGATATTTTTTGTCCATTCTGTTCTGTTAAAACGACGGTAATAGCTTATTTCTAAGGAAATTCGCTAATAACTTAGAGACCAAATGACCTGCAGCAATGATTGAAGCTACCACATTATTTGTTTTTTCGAGCTGAATCCAAAAGTGAAAGCTATAATTTGATAACTTTGATTTTTAAATTTGAAAATCTCAAAAAACCCATTTTTTGGTTGGCAAAAAGGGGCCTTCCAGAGGTATTTTCGCTTATATCTCGGAGACCAGACCAATGGACTTAGAGGAATGATGTAAAATACCAAATTGTTTTTTTTTCGAGCTAAATCCAATGGTGTAAACAGTAATTGCATAAATATAAGTTTTCAATTTGAAAAACTCAAAAAACCCATATTTAGGGGGTAAAATGGGGCCTTTACCCCACTTTGGATATATCGATCTGGCTGGTTTACGAACTCATCCAAGAGAACCTAGTTTTACATGTCTGTACCAAATTTTGTTACGATCGGAGGATATTTACGAGAGTTATCGTGCTAACAAAACTCAAAAAATAAAAATTCTATTTCCCATATAAGCCCATGTTAAATTTTGAAACAAATCGTGATTTTTGCAGGTAAAAATGCGTTTTCACAATAAACTCACTTCATATCCAGAAAGTACACATAAAAAGCTGTCAATTGATATAAATATTAATATGATTGCTGAGGTTACTCTGAACGGATATTTTTTGTCCATTCTGTTTTGTTAAAACGACGGTAATAGCTTATTTCTAAGGAAATTCGCTAATTACTTAGAGACCAATGGACCTACAGCAATGATTGAAGCTACCAAATTGTTTGTTTTTTCGAGCTGAATCCAAAAGTGAAAGCTATAATTTGATAACTTTGATTTTTTAATTTGAAAATCTCAAAAAACCCATTTTTTGGTTGGCAAAAAGGGGCCTTCCAGAGGTATTTTCGCTTGTATCTCGGAGACCAGACCAATGGACTTAGAGGAATGATGTAAAATACCAAATTGTTTTTTTTAGTTAAATCCAATGGTGTAAACAGTAATTGGATAAATATAAGTTTTCAATTTGAAAAACTCAAAAAACCCATTTTTGGGCGGTAAAATGGGGCCTTTAACCCACTTTGGATATGTCGATCTGGCTGGTTTACGATCTCGTCCAAGAGAATCTAGTTTTACATGTCTGTACCAAATTTTGTTACGATCGGAGGATATTTACGAGAGTTATCGTGCTAACAAAACTCAAATAGTGAAAATTCTATTCCCCATATAAGCCCGTGTTAAATTTTGAAACAAATCGTGTTTTGCAGGTAAAAATGCGTTTTCACAATAAACTCATTTCATATCCAGAAAGTACACATAAAAAGCTGTCAATTGATATAAATATTAATATGATTGCTGAGGTTACCCTGAACGGATATTTTTTGTCCATTCTGTTCTGTTAAAACGACGGTAATAGCTTATTTCTAAGGAAATTCGCTAATAACTTAGAGACCATAGGACCTACAGCAATGATTGAAGCTACCAAATTGTTTGTTTTTTCGAGCTGAATCCAAAAGTGAAAGCTATATTTTGATAACTTTGATTTTTAAATTTGAAAATCTCAAAAAACCCATTTTTTGGTTGGCAAAAAGGGGCCTTCCAGAGGTATTTTCGCTTATATCTCGGAGACCAGACCAATGGACTTAGAGGAATGATGTAAAATACCAAATTTTTTTTGAGTTAAATCCAATGGTGTAAACAGTAATTGGATAAATATAAGTTTTCAATTTGAAAAACTCAAAAAACCCATTTTTGGGCGGTAAAATGGGGCCTTTACCCCACTTTGGATATATCGATCTGGCTGGTTTACGATGTCGTCCAAGAGAATCTAGTTTTACATGTCTGTACCAAATTTTGTTACAATCGGAGGATATTTTCGAGAGTTATCGTGCTAACAAAACTCAAATGATGAAAATTCTATTCCCCATATAAGCCCATGTTAAATTTTGAAACAAATCGTGATTTTGCAGGTAAAAATGCGTTTTCACAATAAACTCATTTCATATCCAGAAAGTACACATAAAAAGCTGTCAATTCATATAAATATTAATATGATTGCTGAGGTTACCCTGAACGGATATTTTTTCACCATTCTGTTCTGTTAAAACGACGGTAATAGCTTATTTCTAAGGAAATTCGCTAATAACTTAGAGACCATAGGACCTACAGCAATGATTGAAGCTACCAAATTGTTTGTTTTTTCGAGCTGAATCCAAAAGTGAAAGCTATAATTTGATAACTTTGATTTTTAAATTTGAAAATCTCAAAAAACCCATTTTTTGGTTGGCAAAAAGGGGCCTTCCAGAGGTATTTTCGCTTATATCTCGGAGACCAATGGACTTAGAGAAATGATTTAAGATACCAAATTGTTTGATTTTCGAGTTAAATTCAATGGTGTAAACAATAATTTGATAAATATATTTTTTAATTTGAAAAACTCAAAAAACCCATTTTTGGGCGGTAAAATGGGGCCTTTACCCCACTTTGGATATATCGATCTGGCTGGTTTACGAACTCATCCAAGAGAATCTAGTTTTACATGTCTGTACCAAATTTTGTTACGATCGGAGGATATTTACGAGAGTTATCGTGCTAACAAAACTCAAATAGTGAAAATTCTATTCCCCATATAAGCCCGTGTTAAATTTTGAAACAAATCGTGTTTTGCAGGTAAAAATGCGTTTTCACAATAAACTCATTTCATATCCAGAAAGTACACATAAAAAGCTGTCAATTGATATAAATATTAATATGATTGCTGAGGTTACCCTGAACGGATATTTTTTGTCCATTCTGTTCTGTTAAAACGACGGTAATAGCTTATTTCTAAGGAAATTCGCTAATAACTTAGAGACCAAATGACCTGCAGCAATGATTGAAGCTACCACATTATTTGTTTTTTCGAGCTGAATCCAAAAGTGAAAGCTATATTTTGATAACTTTGATTTTTAAATTTGAAAATCTCAAAAAACCCATTTTTTGGTTGGCAAAAAGGGGCCTTCCAGAGGTATTTTCGCTTATATCTCGGAGACCAGACCAATGGACTTAGAGGAATGATGTAAAATACCAAATTGTTTTTTTTTTCGAGCTAAATCCAATGGTGTAAACAGTAATTGCATAAATATAAGTTTTCAATTTGAAAAACTCAAAAAACCCATATTTGGGGGGTAAAATGGGGCCTTTACCCCACTTTGGATATATCGATCTGGCTGGTTTACGAACTCATCCAAGAGAACCTAGTTTTACATGTCTGTACCAAATTTTGTTACGATCGGAGGATATTTACGAGAGTTATCGTGCTAACAAAACTCAAAAAATAAAAATTCTATTTCCCATATAAGCCCGTGTTAAATTTTGAAACAAATCGTGTTTTGCAGGTAAAAATGCGTTTTCACAATAAACTCATTTCATATCCAGAAAGTACACATAAAAAGCTGTCAATTGATATAAATATTAATATGATTGCTGAGGTTACCCTGAACGGATATTTTTTGTCCATTCTGTTCTGTTAAAACGACGGTAATAGCTTATTTCTAAGGAAATTCGCTAATAACTTAGAGACCATAGGACCTACAGCAATGATTGAAGCTACCAAATTGTTTGTTTTTTCGAGCTGAATCCAAAAGTGAAAGCTATATTTTGATAACTTTGATTTTTAAATTTGAAAATCTCAAAAAACCCATTTTTTGGTTGGCAAAAAGGGGCCTTCCAGAGGTATTTTCGCTTATATCTCGGAGACCAGACCAATGGACTTAGAGGAATGATGTAAAATACCAAATTTTTTTTGAGTTAAATCCAATGGTGTAAACAGTAATTGGATAAATATAAGTTTTCAATTTGAAAAACTCAAAAAACCCATTTTTGGGCGGTAAAATGGGGCCTTTACCCCACTTTGGATATATCGATCTGGCTGGTTTACGATGTCGTCCAAGAGAATCTAGTTTTACATGTCTGTACCAAATTTTGTTACAATCGGAGGATATTTTCGAGAGTTATCGTGCTAACAAAACTCAAATGATGAAAATTCTATTCCCCATATAAGCCCATGTTAAATTTTGAAACAAATCGTGATTTTGCAGGTAAAAATGCGTTTTCACAATAAACTCATTTCATATCCAGAAAGTACACATAAAAAGCTGTCAATTCATATAAATATTAATATGATTGCTGAGGTTACCCTGAACGGATATTTTTTGACCATTCTGTTCTGTTAAAACGACGGTAATAGCTTATTTCTAAGGAAATTCGCTAATAACTTAGAGACCATAGGACCTACAGCAATGATTGAAGCTACCAAATTGTTTGTTTTTTCGAGCTGAATCCAAAAGTGAAAGCTATAATTTGATAACTTTGATTTTTTAATTTGAAAATCTCAAAAAACCCATTTTTTGGTTGGCAAAAAGGGGCCTTCCAGAGGTATTTTCGCTTGTATCTCGGAGACCAGACCAATGGACTTAGAGGAATGATGTAAAATACCAAATTGTTTTTTTTAGTTAAATCCAATGGTGTAAACAGTAATTGGATAAATATAAGTTTTCAATTTGAAAAACTCAAAAAACCCATTTTTGGGCGGTAAAATGGGGCCTTTAACCCACTTTGGATATGTCGATCTGGCTGGTTTACGATCTCGTCCAAGAGAATCTAGTTTTACATGTCTGTACCAAATTTTGTTACGATCGGAGGATATTTACGAGAGTTATCGTGCTAACAAAACTCAAATAGTGAAAATTCTATTCCCCATATAAGCCCGTGTTAAATTTTGAAACAAATCGTGTTTTGCAGGTAAAAATGCGTTTTCACAATAAACTCATTTCATATCCAGAAAGTACACATAAAAAGCTGTCAATTGATATAAATATTAATATGATTGCTGAGGTTACCCTGAACGGATATTTTTTGTCCATTCTGTTCTGTTAAAACGACGGTAATAGCTTATTTCTAAGGAAATTCGCTAATAACTTAGAGACCATAGGACCTACAGCAATGATTGAAGCTACCAAATTGTTTGTTTTTTCGAGCTGAATCCAAAAGTGAAAGCTATATTTTGATAACTTTGATTTTTAAATTTGAAAATCTCAAAAAACCCATTTTTTGGTTGGCAAAAAGGGGCCTTCCAGAGGTATTTTCGCTTATATCTCGGAGACCAGACCAATGGACTTAGAGGAATGATGTAAAATACCAAATTTTTTTTGAGTTAAATCCAATGGTGTAAACAGTAATTGGATAAATATAAGTTTTCAATTTGAAAAACTCAAAAAACCCATTTTTGGGCGGTAAAATGGGGCCTTTACCCCACTTTGGATATATCGATCTGGCTGGTTTACGATGTCGTCCAAGAGAATCTAGTTTTACATGTCTGTACCAAATTTTGTTACAATCGGAGGATATTTTCGAGAGTTATCGTGCTAACAAAACTCAAATGATGAAAATTCTATTCCCCATATAAGCCCATGTTAAATTTTGAAACAAATCGTGATTTTGCAGGTAAAAATGCGTTTTCACAATAAACTCATTTCATATCCAGAAAGTACACATAAAAAGCTGTCAATTCATATAAATATTAATATGATTGCTGAGGTTACCCTGAACGGATATTTTTTGACCATTCTGTTCTGTTAAAACGACGGTAATAGCTTATTTCTAAGGAAATTCGCTAATAACTTAGAGACCATAGGACCTACAGCAATGATTGAAGCTACCAAATTGTTTGTTTTTTCGAGCTGAATCCAAAAGTGAAAGCTATAATTTGATAACTTTGATTTTTAAATTTGAAAATCTCAAAAAACCCATTTTTTGGTTGGCAAAAAGGGGCCTTCCAGAGGTATTTTCGCTTATATCTCGGAGACCAATGGACTTAGAGAAATGATTTAAGATACCAAAATGTTTGATTTTCGAGTTAAATTCAATGGTGTAAACAATAATTTGATAAATATATTTTTCAATTTGAAAAACTCAAAAAACCCATTTTTGGGCGGTAAAATGGGGCCTTTACCCCACTTTGGATATATCGATCTGGCTGGTTTACGAACTCATCCAAGAGAATCTAGTTTTACATGTCTGTACCAAATTTTGTTACGATCGGAGGATATTTACGAGAGTTATCGTGCTAACAAAACTCAAATAGTGAAAATTCTATTCCCCATATAAGCCCGTGTTAAATTTTGAAACAAATCGTGTTTTGCAGGTAAAAATGCGTTTTCACAATAAACTCATTTCATGTCCAGAAAGTACACATAAAAAGCTGTCAATTGATATAAATATTAATATGATTGCTGAGGTTACCCTGAACGGATATTTTTTGTCCATTCTGTTCTGTTAAAACGACGGTAATAGCTTATTTCTAAGGAAATTCGCTAATAACTTAGAGACCATAGGACCTACAGCAATGATTGAAGCTACCAAATTGTTTGTTTTTTCGAGCTGAATCCAAAAGTGAAAGCTATATTTTGATAACTTTGATTTTTAAATTTGAAAATCTCAAAAAACCCATTTTTTGGTTGGCAAAAAGGGGCCTTCCAGAGGTATTTTCGCTTATATCTCGGAGACCAGACCAATGGACTTAGAGGAATGATGTAAAATACCAAATTTTTTTTGAGTTAAATCCAATGGTGTAAACAGTAATTGGATAAATATAAGTTTTCAATTTGAAAAACTCAAAAAACCCATTTTTGGGCGGTAAAATGGGGCCTTTACCCCACTTTGGATATATCGATCTGGCTGGTTTACGATGTCGTCCAAGAGAATCTAGTTTTACATGTCTGTACCAAATTTTGTTACAATCGGAGGATATTTTCGAGAGTTATCGTGCTAACAAAACTCAAATGATGAAAATTCTATTCCCCATATAAGCCCATGTTAAATTTTGAAACAAATCGTGATTTTGCAGGTCAAAATGCGTTTTCACAATAAACTCATTTCATATCCAGAAAGTACACATAAAAAGCTGTCAATTCATATAAATATTAATATGATTGCTGAGGTTACCCTGAACGGATATTTTTTGACCATTCTGTTCTGTTAAAACGACGGTAATAGCTTATTTCTAAGGAAATTCGCTAATAACTTAGAGACCATAGGACCTACAGCAATGATTGAAGCTACCAAATTGTTTGTTTTTTCGAGCTGAATCCAAAAGTGAAAGCTATAATTTGATAACTTTGATTTTTAAATTTGAAAATCTCAAAAAACCCATTTTTTGGTTGGCAAAAAGGGGCCTTCCAGAGGTATTTTCGCTTGTATCTCGGAGACCAGACCAATGGACTTAGAGGAATGATGTAAAATACCAAATTGTTTTTTTAGTTAAATCCAATGGTGTAAACAGTAATTGGATAAATATAAGTTTTCAATTTGAAAAACTCAAAAAACCCATTTTTGGGCGGTAAAATGGGGCCTTTAACCCACTTTGGATATGTCGATCTGGCTGGTTTACGATCTCGTCCAAGAGAATCTAGTTTTACATGTCTGTACCAAATTTTGTTACGATCGGAGGATATTTACGAGAGTTATCGTGCTAACAAAACTCAAATAGTGAAAATTCTATTCCCCATATAAGCCCGTGTTAAATTTTGAAACAAATCGTGTTTTGCAGGTAAAAATGCGTTTTCACAATAAACTCATTTCATATCCAGAAAGTACACATAAAAAGCTGTCAATTGATATAAATATTAATATGATTGCTGAGGTTACCCTGAACGGATATTTTTTGTCCATTCTGTTCTGTTAAAACGACGGTAATAGCTTATTTCTAAGGAAATTCGCTAATAACTTAGAGACCATAGGACCTACAGCAATGATTGAAGCTACCAAATTGTTTGTTTTTTCGAGCTGAATCCAAAAGTGAAAGCTATATTTTGATAACTTTGATTTTTAAATTTGAAAATCTCAAAAAACCCATTTTTTGGTTGGCAAAAAGGGGCCTTCCAGAGGTATTTTCGCTTATATCTCGGAGACCAGACCAATGGACTTAGAGGAATGATGTAAAATACCAAATTTTTTTTGAGTTAAATCCAATGGTGTAAACAGTAATTGGATAAATATAAGTTTTCAATTTGAAAAACTCAAAAAACCCATTTTTGGGCGGTAAAATGGGGCCTTTACCCCACTTTGGATATATCGATCTGGCTGGTTTACGATGTCGTCCAAGAGAATCTAGTTTTACATGTCTGTACCAAATTTTGTTACAATCGGAGGATATTTTCGAGAGTTATCGTGCTAACAAAACTCAAATGATGAAAATTCTATTCCCCATATAAGCCCATGTTAAATTTTGAAACAAATCGTGATTTTGCAGGTAAAAATGCGTTTTCACAATAAACTCATTTCATATCCAGAAAGTACACATAAAAAGCTGTCAATTCATATAAATATTAATATGATTGCTGAGGTTACCCTGAACGGATATTTTTTGACCATTCTGTTCTGTTAAAACGACGGTAATAGCTTATTTCTAAGGAAAATCGCTAATAACTTAGAGACCATAGGACCTACAGCAATGATTGAAGCTACCAAATTGTTTGTTTTTTCGAGCTGAATCCAAAAGTGAAAGCTATAATTTGATAACTTTGATTTTTAAATTTGAAAATCTCAAAAAACCCATTTTTTGGTTGGCAAAAAGGGGCCTTCCAGAGGTATTTTCGCTTATATCTCGGAGACCAATGGACTTAGAGAAATGATTTAAGATACCAAATTGTTTGATTTTCGAGTTAAATTCAATGGTGTAAACAATAATTTGATAAATATATTTTTCAATTTGAAAAACTCAAAAAACCCATTTTTGGGCGGTAAAATGGGGCCTTTACCCCACTTTGGATATATCGATCTGGCTGGTTTACGAACTCATCCAAGAGAATCTAGTTTTACATGTCTGTACCAAATTTTGTTACGATCGGAGGATATTTACGAGAGTTATCGTGCTAACAAAACTCAAATAGTGAAAATTCTATTCCCCATATAAGCCCGTGTTAAATTTTGAAACAAATCGTGTTTTGCAGGTAAAAATGCGTTTTCACAATAAACTCATTTCATATCCAGAAAGTACACATAAAAAGCTGTCAATTGATATAAATATTAATATGATTGCTGAGGTTACCCTGAACGGATATTTTTTGTCCATTCTGTTCTGTTAAAACGACGGTAATAGCTTATTTCTAAGGAAATTCGCTAATAACTTAGAGACCATAGGACCTACAGCAATGATTGAAGCTACCAAATTGTTTGTTTTTTCGAGCTGAATCCAAAAGTGAAAGCTATATTTTGATAACTTTGATTTTTAAATTTGAAAATCTCAAAAAACCCATTTTTTGGTTGGCAAAAAGGGGCCTTCCAGAGGTATTTTCGCTTATATCTCGGAGACCAGACCAATGGACTTAGAGGAATGATGTAAAATACCAAATTTTTTTTGAGTTAAATCCAATGGTGTAAACAGTAATTGGATAAATATAAGTTTTCAATTTGAAAAACTCAAAAAACCCATTTTTGGGCGGTAAAATGGGGCCTTTTTGGTTGGCAAAAAGGGGCCTTCCAGAGGTATTTTCGCTTATATCTCGGAGACCAATGGACTTAGAGAAATGATTTAAGATACCAAATTGTTTGATTTTCGAGGTAAATTCAATGGTGTAAACAATAATTTGATAAATATATTTTTCAATTTGAAAAACTCAAAAAAACCCATTTTTGGGCGGTAAAATGGGGCCTTTACCCCACTTTGGATATATCGATCTGGCTGGTTTACGAACTCATCCAAGAGAATCTAGTTTTACATGTCTGTACCAAATTTTGTTACGATCGGAGGATATTTACGAGAGTTATCGTGCTAACAAAACTCAAAAAATAAAAATTCTATTTCCCATATAAGCCCATGTTAAATTTTGAAACAAATCGTGATTTTTGCAGGTAAAAATGCGTTTTCACAATAAACTCACTTCATATCCAGAAAGTACACATAAAAAGCTGTCAATTGATATAAATATTAATATGATTGCTGAGGTTACTCTGAACGGATATTTTTTGTCCATTCTGTTTTGTTAAAACGACGGTAATAGCTTATTTCTAAGGAAATTCGCTAATTACTTAGAGACCAATGGACCTACAGCAATGATTGAAGCTACCAAATTGTTTGTTTTTTCGAGCTGAATCCAAAAGTGAAAGCTATAATTTGATAACTTTGATTTTTAAATTTGAAAATCTCAAAAAACCCATTTTTTGGTTGGCAAAAAGGGGCCTTCCAGAGGTATTTTCGCTTGTATCTCGGAGACCAGACCAATGGACTTAGAGGAATGATGTAAAATACCAAATTGTTTTTTTTAGTTAAATCCAATGGTGTAAACAGTAATTGGATAAATATAAGTTTTCAATTTGAAAAACTCAAAAAACCCATTTTTGGGGGTAAAATGGGGCCTTTACCCCACTTTGGATATATCGATCTGGCTGGTTTACGATGTCGTCCAAGAGAATCTAGTTTTACATGTCTGTACCAAATTTTGTTACAATCGGAGGATATTTTCGAGAGTTATCGTGCTAACAAAACTCAAATGATGAAAATTCTATTCCCCATATAAGCCCATGTTAAATTTTGAAACAAATCGTGATTTTGCAGGTAAAAATGCGTTTTCACAATAAACTCATTTCATATCCAGAAAGTACACATAAAAAGCTGTCAATTCATATAAATATTAATATGATTGCTGAGGTTACCCTGAACGGATATTTTTTGACCATTCTGTTCTGTTAAAACGACGGTAATAGCTTATTTCTAAGGAAATTCGCTAATAACTTAGAGACCATAGGACCTACAGCAATGATTGAAGCTACCAAATTGTTTGTTTTTTCGAGCTGAATCCAAAAGTGAAAGCTATAATTTGATAACTTTGATTTTTAAATTTGAAAATCTCAAAAAACCCATTTTTTGGTTGGCAAAAAGGGGCCTTCCAGAGGTATTTTCGCTTATATCTCGGAGACCAATGGACTTAGAGAAATGATTTAAGATACCAAATTGTTTGATTTTCGAGTTAAATTCAATGGTGTAAACAATAATTTGATAAATATATTTTTCAATTTGAAAAACTCAAAAAAACCCATTTTTGGGCGGTAAAATGGGGCCTTGACCCAACTTTGGATATATCGATCTGGCTGGTTTACGAACTCATCCAAGAGAATCTAGTTTTACATGTCTGTACCAAATTTTGTTACGATCGGAGGATATTTACGAGAGTTATCGTGCTAACAAAACTCAAATGATGAAAATTCTATTCCCCATATAAGGCCATGTTAAATTTTGAAACAAATCGTGATTTTTTCAGGTAAAAATGCGTTTTCACAATAAACTCATTTCATATCCAGAAAGTACACATAAAAAGCTGTCAATTGATATAAATATTAATATGATTGCTGAGGTTACCCTGAACAGATATTTTTTGTCCATTCTGTTCTGTTAAAACGACGGTAATAGCTTATTTCTAAGGAAAATCGCTAATAACTTAGAGACCAATGGACCTACAGCAATGATTGAAGCTACCAAATTGTTTTTTTCTTCGAGTTGAATCCAAAAGTGAAAGCTATAATTTGATAACTTTGATTTTTAAATTTGAAAATCTCAAAAAACCCATTTTTTGGTTGGCAAAAAGGGGCCTTCCAGAGGTATTTTCGCTTATATCTCGGAGACCAATGGACTTAGAGAAATGATTTAAGATACCAAATTGTTTGTTTTTTTGAGTTAAATCCAATGATGTAAACAATAATTGGATAAATATATTTTTCAATTTAAAAAACTCAAAAAACCCATTTTTGGGCGGTAAAATGGGGCCTTTAACCCACTTTGGATATGTCGATCTGGCTGGTTTACGATCTCGTCCAAGAGAATCTAGTTTTACATGTCTGTACCAAATTTTGTTACGATCGGAGGATATTTACGAGAGTTATCGTGCTAACAAAACTCAAATAGTGAAAATTCTATTCCCCATATAAGCCCGTGTTAAATTTTGAAACAAATCGTGTTTTGCAGGTAAAAATGCGTTTTCACAATAAACTCATTTCATATCCAGAAAGTACACATAAAAAGCTGTCAATTGATATAAATATTAATATGATTGCTGAGGTTACCCTGAACGGATATTTTTTGTCCATTCTGTTCTGTTAAAACGACGGTAATAGCTTATTTCTAAGGAAATTCGCTAATAACTTAGAGACCATAGGACCTACAGCAATGATTGAAGCTACCAAATTGTTTGTTTTTTCGAGCTGAATCCAAAAGTGAAAGCTATAATTTGATAACTTTGATTTTTAAATTTGAAAATCTCAAAAAACCCATTTTTTGGTTGGCAAAAAGGGGCCTTCCAGAGGTATTTTCGCTTATATCTCGGAGACCAGACCAATGGACTTAGAGGAATGATGTAAAATACCAAATTTTTTTTGAGTTAAATCCAATGGTGTAAACAGTAATTGGATAAATATAAGTTTTCAATTTGAAAAACTCAAAAAACCCATTTTTGGGCGGTAAAATGGGGCCTTTAACCCACTTTGGATATGTCGATCTGGCTGGTTTACGAACTCATCCAAGAGAATCTAGTTTTACATGTCTGTACCAAATTTTGTTACGATCGGAGGATATTTACGAGAGTTATCGTGCTAACAAAACTCAAATGATGAAAATTCTATTCCCCATATAAGGCCATGTTAAATTTTGAAACAAATCGTGATTTTTTCAGGTAAAAATGCGTTTTCACAATAAACTCATTTCATATCCAGAAAGTACACATAAAAAGCTGTCAATTGATATAAATATTAATATGATTGCTGAGGTTACCCTGAACGGATATTTTTTGTCCATTCTGTTCTGTTAAAACGACGGTAATAGCTTATTTCTAAGGAAAATCGCTAATAACTTAGAGACCAATGGACCTACAGCAATGATTGAAGCTACCAAATTGTTTTTTTCTTCGAGCTGAATCCAAAAGTGAAAGCTATAATTTGATAACATTGATTTTTAAATTTGAAAGTCTTAAAAAACCCATTTTTTGGTTGGCAAAAAGGGGCCTTCCAGAGGTATTTTCTCTTATATCTCGGAGACCAATGGACTTAGAGAAATGATTTAAAATACCAAATTGTTTTTTTTAGATAAATCCAATGGTGTAAACAATAATTGGATAAATATAATTTTCAATTTGAAAAACTCAATAAACCCATTTTTGGGGGGTAAAATGGGGCCTTTACCCCACTTTGGATATGTCGATCTGGCTGGTTTACGATCTCGTCCAAGAGAATCTAGTTTTACATGTCTGTACCAAATTTTGTTACGATCGGAGGATATTTACGAGAGTTATCGTGCTAACAAAACTCAAATAGTGAAAATTCTATTCCCCATATAAGCCCGTGTTAAATTTTGAAACAAATCGTGTTTTTGCAGGTAAAAATGCGTTTTCACAATAAACTCATTTCATATCCAGAAAGTACACATAAAAAGCTGTCAATTCATATAAATATTAATATGATTGCTGAGGTTACCCTGAACGGATATTTTTTGTCCATTCTGTTCTGTTAAAACGACGGTAATAGCTTATTTCTAAGGAAATTCGCTAATAACTTAGAGACCAATGGACCTACAGCAATGATTGAAGCTACCACATTATTTGTTTTTTCGAGCTGAATCCAAAAGTGAAAGCTATAATTTGATAACTTTGATTTTTAAATTTGAAAATCTCAAAAAACCCATTTTTTGGTTGGCAAAAAGGGGCCTTCCAGAGGTATTTTCGCTTATATCTCGGAGACCAATGGACTTAGAGAAATGATTTAAGATACCAAATTGATTTTTTTTCGAGCTAAATCCAATGGTGTAAACAGTAATTGCATAAATATAAGTTTTCAATTTGAAAAACTCAAAAAAACCCATATTTGGGGGGTAAAATGGGGCCTTTACCCCACTTTGGATATATCGATCTGGCTGGTTTACGAACTCATCCAAGAGAATCTAGTTTTACATGTCTGTACCAAATTTTGTTACGATCGGAGGATATTTACGAGAGTTATCGTGCTAACAAAACTCAAAAAATAAAAATTCTATTTCCCATATAAGCCCATGTTAAATTTTGAAACAAATCGTGATTTTTGCAGGTAAAAATGCGTTTTCACAATAAACTCACTTCATATCCAGAAAGTACACATAAAAAGCTGTCAATTGATATAAATATTAATATGATTGCTCAGGTTACCCTGAACGGATATTTTTTGTCCCATCTGTTCTGTTAAAACGACGGTAATAGTTTGTTTATAAGGAAATTCGCTAATAATAACTTAGAAACCAATGGACCTAGAGCAATGATTGAAGCTACCAAATTGTTTGTTTTTTCGAGCTGAATCCAAAGGTGAAAGCTATAATTTGATAACTTTGATTTTTAAATTTGAAAATCTCAAAAAACCCATTTTTTGGTTGGCAAAAAGGGGCCTTCCAGAGGAATTTTCGCTTATATCTCGGAGACCAGACCAATGGACTTAGAGGAATGATTTAAAATACCAAATGCTTTTTTTTTTAGATAAATCCAATGGTGTAAACAATAATTGGATAAATATAATTTTCAATTTGAAAAACTCAATAAACCCATTTTTGGGGGGTAAAATGGGGCCTTTACCCCACTTTGGATATGTCGATCTGGCTGGTTTACGATCTCGTCCAAGAGAATCTAGTTTTACATGTCTGTACCAAATTTTGTTACGATCGGAGGATATTTACGAGAGTTATCGTGCTAACAAAACTCAAATGATGAAAATTCTATTCCCCATATAAGCCCATGTTAAATTTTGAAACAAATCGTGATTTTTGCAGGTAAAAATGCGTTTTCACAATAAACTCATTTCATATCCAGAAAGTACACATAAAAAGCTGTCAATTGATATAAATATTAATATGATTGCTGAGGTTACCCTGAACGGATATTTTTTGTCCATTCTGTTCTGTTAAAACGACGGTAATAGCTTATTTCTAGGAAAATTCCCTAATAATAACTTTAGAGACCAATGGACCTAGAGCAATTATTGAAGCTACCAAATTGTTTGTTTTTTCGAGCTGAATCCAAAGGTGAAAGCTATAATTGGATAACTTTGATTTTTAAATTTGAAAATCTCAAAAAAACCATTTTTTGGTTGGCAAAAAGGGGCCTTCCAGAGGTATTTTCGCTTATATCTCGGAGACCAATGGACTTAGAGAAATGATTTAAGATACCAAATTGTTTGTTTTTTCGAGTTAAATCCAATGGTGTAAACAATAATTGGATAAATATATTTTTCAATTTAAAAAACTCAAAAAACCCATTTTTGGGCGGTAAAATGGGGCCTTTAACCCACTTTGGATATGTCGATCCGGCTGGTTTACGATCTCGTCCAAGAGAATCTAGTTTTACAAGTCTGTACCAAATTTTGTTACGATCAGAGGATATTTACGAGAGTTATCGTGCTAACAAAACTCAAATGATGAAAATTCTATTCCCCTTATAAGCCCGTGTTAAATTTTGAAACAAATCGTGTTTTGCAGGTAAAAATGCGTTTTCACAATAAACTCATTTCATATCCAGAAAGTACACATAAAAAGCTGTCAATTGATATAAATATTAATATGATTGCTGAGGTTACCCTGAACGGATATTTTTTGTCCATTCTGTTCTGTTTAAAACGACGGTAATAGCTTATTTCTAAGGATATTCGCTAATAACTTAGAGACCAATGGACCTACAGCAATGATTGAAGCTACCAAATTGTTTGTTTTTTTCGAGCTGAATCCAAAGGTGAAAGCTATAATTTGATAACTTTGATTTTTAAATTTGAAAATCTCAAAAAAACCCATTTTTTGGTTGGCAAAAAGGGGCCTTCCAGAGGTATTTTCGCTTATATCTCGGAGACCAGACCAATGGACTTAGAGGAATGATTTAAAATACCAAATACTTTTTTTTTTAGATAAATCCAATGGTGTAAACAATAATTGGATAAATATAATTTTCAATTTGAAAAACTCAATAAACCCATTTTTGGGGGGTAAAATGGGGCCTTTACCCCACTTTGGATATGTCGATCTGGCTGGTTTACGATCTCGTCCAAGAGAATCTAGTTTTACATGTCTGTACCAAATTTTGTTACGATCGGAGGATATTTACGAGAGTTATCGTGCTAACAAAACTCAAATGATGAAAATTCTATTCCCCATATAAGCCCATGTTAAATTTTGAAACAAATCGTGATTTTTGCAGGTAAAAATGCGTTTTCACAATAAACTCATTTCATATCCAGAAAGTACACATAAAAAGCTGTCAATTGATATAAATATTAATATGATTGCTGAGGTTACCCTGAACGGATATTTTTTGTCCATTCTGTTCTGTTAAAACGACGGTAATAGCTTATTTCTAAGGAAATTCGCTAATAACTTAGAGACCAATGGACCTACAGCAATGATTGAAGCTACCAAATCGTTTGTTTTTTCGAGCTGAATCCAAAAGTGAAAGCTATAATTTGATAACTTTGATTTTTAAATTTGAAAATCTCAAAAAACCCATTTTTTGGTTGGCAAAAAGGGGCCTTCCAGAGGTATTTTCGCTTATATCTTGGAGACCAATGGACTTAGAGAAATGATTTAAGATACCAAATTGTTTGTTTTTTCGAGTTAAATCCAATGGTGTAAACAATAATTGGATAAATATATTTTTCAATTTAAAAAACTCAAAAAAACCCATTTTTGGGCGGTAAAATGGGGCCTTTAACCCACTTTGGATATGTCGATCTGGCTGGTTTACGATCTCGTCCAAGAGAATCTAGTTTTACATGTCTGTACCAAATTTTGTTACGATCGGAGGATATTTACGAGAGTTATCGTGCTAACAAAAATCAAATGATGAAAATTCTATTCCCCATATAAGCCCATGTTAAATTTTGAAACAAATCGTGTTTTTTGCTGGTAAAAATGCGTTTTCACAATAAACTCATTTCATATCCAGAAAGTACACATAAAAAGCTGTCTATTGATATAAATATTAATATGATTGCTGAGGTTACCCTGAACGGATATTTTTTGTCCATTCTGTTCTGTTAAAACGACGGTAATAGCTTATTTTTAAGGAAATTCGCTAATAACTTAGAGACCAATGGACCTACAGCAATGATTGAAGCTACCAAATTGTTTGTTTTTTCGAGCTGAATCCAAAAGTGAAAGCTATAATTTAATAATTTTGATTTTTAAATTTGAAGATCTCAAAAAACCCATTTTTTGGTTGGCAAAAAGGGGCCTTCCAGAGGTATTTTCGCTTATATCTCGGAGACCAATGGACTTAGAGAAATGATTTAAGATACCAAATTGTTTGTTTTTTCGAGTTAAATCCAATGGTGTAAACAATAATTGGATAAATATATTTTCAATTTGAAAAACTCAAAAAAAACCATTTTTGGGCGGTAAAATGGGGCCTTTAACCCCCTTTGGATATGTCGATCTGGCTGGTTTACGATCTCGTCCAAGAGAATCTAGTTTTACAAGTCTGTACCAAATTTTGTTACGATCGGAGGATATTTACGAGAGTTATCGTGCTAACAAAAATCAAATGATGAAAATTCTATTCCCCATATAAGCCCATGTTAAATTTTGAAACAAATCGTGTTTTTTGCTGGTAAAAATGCGTTTTCACAATAAACTCATTTCATATCCAGAAAGTACACATAAAAAGCTGTCTATTGATATAAATATTAATATGATTGCTGAGGTTACCCTGAACGGATATTTTTTGTCCATTCTGTTCTGTTAAAACGACGGTAATAGCTTATTTCTAGGAAAATTCCCTAATAATAACTTTAGAGACCAATGGACCTAGAGCAATTATTGAAGCTACCAAATTGTTTGTTTTTTCGAGCTGAATCCAAAGGTGAAAGCTATAATTGGATAACTTTGATTTTTAAATTTGAAAATCTCAAAAAAACCATTTTTTGGTTGGCAAAAAGGGGCCTTCCAGAGGTATTTTCGCTTATATCTCGGAGACCAATGGACTTAGAGAAATGATTTAAGATACCAAATTGTTTGTTTTTTCGAGTTAAATCCAATGGTGTAAACAATAATTGGATAAATATATTTTTCAATTTAAAAAACTCAAAAAACCCATTTTTGGGCGGTAAAATGGGGCCTTTACCCCACTTTGGATATATCGATCTGGCTGGTTTACGATGTCGTCCAAGAGAATCTAGTTTTACATGTCTGTACCAAATTTTGTTACAATCGGAGGATATTTTCGAGAGTTATCGTGCTAACAAAACTCAAATGATGAAAATTCTATTCCCCATATAAGCCCATGTTAAATTTTGAAACAAATCGTGATTTTGCAGGTAAAAATGCGTTTTCACAATAAACTCATTTCATATCCAGAAAGTACACATAAAAAGCTGTCAATTCATATAAATATTAATATGATTGCTGAGGTTACCCTGAACGGATATTTTTTGACCATTCTGTTCTGTTAAAACGACGGTAATAGCTTATTTCTAAGGAAATTCGCTAATAACTTAGAGACCATAGGACCTACAGCAATGATTGAAGCTACCAAATTGTTTGTTTTTTCGAGCTGAATCCAAAAGTGAAAGCTATAATTTGATAACTTTGATTTTTAAATTTGAAAATCTCAAAAAACCCATTTTTTGGTTGGCAAAAAGGGGCCTTCCAGAGGTATTTTCGCTTATATCTCGGAGACCAATGGACTTAGAGAAATGATTTAAGATACCAAATTGTTTGTTTTTTCGAGTTAAATCCAATGGTGTAAACAATAATTGGATAAATATAAGTTTTCAATTTGAAAAACTCAAAAAACCCATTTTTGGGCGGTAAAATGGGGCCTTTACCCCACTTTGGATATGTCGATCTGGCTGGTTTACGATCTCGTCCAAGAGAATCTAGTTTTACATGTCTGTACCAAATTTTGTTACGATCGGAGGATATTTACGAGAGTTATCGTGCTAACAAAAAACTCAAAAAATGAAAATTCTATTTCCCATTTAAGCCCATGTTAAATTTTGAAACAAATCGTGATTTTGGCAGGTAAAAATGCGTTTTCACAATAAACTCACTTCATATCCAAAAAGTACACATAAAAAGCTGTCAATTAATATAAATATTAATATAATTGCTCAGGTTACCCTGAACGGATATTTTTTGTCCATTCTGTTCTGTTAAAACGACGGTAATAGTTTATTCATAAGGAAATTCGCTAATAATAACTTAGAGACCAATGGACCTAGAGCAATGATTGAAGCTACCAAATTGTTTGTTTTTTTGAGCTGAATCCAAAGGTGAAAGCTATAATTTGATAACTTTGATTTTTAAATTTGAAAATCTCAAAAAACCCATTTTTTGGTTGGCAAAAAGGGGCCTTCCAGAGGTATTTTCGCTTATATCTCGGAGACCAGACCAAAGGACTTCGAGGAATGATTTAAAATACCAAATTGTTTGTTTTTTTGAGCTAAATCCAATGGTGTAAACAAAAATTGGATAAATATAAGTTTTCAATTTGATAAA
Source organism: Flexamia atlantica (assembly GCA_035578135.1). Classification (NCBI taxonomy): domain Eukaryota; kingdom Metazoa; phylum Arthropoda; class Insecta; order Hemiptera; family Cicadellidae; genus Flexamia; species Flexamia atlantica. Next base: position 67,289,552 of record JAQJVK010000001.1, on the reverse strand, counting down.
CTCAAAAAACCCATTTTTGGGGGGTAAAATGGGGCCTTTACCCCACTTTGGATATGTCGATCTGGCTGGTTTACGAACTCATCCAAGAGAATCTAGTTTTACATGTCTGTACCAAATTTTGTTACGATCGGAGGATATTTACGAGAGTTATCGTGCTAACAAAACTCAAAAAATGAAAATTCTAATTCCCATATAAGCCCATGTTAAATTTTGAAACAAATCGTGATTTTTACAGGTAAAAATGCGGTTTCACAATAAACTCACTTCATATCCAGAAAGTACACGTAAAAAGCTGTCAATTAATATAAATATTAATATGATTGCTGAGGTTACCCTGAACGGATATTTTTTGTCCATTCTAGTCTGTTAAAACGACGGTAATAGCTTATTTCTAAGAAAATTCCCTAATAATAACTTTAGAGACCAATGGACCTAGAGCAATGATTGAAGCTACCAAATTGTTTGTTTTTTCAAGCTGAATCCAAAGGTGAAAGCTATAATTGGATAACTTTGATTTTTAAATTTGAAAATCTCAAAAAACCCATTTTTTGGTTGGCAAAAAGGGGCCTTCCAGAGGTATTTTCGCTTATATCTCGGAGACCAGACCAATAGACTTAGAGGAATGATTTAAAATACCAAATTGTTTGTTTTTTGAGCTAAATCCAATGGTGTAAACAGTAATTGGATAAATATAAGTTTTCAATTTGAAAAACTCAAAAAACCCATTTTTGGGCGGTAAAATGGGGCCTTTACCCCACTTTGGATATATCGATCTGGCTAGTTTACGAACTCATCTAAGAGAATCTAGTTTTACAAGTCTGTACCAAATTTTGTTACGATCGGAGGATATGTACGAGAGTTATCGTGCTAACAAAACTCAAATGATGAAAATTCTATTCTCTATATAAGCCCATGTTAAATTTTGAAACAAATCGTGATTTTTTCAGGTAAAAATGCGTTTTCACAATAAACTCATTTCATATCCAGAAAGTACACATAAAAAGCTGTCAATTGATATAAATATTAATATGATTACTGAGGCTACCCTGAACGGATATTTTTTGTCCATTCTGTTCTGTTAAAACGACGGTAATAGGTTATTTTTATTTCTAAGGAAATTTGCTAATAATAACTTAGAGACCAATGGACCTACAGCAATGATTGAAGCTACCAAATTGTTTGTTTTTTTGAGCTAAATCCAATGGTGTAGACAGTAATTGGATAAATATAAGTTTTCAATTTGAAAAACTCAAAAAACCCATTTTTGGGGGGTAAAATGGGGCCTTTACCCCACTTTGGATATGTCGATCTGGCTAGTTTACGAACTCATCCAAGAGAATCTAGTTTTACATGTCTGTACCAAATTTTGTTACGATCGGAGGATATTTACGAGAGTTATCGTGCTAACAAAACTCAAAAAATGAAAATTCTATTTCCCATTTAAGCCCATGTTAAATTTTGAAACAGATCGTGATTTTTGCAGGTAAAAATGCGTTTTCACAATAAATTCACTTCATATCCAGAAAGTACACATAAAAAGCTGTCAATTAATATAAATATTAATATGATTGCTCAGGTTACCCTGAACGGATATTTATTGTCCATTCTGTTCTGTTAAAACGACGGTAATAGCTTATTTCTACGGAAATTCGCTAATAATAACTTAGAGACCAATGGACCTAGAGCAATGATTGAAGCTACCAAATTGTTTGTTTTTTTCGAGCTGAATCCAAAGGTGAAAGCTATAATTTGATAACTTAGACTTTTAAATTTGAAAATCTCAAAAAACCCATTTTTTGGTTGGCAAAAAGGGGCCTTCCAGAGGTATTCTCGCTTATATCTCGCAGACCAGACCAATGGACTTAGAGGAATGATTTATAATACCAAATTGTTTTTTTTAGCTAAATCCAGTGGTGTAAACAATAATTGGATAAATATAAGTTTTCAATTTGAAAAACTCAAAAAACCCATTTAGGGGGGGGGGTAAAATGGGGCCTTTACCCCATTTTGGATATGTCGATCTCGCTGGTTTACGATCTCGTCCAAGAGAATCTAGTTTTACATGTCTGTACCAAATTTTGTTACGATCGGAGGATATTTACGAGAGTTATCGTGCTAACAAAACTCAAATGATGAAAATTCTATTCCCCATATAAGCCCATGTTAAATTTTGAAACAAATCGTGATTTTTGCAGGTAAAAATGCGTTTTCACAATAAATTCACTTCATATCCAGAAAGTACACATAAAAAGCTGTCAATTGATATAAATATTAATATGATTGTTGAGGTTACCCTGAACGGATATTTTTTGTCCATTCTGTTCTGTTAAAACGACGGTAATAGCTTATTTCTAAAGAAATTCGCTAATAACTTAGAGCCCAATGGACCTACAGCAATGATTGAAGCTACCAAATTGTTTCTTTTTTCGAGCTGAATCCAAAAGTGAAAGCTATAATTTGATAACTTTGATTTTTAAATTTGAAAATCTCAAAAAACCCATTTTTTGGTTGGCAAAAAGGGGCCTTCCAGAGGTATTTTCGCTTATATCTTGGAGACCAATGGACTTAGAGAAATGATTTAAGATACCAAATTGTTTATTTTTTCGAGTTAGATCCAATGGTGTAAACAATAATTGGATAAATATAGTTGTTCAATTTGAAAACCTCAAAAAACCCATTTTTGGGGGGTGAAATGGTGCCTTTAACCCACTTTGGATATGTCGATCTGGCTGGTTTACGATCTCGTCCAAGAGAATCTAGTTTTACATGTCTGTACCAAATTTTGTTACGATCGGAGGATATTTACGAGAGTTATCGTGCTAACAAAACTCAAATAGTGAAAATTCTATTCCCCATATAAGCCCATGTTAAATTTTGAAACAAATCGTGTTTTTGCAGGTAAAAACGCGTTTTCACAATAAACTCATTTCATATCCAGAAAGTACACATAAAAAGCTGTCAATTGATATAAATATTAATATGATTACTGAGGCTACCCTGAACGGATATTTTTTGTCCATTCTGTTCTGTTAAAACGACGGTAATAGGTTATTTTTATTTCTAAGGAAATTTGCTAATAATTACTTAGAGACCAATGGACCTAGAGCAATGATTGAAGCTACCAAATGGTTTGTTTTTTCGAGCTGAATCCAAAGGTGAAAGCTATAATTTGATAACTTAGATTTTTAAATTTGAAAATCTCAAAAAACCCATTTTTTGGTTGGCAAAAAGGGGCCTTCCAGAGGTATTTTCGCTTATATCTCGGAGACCAGACCAATGGACTTAGAGGAATGATTTAAAATACCAAATTGTTTGTTAGCTAAATCCAATGGTGTAAACAGTAATTGGATAAATATAAGTTTTCAATTTGAAAAACTCAAAAAACCCTTTTTTGGGGGGTAAAATGGGGCCTTTACCCCACTTTGGATATGTCGATCTGGCTGGTTTACGAACTCATCCAAGAGAATCTAGTTTTACATGTCTGTAGCAAATTTTGTTACGATCGGAGGATATTTACGAGAGTTATCGTGCTAACAAAACTCAAAAAATGAAAATTCTATTTCCCATTTAAGCCCATGTTAAATTTTGAAACAAATCGTGATTTTTGCAGGTAAAAATGCGTTTTCACAATAAATTCACTTCATATCCAGAAAGTACACATAAAAAGCTGTCAATTAATATAAATATTAATATGATTGCTCAGGTTACCCTGAACGGATATTTATTGTCCATTCTGTTCTGTTAAAACGACGGTAATAGCTTATTTCTACGGAAATTCGCTAATAATAACTTAGAGACCAATGGACCTAGAGCAATGATTGAAGCTACCAAATTGTTTGTTTTTTTCGAGCTGAATCCAAAGGTGAAAGCTATAATTTGATAACTTAGATTTTTAAATTTGAAAATCTCAAAAAACCCATTTTTTGGTTGGCAAAAAGGGGCCTTCCAGAGGTATTCTCGCTTATATCTCGCAGACCAGACCAATGGACTTAGAGGAATGATTTAAAATACCAAATTGTTTTTTTTTAGCTAAATCCAGTGGTGTAAACAATAATTGGATAAATATAAGTTTTCAATTTGAAAAACTCAAAAAACCCATTTGGGGGGGGGGAGGTAAAATGGGGCCTTTACCCCACTTTGGATATGTCGATCTCGCTGGTTTACGATCTCGTCCAAGAGAATCTAGTTTTACATGTCTGTACCAAATTTTGTTACGATCGGAGGATATTTACGAGAGTTATCGTGCTAACAAAACTCAAATGATGAAAATTCTATTCCCCATAAAAGCCCATGTTAAATTTTGAAACAAATCGTGATTTTTGCAGGTAAAAATGCGTTTTCACAATAAATTCACTTCATATCCAGAAAGTACACATAAAAAGCTGTCAATTGATATAAATATTAATATGATTGCTGAGGTTACCCTGAACGGATATTTTTTGTCCATTCTGTTCTGTTAAAACGACGGTAATAGCTTATTTCTAAAGAAATTCGCTAATAACTTAGAGCCCAATGGACCTACAGCAATGATTGAAGCTACCAAATTGTTTCTTTTTTCGAGCTGAATCCAAAAGTGAAAGCTATAATTTGATAACTTTGATTTTTAAATTTGAAAATCTCAAAAAACCCATTTTTTGGTTGGCAAAAAGGGGCCTTCCAGAGGTATTTTCGCTTATATCTTGGAGACCAATGGACTTAGAGAAATGATTTAAGATACCAAATTGTTTGTTTTTTCGAGTTAGATCCAATGGTGTAAACAATAATTGGATAAATATAGTTGTTCAATTTGAAAACCTCAAAAAACCCATGTTTGGGGGGTGAAATGGGGCCTTTAACCCACTTTGGATATGTCGATCTGGCTGGTTTACGATCTCGTCCAAGAGAATCTAGTTTTACATGTCTGTACCAAATTTTGTTACGATCGGAGGATATTTACGAGAGTTATCGTGCTAACAAAACTCAAATAGTGAAAATTCTATTCCCCATATAAGCCCATGTTAAATTTTGAAACAAATCGTGTTTTTGCAGGTAAAAACGCGTTTTCACAATAAACTCATTTCATATCCAGAAAGTACATATAAAAAGCTGTCAATTGATATAAATATTAATATGATTGCTGAGGTTACCCTGAACGGATATTTTTTGTCCATTCTGTTCTGTTAAAACGACGGTAATAGCTTATTTCTAAGGAAATTCGCTAAAACATCTCAAATCAGGGTGACTACTTTTTGGAGGGAGAAATTAAAAAAAATATTGGACAACGTTGTGTGTTTAGCACATCCAATATTATCCAATATCTAAGCAACGGATTGACGTAGAATAATAATTCAAAATGCTAAATTGTTTGTTTTTAAGCTGAATTAAATTTTGACAATCAGTTTTAAAAATAATTCGAAAAAAGGTGTTAAATCTTGAAAATAAATTTTATTTTGTGAAAAAAACCTTCTTATAGTAAATCAATCTTGCTGATTTGCGAACTCGAAGTCATGAATGACGCTTTACACGTTTGTTCCAAATTTCATCAAGATCGGACCTTTTTTACAAAAGTTATCGCGCCTACGGACAATGAAAATGAACGAACGGGGTTTTGGGGGTCTAGGGACCTCAAAATGAAAAAATAACATGGTCCCGAGCTTAAGTCTCACCGTGCCGCCTACGGTAATAGCTACTTCCCTATAGGGGAAATTCGCTAATGAATGACAAATTTTTATCGTGCCCTTTTAGAAAAAACATTTGCGAAAAATTTTTTCTTTTTTTCAAAACGTTTTTGATATTTTTTTATTGATTGACATTTGAAGATTCATAGATTAGCCAAGGTAACGCAAAATCTTGTGTGTATATTCAATGATACACCATCTTTCATGAAAGAACACGAATTTTTGTCACTGACCGTAACCAACATAAAAATGAAGATTAAAAATATTTAATGTGGTTTGATAAATATGTTTTGCTGTAAATAGATTTAGTTTTGGGGCAATATTGCAATAAACAGCTCATTAAGCCTGTAGTAAATTTGGTATTTCTAAAAAAACTCGAAAAACTAAAAAAATCGAAAAAATGCAAAAAATCTCTTAAAGTTTGTCTAGCTCCAAGCAATCGTTCCTGTTATATGAAAAACCTGTATATCCTCATAGGGGTGTCTGTTTTGTGTGTGATTATAGTTTTATATGATGATATATCAATTTTTTTAATTTTATAACACAAATCATGATAGATACGGTCAGGGACAAGGGGTACGGTCTGGGACAAACGAGAATCGCCGGTCGATTTACTTAATTTATTTAATGCCTTTGTTTTAAATTATCATTTTAAAATATCCTTGGCACTTTAATGGGCCAATACCCTGGTTATTTAGGAGTTGACTGTACTCTATTCCACAAAAATGTATAATAAAATATAAGCATTACCTTCAATGTTTACATATTTCAAAAACTACAATTTTACTTTTTCATAAATCTTTCAATTGTACTATTATAAGATAAAATTGTCTTTCACTTCAACTGAATAGTGCAATTTACAACGAAATTTATAATTATTGTCACGACCGTACCCCCGCACAATCGATAAGGCTATCGTGGTCGTGACAAAAATGGTTTCGGTCGTGACAAATACGGTCAGTGACATTACAATTATTTGTCCCTGTTCTGGTAGTAGCCCTGCACCTCGTGTTTGTGAAGAGAAAGTTGACTTCTAGGTTACCGTAACAATTAAAATATCATATCAACAAAAATTAACACCATGTCTACTGTAACAAACGACTAGTAAGGTCTTGGACACATCAAAATTACCAAAAACACAAACTTACCTTTATCAATCTTGATCAGTTTAAAAACAAAGAAAATCTCTGGAGCAACGTAAAACACTCCCGTTCACCTCTGTCTCTTCAAACCAACTGACTCTATCGCCACCAGGCTCGCCACTGTCGTGTTCCAAAGTTCCAAATTTTGCCGTTACGGTCGGGACTTAAAATCGAGGGATACTTATTTTGTCGCAATACTCAGTTCGCAATAAATAAAAATATTAAATACTCTTTTTTGTAAGTTTAATAATTGGTGATGATATAAAAAATAGCATTATTTATTTAAGCACGCATAATTGTTCTAAAAATAGCATGAAAGTTGAAGAATGGACCCTAGGGACAAGTTACGGTCGTGACATTCGTGACTTTGAAAATACGGAAAAAATACCTAGAACTCATTAACAACCAAATAAATATTTGCGAAATGTTGCCCCCGTCCCAAAAAATATTAAAACACATAATATGATACTAAAAAAACAGTATCTACGAAATAAGAGGCCAGGGACATTAAAGGGCACGATAAAAAATGTTCACTCTAATAGAGAAGACAAGATTAGAGGGATCAGGGAAAACAAGCGTAACCTTCGGCAAGAACATATAACTGCTAAGAGACAAATATTGAACAGCAGAGCAACATTGTACCACCTATATACTTTCAGCGACTTAACGATTATGTAAGGGCAAACGTGAAAAGCACATGCGGTATCCTAATGTTGAGCGAAGTTATTTTCAGAAGACAATCAAATTCAAATAAATAGTGTGGGAACGATGGACAATATGAGTGTATGTTTTCCCAGCTAAGCTTCTAAAAAATGTATCATTTCAATTTCAAGTTTAAACAGGTTAACTTTTTAATAATTCTGGATTTAAAGAAGGTAATTATTTTTTTCGAATTTTGGGTTATAGTTTCTCACAAACGATCACAATATTAAAATGCGCAATTTGTGCATGGGGCCCCTAGTAAATGTTATTTAGAGATTAGTTCATCAACATACAGTTGATCAGCGATTTGAGCAATGTAGTCAGTGGTTTGTCCACCTTCTTACCGTTTGTTGTTTAAGACCTATCAAAGATGAAAGCAAGAAACTGACGCGTAGAAGTTTTGTGGAATTACTGGAATTAACATAAAGATTCAATACTTTTGAAAAGAAACTCTAAAACAGAGACATGAAGATGCGCCAAGCAATGAAGATGGATGTAAAGTAACCCCCTTTTTTACACAAAATGAATGTTGTTGTACTATCGAAATTTCCAAGTGTATAAAGTATACATATACACTTTTAAAGCAGATGTAATAAATAAACTTCTCAAATTCAGTGAGGAATCTCTTTCCCATATTGAAGTTTCAAGTTTAAAGTTATAAGTTATTTTTAATAATTTGCCTCATAAGAAGTTCAATTACTGGCAATTTTATAGGAGTGCTATAAGACAAAGAATTAGTCTAGAAATTAAAAAAAACACAAATATTCACACACTTCCTCATTGACAGGTACTTTACGCTGTAAAACTTCTTACATAGTCAACATGAAACTAAAGCCTGTTGTATTTAAGACATGAAGTGACGCGGGCTACTAGTAATTTTTATTTTAATTACAGGATGTCTTCAAACAAAGCGAGCCCAATCATTGTTTTTTCTCTTTTTTGTTACTCATTCTGTGAATAATTTAAGAACCAGAATAAAAATCATTGAAAAAGTAAATGAATATACAGAAAGAGAAAGTTAGGATGGAATTGGGAGTGGCATTTTTACATTATGGGCTCGCACAAGAAAGACACGCCATCAACACCATGTACTTAGAAATAGGTTAATAAAAATGTGTATCCTATTAATTCGATACTTTTTAGATAACGAGGTACTGCAATGTATATAGTCTAAAAATTTAAAAAATGACTAGGTCGAGGAAGAGGTGTCTTCAGATAGATGTTGAAGTGTATTGTTCATCCTTATAATTAATTTTGAGATAAGAGCCGTAATTAATTGTTGGGATTTGTAATTCCTTGTTGCAGTTTAGCAGATCCTGATAAAATAAGATGCAACCCACCACCCACCAGTTTAGAATTTTCACATTATTCACTCAGTATATATGAAAACTAGGGGTGTGCGAGTAGTGATTTTTGAAGTCGATTCGAGTCGAGTTTTGAAAAATACCCGCGAGTTTCGAGCTCTTTTCGGGCCGAATTTTTCAAAAGTTTAATATAATAGTCATCATGTTTCTACATAATGGTAAAAAATTATCATCTTTACTCAAATAAAAATTAGAAATTTTGAGGTGATTAAACTTAAAAGAGTTACTGAACTCAGAGCAGATATACAAATAAATGAACCAAAAAAAAGAAAACCTTTTACTTAAACTCACATTAATTCTTGATTTGATCTATTTTTCAAGCCTAACTTTTGTTTAAGGCTTCCCTGGGTTTTGAAATGAAATTAAAACACTGACTATAAGCCATGACCAATTACCTGCTGACTCAATTCATGATTAAAATATTTCCTTTGAATTATTCACACACGTACATTTTTATTCATGTAACTGTAAAAAAAACTATGTTTTTATTTATTTGGAATGGTTTCTAAAATTTAACAAAAATAATTTTTTAAGAGATGTAATAATAAATAACATCAAACTATAGAAAAGATAGAGTGATATAAAAATGTATGTGTCTTTAAACACTAAAAAGAACTTTTTACTTCAAGTATAACAAACGAGGATTCACTTATATTCGTTAAAGATGGATTGACATTGTGAAAAATGGCCGTAATATTCTTTCGCAGTTACCGATTTTGGGTAAACGGGGGGATTAACTACTCGGCTCGAACTTTCGAGTATTTTGCAATAAGTCGAGTTGAGTCGATTAGTGTATACTCGGCTCGAAAAAATCTCGATTCTCGAGTACTCGCACACCCCTAATGAAAGCCCTGACATCATAAGCTTTGCCGGGATACGATAATTATTTCGTAGCTAAATGGCAAACCTGCGAATACCAGGAAAAGAGGGTGGAGTGGAGAAAGAAGGGGCGGTTTTCGATGGCATGAAGGGGGTGGGCTGCCAACACGCTATTGGCTGGCCGACTTTAAACACATCACTCACGGTGGACTGAAGTTTGACAGGTCGCACGGACTGAGTTCTGGATACAGTGGACGGATTGGATTAGGTCGGTAGATAGCGCGGACGGACCTCGCTACGGACCGACTTGTAGCGTCTCTTTGTGTTTGAAGGTCGGTGACAATCCTCCAGTAAGGCTTCACTTTTTCCTATCTATCTCATTGGGCGCGTTCAGCCGCATTACACCGGTGGGTAATATACTAACCTATAATAAGTGAACGGTAGTGGTGGACGTACCATCACCGATCATTGTTGTGCATCCACCGATGTTGTGTTTACGGTGGATTCGGTAAGTAACCGGACATTGTTAACATTGTTGTTGTCAAGATGCGGTGGATTTGCCTATTAGTGACTACGGTAGTCGGTTACCCACCGATGATTGCGGCTGAACGCGCCCATTAGCCGTCTATCAGTTATATGTCGTTGCCGTTGGATTACATGCTTTACTTTTAGGTTATGTTTTGTCTATCGGGTACCGGCGTATGCGTTAGGTATAAGTTAAATGCGACTGTAGAAAATTGAATGAGGAGAAGTTCTTTGTTTGAGTCAGGATTTACGCCTGATCAATAATAGACTCGATTATGGATGATTCCAGAGACCTTATCGCATGTCCAATTACTGTGAGTATGCTTCTTCCAACTTCAATTTACAATAAGGACTAATCTTTACTTAACCCCGTTGCAGCAGACCTTCATACTCAGTGAATTTCAAATGCTTAAATATATCATTAAGATGGAAGCTCAAATCATGCTCAAATTAACTTAAACATATATTAAAAAAGCATTCTGTGCATCGAATTTCTCTGTAAGAATACAGTGGCTATAGTTCCGCAGAAGGGCACGCTTCGCCAAAATGGGAACCACCGATTTGACACCGATTACTGTAAAATTTGATATCTCAATATATACGTTCGATTGAACTATCGATCTTATTCTGTTACGGGCTTTCGATAGTTCGTCCTCCACCCGATAACCCCGGTTCCCACTGTGTCCCCAATATAGAGTGGGTGTGCTCCTTCTGCGGATCCAACTTGTACTAATACAGTTGTATTTTATCTTGAGCTATGGCCTACAGTTTGTCTATTTTATCTAGGGCTTGCTCTGTTGCTGGAGCTGTCACACATTGTCTACCCTCAATTATCAGAGACAATAAATAATGTATAGGCTAGTATATTACGTTACTAGATCGGATAAATAGGTGATTACTAGATGAATGTGGTTGTTGTTGCGTGAGAAGAAGTTGGGAGAGCGAAGTGAACCTATACGCTACATGAAAGTTAAACCATAGGCTACAGTCAGTTCCCCGTCTGTTTTTAAAGGTACAGAGCTCCGATCAGTGTCGCAGCCCAGTGCTAGGCCTATATCACATGAACTTTTTGGAAAGAGCAAATTCCACTGAGCTCAAAAGAGCGAGTTTGATATGCGCCAGATTTTTACTATTTTAGAGAAAAAACTGTTTTGGTGATTTTTTCCGAATTTTTGCACATTTTGAAATGTGAATTAGTTGGTGAAGAATCTTTATTAATGAACTGGAATATATATTGATGTTACACTCACTGGCAACAAGTCAGCATCAGAGAATGTTGTGGGTATTTAAATGATGACATCACTTCCACGGCTGACGTAGGAAATATGGCTGCCACATCACATATTATCCTAACCTCAAAATTTCAGTTTCCCGCCTTTTTTAGAGAATGTAGTGGGTATTTTAAAATGATGACATCACTTCCACAGCTGTCAGCAAACATGGCTGCCACAGCAGATAATTCCTAACCTCAAAACCCCAATTTCCCGCCTTTTCCCATCCGACTTGAGACTTGCAATCAGTTCGGCCCGAGAGCGCATGCGTCGCAGAATGGCGGCTAGTCGTGACGTCAAAAACTGACACCGGTCATCAGCGCCTCCACGAGCGACCGCGATTCGGGAGGCACTGGCAACTGGTGTCTGACAGTTGACGTCACATGGGAAGAGCTCTCAGCTGGCCCACACAACCACGTCTGCCGCCATGTCATGTTTATTGGGTGGGCGAAAATTCACATCGAGCAGAGCCGGTGATGACGTCATCGTTGATGCGATGAATTCGTGAAGTTGACAACCTTTTCCAACGTAGTTCCTTCGGTCAATAGTCTATCGATATTTGAATATTGGTTCACCACTGCAGACTACAGACAATTATTTGGGCTTCAGTCGGGTCTAAAACTGTGCATAAATATGGTCAAGGATACTATCCATGCCCTAAAAGTTATGTTTTAAACCAGCAAACTGGTTTTTTTCTCACAAAGAGACAGCCTGTGACTGTCACCACACTTAATACTAAGTTATGCCTTTACTATAGTAAACCATCCATACCTGTGTTATGCCTAGACTTCCGTAAAAAGTATTTTAAATCGGAATTATATCAACAACAAACATGGTCCTATGCAGTTGCGTTACTCAATAAGAAATAGCCTACTTCAGTAACTTACCAGTAAGTTTAGTCAATACTGAACTTGGTGGTAGGTAAATTTTGTAAAAGTTGAGTTCAACCGGATCATAACTTAATCATTTTTTATTTTTAAAATACAGCCTAGTAGTATAGCCAAGCCAGATCCTCGAAGGCCTGCTTCTAAAACCTTATTTAAACTTTGTAAATTACAGTAGGTTTGTGATTAGGCATTGAAAAGTGCAAAGGATTTTAAGTTTTAGTACAGTTCCTGAGATTATTACAGAAAATGTAGATCCAGATCTTTTCACTTGAGTTTAACAGTTTACACAGTTAGGCCTACTTATCATACCTTAATTCTGCAATAGTGCACGATTTGAATCTACAAGCAAAGTAACAAGGCTAAAATAAATGATGAAGTTTAACTGTAGTGGTATTAAGTAAGGCCAAACTTAATGAGTTATACCTTCAAGTGTGAAAAGACAAATTTGAAGTAAATAAATAAATAAATAACAAATTTATTGTCAGTAAGTTACCGTACCAGAGTTAGGAACAACAATCTCTAGAAACTATAAATAACTAACTTGTATTAGTTAGAAAAAACGCCTGAATTAAACCGCACATTAAACCGTTTTTAAGAAGTTTTAATAGTCTACACGCCGAAGACTAATCATCTAAATATTTAAGGAATAAGTTAAATTGTAAATTCTGATTAGCTTAACCTCTCTCGAGGCTGTGATTTGCTGTGTCTGTAGTCTGCAGTGGTGAACCGATATTCAAATATCGATAGACTAACTATCAAACGAAGGAACTACGTTGGAAAAGATTGTCGACTTCACGAATTCATTGTATCAACGATGACGTCATCACCGGCTCTGCTCAATGTGAAATTTCGCCCACCATGTTTATTACGATTACGATGTTTATTAGGTAATTTAATTGAGCCAAATGGTATTTAGGGTATTGTTAACATGCCCTATGAAGGGTTTGCAACGAGACTAAATACAATGGGTTGTTGCTGGGGCTTAAAGTTACCATGACGGCTAGCGCTAAATTATTCAAAGTGCTATTAGGGGTTGTATCTCTAATGTGTGGATTTTTCAAGCATCCCCAAAAGATTTAAAAAAATATCACTAGGGTATTGTTAATATCCCCAATGAATGGTTTGCGAGGACACTAAATACAAGGGGTTGTTGCTGGGGATTAAAGATTACTACGACAACTTGGCCTAGCGCTGTATGAAGAGAAATCCCTTTTAGGGGTTGTTCTGAGATTTGGGGTTTTCCAGGCATCCCCTAAAGGTTTTATATGATCTTTAGGGCACAATTAACATCCCCTATTATCGCTTTAAACTGAGTACTAGGGGTTGTTGCTGGAAATGACATACTAACATAAAGACTAGCGCAATATTGATCAATATGCTGTTAGGGGTTGTATCTATAAAGTGTTGGGTATTCAAGCATCCCCTGTAGGATACATATATTCCTTAGGGTATAGGTAACATCCCCTATGATGGGTTTGCAAGGACACAAAATACAAGGGGTTGTTGCTGGGGGTTAAAGATTACCATGACGACTATCGCTGTATAAAGAGAAATCCCTGTTAGGGGTTATTCTGAGATTTGGGGTTTTCCAAGCATTCCCTAAAGGTTTTATATGATCTTTAGGGCACAGTTAACATCCCCTATGATGGATTTTAACTGAATACTAGGGATTGTTGCTGGAAATTACATATTACCATGAAGACTAGCCAGCGCAATATTGATCAATATGCTATTAGGGGTTGTATCTTTAAAGTGTTGGGTATTCAAGCATGCCCTGTAGGATATATATATTCCTTAGGCAGGGCCGGCCCAGGCAGGGGCAACCGGGGCAGCTGCCCAGGGCCCCGCGCTTTCGAAAACTCCGCGTGAAAAAAATTCCAGAAGAAATGAAAATTATGAATGATATATTTTAATTATGTAGTTTCAAAACGTGAGTAAAACGTTGATAAACACGACAAGAGCGAATTCAGAAATACGATTAAAATTGTATTGACTAAGGCGAGACCTTTCTTACATTAGCACTACAGTAGACGAAGAGCCGTGAAAAAAACTTCCGGCAAAAAACTCCAACCGTCTGCAGCGGCCGAGTACTGAAGACGGACACATATCAAAAGACATCGAAAGCTCAGAACTTCTTACTGAAGTAAAAGTGTTTAGGGAAATGATACCGATTGATGTTGACAATCCCGTGAAAGTGTTAAAATACTTGAGCAAAATATGAAACCCTTTCCCCAACATTCAAATAGCGCACAGAATTCAGGGTTCCCACTCAAACGTGAAACATTAAAAACCGTGAATAAGCCGTGAATTTGGCAAACCATGAAAAAACCTGGAAAGAGCCGTGAATTTCGTGATCAGACCTTTAAAATCAGCCAATTTTAAAATAGCCAATATTTTTATTAAATTATAGAGAAATATTTGTATCAATTTATTAGAGACATTAAAAATGATTCACAGTCTCAAGACGAAGACAGCAGTTGTGTACTTTAAGACGTAGATTGTACGTACAGGGCTAGACGGTAGGGCCTGCTAAACTGAGATCGAGATTCCACAGTGGCTGGAGAAGGAGGGGTGGAGACCGAAGAACTATAATACTGGAACGCGCGCTGCCCATAAGCCGTGTGTTGTCGTTTCCGGGCGCATGCAGCGGTGTGTTTCGATTGCATCCAGGGCCGCGCGGGCACTGAAGCGGGGCACGAAGTTGGCGCGTCCATCGTGGATATGCTGGTTTGACTTCTCACCTTCTCGCCTTAACTCGAAGTTTATACCACTTAGCACTGAGATAAAAGGTTGAAATTTAGCAAGTGATGAGTCCTTTAGTTTTGAACGGTAATGGTATAAATTATATTTCAAAAATAATTTTTTGTCTAATTTAAAACATGAGAGAAAGTCAGAAGTTTTTATTCAACTTTAAAACTTGACTCGAAAAAAGTAGTCGGCTGCTACTTTTCGTATTTTTTGGTCAGGTAAAATAAAAACTGGTGGATATTGTTGATAAAGAATTGAATTTTTTAAATTATATTTTTTGAAAAAAATTAGCTGCCGTATTTTGGTTATTAACTTAGTTTTTGTGAGAGAATTTATCCATGCGGCGCCAGGATAAAAAGAAAGTCAAATATAAACTAATGTTAACAAAAACAGTATAAATTTAAAAAATGCAATTATAGTATCAAATCAAATGTACGAATCTCAAAATTACAATGGTACCAATTATACATGTTTTAGAGACAGTTTGCACATTGTAGGAACGTTACAAGTATATTCCGTGGTGGCAGTAACTAAGGAATGTTAGGAAAAGCTTCTAGGTTATCGACTGTTACGATGTGTAAATTGCCTCTAAACCATTTACAATTGGTGCCAAAAAATTGTGAGATTCAGACCTTTAATATAATGTCTCATTTGTAATTGTTTACGTTATTTGTTTCCTGGCCGCGCGGGCGCTAAACCAGGAAAATAAGATGGCGCGTCCATCGCGGATGAGTTGACTTCCCGCCTTTTCACACCTTGGCCTTCTTGAGTTGGGTTGTGACAAGTGTGAGTTTTCTGATGTAGGGGATAATAGTGAAGTCTTGGAAAGTTATGATGATTCTAGCTACAAGAATGAAATTTTGTACTACATTTGTGGCGTAATTGTCAGGCGCTTTGAAAAAAACTGTATCGAATGTAGTTCATTACTCCATACAAGTGATGATGACCTTAGATTACACACGAGGTTTACGGATTTTAAATCAGAAGGAAAACTAATTTGGGCAAGTGATGATGTGTTCAAAATTGTTAAATATGCATATTCACTCAAGCTAACTCAAACAGAGGCTATCACCAACGAATTAACCTTGAGAATATGTAACAATTTCACAGGTACTATTTTTAAAAATCATTTTCAGTTTTTTAGCCTCCGGATTACTGTAGAGTACTATTAATGGTTTAAATACCTGCTTCAAAGTAATCCAGTTAGTTCCTGGCGACTAGTTGCGGTTCTGGTGAACCATCATTGGGTCTGGAGTCTATAGACGAACTCACTTCCGCCCGGTCGCGTCGCTCCTGCTCGTACATTCGTTCTTTATGTTTTTTCGTAATAATCGTATCAATTTGTCAGTTTTCGTGTGTGTTAGTGTTTTTTAAACAACAAGACGACCTTCAATTATCATTGAAGTAAATGAAGACATCACCTTGTAAGGCCCGATGATGGTTCACCAGAACCGAAACTAGTCGCCACAGCAACTAACTGGATTACTTTGAAGGAGGTATTGAAACCATTAATAGTTTAAAAATCACATTAGCAATGACGACTTCCGTGAAAGCCACGAATTATTTTTGATCAAGTCTGTAGCTAAATTATTTTTTAAAATTATATCGCATCACATTGCCAAACAGGAAACGTTTGAAATCACAAAAAAAATCCAAGTTAGGTTTAAGGCAAAAGTTGTCCAAGTTGATTTTATTTTCTAACTTGTAGATTAAGCATCTGATAATTGTGAAATAAGCTGTAAAACTTGTCTTAAAATAAAGTACAATATTTATATTTAAACATTGTTTTATTTTACCTAATAATTATTCAGACATTTTTAGTCCTAATTTTCAATAAAATGTAAAATTTACCAGTAATATCTTATAATCAGTCATAATATTCTGCATTAAAATAATCAATAAGAAATAGAAATGGTTAAAACAATTATAAAAATTGTTAACACATTCATTTTGAAATATGACAATATAGTATTTCAGAGTTTACAAGGCGTTTTAAGTGCTGCAATAGGCCGCAACAGCATTATCGTAATGCCTGAGCCTTGGTGCGGCCTGTGTTCGTGCCCCGCTCTGGCGCCTGCAGGCCCCGGACGCAACCGCGGATTCCGGCTCGCTCTGTAGACCCAGCGCGCGTTCCAGTAGTATAGTTCTTTGGTGGAGACTGGGGAGGTAATGGCGGAACGCGATCGGTTGCCTTGGAGGGGGGAGGGAAGGATGGAAAGGTGAAGAGAGAGAAGACTAGATAGATGAAGACGCACGCTCATTGGTTTACGTTTGCGCGGCAAATAAATACGTGAATTTCTTTCTTCCTTAATTAATTTGTTTTCTTATTCTTTAAATTCCTTCTATTGTACGATTCATCGGTTTTCAACTACCGATTAATGCATCGATGTCTCCGCTGCTTGTTTCTAATCTGTTTTTTGTATCATCGTTCAAGATGTTTGTGACATAAATAAACTCTTTAAAAATGACGCCAGAACGAACGTCTTTGTTGCGTATTTTGTTTTCAATATGCGAAAATCCAAACGACTTTGTCCTACAACAACGTATAACGGCTAATATTTTTGGTCTAATTTTTAGTATGAATCGATTGAGACAAAAATGAAATTTTTATCTCTTGCCGTTCAAGAGAAATTCTATGATCAAACTATAGACTGGTGTATATTTTGTCGTTCTCCAAGGTCAACTAAATATAGCAGAAACTCCGAATTCCATCTAAGTGGAGATAATATTTTGTAACAGTTGACCTCCTGGCTGCGCCGAACTTCAACTTCGTGGGAGCAATGAAACGCAATTAGTCACGTGGGTTCGAATTAATTTTATTTATAGTTTCAAATTACCGAATCAATATTTTACAGATCAAATTATTTTACAATTCAACTTCAAATCTAAATCACAATAGAAAAATCAATAGAAAAAGAGGGCCAAATTAATTAATTAATTAGTAATGCCACTCGTGTAGCATGGCTGAGGGCCATTGACCGCGGCAGAGAGACCGGCGCGGCGGCGGCGGCGCCGTGCACACGTGACTACTTCGGCTGTGTCTCGACGGGGACTGATCGCTTCAGCGTGCTGAGTGCCCGTCGGAAAGGCTGCGGCCGAGGCTACGGAGCGCCCGCTTAGAGGCTACACCCTCTGTACGGTGCTGCGCCCCGACGATAACTTAGTGCATAATTAAATCTGAAACACTGCCAGCGACCGTCGTCTGCCCGGCACGTGTTGCTGATTCTGGCAGTTAATTTGGGGTCAGGCTAGAATTCTTGGTATTTCGGGTCACTTGGTGTCACTGGAATATTTCGTTGTGAGGAGCTTATGAGGAAATGATTGACTGTTAATTCAGTTACTTACTGAATTAATTTACTGGCCGAAACCCATTAGTAAATCAATTAGTGATTAATATTACAACATGATTATGCAGAGTGAGGGGTTTGTTTGATTGGTTAAACTAGTCACAATTTATTAGAATGTGACAGTCGTCACACTCCCCCCACCTCTAGTTCATGCTGCCCCAGCATGAGGGTCTTACGCTCCTGCCTCAGGTATTCGGCCACTCTCTCCTGCAATACAGTCATCAGGATGTCAGGTGTGGGAAGGTTAGAAACATCCAGCTCACCCAAGTGACTCAATTCCCGTAAATGTGCTTTGGTACTGTGCATGCCACGTTTTCATTATTCACGCGGTTTCTTTCCTTTGAGTTACAAAGATAGCGCCTCGGTCTCTCTCTCGCTTCACAATTCATTTATATTACGTTCCCTACAGCATTGGCCCTTTACAATTTATAGTTACATCAGCCCGGCTTACATCTTACATCAACAACATCGTTTCAACCATTCTTACTACAATAAATCATTAAAACTATCTAAGAAACATCCAAATTTGAGCTTATTCCCCAAAATTTACACATTGTAATTCACCAATTACTGGTGGCGACCACCATCACCATACTTTCACTAAATACACATATAAAACTTCATATTACAAAGTTCAGATGAGAACACATTAACAAATAACAACAAGAGAACATCCCACAGAGAGATAACCTAAAAAAACAAAATCAATTCACCTCGGATCCTAATACAATATTATTAACTACAAATCAAACTTCCCTTGGCAGTTAGGCATCTTATTGCAAGTTTCCCAGTGTTAATGGGGTTGTTAATTTTGATCAGTAATTTTGAATAGTGCATGTAGGTACTGATGATTTAATTCAAATCTTAAAGCATAGGCTTTACAATTTGAATTAAATCATGGCGCATAACGAGGTAATGATTGGCATTGAGATGTAATTTTGAACGCTATTCGTCTACCGAAGTTAAGCTTGGGTAGCCTTTCACTTGGGGCCGGCAAAGCTATGTCACCCCCGCGGAGCAACAAGGCCTAAACTGCTCTGGCTTTTCACCAATACCAAAACAACTAAAAACATGTACTACCCGATATATCATTGGGTCTACATGTAACACCCACTTAGGTACTAACACTACAATGATAATTCCCAAGCGCCACTCAATCGCTGAGTGCCCTTTCAACAATCCACGCCTGTCATGTCAGGATTCGGCATGACAGGCGTCGGCAACCCCTACGGTCTACAAGACCTGTAGTTTCATAGGTTACTTGCGTCAGCGCGATTTCCTCCTGCGGTGTCGCAGCACCATCCCGACCTACTTACTGTATTTTACTCTTTGTTGAAGTAAAACAAAAAAATAAAAGAAACTAAACCTAACAATAAAAAGACAATTGAAACTTACAAAAGACTCATGTTCATTGGTCACTAAGAACTCAGGTCGAAGGTGTCGACTCCCTCCTCTCTGAGTATGCTGTCTCCACTACTTTTCTTTATCTCTTGCTACGCTTGTAGCTTCACCCCTGGTTGTATTTTTATCCTCTCCCTTTTATCCAATTAATTAATTATATTACTATCGCTGGTTTGAGTGGAGTCATGGTCCAGTTTTTTTTTCTTTTTTTTGAAGGGTAGGATATGAGGTGTTAGGAGGTTAGTCTAATTTTGCCGGCATAATCTTCCCGTTCAGCCAGTCCAAACCAACGTCACTTCTTGTTACTATTTCCTATCTATTCCCAGAAATTTTGCTGCCCCACTCTGTTTTGCTGAATTAGGGTAGTTTCCCCTTTTTGCCAAGTCTCCTCTTAGTGGCCCATGAATCTTTTACGAGCATGTCTAACCTAATACAATAGAACTCTGACCTACATATTGCGTGGCATCTGAGGCCCACCTATCGATACCATTCTTGGAAGGCCTAAAAAAATAAAAACAAAAACAGAAGCTCATCAGCTAGGTCCTTGTACTAAGTGCGACGGCAACCATCTATCTCAGCCTCAGACACCCTAACCTAACAATAACAGAACATTTCACCCAAACTTCAAATTTCTTAAACCTAACAATACAAAGTTTTTTTTTTATTTTAACGTCTTCCCATATAAGATCTTCGGTCGCTACTCTCTCCTAGTGCTACCCTTAGAGGTCCCTCGTCGCACAGGGGTCATGACCCTACCAACTAACTATCTTTTTTCCAAAGTTCTGGGTGCGCCCCATTACGAACACAACTGGAGTCCCTTCACGACCGACACGATTCTTGATTCGATAAGACGAAAAATTAATTGAATACAATCACTTACAAGCGTCCAGGGATCCCTGTTTAGGTGTCAATAGTTGTCTGCACTCGTTCCGACGTCTTTAATGCAATTGCTCTCGTGCTGAAAGTCCTGGGTACATTTGATTTCCAGAGCGCTCGTCTTTTTCATCATAGCTGGGGGAGGGACAGCGTCACCGCCCGCCTCCATGTCTCGGGTCCGTCGGCCTGCTTGAGCAGCGCACAGTCTGTGGAAGAACAGCACACCGACCGGAGCAGCAAACACCCTCGTACTCTCCATCTAATGAACAATAAAACAGCCACGATTAACAACAAAGTAACTGGGAGTCCTCTATATAAAGCAACCTCCCTAATATGCATCTTGTACCGGTGGGACTTTAGGTAATGTACAGCACTCTCAACTGAGTACTCCTTCACGCCCAGAGTGCCCAGCTGGTCATCAAGACCTCAAAGGACATTGAGAGTATCATTCACGTCACTTCTCATCAGATCCTGTTCCTCCAGACTGAACAGTCCAATCGCTTCCGGGAACGTTATTTCCCCTATGCTTCCGGCGTACTCAGAGCTGCCGCGAATGCGGGCAGGCACCTTATTACCCGTTAGCAGTCAAGTCACACCTACCTCGATTCGGGATCTCCCCTACTCCCTTCAAGGTAGTTGTGCTTTCATTCAACAATACTCTCCTCAAAACGGCATTATTTGGACCCTACAAATAGTTTTGTACTACGGGTACCAAGTAATTGCCCGAAGGAACGTCCTTCACAAGCCGCTGATAAATTACTATCTCTATCATCAGGGACAACAGGGGAGGCACACACTCATCTCCCCTCTATCAGCTCCAGTGCATCTGGTAGCGGCCGACAGGTTAGGTCGGGCTGGCGAACGCAGGCACGAGCAAAATGAGAAACGCACATCTCTCATAGGTAGCACCACTTGCAGAATGATTTCTCTAAACCACTGTCAGGTGCCTGACTCACAGGTTCCTCAGGTGCTCAATATTTGCAACCAAAAACACCCCAACAGGACCATAGGGCCAACATGAGTTAGCTGCCGCCAACTGAACGGGCAGGCTGAAACTCATCAGCGCATATCGCTAATCAACAACATATTTGGGCCAATGTACTCGCACACAACAATATCACAACGCCTCAACACACAAACATTTAAAGTATTTGGACATGCCGAAAAATAGCAAACACCAGCAGGCCTGAAGCCATGGTATTACTCTACTATCAAACAAAAGAACCGGATACATACTTGGTACTAAAACAGCTCTAATTTATTCATTTTAATCTCTATTTTTTTATTATTTCTTTGGTTATTTTTACGCTACAATTTTAGGGCATCAGCTCACACAATCACAACCCGGCCAAAGCTTCTCATCCAATTTTGGAGCACAGTCAGTAATTGGTTTATTGGTCTTCAGTAACAAATTCAATTAAGCTTATATACTGTAACTATAATACTCATTTAAATCCATAATTCCAATCGGCGGAGACAGTGTTGGGCCGCAACCCCAACCGCAGGACCACAGCAAAGATTTCATTTCCATGATGTGTCTCAACCAACAGAGACAGCAAAGGGCTAGCTTAAAAACAAAACTTTCCTGTAGGCCTATAACAAACACAAAGGGTTATTCAAAGATCACCAATAATAAAGTTATCTCAAGATACTAAAAAGTTTCCTCCACATTTCCTCTCCTATGTTGCTATCATCAGAATTTTTTCCTCAAATGACAATTTCAATAATAATAACACACATAAAACTTAAAACCTTATCCCACCCACGTCATGCACAGCGAATTCTCCAGCAGAAGGTTAGTCTCAGTTTAGTCACAATAGCTGCACGGACTAGAGTCCAGCCCTGTGGAACACAGGGGCAAAAGAAGGTACACTCCAAACCTTCCCTCATACCGAACAAACGTATTACATGAAAAACCACGACACGGCCCATGCCAGCAAGAAATCCATGATGCGTATACAAAAACAACAGTTTTATTTTGAATGTAACGATATCAGTACTGTATATTGATATAGCTCCACCACCATAGTCGGACATACGCAGGGTAAATGGCCATCTTAATCGCAACAAAGGATAAGGGCGCAAAAAGGAGGCAAACTTCAAGCTATACCTCCTCCCAAACCGACTCCCTAAACAATCCGTGACTACAACCCCGAACTGTATCCTAAATACAGAAAGAAAACTAAGAGAAATATTAAATAAGGGAAATTTTAATATCTTATTTGTGCAAATTTAATATAACAAAAATTTTCCCTTAATGATTTGGAACCCGAAAATTGAACCTACTTGTGGTTCGAATTTAACAAAACGTTATATCTCAAATATACCCAGATTTTGCAATGATGCTGACTGATGATAGCAACCAGTGGACAGCCTTTGGTTTTGTTATTTGTGATTAATTCAAATTCTACAAATAATTTAAAACAAATATATTTTCCTTAAAAATAATTTTAAAAATTAATTGCTATCACCAGCATAACCTTGAAAAGATTTTATCTTTATAACTTTACAGCCTACCTCACAAAGAAACCAACTCTTTATCAAGAAGGTGGTCCCAACTTAAATTTATAATCTATTGGGTAATATGATGTTGAACCCATACCGATCAAACATATTATAGGAAAAAGAACTGTCATAAGCCCCATTAGTCATAAAAATTCCCGACTGCGAAAGTAAACCATAATTATTATCATAAATACTGTATACTGTATATTAACATGGTTCTACCGTTTCAGTCCGCCATACGCAGGGTCCAGGCCATCTTGATCCCGAGGGATAAGGGCGCTAAGGAGGCACACTCAACCTCCCCCCTAACAGACTTCCAAAACACTATCTACTTACTATCCTGAATCATATCATACATACAGGCATAAAACCAATTAAAAAAAGGATTTAATTAACCATTGCCATTGCCATTGGATTGCCATTTTTATTAATGTTTTTTTTATTTGAAACTTTAAAGCTGATTGCAGTAGACCTAATTTATTTTAGCTTGAATTAAAACAGCATTAATGTATCTCAGAAGAGACTCGAATTACACAATAGTACTGCTGATGATAGTAATCACTGAGCGACCTTTCTCATTTATTTGTGAATAATCAAAATGATATATAGTTAGTTTCAAACTAAGCAAACGTGTATCAAAACTCAATTTTAAATTCAAGGTACAAGAGGATAGGCAAGCTTTTACTATATATCTCCAATAGATAGAGGCAAGCACAAAAATCTTTATCTCCAATTACACTGGCTTTGATAAAATATTTAATCATTCATCCTCAAAAACCTCTTCTTACGCCCAGGGGAACAAACAAAATTCTCCTCCATACATAGTTGCCTCCTATGTATGGAGGCAACCTAACCTAACCATTGTATCTAAGTTGTAAAAACAGAACGAGTTTGTTGAACAGATCTCTGATTAGATTCAACCGCAGCGACAGTGGTGGCAAGCTGAATAGCCTCGCTCATACTACTCGGCATTCTATAACGAACTTGTTGTCCTACGTTTCCTTGAAGCCCATTAATGTAAGCGGCGAGGAGTCGTCTCTCTGCCTCCTCATTGATAATCTTCTGCGCGGCGGCATCCGACACTTGTTGTGTTGTTAACTCACACAACTTTATTTTGAATGTAACGATATCAGTACTGTATATTGATATAGCTCCACCACCATAGTCGGACATACGCAGGGTAAATGGCCATCTTAATCGCAGCAAAGGATAAGGGCGCAAAAAGGAGGCAAACTTCAAGCTATACCTCCTCCCAAACCGACTCCCTAAACAATCCGTGACTACAACCCCGAACTATATCCTAAATACAGAAAGAAAACTAAGAAAAATATTAAATAAGGGAAATTTTAATATCTTATTTGTGCAAATTTAATATAACAAAAAGTTTCCCTTAATGATTTGGAACCCGAAAATTGAACCTAGTTGTGGTTCGAATTTAACAAAACGTTATATCTCAAATATACCCAGATTTTGCAATGATGCTGACTGATGATAGCAACCAGTGGACTTGTATAATAAGAAAATAAAAAGAATATAAACCAACATAGCTCTGGTGAAACTCTGTGGTGAAATTCAGGATACTACAGTTCACTTCAGCTACCTCCATATTCCATTACCGTACTATATTCTGACTTTCAACTGGAATAAGTAGGGAATCACTCCATGAGATAGACAGAGGAGAGACAGGCGACAGGCAACTAAAACGATTAAAGAGATGCGAAGTTGAAGTTGCAATATCGACTATAAACTATCGAGACTCACATCGATAGATTAACCATCGGACCAACGATGACGTCATGACCTGCTCTGCTCGGTATGAAATTTCGCCCACCCACTACATTCTCTAAAAAAGGCGGGAAATTGAAGTTTTGAGGTTAGGATAAATGTGATGTGGCAGTCATATTGTCTATGTCAGCTGTGAAAGTGATGTCATCATTTAACCCTTTTAGTGCCGGAAAAAAATTTAATGTAGGTGCAAGAAGTGCCGGACATTTTTTCATTGATACCTGCGAGAAGTGCCAGGCCTTTTTTAGCAAAAATGTAAGGGTTTGGGAAGAATCATTAAAAATTTATTTATTAACATTTTTAACAAATATTTTTTTATATGTTTCTAAATACTTCTATTATTTATAAATGTCAAGAAGAAAGACAAATTTCAAGTTTCTGGTAAAAATAAATGTCAATAAATTAAAAAACATTTTGCATCATACTCATTTTTTATGTTTACACTAAGAAAACATATTTAGGTTTTACCCTGATGCAATTTTTATTAGTTTTATGTGAAACTACGTAAAAAACAAGTAAAAACCATGTATAAATTATCAATTTACTGTAATAGGTTATGAATTAACAAAATAAAACGATAACCTTGCAACAATGCAGGGTTGAACAATGTCACTAAGTAACCTACTTAAAACAGTATTTGTATTCCATATTTACTCTAGAAACATCATTTAACATTTAAAAAGATCCACAATAACAAAATACAAACTATATTTCAATTATAACCCTATAGGTAAAACAAAAACATAGCCTAAAAATTACACAAACGAAGTTGCATCACACAAAACGAAGTTGCATCACCGCCATACGAAATGCATGGTTATTTGTCTGCCAACAGCTGTTTGCATTTCAGTATGTCATTTCAGCTAACCATAAAGACAGTTTGGGAGAAAAGTCACATGAAACGAAAGATTGATTACAGAAAGGCATTTGGCACAAATTCCAGCCAGTAAAAACGAAAAAAAAAAATTTTATATGTATAAAAATGTAAACGTCTCGCTACGAGATCCTGGCATTCTATGCAGTAAGAGACAGGATCTCGCTAAGAGATTCTGGCACTAGCGGTAGTTAGTAGGCCTATGCGTGTCTCGCTACGAGATCCTGGCACTAAACCCACTACATTCTCTGTTGCTGACTTGTTGCCAGTGTAATATTGATCTGGAATATTGTGTAGACTATCATAAGAAACTAAGTAATTGTCTTTAGCTATCTTTAGTTATCTATAGATCATTTGTTAGGCTAAGGGTTTTGAGGTTAGCATATAATAACACTATGTGGTACGTGATGGGGCTAAACCTTACAGAAACATACAGTTTAGCCCCAAGCGGTTTGTTATGGCATCGTCAATGGTTGCAGCTTGCCGAAAGAACTCTCACAAATTAGCCTACCTATAGGCTACAATTTTTACTCCAACTCTTCATTCCAGGGTTCTAACAGACCTGGAAAATCAGCAAGTTCAGGAAAGGTCAAAGAAATTGGTTTAGGGGCAGAGTAGTGCTTTCGAAGTTATCTTAATTTTGTCTTGAAAATTGAGATAATTATAAAAATTACAAAGCAAATTTCTTTTCTTGAGAAAGTACAAAAAAAGGGAAAATTCCTAAGAGTCAGGGAAAATTACTAAAAACATTACCTAAGTTATAGAATTTAATGGGAAAATATCTAGAAATTAAGTATAGCCTATGCTGTGTAAGAGATTATGTTGGAGTGAATTAGGTATAAGAAAAACACAATTGCAAGAAGAAAAACACTTATAAATTATTGCAAATAATTAATTCTATTTTAATTAATTTTACTTCCATGCAAAATTGAAAATATGATCTACATGGACTGATAAGACCATAATAAACTCATTTGCTCACTGCTGGCTGTCATAATGTATGAATGTAAATTAATATTGTAATTTTTCTTCTCCCGCGCGCTCCATGTTAGGCGCATGGGAGCCTGTAATTAATATAATAATTTGCTTGAATAAAATGATTTTGACTTTGACTTTGACTTTGGCAATGTCAAACATATGCAAGAATCAGGGAACCTTTATGTAGTACATAACACCTAAAAATCAACAAAACAACAATAAAACCATTATGAAAGGAACCAAATTAATTATATACCAGCGGAAAAAACGAATCCATATGTGAAGCTTGAACCATCCGCTTGGTAGAATTAACATTGAAAATTAAAACAAAAGTTCATCCATTAGATTTGTATAGAGATTACAAAACTTCGACCCCACCAAAAACCCCTTAAAATTTCGAATTTTGAAAATAAAAGCGTTTTAATAGCAGATGCTTGAGTCCTAAAAGGAACGTTCATGCGAAGTTTCAAGGTTGGTTCTCAGTCAAATAGTTTGGGCTGTGCGATGATAGGTCAGTGGTATTTTACACTTAAATTGAAACTTCAATTAGCCTAAAACTTTCATGAACCAGAAAGATGTTTTTAGGAATTCGCTAAGCCTGCAGGTCCGCTGCGACGGGAGTATTTCTATTGCTGCCCCCCCGCAGGAGGTATTTCTATTTGGCCTCTCTATACTGTACACATGTGAGCAGATTCAGCAAGCCCCCAAGGTTCTGCTGTGACAAAGCCCCCAAGGTGCCACTGCCAGAATTAGGCTTACGCCCAATAATGTCGAATATGCTTGCATGTATTGTAGAGAGTGGCCCTTAGGCAGGAATATAAATACCCCCGTCGCAGCAGAACTTGCATACTTAGCGAATCCTAAAGCAGAAAGGACAGCATTATCGCGGTGTATGTGCTGAGCAGATGGTTGTTTTTTTTCTGTTTCATGAAAGTATGTGTACGAAGAACGTAGATCATGCCTTGATTTGAGTCAGAAAAAAATTCTAAGGTTTTTAGGGTCTGTCTTGAACAAAAAAGACAAAGCCGTCCCGGCAAATTTGAAAATGCGGTAGATAAAATAAATGGTTTACATTAGCCTTTTCAATAACAGCTGTTATAAGGTAGGACGGTCTTTTAAGTATTTCTAGTCGGTGATTTATTTGATGTTCTGTTCCTGACAGCTGGTTTGACATTCTACTAAATTTCTTGCTTTTTCACATCTGTTTAAATATAAACATTTCAACAATTTATATTCTGCCATAAGGATAATATGGGATCTTTGAGAGGGTCTGTGGCGGAGTCTGAGGATCAGATCAGGGTGAAAACTACTTAGTTTTCCTATTTAATGCACGGTCCTGAAATGGAAGATAATAGCCTCATTTAAAAATAAACTACTATCATCTGGCGTGGATGATATCCCCATAACATTAATTAAAAAGATTAAAGACCTTATCCTAAAACCTTTAGGTCATCTCATTAACTCATCTCTTGTAACTGTTATTTTCCCTGACCAACTTAAAATTGCAAAGGTCAAGCCAATTTTTAAGAAAGGGTCAGGAAAAAGGTAGAATGTTACAGACCTATTTCTGTTCTACCGACTTTATCTGGACTTCACATTATCTGGATCCTGAATTTTTTGGATCGGCATCTCCGTGAAGTTAAAATATTAATTAATATGACAGTAAAACTTGATTTAAGCAAGTTTTAAATGTGAAGTGTGCCTCCCATGAGTATAAGATACAACTGCAATACATTACTTTACACATTTTGTATCACAAAAATTGAAGTCGCTGCATTACCTATACAGTTCATTGTAGGTGGTGAGGAACACAAATCAACTTGGGTATGTTCAAACGAAACGGATGAATTTGGATTTTTAGAAGAGGGGAAAGAAATAATAACAGATGATCAATTGATTCAACTATGAATTTCTTGTGTCAATCATCTGTTACATGATAACTAAAAACGTTTCACCTGTTTAGACTGTTAGTCAAAGAGCAAAACATAGTTTTCAATACTACTCCACACTTAATTTTGGTTCAGTAGTTTTTAAGCACTAGTGGTGTAATGACATGACACACAGTGACATACTGAAGCATCAACCAGTTGTTCAACAGCATTTTTGTATGAGTGTTTTGGTTTGCTGTTGTGAGTGCTATGTGTAAACAAACAACAAAATTTTTGCGGGTTAGTTTGTTACTGTTGCTTGTTGTTGTTCATAGTTGCAAAAGCTTAATGTGAACTGACATTAAATTTCAAAACGAGTAAGTGTAAAAACAACATGTTGTACAGACTGAATACGCTGTTTGCAGCACCGATTTAACTGGGGCTTGGTTCACAATCGCTATTCAGGGGATGTTATAATGACCTTGGATTATCCAGACTTTTTATTTTCCGTATTGGAGTTCCACCACATTAGTCCGGAGGTTCCGAGGTGTACAGTACTGTAGATAGTGCTAATGTTTCTTTGAGAAACTCATAAGTCTTAAGAAATAGTAATCAGAATAACTTTTAAGGACTGACATTACCTTCTAGGTTTTCATCTATGCTAATACAATATTATTTATATTCAGTTGCTTCCGGAGCCAACATTTGAGGAAGCTGGGATAACTGCACAGTGGGTTGGAGTCAATCGCATTGGGGTCCATACATACAAGAAGCCGACATTGAAGGGTAAGAATCATGAGACCATCAATTTGTAACCCTTAAAATTCTTTTGGTAGCCTAACTGTTGTATATTATAGATATACATATTCGTATGTATTCAATTTATTGATTATTAAATTGGTTGATAATTAATTAGATTTGTTAAAAAAATTAATCACTAAATTAATCACCTCTGCTATGTAATGAGTCACTGGTAGGCCAACCAGTGAGTGGCCTTGAGATGGTTTACAGACATGATGTCTTGTATTGGTATTGAGATCAGTGGTGTCATGGTGCCGGAACGCCGTTCCGACACTGGTTTTTAAGATTAA
Source organism: Flexamia atlantica (assembly GCA_035578135.1). Classification (NCBI taxonomy): domain Eukaryota; kingdom Metazoa; phylum Arthropoda; class Insecta; order Hemiptera; family Cicadellidae; genus Flexamia; species Flexamia atlantica. The sequence continues at coordinate 67,259,712 of JAQJVK010000001.1, read as the reverse complement.
TGTCTGTAAACACCTGGTGAACGCCCATTTCAGAGGTTCCCGACATTAACAAATTGACAGGAAACATTTTCAAAGTTAAATTTAACTGTATCATTGAACATATGAAATTTCTTGTTTTATTTTCAATATACAAAACATTACCTTTGTAGTTTTGACCTTTGTTAACCATACAACCATAAACTATGGCGTTATTCAAGGTAGTACTTTAGGCCCTTTAGTTATTATTCAGTATATATATAAACTATATCTCAAAATTGAAAATTAAAGGAAAACTTTTCCTGTTTGCAGACGATAATGCTTTAGTGTCGTATGGCTCTACATGGGACGATGTATATGATCCAAGCATCCTCTGATCTACTGACAATAAAGAATTGGTTTGATCACAACTTCTTAACATTAAATGTTACCAAGACCAAATGTCTGCCAATTTATTTTAAAGAAAACAATGATCCAGGTCACAGAATATTAAGGTTGCACTCCTGTGGTGCTCTGCGGATGGCCGACTGTGGTTGCGAGGAAATCAAACGAGTTACTCAATACAAGTACCTAGGTGTGATAATTGATAACAAGTTAATCTGGGGGCCACATATTCAAAGCGTTAAACAAAAACTACGTAGAGTGATTTACGCTTTCTCGCAGCTCGGTTGTGTGATGTCCGTGGATCACTGCAGGAGTGTTTACTTCGCATACGTACAATCGCTGCTGGAGTACGGGGTCCTGGCGTGGGGTGGTGTATCGGCGTGGACACTGAAGCCCCTGGCGGTTACTCAAAGATCCATAATTTAAAAAATCCTAAGAAAAGATCAAAGATTTCCAACCCATCAACTTTTTCAAGATTTCCCCGTCTTAACAATAAGAAAGCTTTCTCTAAAAAATCTAACATTATTCATCATGACTAATAACAACCATATTTTTTCTGAAATTAGACACTCCTATCAAACTAGGGCAAATATACTTACTTACTTTTGAACTTATTGGTCTTGATCCTTATTCCTGGAGAATAGGATGGGCGTCAATAGTGTTTCAATCCGGTTTTAATTTTGGTTTTGGTTGGCCTATTCTACTACTTCATTCCATTCGAGGAATTCTTCAGTAGAGTAAAACTCTTTTTCCATCAGCCATTCTAACAGGTTTTTCTTGAAGTTTTTTTTTTCATTTTTTAGTGTTTTTAGATTAGCTGGTAGGTTGTTGAACAGCTTTGCTCCGATATATGTAGGTTTTTTCTCATATGCCTTGAGATGGTGTGCAAGTAGATTATAATTAGCTTTATTCCTGGTGTTTTAGGAATGGGTCTCAGAAAACTGTAAGGGGCCTTTTTTGATTGCATGTATTACAACTTCACTTATGTAGAGATTTGCCACAGTTTGTAATTTTAGGTTTTTAAATCTGCCTCGACATGAGTCACGAGCACATAGTCCTAACAAGGCTCTGATTGCTTGTTTTGGAGGATTAGCACGCGATGGAGGTTTCCCTGAGAGGAGTACCCCCATACTACGAGCCCATAGCGTATGTGGGATTCGAATACCCTATTCATGGTAGGCAGTTTTAGCGGTTTCTAGATGGCTGATGTGTGCAAGTCTTTTTATCACAGACAAGGCTGTACTGAGTTTTTTGCAGAGCTGATCTATTTGTGGATTCCAATTTAAATCACTGTCTAGCAGTACACCAAGGTATTTGCCTCTTCGGTTGCTTGGACCAGAGGTAGTTCATGAGCATTCGCTTTGCCAGGGCCAAAAAACAGTTGTTGTGTTTTGTCTTCATTTAGAACTAAATCGTTTTCCTGGCTACATTGTTCTGCGATGTTTGCTGCTATGAAAGTGTTTATTTCAAGTGTTTCAAGGCTTTTATGTGAAACTATGAGGGCAGTATTGTCGGCAAAGAGAAATGGTTCACAGAAGTTTTGTAAGACAGATACTATGTCGTTTGTGTAGAGGATGAAGAGGGTAGGCCCCAACACAGACCCTTGCGGGACTCCTCTTGTGGTGAGCAGTTTTGAATATCTGGTTTTGATTAATGTTTTATTATCGGAAGTTTGAGTTAGTTCAGTCATCTGCGCTCGGTTATGAAGGTAGTTTTGAAGCCATTTAAGAGCTGTGCCTCGAATTCCCAGTATTTTCAGCTTGTCCAGAAGATGTTTGTGGCTTAAGCTATCAAAAGCCTTGCTAAAGTCAAGGAGGAGTTGATGTGGCCCCAGTGTCAGATGCATCTATGATAGTCTCCTCGAGGTCGGTCAGAGCTGTAATAGTAGATTTCCCTTTTCTGATCCCATGTTGTTGGTCGGTCATCAGGTGATTTTCCTCAAGGTGTGCTAATAATCTTGAAAGTACAATTTTTTCGTATATTTTGGAGAGTGTGCAGATTAGAGAGATTGGCCTGTAGTTGGTTGCAAGGTTAGTGGCGCCCTTTTTGAACTTTGGAAAAATTATTGATTGTTTTAGTATTGAGGGAAAAATGCCTTGACGGAGGGATTTGTTTATGATATCAACAATAGGACAAGTCACTTCATTTATGCAGTGTTTGAGAAGTGTAGATGATATTTCATCGATGCTTGCAGAGGGTTTTGACTCGAGGGAAGAAAGAGTTTTCATAACTTCATTTTTGTTTGTTGGCCTGAAGGAATTAAACAATTTTATGTTGCCATTTTCTATTCCTGTCTTATTTAATTTTAGGGAGGACTGGTCGGAGCTTTTTAGGATCTGATCTGCAGCAGTTGAGAAAAAAGTATTTAAATTTTCAGCTATTTTCACTGGGTGTGAAATTTCAGTTCCTTCTATTTCAAGAGTTTTTATCTCAGTTTTCTGATATTTATTGTTAAATCGGTCGTTGTTTATCATTTGCCATATGGCTCTAGTTTGGTTTTCTGCATTTTTGATGTAATTTGTTGCTGCTTCCTTCCTAAGTTGTTTAAGTCGAAGATCGTATTCCTTTTTTTTTGTCGCTGGCATCTTTTTTATTAGCTTCCGAGTCCGTTAGGATAGATAGGTCAAGAGCTTTTAGGTATACTCCCTTAAGTCTCATGAGATCTCTTTCTTCTTCTGGGTTTAGGCTAAGTTTCTTTTTCTTTTTAGGCTTAGATTTTATCAGGGGGCATGCAGTGTCTAGGACTCTCCGTAGTATGCCTTTTAGCTCGTTGTAGGCTGTCTCTGCTTCTCGTGAGTCAATGCCAGATTTCCACGTTTCATCAGCTAGAATACTTTTTAGTTTATTTAGATTTTGTGCATTAAAGTATCTCCGGGTAGCACTTAGTGTTTTGGCTATCTCGTAATCTAGATTTATTCTGCAGATTTGTCCTGTATGGTCTGACAATCCAGTCATAAGGACTTTAGTTTCAACGTCTGATGTGGAAAGGTTAGTGGCAATCATATCTATAGATGTTTCCGAGTGATTTGTGATTCTGGTAGGAGGTAGAGAGATCCTTGTTATGTCGAAGGTCGTAAATACATTTTTTAGCTGTTTTGAGTCGTTGTTGTTAGTTAGGCTATCTATATTTATGTCACCCATAATAACAAGAGGGTTTTTCCACACGGAGATGTTTTCCAGGATGTTTAATAAGGTGTCAAGAGCCAGTTCAAGGTTTTGGCAATCTGGGGGCCTATAAATTCCCATGATGTAGAGTTCTGTATTTTTAAGTTTTATTCTGGTGAGCTGGGTTTCACATATGACTTTGATTTGTTTTTCATATGTGTCTATAGCAAAGATTTCATTGCTCATGTTTTTATTTGCGAATATTGAAACACCACCCTTCCTGTGATTTGATCTACAGTATCCGCCAACAGTCATAGTTGTCTAGTTTGGTATTAATTAATTTGTCATTTGGGAGGCCGTGCTCAGTCAGTATCAGTACGTCAGGGTCGATTTCTTTTAGTTCATGGTTTAATCTGTCTATTTTGGATTCAAGGCCATCTACATTTTGGTGGAATATGGTAAATGATTTCTTCTTGTAATTTTTATTGCCCTGGTCTTGGTTTAGGTGATTGATTTCAGTTTGGGAGGAGGTCCTAAAACAGGAGGTGATTGAGATTGCACTTTATTAAGTGTTTCTGTATTCATTCCCTCTATGTTATTGTTGGCATTTATAGGCCTATTGCCTCCTTGTATCTCTTTGTGTTTCTGGGTAAAGTTGCTTAGGAGAGTTTCTTAGGTTTCGCCGTCTTTTAATTTCTTTGCCGTCACAGGAGGGCCGATAGTAACCGTGAATTTTGGATAACCGTTTTTCTCAAGGTTAGGTTCATAGTTTCGGCTTGCTGCTGAATCTGGGTGTGGTGTGTTGATTGTGAAATTAAGTTTCAGAGCCTCGAGGTCCTACAGCCTGTGCTCAACTTCTAAGAATTTTCTCTCCAGGTATTCCGTAAGGGTTTTGGTGTTGGGGGAGCTGCCATTGGCTGTTGGGTTATTAATTAACAGTCCTGTCTAAGGAACGTGCCAACCTTAATCAGTAACAAGGCTACAAGATCGCGCCACTAATCATCACACTCATTCTTTACTCATATTTAGGGTAACGTCTTCCATGAGGTACCTGTCTCACCAAAGAATGATTAAGAATTAAGAATGATTATTTGGTGGTGGGAGAGCCAATTCGTTCCAGTCTCTCTCACATTGACAAGTATTTAGTTTGGGTCGCTCATACTGTTGTAGTTGCTTCTGGAGTGCCAGTATTTTACCTTCCAGCATTTGTATTGTGCTTTTTTGGTCTTTTATATGTTGAGTACTAGCACATGTGTCAGTATTTATTATAGTAAGAAGACGCTCAGATTCTTTTCGTTCATTTATTAGTCTGATTCTTGATCGTTGACTGTTTGGACGACCTGTTTCAGTTTTTCTTTTTCCTTTGAAAGTTCTTCAATTTTATCATTATCAATGGCCAGCTGAGTTGAGAGGGAGAGAATTTCAGTCGTAAGTAGACTATTTTTGTTTTGAAGATAGTTACCTATCTTTGCCGCAGTAGTGATGTTGTTGTCTTTTTCTGATAGGTCAAGCTAGGGTCTGATATAGCCCTAGGTTTGTATTGTTTCGTATGGAGTCTTTTAAGATGGTGAGAGGATCTTGTCCAGAGACAAGGTTGTCAAGTGTGTTGCCTTCCAGCATTTTTTTGCAGTTTCCACAGTACCATTTAGTTGGTGAATTTGATAAGATTTTGTAAGTTTCAGATGACATTCCCAGAAAGGAGCAGTGATGCCTTGAATTGCACTCTCCCTCGCAGAAGATTCATCATCTGAGTTTGCTACTGTCTGTTTACATAATGGGCAGTAGAGGTTTACCTGTGGTGGAGAGAATGCTTCAGCAGAAGTATGCTTTTTCCGGGACACGTTGTTTTTCCGCAGTCTAAGGTTGTGCCTAGAGCTGTTTAAAGACATCTGTATTTCTATTTGAGTACTTTTTGTTTGTATCCCTCTATAAGATTGAGCTTTTGTGAGTACATTCGACAATGTTGTTACGTGTCGAATGTGTTTAGCCTTGTTAGTTTTTGTTCATAGGCAATAGGCCCTATTTGAGTTGTTTTAGCAGCCTAGATTTAAATAATAGTATCCCACAAGAAGCAGCTGTGTCATTAAGTAGGTAAAAGCATGAAAACTTAAGCTTAGTGCAGACTGTCTTCACGTTTTGTCAAATATCACACATTTTAATCTAACTTACATTAATTATAGTCCAAAAAACCAGTCATATAGTTTAAAACATTTAAATATTGTATTAAGATATTTAAATATAGTCCAACATATAAATATTGGAATTACAATTCCCAGATTCACAAACAACAATATATTCCTTATAATGCTGCACATGTTCTATACACCAAACTACCAAATGAAATCAGAGCTCTTGAGGGTAGGAGTGTCGCCGTTGTCAGGAAGGAGGTTCGGCGGTGGCTGCAGGGCTTGGAGGAGGATGCGGTGGATACCCTGATTCAGCCATTATATAAAACATAAGCTATTGTGTTTTTCTTATTTGAGTTTTTTTTCTTTTTTACTATCTCATTCTTTTTTTATGAAATTAGAATATTTTGGTGAAAAAATGTTTTTTTCTCACTATCAACTTAGGTTTCCATATTTTATATTAGAATAAGAATTATGTAAATTGTTTTGTTTCTCCCAACCAGCATAGTGTGTGTGTGTGTGTGTGTGTGTGTGTGTGTGTGTGTGTGTGTGTGTGTGTGTGTGTGTGTGTGTGTGTGTGTGTGTGTGTGTGTGTGTGTGTGTGTGTGTGTGTGTGTGTGTGTGTGTGTGTGTGTGTGTGTGTGTGTGTGTGTGTGTGTGTGCGTGCGTGCGTGCGTGCGTGCGTGCGTGCGTGCGTGCGTGCGTGCGTGCGTGCGTGCGTGCGTGCGTGCGTGCGTGCGTGCGTGCGTGCGTGCGTGCGTGCGTGCGTGCGTGCGTGCGTGCGTGCGTGCGTGCGTGCGTGCGTGCGTGCGTGCGTGCGTGCGTGCGTGCGTGCGTGCGTGCGTGCGTGCGTGCGTGCGTGCGTGCGTGCGTGCGTGCGTGCGTGCGTGCGTGCGTGCGTGCGTGCGTGCGTGGGGCGAGTGTGTGAAGACTCGCCCCACACACAGACGGACAGTCTTTGTGGGGACATTTCCATAACTGTATTATAAAATGTCCATGTGATTTTTAAATTGTAAATTCATAGAAAATAAAATATCTGAATCTGAGTTGACATTACCTTCAAAACGTTATCTTCAATAGTTGACCTTATGTCACACGGCATACTATTGAATAAATTAAAATCTATGGGCATTGGTGGTATTTCACTGAATTGGATATCGTCATATTTAAAAGACCGAAACCAAATAGTAAGTATTAGGCATACAGGCCGAGATGGATTAACTCAGTGTCACCGATCGTCAAATTTCTCCTCCGATCAACTCAGTTGTACCCCAAGGATCAAACCTGGGACCTGTTTTATTCATTCTTTATGTGAATGATATGCCCGAATAAATAACTAAGGGTGATATCTGGCTTTTCGCTGACGATGTTAGCCATTTAATTTATTCTGAAGATGAACATTTGTTGAGAAATGAAGCCCAGGAGGGACTGAATGACATGAGTAAATTGGTGTACACAAAACAGATTGCTGTTAAATAGAGACAATTCAAAAGTTTTAAATTTTTATAACCGAAAAAACTAGAAAGTTCCCTGTTACTTCACCTTGAAAGTTCTAGTGTAATTGTAGACAGCCAAATCAAATACCTTGGTATAACCACCAGTGAAGATCTCAGATGGTCTCAACATATAGATAAAATGTCAGGGAGGCTAACTGCTGTCTGCTATATGATGCGTAGATTACAACCCCTAGTCAAAAAAGAAATTTTAATGAAAGTATATTTTGGATGTTTTCATAGCATAATTAAATTTGGCATCAATTTCTGGGGAAGTAGTCCTTTGGCTCATCGAATACTCCTACTGCAGAAACACATTATAAGAACCATCTTAAAGGCACAATACCTAGCCCATTGTAAGGAGGTTTTCTTTGAATGTAGAGTCCTGACTATACCAGCCCTTCTAATTCTGGAGTCATCACTGATGGTGAAGAGGAAGCCTGACATATTTGGCAAAAATGAAAACGTACATAATTACAACACAAGACAGAAGGAAAATGTCCATGTAACATAAGTGTCAAGCACCCTGGCCAAAGGTGGCCCTCGCTACCTGTGCACAAAAATTTTCAACAAACTTCCTCAAGAAATGAAGAAGATCGATGACATTGAGCAGTTTAAAAATAGCCTAAAGGAATATCTTATCAAGAGGCCTTATTACACTATTGAAGAGTTTTTTAATGAATAGGCCATTTATTGAACTGAAGACCACAGCACTTCAGTGTTTCCAGTGGGAGATCATCAAGTAACAAGTTACTTATGTCGAGATACTTTCCCTGGGAAACATCTTCAAAGTACATTGATAGTGACGTGTGACGTGCAGTTGCCGTTTTGTCTGCTATCAGGTCATAGGCGGTTGCATAGGTTATTTTTTCATTACGGTACACTGATTATTTCATCATTTTATTGTCGTTCTATCTCTTCTGTTGACAGTTTTCCAATGTCTATTTTTTTTACATTATAGTTTTGGCTTTGCACTATTGCTGAATGAAGGTGAATACAAGTAAATGTGCAAGCGTATATTGAGGCATTCACCACAACTTGTTCCACATCGCTCTGCCTAATGCGGCAAAAAGCTTGCTGAACCTTTGGGCAAGTCGGATTCACCCAGACCTTAGACTAGATTCTTCCTAGTCTAAGCCCAGACTCGACTATGGTGAACTTGAGCCATTTGTAGTAAACATGTCCTGAATTCGTCTGAAGTATTTCTCAAGTACGCTCTCTGCAAGTCATTACAAATTCAGGCGATTGCGAGAGAGAACACGGGGCGTTTGGCAGGTCTCGTTTAATGTTGCTTTCATAAGGTCAAATTTTTCGCCGAGCGTTATGGTCAAGTCGGACTTGCATTAAACCGGCAAAAGTGTACTTGATCCATCAATCCTCACTGTCCTTAAGTGACGAGATCTAAAATTAAATGCTAAATAAATTGTTTATGTATAAATGCAAACCTAAATCCCGCCAAAAACATATTAATACGTATTAAAAACAAAAATCTATCTCAATCTGTGTTCAACAACTCATTAGAAATGCTTATTACATGCTGTATGTTAACAGATATTGAAAAACACTGGTTAGAGGGAATTTGTACTCTATTAACATTTCAAATAAAATTCATTAAAACATTTATTTTTTCTTAATGTTAGGCTATATTTTAGAACGTTTTTAATAAAAAAATATCGTTAAAAAATCTACTGCCACTGTTATCTAAATCAGACTGTTTTGCTTAATGTCTGCAAAATTTTAATGTAGAATATTTAGAAATGTGTTGTTAAAAGTTAGCTTTAATCCCCTTCAAAGAAATAAAGTGAGGATCCCTTTACAAAATGTTATCCTCCATGGGGGGGGGGGGGGGGTATTTGTCCAAAATCCTTGGTCACACCGTCCCGGCACTGGAGAATTTACCATGACACCTCTGATTGAGATGTTCTTGTCAATGGCTCAAGTAGACAAAAGATACTTCAATCTGGTGAAGACTGTCTTACGAGAACCTTAACACTCACCAAGATCGCCAACTGCATCTATCATGGCCCCATAGTTCGCTGAAATTTAAAACTGGTATGAGACCGTAGTGACTCACTTTACATAGGAGAATAAACTTTTTTTGGGAGACCAAAAAACCAACTTTCTTTGGCTGAAAATTTTGCCAAAAAAATCAAAATACAGTGGAATTTTTTTTAAGTTTTATTTTATTTGACCATTACATTTTTATAGATGATGCAGAGAGCCAATTCGCCCCATGTGAAGCTAAAGTCTACGATTTGAGGCAGGACTCTATTCTCTTTGATCCCATAATCCGTAAATTGGTAAACGAGGCCAATGGAACTTTCATTGCCGGACAGAAAATCACATCCAGTTCTGGATCAAAGCCGGAGACTTTGAAACTTAGTCGTCAGTACAGGTACAATAATACTAGTTGTTACTTTCTTAATTTACAAAACTTTTTAATTATTTATGAGGAATGTTCCAAGAATTGAAAAAACTTAAATAACCTGTGCAATCTCAGCAAATTTCAAATGCAAAAGAAAGATTTTTCATTCCAATAGGTAGCACATGTTTTTGTAACCTCCATAAGAATAATTTGGAGAATGAGTATACAGGTTTAAACAACAGGTATCGTAGCTATGTTAAAATTGGGTGGTTTCAATTCAAATCCAGTAGGCCTATATCTGAACTAGAAGAAGCCATATTCCAAGTTATAGTGAATTTCCCCTATAAAGAAGCCGTTATTGTAGGTGTGTAGGTTTAATGGCAATACCTAAGCCCAAGACCATGGTAACTTTTGGTTTTGAGGCCCCAGAAGCCAAAAATACAATTTGTTTTAATTTTTATGTGTAAAAGAAAGGGGTTTTTTAATGCCCAGCGAACCTCCAAAACTGTAGCGTCAGAAGGCGGAGGAGATCACATCTCCAAACATAGCGTGTGGAGATCATGGATCTCGATTCGCTGCTTCTTATGCAGTGAGCTGCGGCCGCAACCGCAGTGCGACCACATTGCTGGTTCCGGGGCATGCCACGTTTTTAGGCTTGCCCTGGAAAATGCAAAAAAGGCTTAAAATCAACGCCGGTCAAAGCCGGCTAGAAGAAGGGGGAAGTAGTTCCCTCTTCTGACAGACCACGGTCTCCAGCATGCAGTTCCTAGCACTGGGCCTCCCCCTGAAGTAATGTGATAAACGGTCCCGGGGGGAGATTTGCCCGGAGGTGGTTTAGTGGGTAGGGCTTCGGCGAGTCCCACACTTCGTCCGTAAATTGATACGGACCTTTAAAAACCTTCAATAAATAAATACCTTTTAAAAAATAAATAAATAAATAATAATAATAATATTTATTGCTAGACAATTGTACAATTGCATTAATTATATATTTTTAACTTATATCTTAATAAATTAGTTCTCCATTTTCTTAATATTCTTCATAAATTTATCTTCATTTTCATAAAGTCTTCAACTTTATAGGTTGCCTCTTGTAATAATATATTTTTATTTTTAAATATTGTAATACGTTTTTCATTTTTAGCGAATTTCCCCTATAGGGAAGAAGCTGTTACCGTAATACTCATGGGAAGACCTAAGCCCGAGACCATGATAACTTTTCGTTTTGGGGCCCCCAGAAGCAAAAAACACTATTCGTTCATTTTCATAAATATAGCGAAAATGTTAAAAAAAAGCCAGGCAGAAAAAAAAACAGGTGCAGGTGCTGTTTTCTGTTGTTTCTCTGGATATATATATATCTATATATATATATATCTATATATATATATATATCTATATATATATATATATATATATATATATATATGTGTGTGTGTCTTTAAGCACGATAACTCGCGTAAAAATGGTCCAATCTTAATGAAATTTGGCATGGATGTGTAAAGTAGTAATTATTCGGACGAGTTCGTAATCCAGCCCAATCAGACTACCGGAAGGGGGGTATAGGGGGGTAAACCCCCCAAAAATGGGTTTTTTGAGTTTTTTACATAGAAAAATAAAAATAATCAAATTTTTGTTGGCACCATTGAATTCAGCTCAAAAAAACAAACAATTTGGTATTTTGAATCACTACTCTATGTCCATTAGTTACCGAGATATTGAAAGTGGTAAACACAGTACGTTGTTCCAATGTTAACCTTATGGGAAATAAGTAAAATTCTATATCTCGCTTATTTCTCAACATATCATGATAAAACTTGGTAAATGGCTTCTCTTAGTTCAGACCTACTAAATATTGAATTAAAACTACCCAGTTTTAATATACCCGTAGCAGCAAACCTGCATACTCATTCCCCATGTTATTCTTATGGAGCTTACAAAAACATGTCAAATCTCGCTATGTTGGATTGAAATATGTTGTTTTGCACTGGAAATTCGCCGAGTATGCAGGTTTGCTGCAACGGGGGTATTTAAATTGTTTGATAATCTATTATAGAAAATAATTGCACTGTATTGCAAGTGTTTTTTTAATAATTCTGTGTTGTGATGAGGTATGAAGTGGTGGGATTGACTTCGTAAATTTGAATTGTCATGTACTTCATATAAATGTATTTTGTTATTTACAAATAATATTGATTCATAAATATAAAGAGTTGGAAATGTCATTATTTTATTATTTTTAAATAGGTCTTTACATGAGTGTCGTCTTGATTTCATAAATATAATTCTTATAGTCATTTTTAGTAAAATAAAGACTTGACTTGTTTACATCTTGTGGTAGAATTGCCCCAAATACATATACCATATTTCATAAGTGGGAAAAAACAATCCATAGTAAGCAGATAGTAATAATTGCACACACGTCAGAATTTAGACAGTTTTCTCAACTATTAACAATATATACGTCTGTTGTTACGATAGCGGCAGTAAATGTGGCCCGATTTTAATGAAATTTGGTACAGATGTGTTAGGTGGTAATCACTCGGACGAGTCATAAACCATCCCAATCGGACCACTGGAAGGGGGATAAAGGGGGATAAACCCCCCCAAAAATGTTTTTTTAGTTTTTTACATAGAAAAATTAAAATAATCCAATTTTTGTTACCACCATTGAATTCAGCTAAAAAAATCAAACGACATAGTATTTTGAATCACTCCTCTATGTCCATTGGTTACCGAGATATTGAAAGTGGTAGACACAGTACGTTGTCTCAATGTTAACCTTATGGGAAATAATTAAAATTCTATATCTTGCTTATTTCTCAACATAGTTTGCCAAAACGTGGTTTATGGCTTCATCTAGATCTGATGTTTAATAGTCTAAAATCCCCGATATTTATGTGGCAGCAAACCTGGATACTCATCTCCATATTATTCTTATCGATCTTAAAAAAATCTTATAGATCTTGTCAAATCTCGCTATGTTGGCTTGAACTATGTTCTTTTGCATTTGAAATTCACTGAGTATGCAGGTCTGTTGGAATGGGGGATCTTAACATTCTGAGATGTATTGGCAAATCTACATAAATGTCTTTAATATGCCGCCTTAACCATAAAATCCATCCATTGAGTTATGACTGCGAAAAGAAAACCCCTCGCAATCAATATATAGATGAGCTGTCATATACTTTGTTTATATTTGAATTACTATGTTTCTCAACATAATTTGATCACACTTGGTTCGTAGCTTCATCCAGTTTAGATTTAATCATGGGATAAAATCTCTAAATTTTTTGATTCCTGAGGCAGCAGATTTGCCCACTCGCCTTCCCAATGTTAACCTAATAGAATATAAATATGATTGCATAGCTTACTTACCTTAATATGTGGCTTCTGTTGAGATGTCCTGGACTATAGCCTAGTCCCCCATTTTTATATTTCCTTGGCAGCAAACCTGCATACTGCATACTTCCCATGTTATTCATTTAGGGAATATTTTTGCAAGTTTATTTACAGGCATGCTTTGATTTTGCTGCTAGGCTTTGTTTAAATTATTTATCAGCAATTGAAATTCGCTGAGTATGCAGGTCTTCTGCAACAGGGATATTTATGAATATGTTTTCGTGTCGGGGATGTTGGGTAGTATGGACCAAGTTTTTAGGAGGGTTTTGTATTACAGTATTCTTTATAATAATTAAATTATAATAATCTAATTATAATTTTTAATTTTTATTAGTAATTACATTACACAAGGGGATATGCCTCCTTCTAAGACTTTTTTTATTTTTACAGTTTTTATGGGTTTATTCGGTTTATACATGACCAAATTAGAGAATTTAATTAAAAAAATGTATTCTATACAAATACATTTTGGGTAATTTTGAAGTATTTTTTATTTTAAGCAAATTTTTGATTTTTCAATTTTAAATAATTTTTTTGCTTATTAACATATTAATTACTGAAAACATAATAAATATATGTTTGAAAAGTGCCGGATCATTTTTCATTGTTACTTGCAAAAAGTGCCAGGACTTTTTTTTAGCAAAAATTAAAGCATGAAAAAATCACCAAAAACTATTTAATTTTGAAAATATTCATGGTAATTGGGTCCAAAACGGAAAGTAAACTTTTCTTATGGAGATTTAACATGGGAAAAAAATTCAACTTTTTCTGTTCTTTGGACAGTTTGTATGAGATTTCCGCTGGACCTATTCACTTGCAGTTTGTACCAAATAAAAGCTGGACTTCTATATTTGCCAGTTCTGTTTACTTTTACATTATCTTGCTTTTTTAAACTAAAAAAATCGGCATTTCCATACCTTTGCAATGATTTTATTTTACAGTCCTTCAATCGGCTGATTTTAAAGAGATAAGTCAATTAATTTTGAACTAAATTTGTAATAAAAAATATCACTTTGGAAAAGTGTCTAAAAATTAAAAAAAGGCTATAGAGGAGGCATATCCCCTTAATAGTATAGCTTAATTTTGGCCCTAATAATAGTTGATTTTTTCTACTCTAGGTCTATTATTCGAGCTTGTATTGAGGATCTTCAAAACGAATCCAAGAAACCAAATAAAGACATCTATAAAGAATACTTGGCAATATTCTACAATATTGAATTAATCTGGCATCTTACAGAGATTCTTTTTGTCAATGCCTTACCTGGTGAGAGTTTATTTATTTGGATTAACAAATTCAATCATTTCATTAGGTACAACTTTTTCCAACTTACTGCCCAACTTTTTTGAAATTATTTGTGGGTGAAGGTGAGTTTATGTTTTGTATTAATTTGTGATGTAGCACTGATTGCATATAAATAATTATTTTATTTACTTATGTCGCAAATTCTCTTGCAAATTGATATTTGCAAATTCTCTTGATAATTCAGTTGCAAACCCAATATATGATGAAATTATTAAAATAAAATAAAAAAGAAACAACAGTCGAGTAGAACAGATAACAAGCCAGGATGGGCAAAGGTCAATGTCACTTCTTTCCTCCCAGCCCTCATCAAGTCAGTTTGCCGGCGGCCGTACCTGTTGACACTGGTATCCAGTTGAACCACGTGGACAAATTTGTATAATAGTGTTTTATATGTTTAAATGTAAATGTGTAAATGTACAGTAGTGATTTTTTAAAGTACAAACTGACGTGGCCCTACAGCCAAACAATAAACAAGATGGTTAACCTTATGTAAAGGATTTTATTCGAGGTGCTGAAGATGGCCTAGTGCCGAAACATGTTCACCAGAAAAAAATATCAAGAGATTGCAACGACGTAAGTAAATAAAATAATTATGTTTTGTCATCGTTCTCCCTATTTATTAAGCAATGCCTGTTATTTTTAAGATCTCAGAAAATATAGAATATAGAAGAGATATACACAGTCATGACACACGATATAGAGGAAACATAAATTTGCCTCAAAATAGAATAGCTAGGACTGATAAAAGTCCGTTAATCTTGAGTAGTAAATTATTCAACAAGTTACCAGTAGCAATAAGATTACTTAATGATAAGGATTTTAGGATTAAAATAAATAATTTTCTTTGTATGCACCCATTTTATGCTGTGGAAGAGTTTATGTCAAGATCTTGGACTTCATTGGACTTTGATTAATATAACTTGAAATGTGTATTTGTATGCAAGGTACCATTATTTTATTTGTTTGAAATATTGACTGGCTCAATAAATTCTTACTAGATAACCTCAGTGGTGTACCTAGGGGTTGGCAGGAGTGGCCCCCGCCAAGGGCGCAAGAGCAAGGGGGGCGCAAATTTAGAGGGCGGCCGACGATGACGCAACAGAGCACAGCACAAAAGTAATTTTTTAGAAAGTAATAGCTGAAAAATATTTGAAAATCAAAATAATGTGTGTAAAAATTATGATAGCCTAATTACTAATTCATTAAAAAAAGATTTAATTTGTTTTCAAATGTGGTCGTGTATAAATAATATAAATTTCATAAGCTGAAATTTCTTACTCCATGAACTTTTTTATTAGAGCACGAGGGCGCGAGATTTGTTGACATCTTCCTGCATAAGTTCGTTATTGTTTCTGGTAATTTCTCAATAGACGTTTATAATTGTGACAAATATATTCTTGGTAAGTAAACAATATAGCCTACTATTGTTGAGTAAAAATATTATAAGGGATTGTCGGTCCCCGACATTTTGGGAAATTTTCGGGAAAATCAAATTCCCGGTTTTTGGGCGGGATATGAACTATCTTCGGGAAATGTTGGGGACGGGATCGTTTTAGCAATCACAACAAGAGTGTAGATTCACGAAAATTGCGATCCGACACAAAAAACGATCGCGCATAAACGGCAAATCCAGCTTTAAGAAACTCGCGATCGGCCGCCAAAAGTATCGCGCGTATTTGCCGATAGCGAATAAAAATGGTAACCGTAGCTTTGCAAAACTCGCAATGTCGCAATCGGCCGCGATAAAGATCGTGCGTATTTGTTAGTAGCGGGTGAACGGCTAAATAAACTTTGTGGAAATTCAGACGTAACACCTTCGTGAATTCGTGAACGGCCGCGAAATACGATAGCGCGTATCAGCCGATCGCGGATAAATGGCCGATGTAGCTTTGCGGAACTCGCGATCGGCTGTGAAAAACGATCGCGAGTTATTTGCCGGTCGCTGATAAACGGCACAAGAAACAATCTTGACGGAACTCACGGACTAGAATGATTGAAGAGGGGTTGAACGGACTATGTCTTTTATACATACATCGTGATATTGAGGTGAATGTTGATAATGTAACTGAGCGTTATGCTAAGGGAGGAAAAAGAAGGCTCGACTCAAAATCTTTTTTATTTCCCTAATTACCTAATCAAGTATACTTTTATAAATAAATCCAATAAAAATATGTAGTTTTAAATTGAAATTTTTTTCTCTAGATTGTCTAAAAACACGAGTTTTCAGTTCAAATTTTCCGGGGGGGCCCCCACACCCCCATACCCCCCGGCAGGTCACACTCGTAATCCTACTTGCTCCCCCCCCCCCCCCCGAACCCATGCTCTGGATCCGCCACTGCTCATCAACGATCTTGAAAAAGCAATTCCACTTGATATCGTCAAAAAGATTCAAGAGCTGTCTTTAGAGGATATTTATCCAAACATCTAGATTGCTCTTCGAGTGTACTTAACACACTTCCTGTTACGGTGGCGTCTTGTGAGCGAAGCTTCAGTAAATTAAAGCTCATCAAGAATTATCTAAGATCATCGATGGGACAAGAACGTTTGTCAAATAGTCATTTTTTCTATTGAACATGAGGAGGTAGCAAAACTTAACTTTGATTAATTAATTGATAATTTTGTGAAAATCAAAGCTAATAGGAAAGTAGCTTTTAGGTAGATAAGGCTTATAATAACAGAAGTATGATCATTTTAATACACGTTCTCATACACAAGTTTATTTTATCTTGGATTAAATATTTTGTAAAATATAACGAATTTTTATTTTTATTTGGGTTTTTTGACCTTTGATTCTGGGTTGTATAGTATTATACATGTTTCAATTTATATTTCAAATTAGCATTTTACAAATCTTAATTTCAAATTCTTGGTTGAATAATATTTCAAGTTTCACATTTTTTGTCATAAACGACTTCAACTTTTCTTGGGATGAGGGAAAATGCCAATTTCGAGGGGTTTGGGGGGTTCTTGGGGTTCTTTTTAGGGGCGCCATTTTTTAATGTTGCCATGGGCGCCACATATCCAAGGTACACCACTGGATAACCTGTTGCTCGAAATCGAGCAAAAAAAATCATATTGTAAACGATCGAAGAATGAACAATTTACTTATATACTTTTAAAGTGTAATCAAAGGGCCAAAATTAATGACACAATTTAGGCTATATTACTGAAAATTTAAACTGGCCAATTTGTATGTAAGAAATAATCAGACTTTCGAAAATTTTGATCACAAAAAAGAAAAGTTCAAAAACTATTTGGAACGTTTTGAAAATTGTATTAGTATGAAAAACATTTCTGATGATAACAAGAAAGCTCAACTGCTCTGCACTTCAATTGGCTCGGAGCATTATAACAATCTTTCTGCCCTAATTGGACCTAATAACCCAATAAAAGACTTAGATTTCCCTACTTTGGTTAAGTCTTTTAGTGACATGACATGCATTTCTCCTCACCGAAATGCTGTTGTTTCTCAACACCATTTTTTAAGTACATATCAAAAACCAAATGAATCTATTACTGAGTACGTAGCTTCACAACAGAAAGACATTGCAGAATGTGAATTCATGGTTCATTGTGAATGTACTAAACAGGTTTCTGTCTCTGACATTTTCCTAAGAGCACAGTTCATCAGGGGTCTTAAAGATGACTAGTTACGAGAACAGTTATTACAATTGGATGCTGTTACTTTCAAGGAGTTTCTAACCAAGGCTACCGCTTTGGAAGCTTCCCGATTAGAAACCTGCATTTTCAGTAAAAATCAACCCTCTCAAATGACCGATGTTGACATGAACAAACTTTTAAGTGTAGGCAAAAACCACAGTAGTTCAAGCTGTAGAAGTAGTTCAAACAGCCGCCAAGGTAGTAAATTCAAACCTACTGGTTCTTCCTCACGATCACGTTCAAAGTCAAACAATGGTTACTCCCGGATCGGGATTGAAAACGTTTGTTTTCATTGCGGTCGAAATAACCACCGCGCTTCAGAATGCCGCATGAATAAATCAGCTCTTCACTGCACATTATGTTCAAGACAAGGTCATGTTGCCAAAGTGTGCATCTCCTCTAAAATGAAAAATAAATGTTCAAATAGATTTTCTGATTCAAGTTCAAACAATTACATCAATTCAACTTCTGACGAATCTCCATGCGGGCTAAATCAAATTACTAATGTTAATGAACAAGAAGTAATTGATGTGTCTGATCAGTTCCAACATTCGAACATTTCGGACGGTCAGAAATATTTTGTTACAGTCGATATTCAGAATCAGCCTGTGAGTTTTGAAGTGGACTCGGTAGCTGGTTTTACACTCATTCCTAAAGAGGTTTTCAAAGGTTTGATTCTTAATATAGATATTGTACCTACAAATGTATATTTTAAAGCTTACACTAATGATGTTTTCTGGCCGATGGGTAAGGTAACTGTTGAGGTTTCATACAAGGGCCAGAAGTCAGCCGAAGACATGTACATTGTTCCGGAGGGTCGACCAGCAATACTTGGAAGGGTCTGGATTCGACATCTTCACATCAGTCTTCAAGAAATTGATAATGGTAACTTAACAAACAGTAGTTGTTTCAATCTTCCAGGATCCTCTTTGTACTCCACAGAGGACTTATTCACAGAGTTTTCAACTGTTTTCGAGCAGAAAATGGGTTGCATACCCAAACATACAATCTCACTTCAGCTATGTGAAAACGCAACCCCTGTGTACACTAAAGAGCGAAATGTTCCTTTTGCTTTAAGATCTAAGGTTGAAGAAGAGCTTAATAGTCTTGAAGCAGCTGCTATAATATCCAAGGTCGATGCCAGCGACTGGGGTTCTCCTTTGGTCATTATTCCGAAACGTAATGGTACCGTCAGCTTATGCGTTGATTACAAACAAGGCGTTTCTTCAAACTTTCCGATCAAACATATTCCGGATGTCCTTCATAGTTTGCGTAATTCTTTTGCAAGCTAGATATCTACAAGGCATATTTGCATATCTACAAGGCATTCCAGTCGATGCCGCGAGTAGTAAAATTCAGACCATAACCACTCTCCACGGTACA
This sequence comes from Flexamia atlantica, assembly GCA_035578135.1. Classification (NCBI taxonomy): domain Eukaryota; kingdom Metazoa; phylum Arthropoda; class Insecta; order Hemiptera; family Cicadellidae; genus Flexamia; species Flexamia atlantica. The sequence goes on along the minus strand of JAQJVK010000001.1, from coordinate 67,240,518 downwards.
TATTCAATGCACAGGCTGAGTTTTGGAATCAAAACCGCTCCGGCCGAGTTCAATCACATTCTGAGTCAAATCTTACAAGGGTTACCAAAAGAAGTTTATTTCGACGACATTGTCGTTCACGGTACTACTAAAGATGAATGTTACAACAACCTAAGGTCATGTCTTACCCGTTTACAGGAAAATGACTTGCACTTGAACAAGGAAAAGTGTAAATTTTTCTGTGAAAAGATCGAGTACCTTGGTCATGTGATTCAACACAACCAAATATCTAAATCCCCAGAAAAGGTACGCACTGTCTGAGAAATGCCGTGCCCAAAAAACATCGATGAAGTACGGAAGTTTCTTGGAATGATTACGTACTATGTGCGTTTCATTCCTGATCTGTCCACAAAGACGTTTCCTCTACATCAATTGCTCCAGAAAACCCGGAAATTCAATTGGTCTAAAGAATGTCAAAACGCGTTCAAACTTCTAAAAGATGACATTACTTCCGAGAGAGTGCTTGTTCCTTACGATCCTCATCGTCCGATAGTCCTAACATGTGATGCAAGTCCTACAGGAGTTGCAGCAGTAATGAGTCATATTATTGATGACATCAAAAAACCAATCGCATTTGCATCCAGGTCCCTTACAGCGTCAGAGCGCAACTCAGGGGCGGATCTAGGAAGTTGTTCAGGGGGGGCGCATTCCGGGGGGCCTGGGGGGTATAGAATACCCCCCAGACAAAAGGGGGGTCCGGGGGTCCTCCCTCGGGAAAATTTTAAAATTTAGACTTTAATGATATGGGTTTTTAAGGCACTAAATTTAGAGTTTAGTTAATCATAATACAGTACGTTATTTTCTGCAGCTTACAGTATTAGAAACGTTTTAGTTCATCGCGATCGCAGGGGTTAGTGAGGTTCATTGTATGTGATGCGGAAAGTGAAAAGGGACATCAAGTCGAAATTTTCCGGTTTTGAGTTATTAACATCCTGAAATTCAGCATTAAATTATAAACAATTTGACATATAATTTATAGTACTATAATTTTTCGCCTTTGAGTTGTTGGCATTTTAATTTTAACTAGTTAAAACGGGTATTTTATGAAATAAGAGCCCGGAACTTCAAGCGTTCACAGAATTCTTATTTTTAGTCTAGTATTTAAGAAATGAATTAGGTATCAAAATAAAGCTAAAAAACTAGATCTTTAAACTGAACAAAAAGAGACGTGATACTCTTACAATTTCATTGTTTAAAAAACAAAAAAGAAAGAAGTTAGAAAAGGGACCTCAATTAACTCAGAAGGCAGAATACCGAGGAATAAAGAGAAATACACTATCAAGACGGTGATTTTCGGACTTAGACAATATTCTTTTACAACGAAAAACTTGAAGTAGTTCACTTATCCGCCGATAGATGTCAGGAGAGACTAGTTTTGTAATGCCCCTGACGACTCTGTCAGTGCGGGCTTGCACATTTGGGAAATGGAGCCTGAAGTTGCCCGCCATGTTATTTCCCATTTAAGCGACTTGAGGTTCCTTTTCGTATGCTAAATAGACATAGACTGCTAAATCGATTATTTTTAATATTTCTCGGTTTCTTATCGCTAAAATAACAGAACCGAACCGAACCGTACACAAAACAACTGCGATGTGTTTGGTCAAATTGCCGATTAAAGGTAGAGCACGATGCCAAAACGAAATTACTCCTCCGCGCACTACCACGTTTAGCTCCACAACTTAGTAGGATTGCAGACAGTTATTTAGTTAAAATATATAACCTCAATTAGACAATGTTGAAATGGGATAGTTGGATTGTATATTAAAGAAATAACTCTAATACATTAATCTGAATAAGTGCAAGCCCTATGCATTTTTGTGTAAGTGAATCCCATTTCAGACCCCAACTATTAAAACGTAAAACAAACTCTGGACCTGAGGGGGGGCCATCGCCCCCCTTGCCCCCCCTCTGGATCCGCCACTGGCGCAACTATAGTCAACTTGATCGAGAAGCGCTCGTAATCGTGTTTGCTGTCAGTCATTTTTATAACTATTTATATGGTCTCCACTTGACACTGATTACAGACAATGCCACACTTGCAAGAATCTTCAATGAGGACAAATCTCTGCCTCCTATGACCTCCAGCCGACTATTTCGTTACGCATCTTACCTTTCAGGATTCAACTATTCGATCAAGTGTAAGAAAGGAGAAGACAACGCCAATGTTGACTGCTTGTCAGGAGCTCCGTTAGTTCAAAACTCAAACTATGGATATTTTTATAAATAATGAAGTTTTCGCCTTACATTCTAGACAAGACAAGACAATCATGTGAAAACTGCGCCCATGTCAAACACAGTCCTGCAAAATGCCCTCTACATCCTTGGGCCGAACCAGAAGAAAACTAGGAACGCATCCACATAGACTATGCGGGACCTTTTCAAAATCATTACTTCCTGGTATATGTCTGCGCTAAATCTAAATGGATTGAAGTGAAAATCTTAAGAAATGCTCCTTCGTCTGCTAATACCATCTTACTTCTCTATAACATCTTCGCTTCCCATGGCTACCCTAAGGTGATGGTTTCAGATAACGCCTCAATCTTCACTAGTTGGAATTCAAATCATACTGTTCAACGAATGGTATTTTCCAAAAACTGATTGCTCCCGTACACCCTGCTACTAACGGACTAGCAGAGCGGACAGTGCTGACATTGAAACGACGACTGAAGGCCACTCAAGATGATCCTCGCCCTTTACATATAAAAGTCCAAGAAATCCTTCTCTTTTACAGGGCGACACCTCTATCAAACGGGATGTCACCGGCAGAACAGTACCTCAATCGAAGAATTCGGATTAAACTCGATGCTCTTCGTCCCTACCATCCTGTGAAAAATCCTCCCCAAGATCGAAGTTTACGGCTACGAAAGTTCAAAGTGGGGGAGAGAGTACTCGTGAGGGAATATTCTTCAAACAATAAACCCACATTGTGCATAGGAGAAATTTGCGAAAAGCTAGGAGTTCTATACTATCTGGTTAAACTTGATTCAGGAAGAACTTTAAAGCGTCACCTGGATCAATCAAGGAAGACGGAAGTTAAAAAGGTTCATTTCAAGTTGGATGACCAAAAAGAGGACAAAGAATCTGCTCCACTCCAACTTCCAGGATTGATGAAGACACTGATAAAAACTCCTCAGCAAATCCAAACAAGAGACACTCCAGCACCACACCAACCCTGCTTAACTATTCAAAAACAGATGATTATAGAACTAGCATTACCAATGTTTATATTTACATTCTGTTTTTCTATTGTTTTCAATTTTTCAATAAGTTGTGATTAGGGGTGTGCGAATAGTGATTTTTGACCTCAAGCCGAGCCGAGCTTTTTTACTATCACCAAATTATTAAAAGTAATTATGAAGCTTGATTTTAATTTTAAAAGATACAATAGACTAATGTTTGCATACCTTAAGTGAACGCCAGCTCAAAACTAGAAAGCTTATCTCCAAAACAAATTAATGATCTGATAGGTTCATCAATGTTTTGTATTATGTCACATAAAATTAATAAAACTGTTTCAAAAAATAATTCATGAATAAAAATACCAAATTTAAAATCTACATTTATTATTTGATTCCCCAATCCTACAATGCTTTACTTTAAAATAAATAGTTAAAATTACATAATTAGACTACTTATATATAGGTACTACAACATTAATTTCAAGAGTTGAAAGGAGTAGATGGAAAGGTTTTAAAATAGTTATATCTAGTAAAAAAATTACATATTTACACTTATTCAAACGCAAGATTGATTTTTTTATGTTCACAAAGTAAAGATGATTAAAAATTAAATTGCAGTCCCAATTGTGGCATACTATTCATGGCTAAACTTATTATTTCAGAGTGTAATATACAAATGAAATAACAACAATAATTTATTGTAATCCAAAAATTAGTTGCATTTCAAAACTTTTGTGAAGAAAATGATGCTCAGTTTAATAAAATTAGGAAGAAGAAAGATCATGAATAAGGACGGAATAGAGAGAAAGAAAGAAACAGCTACCTCTCTCACTCTCCTTATCAGTGGCCAGGAGGGGGGGGGGTGTGGAGGTTGTTTACTCCAAGCCCCTGTCCCTGTTTTTTGTCACTGGACTCAGTGCGTGCGTGCGTATGCCAGAGAGCGTGAGTTTATTATTAGTTAAGGAATCCTAATTATAAAATGCAAAAATACAAACTACTTGTCATACAACTATAAATTAAGGCTCATATTTTTTGTATTATTTTTATAAATGAAATGAGACCAAAATGAAACTTGCACGATATACCATTTAAAAGATAAGCCTTGATAAAACAATAGACTTAAATGCCGTGTTTCGTGTTCTCCAAGGTCAACTAAATATAGCTCCGATTTTCGTCTAAATGGAGATAATATTTCTTGTTACCTGTCAATGTCCTTTCCTTGTCACTAAGGAATATTTTTTGTTTGTTTTTCGTGCGAGGGAAACGCTCTTCCGTCTTAACGTGTCCAAAAATAGACTGCAATAATTATCTTTCTGATAAGAACTCTCTTATTAAAAGCTCGGCTCGAGTGTCGAGCTTTTTCGAAAAAAGTCGAGCCGAGCCGAATACTGAAAAGCTCGACCAAAAAGCTCGACCGGTCGAATACTCGCACACCCCTAGTTGTGATGTTTACCTAGTTCTAATTTACCTTCAATAAAAATGTTATTATATTTCAAACACGTGCTTATAATTAATTATCCACTCAGACCACAAAAATGAATAATTTGGTTTTGCTGTTTATATCTTGCCCTGAAAGTTTATTGATTGTCCGCTGGATAGTAACACTGAGACTTTGGAATTTTCGGATATTTCGGAACTTGTTTTCTTCTGCCTTCGAGGGGTTGGCCTGTCACTGGTGAATGATAAGTATGTAAATTTGTAAATCCCTCCCTCTCGCGCTTCATAGTTGTATTAGTTTAAGTTTTGTTTAGATTTTGTAATTTTTGTTTTGGGGGGATATCTTATACTTATATGGTCACAGCTGTGTCACTCTGTGCTAAAAGTAAACAAGAGAAGTAAACAAATAACTGGGTATAGCTCTCCTCCCTCATCTTGATTTTAATTCTTTCTTACATCATTTCTTGGCCAAGGTTTTAATTATTATTATTTTCAGGAAAAAATAAACCTGTTGTTGATACTTAAAATAATGGGCTATTAATTAAATCTTATAATTGTTTAAATTTTACAACTACGCATATTTTACATAAACTTATTTTGTGATCTTGTTACATGAAGTGATTTGTTATTTTGAGTGATTTAGTATAGTTATTCAAGTAGGATTTATGCAGTGTAGGAGTATTTGAATATCAGATTTATATTTTCAAAGGGAAAAAAAGAATAAGAGATTAGCTTAAATAAAGTAGACCAATTTTATAAGTAAAATCCATGAACGATTTTAATTAATTGTAATTCAAGACCTAATTACTTTAGCAAATAAGCATTTCATTACTTTTCACAAACAACTACTCGACTCGATACTCGAGTAGGTGGCTTAATACTCGACTCGATGCGAATTCAAAATCCATTACTCGCCCACCCCTACACAATAGTACATTATGTAACTAGGCTGGAAAGTACTGTTTTACCGGACGAGTATGATAGTTCCTGCGTGAGAGGAAGCGAGTGCAGGATTTTCATGAGATTACAGTAAAACTTACCGGCCGTGTAATTAACTAATCCTGTGTTTTATGTTTTGAACACCTAAATTTAATGGAGCTGAGTTTTAGCGAATTCCCCTATAGGGAAGAAGCTGTTACCGTAGTACTCATGATAAGACCTAAGACCAAGACCATGATAACTTTTCGTTTTGAGGCCCCCAGAAGCAAAAAACACCATTTGTTCGAATTTTTACATATATATATATATATATTTATCTATGTTTATTATTTTTAGCATTTCAAAACACAGTACCCTGTTTTAAAATTATTTAATTAGACCAACATGTTTCGGAGCTTTAGCCCATGGTCACGGTCTTTAAATTAAATCTAACCTTATATAAACATATTTATATAGAGTTTTTATAAACACATTGCCAAATTGATTTGTTAGCTGTTTTCAGATAGACCTGATTACTTTAATCTTTGGGTTCTGGATGTTATAATTTTTTCATATATTAAATTCTTCTTGTTTACTTGCATCTTGTTCATCATATTCTTTGGGTCTATTTTATTATGATGGTAGATTTGAAATTCTTCTTTGATATCCAGTTTTCTGCCTTTTATTCCATATTCTAAAATTTCTAAGTCTTCTTCGATGGTTTTAAATTTGTGTTTCTTTTTCAGCATATGCTCGGCTACGTTAGATTTCATGCTTGTCATGTTTTTGGATTTATAGGTCTGGATATGTTCTTTATATCTACTGTTAAACGATCTTCCGGTTTGACCTATATAATAGCTATCACATTCTGAGCATTTGATTTTATATATCCCTGATTGGTCTAAGTTTCTTTTCGAAGGATCGTTTCTTTTAGTTTGATTTATTTTATTTTTTAATATATCCAGAATGTTGTTTTTGGTCTTGTAGCTGATTGCGTAGTTAGATTTGTGGAAGGTCTTGCGGATTACTTTATTGAATGTTGTGATGTAGGGCATGCAGATGAATTCTTTTGGGATATATTCCTCTTCATTTTCTTATTTCTTTTGTTTCTTAATTTTATGTCTTATCATACTATCTTTTTATTTTTGGTTTATATCCATTTTTTATAGCAAGATATTTTATGGTATTTTTTTCAAACACAGTCAGCCAAACGTATATATGTTTTACTAACCTAGAACCTTGTAATTTTTCATGGACGTTCCTCTTATGGCATAGGCATCCGCTAAGAATGTATTTTTCGACATTTTCTCAGGGTTGTGCCGTATTGTACTTAAAGTGTGTATGTAAAACTAAAGGGAAGCTCATGAAGTTGTCATGGCAACCTAATTGAGTAAAGAAGTTTTTCTGTTTTTCGACGGGTGAAACTGGGTAGATTAGCTAGCTAGTAAGTATAAAAAACTGTTTTGAATAAAAGCCTAAATTTAAAATTTAATTTACAAAAAGTCGTTTTTATAATTTCAAAAAATATCGGGACACTACAAAAAGACCAAAATACAAAGGTCACAAAAAAAAGGCCACTGGCATAGAAAAGACACAAAATACAAAAAAAGTTGGCAAAATCAAGTCTACAGTAAAATGTTATTTGCAGTGTATTTGGCTTTGACAAAACACAATCTTTTTTTTATTTTTTGGCCCCCAAAATAGAATTTGGCTCCCTGAGTGGCATGTTTCTTATTATGCTTGGGTCGAGGAGTTCTGGTAGGAGACATTCGTGAAAAAAACCACAATGTTTCCCTGCATTTTTGTGATGCCAAAACTCCTTGTCTCTAGTTGATACAGGGACAGGTTGATATACCCTTTGTGACCTAAACACAGTCTTCTTCAAGATTCAAGATTGTTTATTTCCATTAAGTTGACTGTTGATATATTTGATTGAAATCATATGATTGTCAATTTTAATTTTAATCACATGGTTATGTTTTTGTGTTATTGTTTATGTTTAGTTTTTAATTGAATTATTTTGATGAATCTTGGATTTGCAGAATAAATGCAATGCTCACTATTAATGTACTTTTTCTATTACATTTAAGTTGTTAAGATGGTGTCAGAAGATTAAATTGGAAAAAATGAATAATATACCAGTGCCAGAGCCATTTGAATTTTCAGAGAAACAGAGCTCAACAGAAAATTGGAAGCTTTTCAAATGCTAATGGAAGAACTATATCACCTTGGCAGAAGCATACAGCTCTTAAGTCAAATAAGTTGTCAAACAGGAAGGTCAGGCTTGCACTATTCCTCTCAGTTATAGGTGGAAAAGCCCTAAAGCTAATAAATAAACTATGCGATGAACCATCAGACGTTGAATATGTAATTTCAAGATTAGACGAGTACTTCAAACAAGCGAAAAATGTAACCTATGAGCGTTTTACATTTAATAGCGCTATTCAAGAAAATGAAGAATCATGCAAAGAATTCCTCAATAGGTTACATGTCATCGCGAGAAAGTGTGATTTTGATGCTTTGGCAAATCTATCCCAGCAAGAATTAGAAGAGCGGCTTATTTGTGACCGTCTGGTAGCCAGAGTAAAAAATGTACGTCTGAGGAAACGTTTACTAACCAAAGCAAATTTATTCCTGGAAAAAGCAACTCAATTATGTGTTATTGATGAAGAATCAGAAAACTTGGCACTGAAAATGAAATCAACCTCCAATGAAAGTGATAATGATGTAAAATGTGAAACTAACTTTAAGGTAAACCATAAGAACGCTCGGTCTTGTAAGTTTTGTGGAGGTAATCACGTTTGGAGCCGGGAAAACTGTCCAGCATATGGAAAAATTTGTAATAAATGCAAAAAGAAAAACCACTTTTCTAAAGTTTGTATGCAGAATGTACGCGAGGCCAGGCAATTTAATTCATCTCCTGGAATCAACGAGCAGATAGGCTCTGATAATAGTGATGATGACATTTATAATGTGAACGAAGATTGCCCGAAGAAACGGTTATATGTCAGCCTTCCACTGTGTGTAAAGGGAGTACAAAAACATCTAAAATGCCAACTAGACAGTGGAGCATCATGCAATGTCATCGGAATCGATACGTTGAAGGAATTAGTTGGGAATCCGATGCTTAGAGAAAGTAATACTCGACTGACATTCTACGGGGGTGCTTCACAATGTTCTCTAGGAAAAGTTCAGTTGCATGCCTGGTGGAAAAATCAAAGACACAAGATAGCCTTTGAGGTAATTCAGACTCCCCATAATCCATTGCTAGGAGCTCAAGATTGTATAAGGCTCGGACTTATTTCATTTGATGAAATGGTGTATCAGATAAAATGTTCTGATGATCCCAACGAAATATTGTCTTCTTATCCAGAAATCGGAAAGGGTTTAGGATGTTTTGGAGGACTTTACGATTTCAAGCTAGATAAATCTGTGCGACCAGTGGTAATCCCTCCAAGAAGGTTTCCCGTAGCACTGAAAGAGGAGATAATTCAAGAAATCAAGCGTCTAGAAGATATTGGAGTTATAAAAAGAGTAACCGAGCCCACTGAATGGGTCAGTGCTATGGTGGTAGTTAAAAAGCCGAACAAACTTCGCATATGTATTGATCCACATCAGTTGAATAAAGCGATAAAAAGATCACACTACCAGACACCTACCATTGAAGAAGTTGCACCTCAACTAAGAAAAGCCAAGATATTCAGCAAAATTGATTTAAAAGATGGCTTTTGGCATGTGAAGTTAAGTGAAGACTCAAGAAAATTAACTACATTTTGGACACCATACGGGAGGTATCGGCGGTTGAGATTACCATTTGGTGTCTGTTCGGCGCCAGAGGAGTTCCAACGACGTGTCAATGACCAGTTTGAAGGACTTTCAGGTGTTATTGTAATAGCAGACGACGTGGTTGTTTACGGAAGTGGTGACACAGAGGAAGAAGCTCTCAAAGATCATAGGCTAACAAGAATTTGAAGTTACTTCTTCAAAGAGCTCATGAGAAAAATATTAACTCCAATTTGAAGAAATGCATGATTGGAATGCGAGAGATTAAATACATGGGTCATATAGGCCTAATAAGTGCCGACGGCCTGAAACTGGATCCTGAAAAAATTACGACTGTGATCAACATGAAGCCTCCTAAGGACAAAATTGAACTACAGTGATTTTTAGGTTTTGTAAATTACCTGGGAAAATTTCTACCTAAGCTATCAGAAGTTGCAGCACCACTACGATCGATTTTAAAAGAAGATTCAGTTTGGTTATGGGAAAAACTACACGATGATGCGTTCCATAAACTTATTCGTATGGTAACATCAGCCCCAACGTTACAGTATTTTGATATTGACAAACCTGTAACTGTACAATGTGATGCAAGCCAGTTTGGTTTAGGGGCTTCTCTTTTACAAGGTGGTAAGCCAGTGGCATATGTGTCCAAAACACTTAGCAAGACAGAATCATTTTATGCACAGATTGAAAAAGAATGTTTGGCGGTCGTTTATGCTCTGGAAAGATTTGAACAATACCTTTTTGGTAAACCTGACATTACAGTTGAAACAGATCACAAGCCATTAGAGACGATTTTTAAGAAACCTTTGACATCAGCACCAAAACGGCTGCAACAAATGCTTCTTCGTCTGCAAAGATTTTCGTTTAATGTAGTTTACAAACCTGGAAAATATTTTTTGTCACGAGCTCCTGTGGTAGGTAAAAAGCAATATGACGATAAAAATGTGCAGATATTTTCGACGGATACCTTGAGAAGTTTTGAAAAAACAAGCTCAATTCAGTACTTGAATGTGACTGGTAAGAGACTCTCGCAGATCAAAAGTAACACCCTAAAAGACCCAACGATGGTAAAGTTAGTTAATGTTATTCAAAAAGGATGGCCTTCAACAAGAAAACAACTTCCAGAAGATCTAAAAGCATATTGGCCATTTCGGGATGAGCTGACGACAGAAGAGGGAATTATTCTTAAAGGGGAACGAATCGTCATTCCTTTTAGTTTAAGACAAGAATTGATTCAAGTTATACATTCAACACATCAAGGCGCAGACTCATGCATAAGAAGAGCCAGAGATGTTTTCTTTTGGCCGTGTTTAAATAAAGACATACAAAGTGTAGTTGGTTCATGCAAGATCTGTAAAAAATATGCACCCAATCAACAAAGAGAACCCCTCCTTCAGGACACGACTCCAGAAAGACCTTGGCAGAAAATTGCCATCGACTTTGCTCAGGAGGGCCCCACACATTATTTGATTGTGACAGATTACTATTCATCTTTCTTTGAAGTAAAAAAACCAACCAAATGTACTAGTGAAACCCTCATCACATTTTGCAAGGAGCTTTTTGCCAGATATAATACCAGAAGTTGTGGTTGCAGACAGTGGTACATCGCTCAAAGCTCAAAATTTTAATAATTTCGCACAACACTGGAAATTTTAAATAGTGCTATCTCCACCCTACCATCATCAAGCAAATGGAAAAGCAGAGTCAGCTGTCAAGATATTTAAAAATCTACTAAAAAAATCCCGAGAAGATGGGATTGATTTTCAACAAGCGCTTCTGGAGCTTCAAAATACTCCTCTTCAAGGGATAGGCAACAGTCCAGCCCAACTGCTCATGAACAGAAGAACGCAAAGTCGGCTTCCTATTATGCCAAGGCTGCTCCAACCTCAAATACCCAATAACGTTAAGGAATTGTGGGATCAGAGGAAAATGAAATATAAAAAACAGTTCGACTATGGAACTGGAGAACTTCCTCCTTTGAGTGTAGGATAAAATGTTTGGTTTAAACGACGACCTCAACTGGAAAATGAACCATGGGTTGAAGGAAAGATTGTTCAGAAGGAAGGCAGAAGGAAGTATGAGGTAGAATTTCAAGGAAAGAAATATATAAGAAATAGAAGATTTTTACGAACATAAAAATTTGTTAGAAAAGGGAAGATGTTGATATATTTGATTGAAATCATATGATTGTCAATTTTAATTTTAATCACATGGTTATGTTTTTGTGTTATTGTTTATGTTTAGTTTTTAGTTGAATTATTTTGATGAATTTTGGATTTGCAGAATACATGCAATGCTCACTATTAATGTACTTTTTCTATTACATTTAAGTTGTTAAGATTGACGTAGAAAATTATTTCGATACAAAAAGGAAATTATTCCCCACAAGACCAAAGTCTGAGTGTGGGGAAAAGTTCTTAGGCACGAACAAATATTTCTAGTCCTTCTTCCATTAGTTGGCAGTACAAATACATACAAAAATTAAAAGAGAAACAAACTACCCATCAAAAACAAAAATAAAAAATAAAACAAAGTATTACTTAAGAAATTATATAAAACAAAAGGAGAAAAAAATCAAATATCGTACAATTATTCAGAATCAAAACAAAAAGATTTAATCAGAACACATCAGAATACCCGCAGACAACAAACACTAAAATGTATATGGCGAACGAATCAGCAGCTCTGCCATGCCCGGTCCAACACCAAGCAGCCACTTCTCAATCTCTCACTTGTAAACAGACATGCTACCACCCTCTTTATTAATGATGTTGAAAGGAAGATTTCTATACAACTGATGAGCCAAATAAAATGTATTGAACAGATCTGATTTGAATTTAGGTTTCGGAATTGAAAAGCCAAAGTTTGTTTTATTTCTGGTTTGGTAGCCATCTGTATTTGGGGTAAAGATTTTGTTTTTATCATCTTTAACATATACTAAGAGAGTTTTAAGATACAATTGCCTAATATTAAGAACTGAAAAATTTTTGAAAAGGAGATTTGTTGGATATCTTTGGCCTTTATTAAGAATTGCTTTTATCACAGGCCGTTAGGTGACCGCCAAGGGCTCAATTACCGATCTTATATTTTTTTGCCTCCAAAATAGAATCTGGCTCCCTGAGTGGCATGTTTCTTCTTTTCCTTTGGTCGAGGAGTTCTGGCAGTAGAAATTTGTGATCAAAACCATGACGATTCCCGAGTATTTCTGATGGCATAAAATTCCTCGTTTCTACTTCTTACAGGGGCAGGTTGATATAATATTTTATTTTATTTCTAGGGACTTAAGTAACGCTTTTCGTACGAGGTTAATGACCGAGTGTATTTTACATACGAGGTTTGGAGGGGTTGAGTTAAGAAGAGAGAATGAAGTATTCGAAGGACCATCCTTTTTTTGTCATGAAAGGAATATTATAACTTGTTAGATTTAAAAGAAAAGAAAATGATAAAATATGGCAAATACTTGTGACAAAAGAGTGTCAATTTATTGAAATGAATATTTAAAAAAACTAGGGAGCAAAAGATAAAGACATAATGTTTCATTACAATAATTATTACAAATTCAACAATTTCCACTTAATTAAAGTCATAAATATGTTTTTCTTTATCACTTGAATAGTTCAAAAGGAAGAAAAATTATTCAACTTACCGTCGTTCATCTTGTTCAAATTGGGAGTTTTACCATCATATTGAGTTTCCTGTTTTAGTCCATGGTCTGTTACATTCACTGTCTTGATGCACTTATTAACATGACCTTTTACATTGATTATTTGAAACATTATGTGTGAGGGGCTTTAATAATGATATTTAAGATTGATCAATGAAGTTACATCAAAATTATATAGTCTTTGGGAAAGGGAAAAACCAAGAAAAAATATGAGAAATTGAAGGAAAGGGAATCCTACATTTTATTTGGTAAAACAAAATTATTGTATCAATAATAATCAAAGAAAACATATCACATGTTTATAAATTAGAAGTTTTGAAAGAAACACATGGATTAAAAATAAAACTTAAAATAATAACAGTCAGTTAGAAATGAAGAAATATAAATGTATTAAAATTATGTGATGACCGACACACTCTCTCTTTTTCTTACGAAATTGTAGTAAACACTGAACATACCGGCCCCTTGAAGCGACGTAAAGCTTCAATTAGGAAGCGGAAAAAGCTTGACGACTGGTCGAGTGAATGTTCCGTTTGATGTCTTCACTTTTGCCACTCGGACTATGCCATCCGTGCCAGGATTAACTTGAACAACTCGTGCCAATGGCCATTCATATGGTGGAGTATAGGTTTATAGAAGCACCAAATCCCCGACTTTAATGTTCTCACAAGAGTTAGTCTATTTTGTTCGTTGCTGCAATGTGTGCAGATATTCGGTACTCCATCTTTGCCAGATGTGCTGACTGATTTGTTGTAACAGATGCCAATGTTTGAGATAATTTGAAGGAGTTGCAGTCCAATCCACTTCCGGTAACGCTACCATCGACCCACCTACTAGGAAATATCCAGGAGTTAGGGTAACAAGATCCGAGGGATCGTTTGAGATAGGCGTCAGAGGTCTTGAATTCAGCATAGCCTCTATGCGCACGGTGAGTGTGGTTAATTCTGGGAATGTTAGGACTGCTTTTTTTATCACACGATGTAAGTGGTGTTTTGCGCTCTTGATCGCGCTCTCCCATAGACCACCATGATGTGGGGCATTTGGAGGGTTGAAATGAAATCTTATCTCCTGGTGAGCAGCAAAAGTATGAATTTCTTCTTTCGATTCAGCGTTCAAAACTGCAGACTTAATCACCCACTGTAGTTCTGAATTTGCTCCGACAAAGTTTGTCTCACAGTCAGAGTAGATGTCTGAACATTTGCACGTCTTGATATAAATCTACTTAAACTTCCAAGAAAAGCATCTGTAGTTAGATCTTCAACGACTTCAATGTGAACAGCATTTGTCACCATGCATATGAATAAACATATGAACACCTTTACATGTTTAACAAATCGAAAGTTAAACATTTTAATTGTAAAGGGTCCACCGTAATCAATGCCAGTGGAAAGAAAAGGTTTCGCAGGGGTGACTTGGGATTTTTGCAATTCACCCATTAGCGGTACTTGATTTTTAGGTCGATGTTTGATGAAGCATCGTATGCACCTAAATATACGTGATCGTATGATACTGCGGGCACTTACAATCCAAACAAATTGGGTTAGTAATGATTGCACCAATTGCAGTCCAGCATGTAGATATTTCACATGATAAAAGTCAATTAAAATGTGTGTTACATGATGATTTTTTGGCATTAGGATGAAGTGTTTTGCATCATAAGAGAGTGATGACCGATTTAACCTCCCACCAACTCGGATAAGTCCTTGATCATCAATAAAAGAACTCAATCGAAGGAGACGTTTGTTACATTCATTTTCTTAAGTTAGCAAAACAAAATCTTTGAATGTTGTTTGTTGTACACACCAAAATATTTTACATCTTGATAGTCGAAGTTCGTCTGTTGTAATGAATCCTGAGCGTCTGTCAGATACTGATGATCTGCAATTATGGATGAATCATAAAATGATTGCCATCACTCAAAGTAACTTGATCCAAGACGAGAATTGAGTCAATAAAGACCATTCATCGACAATTTTAGTAGCCAAAACGGGTAGAGGGGTTAATTTCATATCCATAGATGTGTCAAGTTGAAGAGGGGTAAAATCACGTTGAGGCCAATCAGTTGGAGATGACTTGAGCCAAGATGGACCTGTTCACCAAAGAGAATGCTCTTTCAATTGAGACATCAATAAGCCTCTTGAAGCACAATCGGCAGGATTGTCAGCAGAGGGAATGTGTTTCCAACAATGACTTGGTATCATCTCTTGGGCCTGGGCAACTCGATTTGCCACATAAGTTTTCAACTGATACGAAGGTGTCTGCAACCAAGTCAAAGCAATGGTAGAATCGCACTGTAAATGTATGTCTTCGTATTTTACCTGATCTGACTACAATGTTGAGTTAGTTGTGCTAACAAATGTCCTGCACACAGTTCAAATCTAGGGAGAGTGACACGTCGTAAGGGAGCGACTTTACTTTTTGCCAAAAGTAATCGAACAGTATCGTCTTTAGTAGGTGATTCATTACAAAAATACACTACAGCTGCGTAACCAGACTCAGATGTGTTACAAAATCCATGCAATTGAACATTGCCCGATGTGGGAAAACATAAGGAACGAGGTATAGAAATATCTTTCAAACTTCTGGTATCATCAGTGATATGTTTCCACTTGTTGGTGAGATCAAAGGGCAACAGTTCATCCCAACTACAACCTTTGGTCCACATTACCTGCATAAAGCATTTCATCAGAAGAATAAATGGGGACAAAACACAGGGGTCGTAGAGCTTGGCCGTTGTACTCAAGACCAACCGTTTAGTCACTGTAGTAAGATATGGGAATTGCATCTTACAAGTAAATTCATCCGTAATAGGAGACCACTGCAATCCAAGAACACTGAATTGAGGATGTGAATCTTGAAGAAATTTAGGAGTTTCCAGGTAGTTTTCAGGCAATCCTTCTAGTAATTGTGTAGAGTTTGATATCCATTTCCGCAGTTCAAACCCTCCCCGTTGCAATAACGAAATCAGTTGTGTTTTCAGTTGAAGAGCCTCTTCTACTGTACTTGCTCTGGTGATGATATCATCAACATATGTATGATGTTTCAAAGCATGTGCAGCGTCAGGAAACTTATCTCCTTCGTCTTCAGCGAGTTGACGAAGAGTCGAAATGGCAAGATAAGGTGAGCAATTTACTCCATATTTCACTGTATTAAGCTGGAAAGTTGATATAGGATCAGATTGATGATTCCTCCACAAGATAAGTTGCAAACTACGGTCATCTGGATGTATCAGTATCTGTCGATACATCTGCTTGATATCGCAACAAAATACCTCATTGAAACAACGATAGTTCATGAGAATATCACAGATATTAGTCTGTAGTTTTCTTCCAGTCATCAGAATGTCATTTAATGAGGTACCTAAACTTGTAGAACAACGAGCATCAAAAACTGTCCGCAATTTAGTTGTGCTACTAGGCTACTTTACTTTAAAATACCATGATGATGAAGGAAATAGTGAGGTTTGTTTATATCAATATCATTACATTCAGTCATATGTCCTAATTCGATGTATTCTTCCATGAATGCATAACGGTCATTTTGAGTAAATTTTCGTTCCATGGCAACTAGTCTTTTTCCGCGGCAAACCTTGACCCTAGAGGAGGGTGAGATTCTTTTACTGGTAACCTGAGTATGTATCTTCCATTATCATTTCTGGAATGTGTTCCAGCAAAATGCCTATCACACAAATCTTATTCGTATGTTTTTCTAGAAGCAAGTGGTGATTCTTCTTGTTGCCAAACCCTTTGTAAAGACGCATGTAAATCATTGTCATTGACAGCATGGGAAAAAACCGCTGTTGTGGACGAAACAGAATTGCTTATTTCATTGTAGGTTGCACAAGGAGCATTCCCCATAATAACAACATATCCGCATTGTGTTCCCAGAACATAGGCATATTTTGGCCCAATGAATACTGTTTACGGGTAAACAATTGTGGGAATAAGAATCCTCCCACGACTACATCAATACTTCCAGGATCATGAAATTTAGGATCTGCTAACAAGAATGATTGAGCACGCTTTACTAGATCAGCTGATAGTTGCATACGAGGAAGATCAACCGTGAGTTTATCTAGAATTACAAAGGAATGGTGAGGAGAAATCAGTTGACCTGACAAAGTCTCTATGGAAGCAAAAATCTGCCCTTTGTTACGAGTGACACATTGATCAATACCTGTTATTTGGATATTTGATTTGTGTCTTCGTGAATTTAGTAAGCTTACGGCTCGTTCCGAAACAAGATCACACATACTTCCAGAGTCTAAAAGTTGACAAAGTCCAGAGCTCGGAAGACATGGGAACTGCCATCAGATGCACAAAGCCTTATAAGTAACATGCCTAATAACACAGTATAGTTCGATGTTGATGCTTGGTTGTTCGACATGGCAGTCACAGATGTATCTGAATTAGTTAAAAAGTCAGGGGTCGTTGCGGTTTTACCAACATTAGATAACTTATCAGCATTAGATTTCTTAGTATCTAAGTTAGTATTGGAAAAGTGTAGCAATGAGTTATGCTTCTTTTGACAAGTTGAGCATTTAACACGCAATTGACAGTTTCTTAGGTCATGATTACCCAAGCAAGAAACACAGCGACGGTGTTGTTTAACCAATTTGTATCTCTCTTGAGGTGATTTGGATTTAAAAATAGAGCAATTGTAAACTCTGTGATTGTTAGAGTTACAAATGAAACATGATGGATCAGGATCGTTAGTTATACCTGGTACATCCTTTGCAGTAGGGTTCTGTGGGGTATGAGTAGTTAAAGCAGTAATACTTTTTTTATTTACGCCAGACTTAGTGTTTGACCAACGTTTATTAGAAACATTTGTCTTAGTTGAGTCATGACTACGAGTGCCCTGAATTAAGGTTGCATCTTCATTTTGAGAGCATTCCAAACTAAGAAATTTAATTATTTCTGTGACTTCAGGAAACAAATGATTGTTACCTTCATCTTTAGAATGAAAACCTTCCAAACGCTTTCGAAGCTCAACGTCCATTTTTCTTAAAAGTGTAGCTGCTAATATAGGATTAGTATCACTTACCGGACAGTTCAAGTGCTTGCGAATTTTTCAGTAAATTCATTTATGAACTGACGGACACCTCGAGTATTTGAAATGCTAATGGATGGTAAGTCGAGAAGCCGGTTTAGATGTAATGATTTCAAACGTCGGTCATTGTGATAGTGATCACGCAACAACTGATAAGCAATGAGGTAATTATCAGATGTGAGACTAAGGCTTTTAATCAAATTCAAAGGTTCTCCATGTACAACACTTAATAAATGCTGAAACTTCATTATGTTAGAAATGTTATCATTTTGATGGATAGTCGCATCAAATAAATTTATAAATGATGACCATGTTGTTAGGTCACCAGAAAATGATTGTAAATCCAATTTAGGTAATCGTACCTGCAGAGTCGTACTGGATTGAGAACTTGAAGGAGCTACGTTATCGACCACGTTATTTTGATTCCGATGAGGTAACAACGCATGAATACGACTGGAAATGTAGATATAAGCGTCATTAATATGGTCTTGATCTGCAGAGAGAATTTCGATATCTACAGCATCATCACCGCTAATCAATGAAGCCCGTTGCATGTTGGCATCAAAGTCCGCTTTCTTTTTCTCTATTTCAGTGGCATAAGTATTTATCGATTGAATATCTATGGAAGTTAGTGGATCCGTATTGTTACATAAACAATCTACTGCAATTTGAATGGTATTCAGTCGTGCCTTACAAAGTGTAGTCAATCGTTCATAAGTTTCGGCCTTAAAATCTGTGGAACGGGTAGTCGGCGCCATGATGGTAAAAATATTAAAAAATAAGTTATCAAACAGTCACAAATGTTTTATTTATTTTCAACAAAACACCACCAGTTATTGAACATGCTTTAAGTCTATTTCATTCACATCTCAAAGCTTATTTTAGAGAGAGTGAACGGCAGACACATCTTAAATTAAGAAAAATAACGTAAAATAAATGTAAAATAATTAAAGTGAGACTGTTTATGATCAAAGGCCTTGGTATCCGGCTCGAAGAACGAATTAGATGGAGGGGTTGAGTTAAGAAGAGAGAATGAAATATTCGAAGGACCATCCTTTTTTTGTCATGAAAGGAATATTATAACTTGTTAGATTTAAAAGAAAATAAAATGATAAAATATGGCAAATACTTGTGACAAAAAAGTTTCAATTTATTGACATGAATATTCGACAAAAAAAATAGGGAGAAAAAGGTGAAGACATAATGTTTCATTACAATAATTATTAGATGGACCTGTTTTAGTCCATGGTCTGTTACATTCACTGTCTTGATGTACTTATTAACATGACCTTTTACATTGATTATTTGAAACATTATGTGTGAGGGGCTTTAATAATGATATTTAAGATTGATCAATGAAGTTACATCAAAATTATATAGTCTTTGGGAAAGGGAAAAACCAAGAAAAAATGTGAGAAATTGAAAGAAAGGGAATCCTACATTTTATTTGGTAAAACAAAATTATTGTATCAATAATAATCAAAGAAAAAATATCACATGTTTATAAATTAGAAGTTTTGAAAGAAACACATGGATTAAAAATAAAACTTAAAATAAAAACAGTCAGTTAGGAAATGAAGAAATATAAATGTATTAAAATTATGTGATGATCGACACACTCTCTCTTTTTCTTACGAAATTGTAGTAAACACTGAACAAGGTTAATGACCGACAGTGCTCTGTATTTATATTCAAGAAGTTCTTCTTTTGACCTTTAAAAACAAGGACCAATTTTTACAATTAGGACAGTGTCACAATCACAATACTAGGCATGGCAACACTCTATCCTTTCCCATCCACAGAACAGCAGCCTATGAAAGAAGTTCATTTTACAAGGGTATTCAATTTTCAATATACTACCGATTCATTTAAAACATCAAACTTCCTTTTCACTTTTCAAAAAAAAAAACTTAAAAAACTTTCTTTTAGACCAAGCTTTTTATTCAATTGCAGAATTTCTGCTGTCATTACAAGGACTTGTTTCAAGATCAGTAAACAGAATGTTATTTATATATAGATGATTTTAGTAAAAAAAATTTTTTTGTTATTTTGTTCAACTAATTGGTTTGTTTCGCCTTGCTAGGTTAGCTTTTAAAGATAAATGTTATCTTTGTGTTAGTAGAATGACGGTACATGATATTTGTTACATGACTTTGTAAACAAATGAATATGTAAATAAAGAATGAATATGAGTAACGAAAAGCAACTTTAGTCCCGTGTGATGAACTATATTTTTTGTTATATCGCTCAATATACTCCGCAAACTTCAATTTACATTGTGGAAAATTTCCTCCTGATAGGAAAACATTGTCACCAGAAACGATCAGTTTAGGCTCTACCTTCATGCCGCCCGCCGCGTCATCAATCGATGTAAATTGTTTTGGCCATTTTAATCGTGTGTGTGTTCAATGTTTAAATTTTATTCAATGTCCCAATGTTTTTTAAAATATCAATGTCGTAAGAACGAGATGAAGACGACATTTGCCTGAAGATGACCTTTTAAAAGTTGAATCCGGTCGCCTTTTTTAAGGACTCAGAGGATTACTTGACAACAGGTATTCAAACCAGAACACATTTTGATCAGCGATTCCGAAGCTTAATCATAATGAAATCAATTCTTTGTATAAATATTCTTTGTATAAATATAAATACAAAGAATACAAATATATTCTTGAATACAATATATTCTACAAGAAACCTCTTCTTGCAATATATACAATTTATTCAAGAATACAATATATTCTTTGTATTTCTTGTCAACCTAAATACTCAAATTGAAAAATTACAAAAACTAAAAATTAACCCAAATTCTAAAACGTAATAAACATAAGATTAAATAAAGATACACTACAGGGAAAATAGAATAAGATAGCTCAGGGTGAATGGACACATAAAATAAAATAAAATAAGATTACATAAGATTTAAATTTAAAATAATATCTAGTTTTTGACAAACAATACAATATGCCTGCCAAGAGTAAATGTACCTCATAATCAAAATTGTTAATTTAAATTTTCCATATTAACTGGAAACAAAGAATACCAAAATTGTTGTTAGTATTTTTAAATCAACTCTAAATTTATTTATAAAAAATATGCCTCACTGTGGAAATTAGTATTGTGTGCAATACAATTATTGGGACTATGTTGGCTTAAAATAGAATTCAACCATCATAAACCTTGTAATGTTTCATTTGCCTCATTCACATTTGTTATTGTAAATAGTATTATTTCCTTGTTTCTTAGATTATTTATCACAATTTCCATAATTTATTTAATATGTAATCAAATAATGTGAGTATACCAAGATAGTTAATGAATTATTGAGTTGCAATGTTTAATACCTGTTATTATTTAATTTGTAATTTTATTCACCACCCCTCAGAAAATCATCCATTCATTATAAGTTAAGAATATTCAAAATCATAATTATTATTTTAAAATTAATTGTTTAGAAAATTTATATTCTTAAATGATGAGAAAGGATTTATTAATACTAGCCCTACCCAAAAATAACTACCCCGTTAGCAATAAAATAATGTGAGAGAGTTGTAATTAAAAATAATTTCATATAATATTAAATTCAAAATTAAGTCTCATAATTGATACAAAATTCCAGTGACCAGTGAAGTGTATTTCTTTATTTCTACAAGACCATCTAACAACAATACTAGTGTGTGCTTGAACACCTACCTCAACATCATTCAGCCTCCAGCATCATCAAGAGAAGTGTTAATATGTATATGTAACTTCTGAGGATACTAATCCTTATTTTGAAATTTAGGCCCAGTTCGACTAGAAATTGCATGGTCTAGTTCAATTTAAATTAAGGAAACTTGCCTGTGTACCTTTAGAGTCAAACCCTTTTGATAACATAAAGATTTAAGGTGAAGAAATTTGTGAGCAGATTGGTAACCACCATTTTGATTTCAACAAAGACTATTTAGAACTTTCAATCTATATATTTGATCAAGCCTAATTAACTATTTCAAGTAACCTACCTGAAGATTTTATCTATGTGAACTTTCTTATATAAACTGTGAACTCAAATTGATTTAACTTTCATTAGGCCTATTTCAATTTTGAGACCATTGTCATATTTTATTATCTGTATTCAAAATTCAACAAAATTGGCTATACATTGTTACTTTACCAAAAGAGCTAAGGTTATTTACCAGCACGAACCTTGTCCCTGAGATATAAGAGTCTTATCAATTGTATTTCTATTTATTAATAAAATATTCTTTACTTATGTGAACACATAAGTGATTTCTTTATTTCAAAGGTATTAGAATAGGTAAATAGGTTTTCAGCATCATCAAAGAACCGAGGCGTCCCTAGTGCTGCACACGGCATCAAGGTCAAGAGGACTGTCGTGGCAGAAGAAAACTAAAATATAATAAGTTATTTATTCAAGAACTCAATCAATAAATAAATAAACAAACAATAATAAATATATATATATATATATATATATATATATGTGTGTGTGTGTGTATTTGCAATTGGCGCAACCAACCTGTGGCAAATAATCTTAGCTCTCGTGTCAGTAATTACAACTCTCAGTAAATCTAGGCTACTATTTAGACAAATAAGATATTCGTAATTTTAAGATATTTATTTATTAAGTTGTCCTGTAATTTATTCCCCCCATCATAAATAAATGTCATATAATTTGCGACGACCGAAAAAGTACCCAGTAAATATGAATAGGAACGAAAATACAGTTAATCCAAACGTAAACACAAACACTGTCGGCCATGACACCAGCTTCACAGCACATTCAACAACATCGCCACAAAGTCATACGTCATCAAACACACAAACAGCTGACGAGGCGAACAGCCAATTAGAACCTAGCATCCACCACAGTCCCATCACCATGGCAACACAAAGCAACACGAACGCCTCAATCGTGCAACTACAACAGACAGCTGACTGGCTCGTATCAATCGAAAGTCACACAAGCGACCCGAGCGAATCCGAAGGTTCCCGATCGGACGCCAACGAACTATCAGCTGATCAGACAGTCAAGACCCTACACACCTGCATCCCGATGACAAGTGTACCAACTATGGCGGCAGATTCAAATATCACTAACACCGAAACTACACCAAACACAGATTTAAATGCGAGTTTAAATTATGTACAACAAATAAACTTAAAATTGGAAGAAATAGTATTAAACTAAATGAAACCAATACTAACTTAAAAGAAACCAATGCCAACCTAAATTCAAAGTTAGAAGAAACTAATGCCAACTTAAAAGAAACTAATTCCAACTTACACTCAAAATTAGAAGAAACTAATGCTAACTTAAATGCTAAACTAAATGAAACTAATCAAGAAATCAAAGCATGCCGTCACAAAATAGAAAATCAAATCCATGAAATGCGTGAAGCTCAGTCAAAATTTCAAAACGATTTGAGTGAAATAAAATCCACACAACAAGTTCAGGCCGCAGAAATGACTCAAATTGAACAAAAATTCAACTATCAGATAAATGAAACCCAACAAGACACAAAATTCTATATCGACAACATGATCACTGAACAAAAATCTAATCTGGAAGACAAATTACGACAAAACTAAAACAACACGATAGAGATCATCGAACAAAAATTGGAATCCACTGAACAAAAAATAGAACAAAATATTAAAGAACAAATTAAATTCACTAGTGCTGAAACTGAAGACCAAATCAAAGCATATATTCGCTCACTACACGGCGACCTAATGCCAACTATTCATGAGAACGCACAATCGATCCTCGAACAGGGAAAGAAACTAGATAAGATTTCTTCCAATGTCGAAACATTGAAAAACTCGTCACAAAATCTGGGAAACATCAGCGGTCCTATACAAATTCTTTGTCACACCAGCAACAACATAGATAGAAATTTGCCGAAATTCAACGGTCGGTCAGGCAATCCGAACGAATACTTGCAGAAACTAAAGCGATACTACGAAAAATGTTTGGAACGACAACCAACGCTCAATCCAGTTAAATATCTCCGAGACACATTAGAAATTAGTTTTGAAGGTCCGGCATCCAGATGGTTGCAATTAATCAAAGCGGACATTACAAGTTGGTCAACTTTTGTAGCGCAATTTACTTCAAAATATTGGAGTAGAGAAGTACAACGGGGAATACAAGCTAAGATAGAAGCCGAAAAATACCGTCCAAATGGCACTCTCGCCCGAACAGAATATTTTACCGAAAGAGTTCTGTTATTGCAAGCTATCACGCCTACCATGACCAAAGAAGAAATAGTCGTACTCCTATCTGAGGGATTTGAACAAATAATACAAGACAGCAGATCCGTTCAAAACATCGTCACCATAAAAGGGTTCGAACGTTTACTACAAAAGGAACATATTCGAGAAGGACCGAAAAGACATAAAAACCAACAAGACCACTCAAGAGAAAACCATCAACAGAGACCGTACAGCCCACAAAACGGACGGAACTCTCCGTATGAAACAAAAATAAATCATCAAGCGTACCGCCCGAAATGGAATTCGAACAACCATCATCAGATCCGAAACCAAGGATATTACGGAAACCGACACAACTATCATGAATGACACCAGAATAACTACAAATCAGAACATAACGACAACAGACAACAAAGGGAATGAATACAAACGCTACCTCTGCAATAGTTCACAAATATTTACTTTGAGATTGTAAATAAACATTCATAATTATCTATTTATAATGTATATAAACAGATGCTAATTAATGACAAATATTTATTTAGTATAATTTTGCCTTAAAAATAAAATCAGAAGGAAATTTATTGCTTAGTTAATTTAAATAACTTGAGAAATTCAATTGTATAATATAATACCTTTGCCCATGGTTAATTTTAATGTAAGTTATTTATTAGGTAGGAATAAAGCTATCTCAAAATAATTATTTCATATAATACCCAAACTTTCAAAAAAGATCCCTTTTTTTAAATGTTTACCCAAAGTGGAAATTATACTCCAATGATTTGTGAACCCCAGTGCAGTGAAAACATGTGCTACATTGTTACAACAAAGGAGATGATGAGAAGAAGAGAATTTGGAGAGTCCAATTGAGAATGGCCTAGTGTTAACATCTTTCTGTAAGGACCTCTGTCCGAGTGTTAAGTTAATTCCCATTAAAAACAGTATTAGGCCCTAATAAGCCTATATTTTTGGTAGCCGGCGGAATACCAGGTCACAGTTGTCCCTTTTTAATGGCCTAGAAGAAAATAGTGACCTGGGTGAAGAGTTGACATTTTGGTAAGATCTGTCCTTATTCATCTTTACCTCCATTGGACTAGCCTACCAGGGATTTTAAATTGACATTAAAATTGATTACAGGCTAAAGAAAGTATATAGCCTACAGACATCAAGAGTAACTTTGACATCAAGAAATTTATTAATAAAATTTGATTGGAGAAACTGTATAAATTTGACTCATAATAAATTATTTCCCATCAAGTCTATTGTTGAGGAAGACATATTGGTTTATAGACAAACTTCCTTATCAGTGATTATCTTACAGAGATCATAATTATCCTTTCATGGACTTTCAAACTATAATTCCATTTTGATAGTTAATAATTTCAAAATTAAAAGTATCAAAATATATTATCAAGTTAGATATTCAATGTTTCGGCCAGCACCTACCTTAGACCCGAACCAAGAGACTCTTGTCACACCTTTTTAACTAGCCTGAGCATAATTAATATTTATTCTGTATAATTAGCCTTCAACTATAAGACCCCCACATTTGTGAAACACATTGTAAATTCCCTTTTTTAGTTGAAAAGAAAGAAAGATTGTTATTTAATTGTCAATAAACCTATATTTGTGTTGTATCCCAGCTTAATTATTTTAGAGTAGCCTAGATTTAAATGTAAATAGGTAAAGAGGTAGGAGATATTATCCACTTACCTTAAGTCAATCCCAATACCAGTAATAAAAGAAAAACAACCAACAGATTGGAGAAGAAATATAATTTATTTATTTAATCAAAATAACAACAAAGAAAGGTAAACATATAGACAATTATATCAATTGGTGCCTAACGCGTTGGCAAACATTGAATATCTAACGCTTAATTTGAGATAGCAAGTTAGGTAATTTTGTAAGAATAATTATAGGCCTATTTAGCCAATAATTGACTTCACCTCATTTAGAGTTAAGCCAACAACCACATTATTTATTTAATTAAAACCTACGTAATAATTATTCACTATCTCATTTCAATATGTCCGACAAACAACACAAGTACCATTTGCGTTCATCAACAACGCGTCTTCGAATTACCGACGCTAATACAATGTCGACACGAAACGACGCCGAGAGCGAGGCAAGCAATATCCTATTTGGGAAAACACCGGAATAATTTACATCAATCGTGAAACTAGTAACGATGTAACGCTAAACAACGAAAACATTATCCGGGTTGACGAATTGAATAATTCCAGTAATGACTCCCACGATGACGAAGAAACGATTTCGGTCGTAAGTGTAAATGAAGAACAAAAGAATCCGCCATCTTCCCACACCTGTTTCAACTTCAGCCTCCAATGATCAGTGCCGCCACTACAAGCGCAGCGAATTTCCCTGCTTTTTCCCCGCCGCACGACATTTCCCAGCACGCTCAGCCAATCAGAGAACGAATATCAAGCTCACACACCATTCCTACCGTACTGTCTACAAGCGTTACGACCCACACGCGCACGAAGAACGTAATGAATCCACCAATCACAACAAGCCTTACAGAAGCAACCCACACGATTACTCCGCCACCTGATCCTTTTGACCGAATAGCACAGTTTTTTTTAACAGAGGGCTAGGTTTTGAAGTAACCGTGGTAATGCATCACAGCTAGAATAGCTTATTGTGCACCCTCATTCACAGGTCCTCATTCTCCGTCAAACCCCAGGTTCTTGATGAACCATGAGATCTTTTTGACGATGGTTACCTGTTCTTCCCTTTGGTCTCTTGTCAAAAGACCAAGGGTTCCCACACGCAGACCTTGTAGGGCTGGGCACATAAAGATCAAATGGAAGGCTGTTTCCTCCTCCTCACCACATTTCCTACATAGGAGGCTTTCAACTTGAATTCCCATCTTATGTAGATGTCCGCGGAATACTCAGTGGCCGCTAATGAAGCCAACCACTTTCCGCAAGGTCTTCCTATTCAGCCCAAGAGCATCTGCCGCTAGAGCACCGGTCGGTGCCTGCAGCAATCTCTTTGACTGTATGTTGTCTTCTGTTCTTTCCCAGCTCCTTCGATGTTCTCTGCCCATCCACTAGCGAACAGCTCTCCGTGCAGTATTATAAGCAATACCACACGCCGGCTCCGGACCAATGAGCGGGCTGTCAGCTCCTTTATTTGCCCACTTGTCAGCTCCCTCATTGCCAGCAATACCCTTATGCCCTGGAACCCAACTAAGGAGTTTTCATGGCCTGATGACAGTCCCACACCGCCTTAGAGGTAAAGTCAAAACTGTCAAGTGCCATCAACGCTGCTTTGCTGTCCGAGTTCATGTATATGGTGTGGCCTGTCAGACCATGCTCCAAACACACTCTTGCACACTCAGACAGGGCAACAACTTCAGCCTGGAATACAGTAGCCATTTTCCCCAGGCTTACACAGAACTGCACCTTGGGTCTGACCCCATATATTCCCGCCCCAGTACCTGCTGGCTTTTTCGAGCCATCAGTATACCAAGTGATCCCTTTTCACGTACTCAGGTTCACCCTTTTCCCAGACAGCCCTGTCAAAAATATTGACGTTGTATGGCTTTTCTAGATCAGTGATCTTCACCATCCTGTCAGGAATCATTTCCAAGGTGTCAACCTGTATAGTGTCCACAATCCTTGTATGCTCTCTGGACGTGTTATACTTCCAGTTACCACTGCAACCCATTCTGTAGGCTGCCATCCTTGCCTCTCCTTTCACAATGATGTCGAGAGGCGGGAGGTTTAGCACTACTTCCAGAGTCGCAGTTGGAGTACCCCTCATGGCTCATGTAATACTAAGGCATGCCACTCGCTGGATCTTTTGTAATCTCTTCACAGCGGTAGTTTGCATCACCTTAGTCCACCAGACTATCGAGCCATACACCAGCATCAGTCTTGCAACCCTAGTGTATAGCCAGTTAGTCATTCGCGGATTCAGACCCCATGGCTTCCCAATCGCCCGTCTCATCATCATGAGTGTGGTCTGAGAACGTTGCGTTACATGTGCCAAATGACTGTTTCAGGTGAGTTTGTCGTCCAACCTTACTCCTAGGTACTTGAACTCCCTCTCAACCTGGATCTGATTGCCGAAGAGAGTTGGTACCCTAGCGATATCAACTTTCCTCTTCCTCGTGAATGGTACCATCACAGTCTTCATTGGATTGACCCTCAGACCCTCCTGATTGCACCACCTTTCCGCTATGAACAATGCCCTCTGCATGAGCTCCAGGCAAGTGTTCATAAACTTTCCTCTAATGAGGACAACAATGTCGTCAGCATACCCTTGAGCGTACATGCCCTGTGTATTGAGCTCGGAGAGGAGATCGTCAACCACCAGGTTCCACAGATTCGGTGACAAAACGCCACCCTGTGAACACCCTCTTTGTGCCTTGACCTCTTTCACCGTCCCACACAGAGATGCTTGCGCCCTCCTGCTTTCGAGCATGTTGCCTACCCACCTCACAACAGTGCTTTCCACATTCCTTGATACCAGCTTTGATACAATAGAGCGTGCTGGTGTTATCAAAAGCTCCTTCTATATCAATAAATGCCGCCACAGCTATTTCCTTATTCGAGATAGCATTTTCAATCTTGCAAACCAGCGCATGAAGGGCTGTTTCGCATGACTTTCCCTTCTGATAGGCATGTTGGTTCGGGTGTAAAGGACGGCTTACCAGGACCCTATCCTTTATTCGCCTATCCACTAATTTCTTCATGGTCTTCAGGAGAAATGATGTAAGGCTAATAGGTCTAAAAGCCTTAGGTACAGCATAGGTATCCCTTCCAGGCTTCAGTATAAATATCACCCTTGAGGTCCTCCATGCTGTTGGTATCACTCCACTGGCTAAACTAGTCCTGAACAGACGTACCAAGTGGAGTATCAACTGGTCCCCACCCTCCTGCAAGAACACAGGATGGATACCATCGGTACCAGGAGCTTTAAATGGTTGAAATGCCCTCAGGGCCCATTTTATTCCCGTGAAGGTGATTACGGACTTAGCGCAGTCCCAGTCCTCCCTTGTCATCCGCACCCTAGTCTCCCTCTCCGCCTCGTCTTGGACTGTGTTCTGCGGTCGCAAGGATCCTGGGAAGTGAGCGCTTAGGAGGCACTCCAGCGTTTCTTCTGGGCCCTCCGTATACGTACCATCCTCCTTAAGCAATGTGCCTAAGGGGTTGGCTGGACCTCGAGCTAAGACCCGATGGAGCTTTGCACAATCAGAAACACTTTCCATGTTCTGACAGAACTCTCTCCATGACTCTCTCTTAGCCCTTCTAATTGTCCTATTATAAACAGTGAGCACCCTTGAGTAGTTGTTCCAGTTTCCTGTACGCTTTGCAGCATTATACAGTCTGCGAACTTTCCTCCTCAGGGCCTCTAACCAACTGTTCCACCAGCAGGCTTGCCGGCGCATGTTCTTCACAGTCTCTGGACAGGTTTCTTGGTACGAGCTTAATATGGCCACATTCAAAGAATTTGCCATGCCCTCCACCCCATGCCCTTCTGAGTCCTTTAGTTGGCTCAGTCTGTCCCCTAGCACCTCTCGGTACTGGTTCCAGTCTGTCCTTCTCACGTTCCTATAGGTCTCTTTTGTACAGATCGAACCTAGAGTAAATTCAATGTGACTGTGATCTGACGCCGAATGGTCATCAGATACCCTCCATTTTACAACCTTTGTCGCCGCATAATTGCTAGCCAAGGTTATATCCAAAACCTCTTCCCTTAGCACCGCCCCTCTCCTTTGTCTAAAGGTTGGTTTGGAGCCCTTGTTCAATATAACTAAATTAGATTCAGCTATAAAGCTTAACAAGCTCTCACCTCTGTCGTTGATATCGCTGCTCCCCCAGGCCAAGTGGTGGGCGTTGGCATCGCAGCCCAACAACAGATGTCTTCTCTCTCTGACTCCGTATTCTACCACCATCCTCATTTCTCTGGTTGGTGGTGGTTCCCCAGAGTCATACGGCAAGTACACTGAAGCAAGAAGGATTCTGACGTCACCGTCACCCATCTGCCCGTATACTTCTATCACGGCACAATCCCTAGAACAGAGATTAGTGACTTTCAGTGTCTTGATATTTCTACCGACAAATATGCAAGCCCTAGGTTTTTCACTGTCAGTATCATATATCAACTCACCTTTTGCGGTGCTCATCCCCAAGATTCTGCCTCCTGCGGTCCATGGCTCCTGGATCAGAGCCACGTCTATGCGGTCGGCCAGGATCTTCTGGCAAAGCATAGCCGTAGCCGCCTTGCTGTGCTGGAGATTTATCTGGAGCACCGCAACCGTCCTCTACTTGGGGGGATCCTTACTCCCCTGCAACCTGAAGGTAACCCTCTCGCAGCCCAAGAATGGGCAAGAGACTTCAGCTTCTGCAGGGAGTTGTCATCAATGATCATGACCAGGAATTGGCCGTCAGGGTTGGTGTTTCCCCCAACAACCGCCCAGTGGTCCATGTCAAGGCCGTTCTGCAGCTTGAGGCCCAGCATCACGTCCTTCTTGGTCGTTGCCCCCGTTGAGGAGGGAACAAATGTTGAAACCTTCACAGCTTTCACAAGGTTTCTGGCTGGGGCAAGCTGGAGCGAGATTCCCCCGAAGGGACTCAACTCCTGTACTTGCTTTGCCAGCCAATCCTTCGT
The DNA here is from genome assembly GCA_035578135.1 of Flexamia atlantica. NCBI lineage: Eukaryota > Metazoa > Arthropoda > Insecta > Hemiptera > Cicadellidae > Flexamia > Flexamia atlantica. Next base: position 67,209,576 of record JAQJVK010000001.1, on the reverse strand, counting down.
GACTGCGTTGGCACAACCGACCACCAAGACTCCACCTTCAAGATGGCAGCTGCTTATCCTGACGTCTTTACCACGAATGGAACGCCTGGACAGCTCCCCCTTGATTTTATTGGCTTCTGCCTCAGTCAGCTTTAAGTCCGGGTGTTCAGATCTGGCGACAGCCATCTTCTCCACGGACAGCTTCTCTGAGTAGGTTGGTGCCGGTATCCTCTTAGAAACACTCGACTCCTCCCCCTCAATCGTCCTCGTCTTCTTCTTCTCACCTCCAGCATCCTCAGGAGGTGAAATGAAATGAAATGAAATGAAATAAACTTTATTTTCCAAAATTTAAGACAAGTAATCCACGGTGAAATTGTGTATAGAAACATGAAAAAACAATAAGCATTAAATAATAAAATAAATTAGTTATTTATCAGCCAGCCAGTGGCCAGTGGTGCCAGTGGTTTTTGGGGGGTGCTCTCGCCCCCTCTTACCACCCTTCTTCCTGGAAGCATCCTGAGATTTAGCTTCGGGGGTGCCACCCTCACCCTGCTTTTTCCCAGCATCCTGGTTCCCGGAGGGACCGGCTACGCTGGGGGCAGGGTTCGGGTGCTTCGCAGCCCACGCCAGCCTCCTCTCTTTTCCAGATAGCACCTTTTCGCCCCTGGCTAAGGCCTCCGCTATATTCTGTTTCCGCATCTCGCCCCTGGAAAGTCGTCTTTTCCGATTCTTTCCAGCATCTGCGAGCATGCTGTCATCATCAGATTTCAGTAGATTCTCCTCCTCCATTGGGCTCAGATCATCTACTCTCAGTTTAACAATAGGAATGCTTTCGACCTGTCGGTCACACTCCTGTTGCGCGTCATCAATGGTTTGTTGGTTTTTTTGTGTTTCATCAACTTCCATTTTGTTCCCACGAGTACCGGGTATCTAAAGGTCCACCTCCCCAGTGACCCGTTTAGGGAGGTAAGGGGTAAATACGACTGGGTTCCCCCTGGTACCCAGAAGGCTCCGTTAAAGACACTGAATATTAGGCCCCCAGTGCCACGAGACTCTCAGCACGGATCGCATAACACCTTCGTCTAGGGCCTGCAGTTTCTGGACCCCTCACCCACGTGACAGACGCCCAGATTCCGACATCATCGTCCTAGTTCAGGTGTGGGTTCCGAACTGGTTTCGACTGAAGCCGGTACTGATAGTGCTGCTGCCCACTACCAGGGAGTCATTCGGGACTTCAGCCTAGAGCCGCCGGGATTAGCGAGACAGGGGCCACGACGTGAACGATGCAGTCATAGACTACACAGGCCAGTACTCCATGTCGTACTGACCTTCCCGGACGGTCTTGCACACCATTTCTGGCACTCCTGAGAGTGAAGCAGTTCTCCAGTTCCAGTCTAAGCGGCTCCTTGGCCGTCCGGAGAACAACCGCACTCTCTTAGCCCCCCAATAATTGACTTCACCTCATTTAGAGTTAAGCCAACAACCACATTATTTATTTAATTAAAACCTACGTAATAATTACTCACTATCTCATTTCAATATGTCCGACAAACAACACGAGTACCATTTGCGTTCATCAACAACGCGTCTTCGAATTACTGACGCTAATACAATGTCGACACGAAACGACACCGAGAGCGAGGCAAGCAATATCCTATTTGGGAAAACACCGGAATAATTTACATCAATCGTGAAACTAGTAACGATGTAACGCTAAACAACGAAAACATTATCCGGGTTGACGAATTGAATAATTCCAGTAATGACTCCCACGATGACGAAGAAACGATTTCGGTCATAAGTGTAAATGAAGAACAAAACGAATCCGCCATCTTCCCACACCTGTTTCAACTTCAGCCTCCAATGATCAGTGCCGCCACTACAAGCGCAGCGAATTTCCCTGCTTTTTCCCCGCCGCACGACATTTCCCAGCACGCTCAGCCAATCAGAGAACGAATATCAAGCTCACACACCATTCCTACCGTACTGTCTACAAGCGTTACGACACACACGCGCACGAAGAACGTAATGAATCCACCAATCACAACAAGCCTTACAGAAGCAACCCACACGATTACTCCGCCACCTGATCCTTTTGACCGAATAGCACAGATGATAACATCTCTTAAATATGATATGGAATCTAAATTTGAAGCACAAAATGCTAATATTAAATCTCTCAGATCTGACATGCAAGTACAACATGCAAATCTTGAATCTAAATTTGAAGCACAAAATGCTAATATTAAATCTCTTAAAGCTGAAATTAAATCTGAAATTGAATCACAAAATGCCAATCTTAAAGCCGAAATTAAATCTGAAATTGAATACAACATATAATTCCTTAGATCCGAAATTGAAACTAACAATAGTACACTCCGAGCTGAAATGCACGCACAATATTCCCAACTCGGAAGACAAATTTCACAAATCACTAATGAACAAACCAACATTAGGATCGAAATCGATAATTTCAAACAAGAAACCAGCAAATCGAACTCAACCACCATAAAACTCAAACAAAAGTACGAGAACAAATCAACTTAGTAAAATCGGAGCTAATGCCAAACATTACGGCAAATGAAAGCCAAATTAAAGAATTAAAAGAATCAGTACAAGAATGTCAGAAACAGATCTCTGACTTACCATTAAAACCTAGCCCCCAAATTCAACAAACGCCAATTCCAATCAATGTGGTTTGGGCCGCATTTACGTCGGACGTCGCTTGTCCTAAGTTCAATGGAAAAAACATAGTTCGCAAGAGTTCCTCAGCAGGATGAAGCGCTATTATGAGAAGACCTTGCAGTCAAACCCAACAAATGACGACACCGAGCCCTTAATTGATCTCATAGAAAACTGTATGGAGGAGCATGCGTCAAAATGGTTCCATCTGATAAAGGGTGAAATCGAAACCTGGGATGATTTTCAAACATTATTTAAATTGAACTATTGGAACCGGGATATCCAACGGGGCGTGAAACAACGTATTGAAAACGAAAAATACCGACCCAACGGACGCCTCAGTCGATCGGAATACTTCATCGAACGTGTATTGACACCAAAATCCCTGAATCCGCCATTGGATGAAGAAGAGATTGTCACCTGCATGACCGATCATTTTGGAGAATTAATCCAGGATGCATGTCGCGCACAGAACATCCGTACAATCACTGAATTTGAAGCCCTATTGCAGCGAGAGGATTTAAAGGAACAAGCACGGAGGCCAAATTATCGCCAGCGGGAAGACGACGAAAAGAGGAGTGAACAAGCTACCGAGCAGAATAGACCAAACAAAACCCACAATAACGAACAGAACCCACAATTTTCAAAAGGGAATATTGATAACAGAGCCAAACATAATAACAATAAATACCACCCATACAACAGGAAACAATATGGAAACCAAGACAACAGATACCAACAGAGGAATGACGATCGTGGCAGACACCTGTACAACCCACACTACCAGAGATGATTTAACAATGGGCAACAAGAGCGTCAGCCGCAGAATTATGATCGACAACCGTCACAACACGATTACCCGACACCCAAACAGGAACGTGTGTGTGCTGACATCACGGGAGAAACTATACCACCGCCCGAAAACCAACATGAACAAGATTTAAACTGAGGAGCACTGAAGCTACTGCTGACCTCGGAACCAATGCATATAGCCCAGATAAGAACGACTTGGTATCCTCAGTGCCACAAAACAAACTCGGAATCGAGAGGTCAAATGGAAATATAAGAAATGTAAATAATGAACAAAATGTAAATAGTTCCCAATATTTGAAGTTAAGCAATTATATTGTGATAAAGAATTCTTATTAATGGAGGATGTTGAGTACGATACGAATATTACCACACCCAATAAATGCCCAGAAATTAAAGTAAAAATAAAAGAAAAAGAAATATCAGCATTAATTGATACAGGATCAAACATCACATGTTTATCTGAAGAATGGTACACACAAAACAGAAATGAATTAGGCAAAATTGAAGAACTGCCTGTGAACAAAACTCACATTAAAACAGCTACCAATGAAAAATCCCGAAGAATTTCGAAGATAATAATGATTCCACTCACAATAAACCAGCAAACCATTTCAACACAGATGTTAATAGTACCAAAGTTGATACAACCATTAATAATTGGGACTGATACCCTTAGCGCTTAGAAGATGAATATTAATTTTGATAAAGGAGAAATGAATATGAATGGTTATGAAATAAGAATTAAATTCAATAATACAAATAAAACTGGAATTTTATGTCAAATAATGACTAATGATGAAGATGATGATTATTTTGAAGATTATTACAATGAATATTCATATGATAAGTATCCCGATGACGAAGAAATACGTCTACCTACGTCAAGTGAATTAGACCCTGAAACTATTTATGAATCCCTTGAAACTAATACAAACATAAATGGTGAGCAGAAACAACAGCTAGCAGAATTGTTATCAAATTTTCAAAATGTCTTCTCTGACAAGCCAGGTTTATGCAATAAATACCTACATGTGTTAAACGTTGAAAATCCACAAAATTTTAAATGCCATACTTAGTGATAAACAGTGTTAAAACAATTCAAATAAATAGTGAATACAATACGTGGACAACTAGTGTTGCCAAATAAATAATGTGATATATATAGTTCCTGAGGGGATAGGAGGACTCCAACCAACGGAGATGAAAAGTGTTCGATTTAAAGTGCATTAAAGAAGATAAACTGAAACTTTTAACACTCTCTACACTTAGGACACAGTGTGATACAGTTAGGACAGGAAACATCTTTTAAAATTGTAAATAGTTAGGTCATATCGTTCATTTAGTTTTAAGAAAGTTAATAGTTAATTAAAGAAGCATTTCCACCCTTAGTTACAAACGATTGTTGTATTTAGTGTTATGTTTAAAATATTTGTTCCTATTCGTATCGAGTTTTCATTAATTTCAATTCTTTGAATTAATTCAACTCTGAGGGGATATTGCAATAGTTCACAAATATTTACTTTGGGATTGTAAATAAACATTAATAATTATTTATTTATAATGTATATAAACAGATGCTAATTAATGACAAATATTTATTTAGTATAATTTTGCCTTAAAAATTAATCAGAAGGAAATTTATTGCTTTGTTAATTTAAATCACTTGAGAAATTTAATTGTATAATATAATACCTTTGCCCATGGTTAATTTTAATGTAAGTTATTTACAGTACACCGATTATCCGGACCCCACATTATCCGGATCCCGGATTATCCGGACCGGCCTATCCCAGAAATTAAAAAGATAAAATTCCGGCAAAACCTGATTTTAGCGAGTTTACGAGTGAAATGCACCTTCTAGAAGTAAAATGCAGATGTAATACATTACTGTACGCATTTAAAATCACTATAATTGAAGGAGTCGCATTGTCTAAACAACTCGTTATACAGCATTTTCGTAAACGTGGTTTCCTGGTTTGCTACTTGGGGCGCTAGCAATAATCAACAAAGGCCTAGCCTACGGCAATTTTGCGTGCTGGTTTATTGCTGTCACTTATGTTATGTGTGTATAGCTATGGACTCGTTGTGTGAACTGTTATTGAGTTTCAAAATGAGTGGTTGTAAATGGAAGAAAGTGGTTTAAACTTTAGAACAGAAACTGAATACTCTCAAAATACTTGTTTCAAAATTAAACCCCCGTAAAATTTGTAAGTCTAACATGTTGTACTGTCTTGATACGTTGTTTGCAGCTTCAATTTAGCAGAGGCTAAGTTACGCAATCGTTATTTAGGCGATATTGTAATGACCTCGGATTATCCGAATTTTTGGTTATCCGGATCGGTGTTCCGCCACATTAATCTGGATAATCCGAGGTGTACTGTATTAGGTAGGAATAAAGCTATCTCAAAATAATTATTTCATATAATACCCAAACTTTCAAAAATGATCTCTTTTTTTAAATGTTTACCAAAAGTGGAATTATACTCCAATGATTTTGAACCCCAGTGCAGTGAAAACATGTGCTACATTGTTACAACAAAGGAGATGATGAGAAGAAGAGAATTTGGAGAGTCCAATTGAGAATGGCCTAGTGTTAACATCTTTCTGTAAGGACCTCTGTCCGAGTGTTAAGTTAATTCCCATTAAAAACAGTATTAGGCCCTAATAAGCCTATATTTTTGGTAGCCGGCGGAATACCAGGTCACAGTTGTCCCTTTTTAATGGCCTAGAAGAAAATAGTGACCTGGGTAAAGAGTTAACATTTGGTAAGATCTGCCCTTATTCATCTTTACCTCCATTGGACTAGCCTACCAGTGATTTTAAATTGACATTAAAATTGATTAAAGGCTAAAGAAAGTATAAAGCCTACAGACATCAAGAGTAACTTTGACATCAAGAAATTTATTAATAAAATTTGATTGGAGAAATTGTATATATTTGACCCATAATAAATTATTTCCCATCAAGACTATTGTTGAGGAAAACATATTGGCTTATAGACAAACTTCCTTATCAGTGATTATCTTACAAAGATCATAATTATCCTTTCATAGACTTTCAAACTATTATTCCATTTTGATAGTTAATAATTTCAAAATTAAAAGTATCAAAATATATTATCAAGTTAGATATTCAATGTTTCGGCCAGCACCTACCTTAGACCCGAACCGAGAGACTCTTGCCATATCTTTTTAACTAGCCTGAGCATAATTCAAATATATTCTGTATAATTAGCCTTCAACTATAAGACTCCCACATTTGTGAAACACATTGTAAATTCCCTTTTTTAGTTAAAAAGAAAGAAAGATTGTTATTTAATTGTCAATAAACCTATATTTGTGTTGTATCCCAGCTTAATTATTGTAGAGTAGCCTAGATTTAAATGTAAATAGGTAAAGAGGTAGGAGGTATTATCCACTTACCTTAAGTCAATCCCAATACCAATAATAAAAGAAAAACAACCAACAGATAGGAGAAGAAATATCATTTATTTATTTAATCAAAATAACAACAAAGAAAGGTAAAAATATAGACAATTATATCACTCCAGAGATAGAGAATTCCAAAGAAGAAACGGAGAACTACAGCAAGACCGACGCTATCCGTCAAGCGAACAAGCGCAAGTGCTAGCCATCATCGGACAGAGCGACAGATTCGCAGAAGCGATGAGCCATCCTCCACCAAATATATCAAACACTTCAGCCAATGACAGCGGCACTCCCCAATTGCCACAGCCGGGAAATGCCAACGCGCTGTGATTGCAAACCGAGGCCAACTAAATACTGCACATACAAATAATGCAACCGCAGCGCAAATAATCGATCAACACCTTGGACTTCATTTCATTGACACAGAGTATAATTGTGAAATTAATAACATTATGTGCGATAAGGATTTTCTTTTAAATGAAACACCAGATATTAAACCTAATACAAAATCGATTCAAATAACTTGTCCTGAAATTATAGTTAAGATAAATAACACAAAAATTAACGCTTTAATCGACACTGGTTCCTCAGTAACATGTATTTCAGAATCGTGGTTTAAGGAAAACCAACAAAACTTAAAACCATTTGAAGAACTTCCTCTTACAAACACTATCATTAAAACCGCAACCGGTGATAAATCAAAACGGATATCTCGCATTATTTATGCCCCAGTCAACATAGAAGGACAAACTATTTCTTGCAATTTCTAATAGTGCCCTATTTAATTAAACCAGTGATTTTAGGAGTAGATACGTTAGCTGTTATGAAGATGGATATAAACTTCGATAATAATACTATAAAAATGTTGATAAATAACACAAATGTTATATTGAAGTTGGACATGGTACTAAATGAAGGTCAATTATGTCATATCACTACAAATCCCCGCCATAGGCTAAATAAAGACGAAATGTCAACCCTTAATAATATTGATAATGATGATGATAATTTTACATACGATGAATATAATGATGTAAATAATGAACATTATGAAACCGGGTACAAAACAAATTGCAACAACACAACGTCCTTAACTAAAGAATCTATCTATGATGCGATATCACGGAACCAACATATAAATGAACAACAGAGAAATTTGCTATGTAATTTATTATTTAAATACAACCACGTCTTCCCAGAAAAGCCAGGTCTTTGTAACAAATATCAGCATGAACTTCGTGTAGGTAAGCCCCAAAATTTCAAGTCTGCAGTATATAGAACCTCTACATCAACGAAATGAAGAACGAAATGAACAAGTTGTGTTATGAGTATGACAGTGTATAAATAATTCCCCCCAATAAACTGTGATAGAACACTCTTCCCCAGTGAAATATCATTTTGTGAAACCTCATGTAAATATTTACCATTAATAATTTAGTATATTTAATATCTGCTTATGTGGAGCTATAAGAACAATAATATATTTTTTTTAAATCGTTAATTTCTAAACCCAAGTGTTAGAGGGGATGACAATCAAAGAACTATAATCGCGAGTGCGTAAACCCTTATATGAATCTATGTAATCATCAGGTATCCATATAATAATTTAAAATGTAAACTTGTTGAAACCCAAGGTACGGTAACCTAGTTAATGTTAAATAATGTATTAGATTTAAGTCAATTGTAATTTTCATTCATTTAATGAATTTCATAATAGCTTTAAGAATCATTCATTTTTAATGTATCATGTGTCTCATTCAACATTAAGTCGAAATTTGTCTGAATCCACCTCATACAAATTTCTGAGAGGATAACCTAATTTTGATTCACTGAGACTTCAATGGATAGTGAATCAGTCTGCAATTTAAAAGTTTCATCTGATCGAAATCTGACCTTAACAGTTTTACCCGATTCTGAGATGCACAAGAAACTTTAGAACATCGAGTGAAATATGAAAACAAATTTCAAATAAGCTCTTCCTTTTACACCTTATTGTTCTCCTCAATTTTGAAAATAATTAACTATCAATCAAATAACTGACACTAACAAGTTAACAATTCTCAACTAATTTATGAAACCACTAAACTAAACAAAATATAATTCTAGAAATAAGGTTAATGTATTGGATGAAAAAATGTATTTGTTAATGTGTTTTAACTTTTAGGAGACATTGTTTTGCCTCACCTCCTGGAGTGGATTCGGTTCCACTTCCCTAGCGGGGAAATGGCAGCTATCAGAATGTTGGGGATTCTCGAACGGGAGGCAGACATAAAAAACACTGACTACTGGAATACTGTAATCACTCTTATTTTGCAGGTTAGCCCAATAGTAACAAACTTTTAATTATAATTCAGATAAACAATTAGTATACCGTACTTAATTATGGGTTTCCATAATATGTATATTGTATGTGGTAAAGCTATTGTTTTAATAATGATTTCCAGCTTTAATAGCAATACTAGTTGTTGCCCGTCGATACTCGACGGACACGTGCCGTTTTTGCACGTTATTAGAACTCTATAGGCATTATCCCCAACAATAAAATGCCCATATCGTTCCCAGTGTTCCAATATGTAGCACACAACTATACTTCTTATAATTTTATGCTGGTCTTGATTTCCAAGACCACATTACACATAAAACTGCAAGGAACAGGCAATTTCCATAGCCTACAATGGGCACAATCTTTTCCTCACTGGTTGATGTCCTGTTTTCAATGAAATACATAAACGAATTAGGACTAAAACTACATTTCTACATGAAAATATTTTACTAAAGCACTTGAATTCCACACAAGTTAAACACAAACTGCGACTCAGCGTCACAATTTCGTTAACCGCTGAAAGATAAAATGTTAACTTTTTACCGGAATCCGGTTGAAACGTCAGTGTTTCATGCAGTGTGGTGTTAAAAGTGTACCTACAGTTCTGGCCACAGCATTAGGCGAGTGGCGAAAAATGGAAACTTATCAGCTATGTAAATGACTTAATGTTAGAGACAAATCCACTCCTCTACTCATTTAAGTAGTTGAACATATTTTCAACAGATAAAAGCACATTTTAACCATCACATGTTTCAATGATCAGCTGATTCCGCAGAACATAAAAAAGAGCATAACGGTCAACGTCAGATTAGTAAAACATTAGCCAAACAACATATTTTTAATGCCAGCAGCGCACTCACTCACCAGCCTAATGCTGTGGCCAGAACAGTAAATGGTGAAAGCACAGCATATTATAACCATTTACATTTTTATTAATACCTTTGGATGGTTCGATGTGTAAAGTTCCAATGTGTAAGTTTAAATAACAAACCCAATTGCTAACAGCAAGAAAAAAAATCACAGAAAATACTATGATATTAGTTTGAGCTTCTATCAAAATAGGCTATGCCTTAGAAACAATAATGCTGCGTCTTTCCTACAAATACACAGATGCTCTTTAGGAATACACAGAATAAACTCAAGGCTTATACCTGAGGTCTAAACCTAAAGCCTGTTTACTTAGTCCTAGACCTTAGTAGCCTAATTAAAGCGTTCTGTTAGGCTCAAAAACATCAGATATAAGTAGGCCTAAACCTATAAATTTATATTGGATTAAATGGTTCATAAAATGTTCAAGAAATAAGTCTTTCGAGAATTTTCAAAGGCCTATGGACATTGTAATTCCTATAAAACTTAGTTTATTTAAAATAAATATTAGTATTAGTAAAAAGCAGACCTTAGCTGACCGTTATGCCATTTGTAACGACGTATGACATATCAAAAAGTATAGCCGCGCCATGCGGATTCGAACCTGGCACGCTGAGTTGACAGACCAACGCGATGCTGATGTAGCCAAAGTGGTTTGACATCTAAGCGTGTCAAGTAAGCACAATGAATTAATATCGGAACAACTGACTACTTGCTGGGGAATACGATAATTTCCTTAACACGCACAGGATTTGGAGCACATGTCGAATAAAAATCAGTGCATTATCACTGAAAAAAGTATAATCGGGGTTAATATTAGTTTTTTTAAGGTAAACTGCTACCTTATTATATAATTGTCTTGGCTAAATTTTGGTCAGATCCTCTGCAAAGTTTCAAATTACTTATACTTCCTTATGCTAAAAATTGTATTTACTGTGAATGTAAATAATTTAAACTACCTTACAATTTATTTGCCATTGTAGTAATCACTTGGACCTGGACCAATAATGGTTACAATAAGCTGTTTCACATAATTAAGTAACTTTAAATATAGCCCAACAAAATTTAACAATAAAAACTTGTTTTTATAATTCACTAACTATAAACTTGTTTGGTTAAAATAATATAAAACTGTATTATTTTTCCCGTCGATTTAAAGGACAATATGTAATATTGTACATGTTTTTGGGTACTGGCTATAATAAACCAAATGCTTTTTGAGCATTTGCTCTTCTTCTGTTGTTAGACAGAATAGCATGTGCTGTTAAAATCAGCTGATTGAATAACTGCAAAATAAAATTATTGCAAGGGTGTGGAAATTTTGATTTTTTTCAATTTAAAAAAAGCAAGATAATGTAAAAGTAAATAAAACCTGCAAATATTGATAAGTTGAGCTTTTATTCGGTACAAACTGCATGTAAATCGGTCCAGTGGAAGTCTCAGACGAACTGTCTGATTGAAGAATTGAAAAAGTTGACTTTCTTCCCCATGTTAATCTCCATAAGAAAAGTTTATTTATAATTGTTGACCCATTTAAAGTAATTTTTTCAAAATACAAATAAAACCTGCTAATATAGGACTGAAACCCTTTGTTTTGGTACAACCCTCATATAAATCGGCCCAGTAGAAGTCTCAGACAAACTGTCCCAAGGTTTTTTCCTTACAGCTTTAAAAATATAGATTTGTGTTGGTGGAGAGACTATTATATACAGGCTGACCAACTGAAATTGATTGGGAAATTGTGGGAAGTGTGTATATCAAAAACCTTTTGATTATAAGAAACTACCAAAAGAACAAAGGTACTTTAAAATTTCATTTTAGTTATTTAATTATACACATACGTAATAATATTTTTTTGTCAAGATTCACTCATGGAATTTGTATAATTTTGAGTACTTTAGAACCTCGGTCAGAACCTCTTTTAACTGTCACTCTCTGTTATCCGTCACCGCTACTGTACTTTAGATGTGTCTTAATAGACACCATAAAACATTGAACAATTACAACTTACAGTTTAGCAGTTCTGTTTTACTCTTGTTTGTAAGTAATTTAATAATAAATATTTATTACCCACTTAAACAGGAATATAATTTTTTCAAAACCCTTTAAATCTACACTTACTGTACAGTTTTGTAGCAAAATTTCTGTTATCCATCTATCCTCTTAACCGTCACACTATCGGTCGACGGTTAAGAGAGGTTCCACTGTACTCCTGAATTCCGTAGGGTATGTATAAGATGGCACTATTAAAATGGACACAATGCATTTCAAATTGGAAAAAAATCATGTTTTAACTGTTCATATCTCCTTAACCATTGAGTATAGGAAATGTCAAAGAATAGAGATAGTTCTTCTGATTATAAGAGCCAAGATCCAAAAACACCACCAGATACAGGGTTCCATAATAAAATTAAAAGTTGTTCACCATGTTGAAAAGGGTTACTTTATATAAAAATAGGACCACATTTTTATATAAAGTCGGTCACTTTTTATATATAAACTGTTAAAACTGTTACCGTTTATAAAAAAAGTTACCTATTCGTAACTTTGAAATAATCAATCAACCTTCCAATAATCATGGATATTCCTCTGTAGTGTATAATCAAAAATCTATCAATTTATCAATGATTTTTTTATGAGTTATCAATTTATCTGTTTGTTTTGAAAGGAAGGATACGTAGCTATCTCATCAGATCTTCAGGTGAGTTAGTTGTGTATTCCTTTTAAAACAAACTAAACAAGCCAAGAGCTTTTTAGTCCAGTCAATTTACGCGATGACCTCAAAGAAACTGCAAGAAAATATTTTTTGATGAAATTCTGCTTAAAAAAATATGAATTTTGACATATCCAAAGTTTACCAAAATCGGACCATGGGAATCTCACTAAAATCACATTTCAAAATGGCGGCTTTTCTCACCATAAAAAAATTTTTGAAAAAAGACATTCAACTGCATTTTGTATCAATGTTTTTCGAGATATTGACTTAGGACTGCCACCAATCATCGTTGGGTGATTGGTTCTAAATTTTGACAGAGTTTACATTTTCGGCCGCCATCTTGGATCCGCCATATTGGATATAAATATTTTTTTTCAAATGTAAAGATGATGTTGAGACGCATCATTATAGACTAGATTTTTACTCAGAACACAATGCTGAAATCCGTTTTTGAAAATATGCATTCGTTAAAAAGATATGCTCAAATAAAAATTCATCCCTATACATTTCTTATGGACGTTTAATTTTTTTAAAGATTTTTTAAGAATTATCTCTTATATCTGCAGTTCTAATTAAGGTATGTAGCTCGTTTTGGTCTTAAAATACTCATTTAATGGCTTTTATATGAGCTATTGATCATTAAAATCGGACGATTGCTGGACGAGCTATAAGGCTAAAATCGACACGAAAATCCATTTTTTAGAAATTTGTTTTTTGTGAAAAATTCATAGCGCAGGTCCTAAATGGATTAAAAAGCTCGTTCTCCCCTCAAATTACTCAGAAGATTCTGGGCTTTCATATGAGCTATAGCTCATTAAAATCGGACTTACTTAATTTGAGTTATGAACCTTTATTTACCATAAAATCTGTTCCATTTCGTAAATTGAATAAAATTAATGATTCATACATAGAAAACTAACAGAGATTCAAAACAGTTTTATGTTTTAATTAACTCAGTACATTATTGGCTTTCATTTAAGCTCTTAATCATTTAAATCGGTCGAGTTTGAGGTGAGATATAGACCTCAAAACAACATAAAAATCAATTTTTTCAAAATTTCATAATTATTTAAAGATTTGTATCTCAAGTCCCAAACATAGCCTGCAATTTGGATTGGTTTTGAAACACGCGCTGATCTTCTAGCTTTCAATTGACATATTGATAATTGAAATCAGACAAAAATAGGATGAGTTATATTCTTTTACTAGCAGTTGCCCGTGGCTTCGCTCACGATAAAAATTGTAACTCCCTGCTGACTAAATGAATATAGGGCCACATACTGAGTTTATGATTACACAAATAAGGTACAAAAACGAATGATAACTTTAAGTTAACTAACTAAACTAAATCTAACTTTTATATAGTACATATAATCAAAATAATCCATTAACAAAACAACCATAAAACCATTATGAAAGTAACAAAATTGTAAATCAGCTGTATCCGTATGTGAAGCTTGAACCATCTGCTTGTTGAATGAACATTGAAAACTAAACAAAAGATCATCCATTCTATTTACTAAGGAGAACTTATAAACTTCGACCTCGCCAAGACCCCTTAAAAGTTTGAATTAAAAAAAAAACGTTCTTAGCGGATGCTTACACCATAAAGAACGTCCATGCAAAGGTCCAAGGTTGTAAGACAAGTGGTTTGGGCTGTGCAGTGATAGGTCAGTGGTATTGGACAAATGTAAAGAAGGTAAACTTTCATTAATCAGAAAGATGTTTTCAGGAATCTGCAAAGACCGCACGTCTGCTGCGAGTTATTCTATTACTACCCCCCGCAGAAGGTATTTCTATTTGGCCTTCCTGTACTATACATGCGGGCAGATTCAGCGCCCCGCCGACAAAGCCCTCAAGTGTGTCACTGCCCTAGGAAAGCTTACGCCCAATATCGTCAGATATGCTCGCATGTATGGTATTGAGTGGCACTTAGGCAGGATATAAATACCCCCGTCGCAGCAGACCAAGTATACAGTTTTCTGTTTCATGAAAGTATATGTACGTAAAACGTAGAATTTTCCCTTGATTTAATGTCAAAAAAAGTTCTAATGTTTTTGGGGTCTATCTTGAACAAAAAAATACCCCCGTTGCAGCAGACCTCCAGACTATGCATGACCTTATTTTATTTCTTCCATAAGAATAACATAGGGAATGAGTATGCAGGTCTGCTGCAACAGACATACAGACATTTTGTGGTTTTAAAACAATATCATGTGAATCTGAACCATAAAAGCCACATATACCAAGTTTTATTAAGGTTTGTTGAGTAGTAACCGAGATATAGAATTTTTCTTATTTTCCATGAGGATAAAATAGGGACAATGTGCTGTGTTTTCCGCTTTAAATATCGTTCAAATGGTGTTTTTTGCTTCTGGGAGCCCCAAAGTGAAAAGTTATCATGGCCTCGGGCTTAGGTCTTGCCATGAGACCTATGGTAATAGTTTATTCCTTTAAGGAAATTCGTTAATTCCGTCAATGAAATTCGCTAAAAGACAAAAGCAAAGCCTTTTTCTAATGATGTACATAAAATAAATGGTTTAAATTAGCTCTTTCAATAACAGATGTTACAGGGAAGAAAGGTCTTTAAATTATCTCTAGTCAGTGATTTATTTTATGTTCTATTCCTGGAAGCTGATTTGACATACTACTTTTTTTTTGCTTTTTACATCTGTTTAGATATAAACAGTTCATCAATTATTTTGTATTCTGCCACAACTTAAACTTGGTCGAGATAAAATAAAATTGTGTTTTAGGATTTTGCAGTTTGATTTCAAAAGTACTTGTGATTTAATTAATTGTCTAAAAATATCAAACATGTTATACTTGATGAGTAGATTCCATAAGCGAATGGATTATGTACGAAAACTAACGATGGATTAAATGCTACTTTTATATAGTACATAAAAAATAAATATTATAAACCAAAACATAAAACTGAATGAAATCACTAAACATCTGTAACGACGAATCCATCAGTGAAGGTAACTACCATCTGCTTGGAACTCTGAAAATGTAAACAAAACACCATCCCCTTTAATTATTATGGGGAAACTTGGTTGAAATCAAATAAAACTCGGTTTTTAGATGCTTCCTATTCAATTTAAAAAGACGTACGCTAGTTTTAAGTCATCTAAAGCCTTCTCATATGTGCATACTACACAGGAAAAAAGTTTCATCCATAACAGTACTCTAGTTTTTGCGTGAAAAGCGGTCTAAAGTGTGACGTTGAGCGTTACCAACACACATCGTGACATAAATTGAGAAAAGGCTTGATTCAGATTCTCTGACCTTCAAAACGCAAAAATAACCGAGAATTTCATAATTCTAAGCAATGTACAGACAAAACTCTAATTTTATTTATATAGATATCATCTTTGACAAAAAACAAACTTCTAAAAAATGGATTTTCGTGTTGAATTGAGCCTTATTGCTCGTCCAGCAGTCGTCCGATTTTAATGATCAATAGCTCATATAAAAGCCGTTAAATGACTGAATATTTTAAGACCAAAACAAACTATATACCTTAATTAGAACCGGAGATATTAGAGATAATTCTTAAAAAATCTTTTAAAAAATTAAACGTCCATAAGAAATGTATAGGGATGAATTTTTAATTGAGCATATCTTTTTAACGAATGCATATTTTCAAAAACGGATTTCAGCATTGTGTTCTGAGTAAAAATTTAGTCCATAATGATGCGTCACAACACCATCTTTACATTTGAAAAAAAAAATATTTATATCCAATATGGCGGATCCAAGATGGCGGCAGAAAATGTAAACTCTGTCAAAATTTAGAACCAATCACCCAACGATGATTGGTGGCGGTCCCAAGTCAATATCTCGAAAAACATTGATACAAAATGCAGTTGAATGTCTTTTTTCAAAAATTTTTGTATGGTGGGAAAAGCCGCCATTTTGAAATGTGATTTTAATGAGGTTCCCATGGTCCGATTTTGGTAAACGTTGGATATGTTAAAATTCATATTTTTTTAAGTAGAATTCCATCAAAAAACATTTTCTTGCAGTTTTTTTGAGGTTCCCCATGTTATGTTTCATAGAATGACTGGCCTATTTCTTTCACCAACATTATAAATTTATCTGGTGTTCCCCAGATCAAAAATCTCTACCGACTTTTTGATATTTGATCTGGGGAATCACCAACGTTATCAATTTATCAAGGGTTCCCCAGATCAAAAATCTGGTAACCCAGATAAAAAATATGTTACCCCAGATCAAAAATCTGACTCAAGCAATCCAATAAATAGCAATCCAATGGTATAAATAGTTGGTGAAGCTACTAATTTGATCAATATCTATGTGTTTTTGATCAGTTCTTCATGCTGGCTAGTTTCAATCTGTGGATCGTTGTTCCTTACCTCAGAAGTTTTCAGCGCGGTGGTTGAGTTTTAAGGCTAACTGAAACAGTTCTGTAATATTCCTTGTAATATTTATTTTGGAAATTTCTCTTTATTTTTACAGAGATCTACTTATGGATTTCCTCCAACATACAACAGACAAATAGAGAGAACAATTCTTTAATGAAACATTTGCTTTTTCAGGGCAACATAGAACCAGCAAGAGGTTTGTTGAGACTGCACTCACAAGCAGATTCAGATGCATTTTTATCTGCTGAAGAAATGTTAAAAACCCTTCCTGTTTACAATGTAAGTCCACTAAAATATCTTAAAGATGAACAGGAATGAAACAAGAGTGTGATCTAATTTTTGAAAAAGGCACATTGTTTACCAGATGAGAATTTTTTACATGTGTGAGGATATCTGAAAATTCGGATCGGATTCGGATTGAATCGGACAACTGAATCTGATCTGAGGGCTTTATAACTATTCGTTAAGACTGACTGGATATCCGACTTTCGGATAGACATTATATCCTACTATAAAACCCACTAGACGTGCAAATTTTAACGTTTGAAAGATGGCTCAAACAAAATGATATGTCATCGTTGAAATATTGTCAACGATCAGGATGACAAAGGAATGTTGATGGTCGGCGTCGGTTTCAGAAAGTGATACTTTTAAATACAGATTATACCCCAGGTAAATAAACATTGCATTGCATTCTTTCGGATTATTTTAGGTTAATTAATAATCAAAATCAGATAAGTCAAAAGTTACCGTATTTATTGGTTAAAAGATCAAATTTAGCTAAACAAATAAATAACTGAGAAGTGTCCGTACAAAATGTTTATTAGTTCATCAATGACTCGGCAATTCAATGTCTAGAATTGTCAGCATAAAGTTATTATTTAATTTATTATGTTTTACATTCGAAGCGGCAACTGTATCCGATCCGACACCCGTGTGATAGTCTCTCAATAATTATTTGAAAGTCAAAAGCACTACAAGTGTTGCCATATTTTATAAAAATACCACACAACTATCACATGCCCGCAAAATTACCCCAATTCAACATAAAATAATCATATTCTCCCAAAAACTTCATACATTATGATTGGATATCTGAAAAAGACAAACCTGTAGTGCAACATTTCATTTAATTTCTTTATTTCATTTAAATACAATATTCGATTACAATGCAGTTATACGTAGTAATCTCTCTAGCTTTAAAGCTAATTGAGAGACAGGGCCGGCTCTACCATATAGGTGAACTAGGCGACCGCCTAGGGCGCCAGGGCCTGAGGGGCGCCAAAGGGGGCGCTGAGCGGCCCCGTTTGTCAAAACAGCTATGGCGGAAGCAATCAAAAACTTTTATTTTGGGAAGGCAAATTATGAAAATAGCATGAATGCTAATTTATATTTACATTTTATTAAATTACAAGTTTGTAATCTGGGAATAGCTCGGGAACGTTACGCTCTGCTTGTTACTTTTCTTAACACTTTATAAACTTATTTCCAATGGGAAACCCCTACCCTTCTAAACGTATGACTATAAACCAATGACAAGCATGCGATATTCTCTGCTCTTTAGGTGCCATGGTCGCTATATATTAGTTTAGATTTATTTTTATCTTGACAGCCGAATTCAAGACCGGTCCAGTGTAGTCCACTATTTTCCCAATGCTGGCAAGTAGTATGTTTTTGCTTTGTAATTTATTGTTTTTAATAACTTGCCTTAGGGATGGACGGGATTGGATTTTCAGTTTGGGACGGGACGGGACGGGATTTTTTCTTCCCTCTTAAATTTGGGACGGGACGGGACGTGATTTTTGTCTTCCCTAAATGTTTGGGAAGTGCTCGTTCACGAATTTATTTTCTTTATTACAATAATAGCATTAGGTTAAAAACAATGTCATAGATAAAGGTTAGTACTGTCCCATCTCAAAAAATTTCAAGAAATATATTTAAGTTAAAAAATACTAACTTATATGCAACTGACAAAATAGCAAATATTAAAAACACATAAAAAATAGTAACACAATGAAATTGTTAATTATAAATAAAATACTAATAGGCCAAGCAAATTAGACTTGTAGCACCCAAAATTAGGAACAGTCCGGGAAATCGTTTTAACCCTTTGGGCCCCAAGTGCCGATATATCGGCATGTCAACGTTGAGCTGAAAAAGACATTGTGCCGATTTATCGGCTCCCGAAGGTCACGAGCAGAAAGACATTATGCCGATATTTCGGCCATCTAATGTTTTGTATAGTATATCGTTAATATAGGGTATTTTTTAATTTAGAAAACGTCAAAGCGTAGCCAAAGTATAAATAAAATATAAATAATGAACTATTTCCCCGTGTTTTATTTTATATAGTACTTGCTTTTATATTAAAAACACTCTGACAGGCTGTGGCGTCAGTGTCGCTCCACCTGTTTCGTCTGTCGGCAGCTGTCTGTTGCTGTGAAAACAATCGCTTTGTTTGTTTATTATTGTTTTGTGAATGTAATGGTTATGTTTACTATTATAATGTGAAATTTTCGTGACTCTTAGAGTTCAGTTGAGATTTATTATTTTTTAAGTGAGTTCACCAGATAATCATAATGTGAATCAACCGTGAACTAAGTTGCATCTGTACATAAGTGTCTTGAGTGCATGCATTCTATGACACTTGCATGGACATTGAACCTATTTTCATAAAAACTTTCTATAGGCCCTAAATACTAACATTCTCCTTCTTATTAGTTCTATCGCTTATATTTATTGCATGTTAATTGTTTTTATTTGACTTGAAAATGAGTAAAAAAAGAACTAGGACAGAATCTCCAGTCAGTGAAAACACATTGTGGAATAATGTTGAGGAGGCTGGCTTGAATGTGATTTCTGATGATAACAGTGGACATTCTGATGACAGTGATGAAATTATGAGTAGTAGTTCTGATTCTGAATCATCCTCAGATGTCATTGACGATACTGATGAAGACCCTACATATGAACCAAATAGTGAGAATCATGGCAGGCCTAGGTCTAGGCTGAACTTCTTGTTGGGACGTAGGCCCAACTGGTCCCCTCATTTGTTTTCATCGGATGAGGATGTCGATGATGTCGCACCTCTAGATGAGTTACCCCTAGAAAATGTAGGCCTAAATCCTCCTGAAGAGGCAACTGCATCCGAAACTGACCCAAGACCTTCGTTTGTTGATACAATCCCTCTTCCATCTGCGAGAGGAGGTGTCCAACAAAACCAAAAAGAGGCAGAACAAGTAGGCCTAGAGGTAGGGGAAGAGGCTCTAGGCCTATAAATATGCCAAGTACCAGTGGTGGTCAGAATCTGACAAATAACAGGCGTAGGCCTCCTGAACCTGACTCCAGCGACTGGGATGAGGTTGACGATGAAAGTGATCCAGGATTTGAACATCCTTTCACGTTCAATGAAGTCCCTGGTCTTAGACATTGCCCACCTCGAAATTCGAAGCCTGTTGATTATTTTTTTCTTTTTTTTACTCAAACTTTGCTTACGACATTTGTTGTCGAAACCAACAGGTATGCTAACAATTACCTGAACTCACTTGATCAACCATTGTCACCTCAAAGCACACTGAAAACTTGGGTAAACTTATCTGTTGAAGAACTGAAAGGTTTCCTCGCAGTCATTTTTAATATGGGGATAATTCGTAAGCCTTCAATCAGGAGCTATTGGAGCCAGTCATCGTCTCTGTCAACCCCTTGGTTTTCGAAAATGTTCACCCGGACCAGATTTGAACTGATTTTAAAATTTTTGCATTTAGTGGACCCGAGTATGCTTGTGAAACATGGGGAACCAGGCTATGACCCATGCGGGAGGTTTCAACCACTGATCGATCACTTGAATCGTTTGTTCAAATTTCACTACACACCCTCCCAAAAACTTTCTGTTGACGAATCCTTAGTAGGAACCAAAAAGCGAATCGCTCTAACTCAGTATCTTCCTAAGAAAAAACACCATAGATGGGGCATAAAACTTTGGGTACTTTGCGATGCTGTTACTCATTATTGTATGTCAATGTCATGCTACAAGGGTAAACAATTCAGAGACACTGAAAGTACTGAACATGGTCTTGGATTCTCTGTAGTAAAAAAAACTACTAGAAATCGCTAACTGCTTGAACAAAGGCTTCCACTTATTTTTAGATAATTTTTTCACCACTCTTAGACTAGCAAGATTTTTATATTCAAAATTCACTTGGTTGACAGGAACAGTGCAAATAGATAGGCAAGGTGTGCCTAAACCTCTACGTGGGAAGTACCAAGTTGGTCAAAAAACATACCTAAGGAAAGGACCTGCCCTATATATGGCCTTTAGAGAGAAATCAACGAACAAGTCTCAATTTATTCTGCTTTCAACTAACAGTAAGGCTGGAAATGTGATGTATACCAAACGGAGAAGTGGGAAAGTTGTTATTAAGAATAAACCGATTATTGTTCACCAGTATAATAATGGGATGGGCGGAATAGACGGAACCGACCAGATGCTTTATACCTACATGGATGAGCGTAGGTCAATGAAACCATGGAAAAAAGTGATATTTAACATCTTTGGGCGCATGATGCTGAACTCTTATGTTTTTTATAAACTAAATACAGATGCACCCCTCAGTCGCGTTTCGTTTATATCCTCAGTCATTGATGAACTTTCAAATTCCTGGCTAGAAACAAAATTAGGAGTCGTTGGAAATGGAGGTGGGGGTGATGGTCCGATTGGGAAGGAATAAAAATAAGTGAGATACCGGAAAAAATACCGGAATGCGCAAACTTGTGCAAACTTCCAAACTTGCAAACTTTGTAGTACTTGTGCAAACTTTGTAGTACTTGTGCAAACTTTGTAGTACTTGTGTAGTACTTGTACTTTGTAGTATTTGTGCAAACTTTTTAAGAGTTCCATAATTTTATATGTCTTATAGGTATATACGTAACCATTAAGTTATGTTAAAAAAAATGATTTCAAAATTTGTCTGCTACTACTCTGAGTACTAAAAACCAACAAAAATAGGTGTTAGTGCTTGACTTCTCTGTGATTAATAGTTCAATGAGCCCATTTTTAATTTTTACCGAAACTTCAAGGTCAGGCGTCAGACAGAGCCTTCAAGGCTAGCGTTATGTACAAGTTACTCACCTACATTCGACAAGCTTAATTTAAAATCAAGGATTGGTTATATATATTTTGTTGTTGTTATATTGCTTATTGTTTTAAAGTATGCTAATTACTTAAGGTATGCAATGCTTGATTGTAAGTTGATTACGGTGTGTTACCTATACAACGCTTACCTGGAAGCCTTTGACGTCCGGCCTTGAATCTTCGATAAAAGATGGGCATATACAATTATTAACAGATATGTCAAGCACTAAAACCTATTTTTGTCGATTTAGAACGAGTAGTAGCAGTCGGATTTAAAGTCCATAGTCTTTCTAAACATTACATACTAAGAACTGGTTCAGAACATCAAGACATACAAAATTACGGAACTCTTTAAAAGTTTGTACACTGTCTTATTAGCTAAGCGATAACATTAAATAATCCCAAATAAACGCGTTCCAATATTTAATTTGATAAAAAATTAAGAAAAATCTATTGGGTCAATGCTGAGACAAAATACCTTTACTAAACTACGGGATGCAAACATTGGTAGTTTCAAATACATAACAAAAGTATAATAAAAAATATTAAAAAAATTATGAAGAATACTTAATCTGCCATCTAATAAACGTTTCAAACGAGATTTAAAGAATTAAATATGATTATTACTCACGAAAAAATAAAACCCAAATGTAAAAGATACAGGGACAACGTTCTCCTCTCGTCTAATCCTTATGCATTTCCAAGTTCTCCGCCAGAGAGCAGTAGATGCTCAATTTTTCGTTAAAATAAGAGAACTTTGACGATCGGTTGTGGCTAAAGGTGGGGTCGATCTGGATGATTTATATGTCATTTGACGCAGAATTTCATGTTCCTTAAAAGTGTATTTGAAAGTTTTCTCTAGTATGCACTGTTTTCGAGTTATAAGTAAAAATCTATAAAAAGTACACAATTTTGGTGGTTTTTTGCCTCTCAAAAGTTAAGCACCAGTCAGAATCCGTCGCAAACTTATTTTTACCTTGTTTGGGACGCCCTGAACCGATTAAAACGATTTCCCAGACTGTTCCTAATTTTTGGGTGCTACAGCTCTTTTCTGGTCTAATTTGCTTGGGCTATAATAAATATAATAATGTTAAATAAAATGTATTTTTTATTTATTATTTTTCATTAATCATCATTTGATTTTTTATTCTTTCTGATGTGAATGCATTGAAAAATATAAATAATATAAAAAAAGAAATAAATAAATATAATACAGTGGAACTTGTATAATTCGAAATTTTCTTTGATTCGAATATTTTTCTTGGTCCCTATCATTTTGTATCTAAACAATGCTAAAAAATCGTGGATAAATCAAATTTTATTTTGGATAGTTCGAATTTTTTAAGTGCCAAATTAAGGTACCGGCACTTAAAAAATTAAGTGCCGGTAAATCATTAATTTCATCCCACAACTGAAAATACAGGATACAAATTCATTGGAAAACACGTTATACTACGACTTTCAACAAAAAATTAACGCCAGACCTAAGGCGTGTCAGGTTACGGTCAAATGACTCATCCATTCCCCCTCCCGTCCTGCCCCAACATCGCTTGTAACTCGACAACCACAGAAAACTAAAACAGTACAGAACGCTGACTGGGTTTGGAAAAGGGTTGCGATCGCCGTGGCAGCGCCACTAGTCTTTTCGCGCTTGATTATGTGTAGAACGGCTCCTGGCCGACAAGCCATGCGCCAGACCTGATGCGCAGTTTTCTGCGTCGACACAAAGGCTACTCAACACCGTGACACTGCGACCCCCTTCCCTCCCCCACCTGCCAAACTAACTTCCGAATTCCAGTGCAGCATGTCGTTGTTATAGGTCGTCCTTCAAACAAAGTGTTTTTTTTCATTTGTGCAGTGTCTTGTTTTCAAGTGTTTAAAAATTTGTACGTAACATTAAATAAGTGTAGTGATCATGTCGACAAAATCAAATCTCGGACCTATAAAACACTCACTTTAGCAGAAAGTCAATAAGCGTGCAATTGTCAATGTTGCACAAAGTTAAGTTGGTAGCCTGTATCAAGTTCAGAAGCAGCAGAACGTACTGTAATTTAAAGGGTAGTGAAGAAATGTTTCTTTGTCTTATCGTACGTCTTACGTTGTTTATACTGTAAGGTAGTTATTGCTGTATTATGATTACAGTTTTTGAACCCTTATAATTAGCGTTTGTTGATTAATTTATTCTTTTAGAGTGCCAATGTAATAAAGAGGTTATTCACAATGTGAAGTTTTAATGTTTTGGCCCCATTCTTTAGAACTTCTTTAATTCGAATTAATGGATAATTCGAAGTTTTTCACTGGTCCCTTGAGGTTCGAATTATCCAGGTTCCACTGTATGCATTTTTTTAAATGCATATTATATTTATATAAAATAAAAAATGTAAATAATTTACATATTATTTTTTTCAATAAATAATATGTAAATAATTACATATTATTTATGTAAAATACTAGAGTGGTTATTGCATGTTGACAATATACTGTCATGTATAATCAGTAAACATGTTATTGTAATTTTATAAACTTTGGGCTTCGGAGTTCTTGTTTTAGGAAATTACTCTATGACTCATAATTTTTCCAGCACTTTAAACTACGGTAAAAAAATAAAAAATAAATTTATTTTTAAGATGACAACCATAACAATAGTTTTTCCAAGCTTAAAATTATAAATTTGAAGTTTACAACTCCCAAACTTAATATTTCTTAAGTTACATAAAATATTAATTACCTTTGTACTATGTATTAGAAATTTCTTAAAAGTCTTAAAGTCTTTACTTTTGTCAATTTTTTTACTTATTTATGAAAAATAATCATACTTTCGGCTGGGATTAAAAGACATCTGAATTAGTTTTGAAAATTGAATCAATGGGCAAAACCACAATTTGTAGCAGACCAATGTGGCCGACAAAATGAACAATCATCACTGTCACGCCTTATAGCAAGTTGTGTCCGTTGATTAACCGCTGTCAGAGAATAACTGAGATTGCTTTTCACACCCAATTGCGAATTAGCAATCCTACAATTAATTGCTGTTTATCAACGATCGGTAAATACGCGCGATCTTTTTCCACGGCCGATCGAGAGTTTCGTAAAGCAACATCGGCCGTTAATCCGCGATCGGAAAAGACGCGGCCGTTCGTAAATTCCGCAAAGCTAGATTTGCCGTCTATTCCTGATCGGTAAATACGCGCGATCGTTTTTCACGGCCGATCACGAGTTCCATAAAGCTACATCGGCCGTTAATCCGCGATCGACAGATACGCGCTAGCGTATTTGGCGGCCGTTCGCAAACAGCGCTAATCTATTTTTGCCGTTCATCCGCATCTGGCAAATACGCGTGATGGTTTTTCGTGGCCGATCAAGATATTTGCAAAACGGCATTTGCCGTTTATTTACGATCGGCAAATACGCGCGATAGTTTAACGGACGATCGCGAGTTTTGCAAAGCTGGATTTGTCGTTCATTCGCGATCGGAAAATACGCGAGCGCGAGATCGTTTTCCGCGGCCGATCGCGAGTTTTGCAAAGTTACGCCCTCTGTTTTTTTGCGATCTCTAAAACGATCCCTTCCCGAAAAATTTCCCGACGTAAATAAAATCCCGCCCGAAAATCGGAAATTTAATTTTCCCGAAAATTTCCCGAAATTTTGGGACCCGACCATCCCTAACTTGCCTAAACGTTTTTTTGATTATTTGAGTTGTACGCACAGTGCTGGATTTGTCACTAGGCTCGGAAAGCCCGGGATTAGGGTCGTACGACCGTAGGGGGCCACACATGGTAGAAAATAAGGCATTTAGAGTGAATTTGAGGGGATAATTTGGTTTCATAATTGAGCTAAAAAAAGGTCAACACTTTTCACGCGGCCGTTGGGGGCCTCAGGGGGGGACGCACAGAAAACAGGGCCTAGGGCCGCGACACCCCTAAATCCGGCTCTTGTTCTACATTAATTATATTATTTTTATTTCATAAACTGTTGAAATCATATCTTATTTAAATCTCTTACCATTATTTTTATATTTTTGCCCAAAGAATCATCTCCACCTCAATTTTACAAAGCCTCATTTTATGAGCACATTTTTCAGAGGATATAATTAATGTATATTGATTACTAGATGTGCAGTCTTCAATATTGAGTATAGTACAGTAAAAACATATTGTAGGACCTGGAAATTGACAGTTTAATTATAACAGTACTTCTCATTTATTTCTTTTTCATTTTGTCAATATGTAAAATGGCAACCCATGAGGTCCAATGTTAAATACAGTACTGAATTTTTATACTCAAATTTCTTTTATTACCCACGCCATTAAACTATTTTCCAGCGATGTGACTTGAACACCTCTCGTTTTTAGCCAGAAATAACTTACAACATTTTCAGAATATGACGGAAAAACTCAAAGCCGTTTTTTGAGATAATTTTGCAACTAAGCATAAAAAGTCAAATATCACTCAAAAGAGCATATATGTTATATGACTCTGACAGTGGTGTAAAGTGTGATTTGTCTTCAAATTCACTGGTTTAATTATTGTTGTTGGCTACAAGGAATTGCTGTTTAATTAATGAAAAAACATTAATTGTAACCAAATTTGGATAGTCCTGATCCAAAATAGATCTCTCTTAAAAAATTAGACATGCAAATCTTTTTTACAATCATTCCTTTTATAAATCTTCATAATCATTAAAAAAATTAAAACAATCAAGTAATATTTTACCATATGAGTTTTATAAACATGATTTCTTGATTTCTTCTTTTAAACAAATAAGATATATTAGTACCTGGTGGACCGAGCCTTGCTCGGTGTTATTTCATGTTTACGAGTTCATTCAGTTACTATAAAATATTTCAATGTCATAAAATTGATAAATAGAAACCTTTTTTATTGCTCCATGGACTCTTCATCCCAAACTTGCTGTATTTTCCCTTGATGGCTGTAGATTCCAAACAGCTGTTATGATTTCTTCATTTGTTTACACTTTCCTTGTTTATTTTCGTTGCCATCACGGCAACCCATAAGGCCAATGTTAATATTTTACAACTTTCAAATTCGATTTATTACGTTAATAGATTTTCTCCGGCCAAGTAATCTGCATAAAAGATGTTTTTGAGTCATAAATTACTTATTTCCAGACTTTGAAGGAAATCCTCGGAGCCGTTTTTCAGATCTTTGTGCAAGCAAGCAAGCATACAAGAACGGACGATAACATTGCTCACATAAGAGTATAGGATATAAAATACAACATCCTCCCCACCTTGTAATTTTTGGAGGAAAATTACAATAAAATTAACAAAATTAAAAATATTTCTTCCCAAGTTACTTTTCTTCTGTGGTAACTCTTCTTAGCTTCAAAGGATGCAGACGTAAAAGCTTCTCCCAAGAGCTCTTGGAGAAGATAAAACAGAACAACTCTTATCAAGAGTTGTCCAGAAGGGACAGGGACAACTCTTGATCTGATCTTGATCTCTTGATCTCTTGATCTCTTGTCTTGTTGTTTCAGTCTCTTACGGAAACTCTTGATAAGAGTTTCCGTAACAATGAGATTGGAGAGGTGAACCCTACTACATCAAATATACGTTGTGCTTGTTGTCTTTAGTAGATGCATCAAACACTGGCCGAATTTTCGTTGTCATGCTGTTTTCTTTTATCGCAGCATGTTGAGAGATATAATGAACTCTACCACTGGAATTCATGATGTCCGTAACCTTTTCGACAATACCTTCTGCTAACCAATCCTGAAAAGCCTTGTCATATTCACTTAACTTTTTACCTTTTGAAGCTTGTGTTTTGTAGATAGTAGTCTCCTCTCTGTAACCTGTCCAGTATCTAACGGCTTCGGTTGGCCCTCGACCCATGATTGACAAACCTCATACCTGCCATTACCAATGAATTTTACACTTTCTTTAAAATTCACTTCGTGAGGATCTTTGATCCCAATTGATTCTAAGTTCCAAAGATCTGAGATTACAGTTCTTGTTGAACAAAATAAATTTACAAAGTTATTATCTTGAATGCATCTTGGCTGCTTACCCATTAAAGTCCAGCCAAGGTAGGTTTCTACCACTACAAGATCATTATTAATATGCTCTACTTTCCCAGTGTAAAGTGTACCCATAACGTCTGCGCCAAGGAGGATTTTAATTTCAGGAACACACTCTCCCACATCAGTTAAAAGGATACCCTTCTCCTTTAAGGTTGTTAAACAACGTTCATCTCGAAGTCGCGGTACATATTGACATATTACCTCCTGATCCAAAACTGGTACAGTTATCTTAAAATAATTATTAACACCGTGTAATGTTAGTAAGTAGCATTTGTGAGCAGTGTGTGGTATACTCATGCCCCCAAATAAACTGTGATTAATAACCTCCATACCTATGTCATTGAGGCCCAGCTTTTCTACACAGTTCTTCGTAACATATGACCTCTGTGAGTCAGAGTCAAACAACACCCTAGCAAAATATTCTTCACCACCCTTGCTCACTATGCTCACTAGTTTTACTAATAGTGTCTGGAGCAAAATTTCACTACCGTGAGTAGTTAAAACTTCAGATTTACTGTTTACACCACTATTGTGTTTTGGTTTTACTGATAAACCAATGTCATTTATTTTAGGTTGATTACCTCTTTGGCACATAACTGCATGGTGTTTTTTGTGGCATAAGAAACAGTTAACAAATACTTTACAATTTTTTGACATATGCCCCATCTTCAAGCAATAAAAACAAGCTCCTTTCCTTTAGATATGAAATCTCGTCTGTCATTAAAACCAAGCTTATGGAATCCAGAGCAGTCTTGGATAAGGTGTCCTTATTTCAAACAAAAAAGACAGTTACTCAACGTGTATTGAGCTTCAGTGGAGATAATTGAGGAAGCTGTGGGCATCTTCTGTGGACGGTCCTTTGTCCTGTAGGAAGATGTCTTCGACGTCCCTTGTTTGTGAGTGTCACCTGTAGTGCCTGATGGAAAGGTAAATCCGGAACGAGCAAGTGTTAGACGTTGTTCACTCTCCACTTCTGTCCTCAAAAAATCCAAGAGTTCCTGTAAAGTGTTAGTAGGAGCTACAAGAGAAGATGAGCCGTTCAATAGTAACTGGGACCTCTGTGTTGTTCTAAAACGTTCCCAAGCTCTTAGTGTGTCTTCCGGTAATGATGACTCCACTAACGGATAAAGCATTGCAGCATACTTCTGAGTACCGACACCAAGTGTTTCTAGAGCCCTAATCTGAGTTTCAAGTTTATCAAATAATTTGGCTAAGGGTATGCAGATGTCATTTGCAGACTGTTGCATAACCAGATTTAGTAATTCTCTGACATAAAACTCTATGAGGAGTTCATCGCGAGCAAACCTCGCTTTTAACTGCTCGACTGCCTTTGTGTAGTTGTCCCCTGAAGGAGGAAAACTATCTATAAGTTTCTTGGCCGATGAACCAGGTTTTGTGGCTTGAAGGAGGTATTGAAACTTGTCCTCGGGTGGAAGGCAAGGGTCACCATGTACCTTCTGAAATTGACCCCAGAAGGCTATCCAATTCTGGACATTGCCATCAAACTCAATGAGGTTGAGTTTCAGGAGATTGAAGTTTCGAAAAACATTTATTGACTCACCGTTCCCATTGGAACCAGCTGAAGTGCCATCTTAGCATATAGTCTGCAGCTGTAGACTCTCCACCCTTGTCCTGATGCGAAGCCAATCGTCCCTGTACCCTTCTGCAGCGTCGTATTCATCATCGAGTGCGTCTTCCTGGACACTTTCCCCATCGAGCATTAAGGAATGTATTTCGGTGTCCAGTGCAAAAAGTCTCTCGGCCTTGTCCCATAGAATCTCAAACCCTACCTTCGTAGAAACTCCATCCAAAGGCACCGTTGTCAGTTGAGCTTCCAAGTCCTTCAAAGATTTAGTAAAAAACCGTCTAATCCTCGATCTAGTACTTTTCAGTTTATTTAGCTTATCCATGTCGTATAAAGGGAGCTAATACACAAGGGATGCCATATATTAGACCTCTATTAAAAAATTAGACACGTAAATCTGTTTTACAATAATTCCTTTTATAAATCTTCACAATCATTAAAAAAAATTTTAAAAATCAAGTAATATTTTACCATATGAGTTTTATAAACATGATTTCTTGATTTCTTCTTTTAAACAAATTAGGTATATTATATAAAATACAACACTGATGATGCCCCTTAATAAATAGGGGTGAATCAGTTGTTCATATGGATTACCACAGAGAAGAAATTAGAGGGCCAAAAAGGCCCTTTTTTCTTCTATGTGGGATTACTTAAGACGATGAGGGGTTTCAATAATCTCTAAGTTACTGGTTTAAAACCTGAACAAAATTTTCCATTTCCAAATTTGAGGGTTTCAAGTGTTGCCTTGGGAATACCAAAATTACAAGGGCTGAGTTTCCTTTCATTACAAAAAATATTTACTTAAGAAACTTCGTGACCAAGGAAAAACAACTGACAAGTTTCAAAAAGCATTATCATAAAACCGTAACTGTTTCATTACATTGTGTATTAAAAAAAGTCTGTATTGGCTGCTTAATGTTTTTTATAAAATTGTTGTGTGTGTAAAAAATTGTTGGCTACTTAATGTAAATAAAATTGTTCGGGGAATGTGCACTGATCGACCCCTTGTCACCAATGACCCCAAGCAACTTTCACACACGTATCACCTATGGTTTTACCGTGGTGATAGATTCTAATAAAATAAAAGAATTTAAGTTCCCAAAATTAAGCGTGTAATGTAATAAATAATAAAGAAAAAATCATCTTAAAATATATTAATTAAATAACAAATCTCATAATAGGACGTTTCGATTTGTATCTTTTTTTAAATTTAATAACAATGATATGCTTGTATCTCCTTAAAGACTTGACAAAAAATTAGGTGAAGAATTGTAATTTATTTACGATACTACAAGTAAAGTATCTTATTGTTTAGTTTGTACAAAAGTACTCATAAAAAATTTACCACACAAGGAAGTAAAAATAATTGTCAAGTGATTATTAAAATTTTAATAAAATCATTAAAACTTAATGTTATTGA
This sequence comes from Flexamia atlantica, assembly GCA_035578135.1. Lineage (NCBI taxonomy): Eukaryota > Metazoa > Arthropoda > Insecta > Hemiptera > Cicadellidae > Flexamia > Flexamia atlantica. The sequence continues at coordinate 67,178,198 of JAQJVK010000001.1, read as the reverse complement.
AGTGGGGGGGGGGGCGCCAAGCAGTACTTTCGCCTAGGGCGCCTAAAACTCTTGAGCCGGCCCAGTTGAGAGATCAGCTAATCACATAAGTTGTAACAAGAACTTCGATGAAATATATATTTATAACAAATTAACTTATGAAAACTAACAATCATGCAAGGAGGGAAGTTTTATTTCGCCATGTGACAATTTACATCACTGCAAGGAAGAATAACTTGAACGTCAACTGGAAACGACAATTCTTAACATGATAGAAAAAGTGAAAGTTGTTTGACTTGGTATTACTGCAGATTTTCAGACCTAGATCTGATTTGCAATCATGATTTTCTTCATAATAAAACAAATTCCTTTGATTTCCAGTACTAAGTCCATTGAGCATGCTGCCAGCCACAACAAAAAAGACTTTAACAGCCGTTACTCCTTCAAAATTTTTAAAACCCTCCTCCCTACCAGTGGTTTCTCTAAACTTAGAAGATGGGAGCTGGCCCATCAGTTGACAAAATCCGGGAACCCTAAACCTCAACCTCAGATAACTTTCTCCTCTCTATCCTATCAGCAGTTTCTGTAGGAGTGTGTGTATATAGTGTAATATAGACAATCATAGAAAAAAAAGTGCTCTTAGAATTCTAGAAAGAGGAAATTGTTCTTTTTCCTTCCTAGTATACAATGAACTCCCTATTATCTGAAGAAAGAGCCTGTGTCTCTGAAAATTCGTTTTGATTTTGTGTTTTATATTTTTTTATGCTCTTTCGCAGCTCTATCCACTAGGCAAGCCTGCTGATTCCACTATCCTACCCTGATTTCGTATTTAAATGATTTGCTTATTTAATAAATTTGTCTAATTTCTCCCTCTCTTGAAAGACATCAATCTAATCAATGACTTCCTGTTTTGGAATTACCAGTTTTTCATTTAATTCAACTTATACTTGCAGGTGTTTGGTGGGCTGTCAGCTGGTGAGTTCAACACCAGATTTGCCTCGTGGAAGAACAACCTCAAGACCAGAGTGGATTCAAAGACATTTTCAAACTGTAAAAATCTTGAGCTTATCATGAAAGTAAGTCAATAACAAAAACAGGATGTCTATAATATAAGTGGGGAATTCAGGAAGATGTCAGGAATTTATAAGGTTGGGAGTAGATGGGAAAAAGTATTGAATTCCAATCTTTGAACGGGAAATTCAAATTACAGACACAATTAACTGGGGCACAGACGAAGAACTATAGATTGGCAACTTCATGCATATTTTCTTGCCTGTTTTTTCTTGCGGTGTCAAGTTTGTTGGGCTGTTATGCCGCCCAAATTGCACTGCTATAAAATTTATTGTTAGATATATATGTTCTTTGGTACCTAAACATTTGACATTGACGAAATCGTCCTTAATACCAATGCAATATGGGCGACAAAACAACCTAACAAATGTGACGCCGCCCAAAAAAAACGGACACGAAAAAGTGCATTGGGTTGCCAATCTGTATAGTTCTCATCTGTGAGTGGGGTAGTGACTAGTTGAAATGTCACCGACAACCCATAGCAACAGTTAATACTAAAGCATTAATTTGCGATACTGCTCACATTGTTGGAATTTTTGGATTGCTGAAGGCTTTAAGTTATATTTACTAGGGATGGTCGGGTCCCGAAATTTCGGGAAATTTTCGGGAAAATTAAATTCCCGATTTTTGGGCGGGGTTTTATTTAAGTCGGGAAATTTTTCGGGACGGGATCGTTTTAGCGATCGCAAATAAACAGCGGGTGTAGCTTCGCAAAACTCGCGATCGGCCGCGGAAAACCATCTCGCGTATTTTCCGATCGCGAATAAACGGCAAATCCAGCTTTTCTAAACTCGCGATCGTCCATTAAAAACTATCGTGCGTATTTGCCGATCGTAAATAAACGGCAAATGCGGCTTTGCAAATCTCTTGATCGGCAGCGAGAACCATCGCGCGTATTTGCCAGACGCGGATGAACGGCAAAAATAGATTAGCGCTGTTCGCGAACGGCCGCGAAATACGCTAGCGCGTATCTGTCGATCGCGGATTAACGGCCGATGTAGCTTTACGGAACTCGTGATCCGCCGCGAAAAACGATCGTTCGTATTTACCGATCACGAATGGACGGCAAATCTAGCTTTGCGGAATTTACGAACGGCCGCGTCTTTGCCGATCGCGGATTAACGGCCGATGTTGCTTTACGAAACTCGCGATCGGCCGTGAAAAACGATCGCGCGTATTTGCCGATCGTTGATAAACGGCAAATGTAGGATTGCTAACTCGCAATTGGGTGTGAAAAGCAATCTTGGTTATTCACTGATAGCGGTTAATCAACGGAAATAACTTGCTACAAGGCGTGACAGCGATGATTGTTCATATTGTCAGCCTCATTGGCCTACTATAAATTGTGGTTTTGCCCATTGATTAATTTTCTAAACTAATTTAGATGTCTTTGAATCCCAGCCGAAATTATGATTATTTTTCATGAATAAGTAAAAAAAATGACAAAAGTCTTTGAGACTTTTAAGAAATTTCTAATACATAGGTAATTAATATTTTATGTAACTTAAGAAATATTATGTTTGGGAGTTGTGAACTTCAAATTTATAATTTTAAGCTTGGAAAAACTAGTGGTAGCCTATGGTTGTCATCTTGAAACTAATTTATTTTTTTAACGTAGTTTAAAGTGCTGGAAAAATTATGAGTCATAGAGTCATTTCCTAAAACAAGAACTCCAAAGCCCAAAGTTTATAAAAATACAAAAACATGTTTACTGATCATACATGACAGTATATTGTCAACATGCAATAACCACTCTAGTATTTTACTTTTGGCTTTTTGGAAACCTATTGTTTGGCAGGTTTCCAAAAATTAAAAACCTAATCAAAAAGCAGAAACTTGAAAACCATTGTGTTTCTATCAAATGTTAAAAAATGCATATTATATTTATTTCTTTCTTATTTTCTTTTATTATTTCTATTTTTCAATGCATTCAAATCAGAAAGAATAAAAATTCAAATTTAATGAAAAATAATAATACATAAACAGTTTATTTTATTTACCATTTTTATATAAGTTTGTATTTTATTTGTGATTAATAATTTCATTGTGTTACTACTTTTTTTAGTGTGTTTCTAATGTTTGAAATTTTTTGAGTTGGGTCGGTACAAACATTTATATAAGACATAATACATTGTTTTTAACCTAATGCTACTACTGTAATAAAGAAAATAAATTCGTAAACGAGCATTTCCCGAAGATTTAGGGAAGACAAAAATCCCGTCCCGTCCCGGCCCGAATTGAAGAGGGAAGAAAAAAATCCCGTCCCAAACTGAAAATCCAATCCCGTCCATTCCTAATATTTACTATAATATTCTTTTCCCAAGATCTTTTTAAAATACTTAAAGCTTGAGCTTTTAATATCAAATACTCCCGTTGCAGCAGACCTGCATACTCAGCGAATTTCAAATGAAAAAGAACATATCGAGATACATATAGATATACATACATATACATCATAGATACATAGATACATAGATACATATATACATCATAGCGATATATAATATGATTTTGTAAGCTCCATAAGAATAACATGGGGAATGAGTATGCAGATTTGCTACAACAGGTATATTAAAACTGAGTGATTTAATTCAATATTTTGTAGATCTCAACTAGAAGAAGCCATATACTAAGTTTTATCAAGATATGTTATTAAATTAGGAAGATATCGAACTTGGAGTGCCAGGGGTTCTAGATCTTTAATAGATTACATAATCGTTAATAGATTACATAATCGTAAAGGATGTCAGAGTATATCGAGGGTGTAATATGAAAAGTGATCATTTCATGTTATGTGGTAAGGTAGCTTTGCTTTCCCGGTGGAAGAAAAGTGGCAAACGGAAAGTGCAGGACACAGGTAAAGGGTATAAAGTCCATTTTTTAGAAGATCAGATTATAAGAGACCTTTACCAAAGGAGACTAAAAGAGAAGCTTCTAGCAAGACCATTAAGAGATGACATTGAAGTGGAATGGGCTGTCATAAAGCAGTGTATAGAGGAAGCGGCATTGGAGGCGTTGGGGACAAGAAACAGAATTCGAGGGAAAAGGCGTCTGCGAGTTTGGAATTCGGAAATCAAAGAGGCATTACAAGAAAAGCAGAGAGCCTACCTACAGCACCTGCAAACCCAATCCGATGAATCCTGGGAAAACTACAGAATTAAAAGAAATTCAGCAAAGTTAATAGTCAGACAAGCAAATCAAGCTTCATGGGATAAGTTCATTAGCGTCCTGGAGAATGACGTACATGGAAGACAACAATGTGCGTATAAAGTTCTGAAATGTTTAAACAAGGATGAAAGGGACAGTGCCTCTCTCAATGTGATTTCTGGAAAAGAGTGGGTCGAACATTACAAGGATATTTGGTGTACACAAGATATGGAATTAGTTGGTTGTGAGGGCCAGAGATATAATTCTGGAGTGGATTTACTTTCTATTGAAGAGCTACATGAAGCACTGAGGAGCACAAAAAATCGGAAAGCTACTGGATTGGATGGAATTAATGGTGAACTCTTCAAGTACGGTGGTGCAGCATTGGACGTAAGATTTCTACACCTACTGAATTTATGCTGGAAGAATTTTTTAATCCCGGACTCATGGAAAGTTGCAGAAGTAGTATCACTTTTTAAGAAAGGAAAGCGCAACAACTGCAAGAATTATAGAGGAATCAGTCTGTTAAATGTTGGCTATAAAATATACTCTAAGATAATTAACAATAGGATGAAAGCTATAACTGAGGCAATTCCATTGGAAGAGCAGTGTGGATTTCGTCCTGGGCGTTCCTGCACAAATAATATTTTTGTTGTGAAAAGAATCATCGAAAAGAGGAGGGAATTCAATTCGGAGACTCAAATTGGTTTTGTTGATTTTGAGAAAGCCTTCGACAGGGTTGACCGGACCAAGCTTTGGAGCATTTTGGCTGAGCGGGGATATCCGTTACATCTTTTGGAAGTAATCAAAAGCCTCTATCAAAATACACGAATAGTAATAAATACAGGTACAACTAGACTTAAAGACTTTGAGATAAATCAAGGTGTACGACAAGCGTGTGGATTATCACCTACTTTATTTAATATATATATCGACTACATTCTCCGCAAATGGAGGTGCCATGTTGACCCAGGAATAAGAATAAACAATGACGACTACCTAAATACATTACTATTCGCAGACGATATGTTAATTATTCAAGAAAATGAAGACAGCTTACAGCAAGCAATCCATCAGCTTAACATTGTTTGTAAGGCATATAACTTCCGCATTTCCACAAGTAAAACTAAAGTGATGGCATTTAGAGGAAAGTACCCTGTTAGGTCAAAAATTGTTGTTGACAACTTCAATCTTGAACAGGTCTCTAGGTTTAGGTATCTTGGCTGTGATATTAGTTATGAAGCAGATTTTGACATTGAGAACAAAGTTCAGAAGTTTCAAGCTATTTGTGGTACACTTAATAGAACCCTTAGTAATAAAGTACAAAAAGAAACAGTTTTGAAGTTTTACAAAGTTATGGCAGCTCCTACTATTCTTTATGGTAGTGAGTCTTGGGTCACCACAAGCAAACAAGAAAGTAAGATTCAGGCAGCAGAAATGAGATTTTTAAGAAGAGTAAATGGATGCACAAGAGGAGATATGATGAGGAATGAGGAAATAATAAGAGAATTAAATATATACAACTTAAATGAAAAAATCAAAGAATACAGAGAGACCTGGAGACAACATCTTCAAAGAATGCCGGAGACCAGAATACCACGGAAGATTTTTTATTACAACCCAACAGGCAAGAGAGACGTTGGAAGACCTAGGAAGAGATGGGAGTGAAAGTTAAATAAATTTGTGAGATCGGAACAGGCGCTGCCTAATCCTTGAAAGGAAGAAGAAGAAGAAGATTGAGTTTTTCATTTCCTATAAGGATAACATGGGGAATGAGTATGCAGGTTTGCTACCACAAAACTGGAAATATCAGGGATTTTAGACTAATATACATTAGGTCTCATCTAGATGAAGCCATAACCCAAGTTTTATTAAGACATGTTGAGAAATAAGCGAGATATAGAATTTTACTTATTTTCTATAAGGTTAACATTGGGACAACGTACTATGTTTACCACAAACAATATCTTGGTAAACAACGGATATACCGTTCTAGCTGGATTCAATGGTGCTAACAAAAATTAGATTATTTCAATTTTCAAAGTAAAAAACTCAAAAAACCCCTTTTTGGGGGGGTTTATCCCCCTTTACTCCCCTTCTGGTGATCCGATCAGTACGATCTCGTCCGAGTTTTTACCATTTTACCTGTCTGTACCAAATTTCATTAAGATCGGACCATATTTATGGCCGCTGTCGTGTTAATAGACATATATTTATATTTATACAAGAAAAAATAAATTTTGAAGCAATAGATGTAAATGAGTATTGTATAGGTCATTCGGAAGTAGCAGCAATTAAAATCAAACATAATAATGGCATATTATTGATAATAGGTATATATATAGACATCATTAGAGTCTAAGCATGACACTTAAGATCTAGGAATAATGTTCGATGAAAAGTTCACCTTTGTGGACCATGTTTTATCAACGTGTAGATCTGCTTTTGCAATCTTGGGTTTCATCAGTAGGTCAAGTAACTTCTTAAATAATGTTGAGGTCACCAAACTTCTTTATTGTTCCTTGGTACAATCACGCTTAGAATTTGGTTCAATCGTTTGGAATCCGTACTATACCTATTCTTCTGATTTAATTGAGTGTGTTCAGAAACAATTTTTTCGATTTTTATACTTCTAGAAGTTTGGTCACTACTCAACAGTTATTTCTTACTCTGAACTCTTATCTATATTTGAGCTCGACTCACTGAGGAAGTGGTGGCGACGAATCGCTGTGTTGGTTTACCTGCATCAACTGGTCAGCGGCGTGCTCGACGACGCAACTCTCTTACCTAAACTTCAGTTCAATGTTCCTTGACATAGTTCCCGGTGATGTCTGATGTTCTCTCCCCTTTACTCTCGCACTAATTTAGGTCTCAACTCTCCATTAAATGTCATGGGTAGAATTTTTAATTCCTTGCCAATCGATTTAGATATTTTTTGCATGTCTGATAATAAATTCCGTAATCAAATTTTACAAAATATATCAGATTTTCTTTTTTTTTTTGGTAGGAGGTGGAATCATTTACGCACACTGAGGGGCTCATTGTCCCCTCAGTAGTGTCGGACTCCCACGAGCTCGATGTCCTATGAACTACCGACTAAACCACCCCCGTCGGCACCGAGGACACTAGCCTGGAACTGTTTCACACATTACTTTGGGCTAGGCCTTTGATATTATGCCACTAGGGCAACCTCCGTGGGAAAAGCTGAGGATTAAGGCCGATCGAGGTCGACCTTTTTTGCTCGAAGAATGGCCTGGACGTAGTGCTGGACACAGTTCCAGTTGCCCTCTCTCTGGAGCATAGCTCCGACGATGTTGTTTGGGCTGACGACCATGCCGATCCCAGATGAAAGCGAGGCTCGGCGGACGTGCCAACGGTCGCACTGAAAGAAGGTGTGCTCGGACGTGTCTGGGATGCCGGGGCAATACAGACAGTCCGGGCTGGCGACTTTGCCCAACCGGTGCAGATAGGCTCGGAAGTAACCATGCCCAGAAAGAAACTGGGTCACGTAGTAATCGACCTCGCCGTGCTGCCGTTCCACCCATGGTCGGACGGAAGGTATGAGCTGGAAGGTCCAACGTCCCCTCGGCTCGGCTTCCCAGTCGCGCTGCCAGGAGTCGAAGCTCCGCTCTCGCTCTTCCCTGGCAGCTGTTTCCCGGCCCACTTCAGGCCTCCTCCAGTAAATTGCCTGCCTCTCCCTCGCGAGGAAGAGGATGGGGATGACTCCGGCGATCACCATCACAGCAGGCTTGGAGACTGTACGGTAGGCCGAAGTGACCCGCAGAGCTCCTCAGCGCTGGACTCGGGCAAGCCGGTCTCGGAAGACTCGTTTCTCAAGTGCGTGAGCCCATACCTCCGCCCTGTACAGCAAGACTGACTGGACGGCAGTCATGAGCAGACAGCGCTTGCAGGAGCGAGGACCGCCGACGTTGGGCATAAGCCTACCGAGGGCAGCGACACCCTTAGCGGCTTGTTGGCGGCGCGCTGGATCTGCTCGCCGAAAGACAGTCTGCTGTCGACAATGACTCCCAGGTACTTTGCAGAGGCTTAGTCTCGAGTGTGACATCACCTATCTGCATCGGGAACACAGTGTTAATCCTCCTTTTGGTGCGGACGACGATCTCCGTCTTACTGATAGCCAGGGGCAAGCCGTGGTCTCGCATCCTCCCGTTGACCTTGGCCATTACTACGCTGAGCCTCAGTTTTGCATGCTCGACGTTACTCGCAGCGATCAAGGCAGCGACGTCGTCAGCATAGCCAACGAGGCGGGTCTCATCGGGCATGTCTAGCCTCAGCAAGCTGTCGTAGGACACGTTCCAGAGATCTGGTCCAAGAATGGGCCCCTGCGCAGCCCTGAAAGTGATGGGAATGCGCCGCTGACCTTCGGTTGTGTCGTACAACAGGACGCGGTCTGACAAATACGCTTCTATCATACGCAGGAGGTAGGAGGGAACTTGGAACGTATGCTCAAGCGCCCACAGCATATCGCTCCACCTGGCGGAGTTGAAAGCGTTCTTCACGTCGAGCGTGACGAGAAGGACCACGCGGCGCGACCAGTGGTTGTGGTCCTCCGCCCTCCGCACTGCCTCGACTACCTCCTGGATAGCATTGATGGTAGAGCGACCGGATCTGAAGCCGTACTGCTGTGGGGACAAGTCCCCCGCAGAGACGATGGCCTCGGTCAGCCTGGCGCGCAAGAGCTTTTCAATCACTTTCCCGGCCGTGTCGAGCATATACAGGGGTCGGAAAGAAGAAGGGGTCCCTGGTGTACTCTTCGCCTTGGGGATAAGAACAAGGCGGGCTACCTTCCACGAAGAAAAGAAAACGCCTTCCGCCAGACACGCGTTGAACATGTCGAGCAGAAGCCTTGGATTCACCTCCGCAGCGAGCTTGAGTACCTCCGCCGGAATACCATCGGGACCGGGCGCTCATCTGGGTCATAGGGATCAGACGGCGGCAGTGAGTTCCTCTCCCCGGAAAACTGGGAAGGCGCCTACCTCTCCGAATTCCCTGACTGGCCGAACTGGGTGGCTGGGAAACAGTGTATCGACGACGATGGCTTGTGGTTCCATAACCGCAGGTGGTGAGCGAGCCCCTAGCTTCTGGGTTACAAGTTTGTAGCCCGTCCCCCAGGGGTCGTTGTCGATATCCTGACACAGCTGCTTCCAACACCTAACTTTACTCCGGTTGATGGCACCGCAGAGCTCTCGGCGGGCCGCTCTGTGCTCAGCCGATCTGGAATTTGCATCAGGGCGGTTCCTGGCTCGCTGCGCAGCTCGTCGGAGACCAAGGCATCTCCTCCGGAGTTCCGCGATTCCAGGCGTCCACCAGTAAACCGGCTTCTTCCTGTGGCGGCGGGAAACTCCAGGCATCGACTGCTCACACGCGGTCACGATGAGTCGTATCGTCGATGCTGCCAGATCTTCGGCACTTGTGAAATTCACAATGCTCTGGTCTTTAATTACTCCTTTGAATGTGTCTTTGCTCAGACGACTGGTGTTCCAGCGTCGAGCCAGAGGAGCAGGTTCAGCGCGCAAGCGCGCACCCTCGGGAAGGACCTTGAAGAGGATCCCCTGGTGGTCGCTAGAGGAATACTCCTCGCAGACACGCCAGTCGGAGATCCGCTGAACAATCCCTTCAGAGGCAAGGGATATGTCAGGGATCGTCTCTGAAGCAGTAGGTCAACACCTTGCTCCGTGGCGAATTGGAACAGCAAGTTGTTTGCTGTCCTGCTCCTCTGCATGTTAAGTTGCAGAACACTTATCATTTCTGTTGTTTCTGGTGAAGCTTCTCGATGTCCCGCCTGTACTGCCCGCAACGACCAGACCCAGCGGAATGCTTGACCTGGTTGCCCTTCATGCCGGCTTCTGTACAGAGGAAACAGGACAGCGCTGCCCCTGTGATCCTGGCCACCGCACTTGAAGCAGAGCTTGCTTCTATCGGGTCCAGAGCAGCGATTAGCGACGTGACCGAACCCCAGACATTTAAAACATCTGGAGGCCACGAGCTTCTCGCGCACCCGACAGCTCACATACCACACTTTGAGGTGGCCCTTCTCCAGGAGCTTCGAAGCAGCTCTGGCTCCCAGTGTCAGGATTGCCACCTTCTGGCCCCGAGCGTTTGCCTTCTAGAGGAAGGTTTTTACCTCGACGTCTTCTCCGAGAGCGGCTTTGACGGCAGCAGTCACTTCCGCCTCGGTCGTCAGCTCGTCGAGGTCTCGCACCTCCAGCGTCGTCTTCGGTTCAAGAACCGAACGGTGGCGTTCGCTCCCAGAAGAGTCCTCAAGTTCTCGCTGAAAGCAGACTTACATTTGGAGGCGTCCCCGAGTTCGACCAGAAGGTCGCCGGCTCGAGTCTTTCTCATGCCCTTGATGACGGCGCCCTTCTCATCGGGCTTCGCTTTGCTGCGAATTTCGCCCAGTACGTCGGCGTAAGATTTCCCCTCCGACGGCTTGATGAGAAGAGCGTCCGGCCGCTGCTTGCGGGGCCTCTTCTTTGGCACCTTCTTCTTCTCCTGTCCGCCGGGCTGGCTTCTAGGATTTTGTGGAGGGTCTTTCTTCTTACCCTTTCTTTTGACAACCTCGGTCCATGTTTCGGAGTCCGACTTTTCCGCTGGACCGTCTCCCCTCGGCTTCTTCTCTGCCTCCGGTTGGGCGGGGCTAGAACCGGCTCGCTTTCCACCGGTCGGCTGAGCCTTCACCCGCAGCGATGGAGTCGTCTGGGTCGACGCGGCCACCGTCTCACAAGACTGCCACGACCTCCTCAGCAGGACAATGTGCTGCAGACTGGCCTCCAATTGGACAATGCCGTCCTGCATGTCCTTGCTAATGTTCTTCTGCCGGGCGGTCGCGGCCTTCATTACAGCCAGGGTGTCGAAGCACTTTTTAAGGTGCTCCTCCTCCTGCTGCCTGGCGAGCGCGATGACCGCGTCATAGGGAGACGAGTCGGCGTCCATCGGCTCGTTATTCTCAGCAGGTGCCCTCTCGGTGGCCGCAGATGTTCTGGTCGCCGATGAGGCAGGTGTCGCGACCCGGACTGGTGGCGATCTCGTGAGTTGAGACCATATCAGATTATAATTAAAATTAAATATAACTCAAGCTGAAATATAACTCAGATTAAATATAAAATATATAAGATTAATAATTATATGTATGTTACTTATTTTTTATGTTTGTGGAATCTATTTATTTATTTACTGATCGTTACTGATTCAGTGTTTATTCATTTGAACTATATGTTAATTTTAGAATTTAAATTATACTTAATCTATTGATGTATGTATTTATTTAAATAGTTTTTTTTATTTGTGAAGGCATTACAGTGTATGTATAAGTGTATGCATGACTATGTATTCATGCATAGTCACATATATCTATAGGGGTGTGCGATGCATCGAAAATGTATCGAAATTTCGATTCGATTCGATTCGATTTGGCATGCATCGATTTGATTCGATGCATCGAAATGCCGATGCATCGGCATTCTTCGATTCACTACATAGTCAAAAATGAATGTTGAAAGCAACTTAATAAACATTTTAACTACATATTTATTTGTAATATTAATGTTCAAAGCAGTTTCTTGAGTCCTAATCCTATACTCTTATATGAGCAATGTTATCGTCCGTTCTTGTATACTTGCTTGCTTGCACAAAGATCTCAAAAACGGCCCCGAGGATTTCCTTCTAAGTCTGGAAATAAGCAACTTATGACTCAAAAACATCTTTTATGCAGATTACTTAGCCAGAGAAAATCTATTAACGTAATAAATCGTATTTTAAAGTTGTAAAATTTTAACATTGGCCTTATGAGTTGCCGAGATGGCAACGAAAATAAACAAGGAAAGTGTAAACAAATGAAGTAATCATAACAGCTGTTTGGAATCTACAGCCATCAAGGGAAAATACAGCAATTGGGATGAAGAGTCCATGGAGCAATAAAAAATGTTTCCATTTATAAATTTTATGACATTGAAATATTTTATAGTAACTGGATGAACTCGTAAACATGAAATAACACCGAGCAAGGCTCGGTCCACCAGGTACTGAAGTTATGAAGAGCTTAGTGCGTAGTGGTAGTAATACTTTCAGACACTTGACGCCGTTTGACAACAAAGTGATAAAGGCTGCGCGATAAAGTAGTGCACTGTTATTTTTTCGCCAAGTTTGAAAATTCTTGCAATAGAATGTTTCTTCATTTTATAATGAGTTTTAAATTATTGCAAACAACTTTTTAATGTTTGGCTGTATAATTCCACACATGAATTTCAATGACGAGAATAAATCGAGCACTACAACAGTCGGCGGCAGCTGCAGTATGACCGTGATCGTGAGGGTTATACAGCCAGGCCGAGCAATGCGGAACAAAAACAAATTCTGCTGTTAGGGAAATTACCCGACTCTCGGGTATTTGCAAGGCCGTGTGGGGATTTCGTAATTCTTTCAACAGTTTATTCTAATAGAAACGGGTATTTTTGCGGGTAAACATGGTCCACAAGTGGTAACACTGTATTGTAATGGTCGATCAGCTGTCAAGCCAAGCTGTCTCGCCGTAGTCGTAGAGCAACACTGCCCCACTGCGCGGTAATTAATGCCTGTTGCTGTTGTCTGTTGCGCGAGGCTTATGCAGACGTAGGCCTAATTGAATATTTTGGGTGTTTAGATTCTCGAATATTTAAATGGCAAATAAAAATGTTTGAAGACTTGGATGAAGAAAATGGTAGTAATCCGGGCTCAGGTAGCCAAAGCCTTATAGAATCTGATAGGAATATCGTTCTAATATCCTTGTTTGTATTCCCACACTTTGGCTGATCGTTAATTATTAGATGACTAAACAAACTTTGAACTGATTAATTTTTACTTGGACTGCTTGTGTTATTTTAAGATAAACTGTAGGCTTAGTAATAATAACTATTTCTTGCGATTGTGAAAGGACAAATTAATTTTGTGTTGTTCAATGGGCCTAGGTTTTAAAATTACTTTGTAGGCTATGGGTCAAGGGTCATTACAAAAACTGTTCTAGTTTAGCATTTTAATAACAGTTTATACTTCCAAATTCCATTTATAATGGGCCAGTAGCTATTACAAATGCTCTGGTACAGATCAATTCAACTTTGTGTGGAATTTTTTTACTCTCATCCTCTTGAAGGTACCCATTACAGTAATGCAAGCTGTAAATAACTGTGATAGCAAATAATGCCGCACTGCATCGATTCGAAACGCATCGATTCGAATCGAAATCATTTGAATCGTATCGATGCATCGATTCGAAAAAAATTTGCTGCATCACACACCCCTATATATCTATGTGACTATGCATGAAGATATTGAAGATGGATATACAATTTTTCCCAGCATGAACTTTATTTTTTTAACGCTACATTGTAATTGGGTTTATACCTCTTTTGTAGTGTTTTGTTAATAAATAAATAAATATAGACCCCCATCAGGAAATACGGACAATAATAAATACCCAATCTTTAAACATTAGTTTCATTTGCTTAGTAATTAACAAACAATAATCATTTCTTGATCTGCAACAAGCACCTGCATTGAAGTAGCTGTAACCATTCATGCACCAGCGATCAGTTGATTGTTGCAACATTCTAACAAACTAAATTCATAGACGTTCTTACTGCTGATTGTTGGCAATTTTATTCTCATTTGATAATTCCTGCCACTCAGATGTTAGCACAAATCTGTTCAACCTCAACACGTTTGCATGTCTGCTTAGAAATTTGAAGGAGCTTGATTTTTTAATTATTGATTTCTGTGTTATTCTTGTGGGTTTATTTTGTCTCCTCCTATTGGAGACAAAGTTATCACTTTACTCCCAATGAGAGACAAATTATTATTTTACTCACACATTACAAGAAGGAAATAAATGGTATCAGGAAACTGTCACATACTTTCTCCCTTCAAGTAATTTAAAACCAGAAAACATACATAGTGAAGTAAAACAAATTAACAATTAATTAACACACAAATATATACCAAATTTTATTAAAATCGGTTAGTAAATAACGGAGATATCGGTTTTTTAATATTTGCCATAAAAATAACATTGGACAACGTACTGCATTTACCGCCAAACTAAAATATCAATTATCTTTGCAACCAGTTGACGTAGACTAATGATTCAAGATACTAGATTATTTAGTTTTTCAAGCCAAATTTAATGGTTGCAAGTATATTTTCTTTAAAAATTACGGTTTTTGTGAAATTTGAAAAATATGAATTTTTTAACACTTAAACCCCATAACTTCTGAACCTGAATTTTTACAGACATGCGGGAGGTGTCATTTTGTTTGTCATCCTAAGCACTAAAAACCATGAAATTTTTATCAAAATCGTTATAGCCGTTTTTGAGAAATTTGGATTTGTGTCATTTTTTATGGGTTTTTATGGGGTAAATACCCTTAAAAATCAAAAATTGAAAAAATGAAAAATACGCCTGGAGATACCACGGCTTTATACCTACATGCCAAATTTCATGAAAATCGGACCACTGGTGTCGTCTCTAGCTTTTTTTACATCCACACACACACACACACACACACACAGACAGACACCAGGCCGAAAACCACTTTTTTGGATTCAGGGAGCACTAAAACGAATATATCCACTAACAACTCAAATTCGAAAATTTTGACGAAAACAATACTTTCTCCATATACTATGTAAAGGGGGGAGAAAGTAAAAGTGTGTAAACATAGCTAAAGGGGGAAAATAATTTTACTAACAGCTTGGGTTACGCAAAACCTACTTTTTTTCTTCTGCTAACTTTAAAGTATAACTGTTTGTTCAAAAGGTTTAATTCAGCAGTATTATCATAGCTCTTAATGACTCAGTGAAAAACACAATCTTCTTAGATTCAAATGCTGCCAAGAAAAATTGAGATTTGTAATATAGATTAAGCTAAATAATTCAGAGTGCATTATACTTAAAGAAGCAAGACGCTAAAAAGCTCAAACATTTTTGAAAAAAACTCCTTGCTTGAGTTTAAAAATCACCATTAGTGCACTTGTAGTAAAACTTAATTTTGTCAACGGTTGAGTTTGAAATCTGGTACCAAAGTGGATTTTCTAAAATTATTATAGGAATATATTTTTGTGGTTAAACTAAAGTGACACTGGAATTGAAATTACAAAATCAATTGATCTGCATACTTAACTGCATACATTGCACATTGATCTGCAGTACCCAAATAACATGTCATTCTCAACTCTTTACAAGTGAGGGGTAAATTAACGTGATAAAAAACATATTTTGTAATATTTTATGTTTATTTGGAAGGATGTTGATGCTTCAAAACACAATGGATTAAATTATTCTGTGGAGGAACACTCGAATAACAATTAGTATCATTTAACATTGCTGATTTTTTTAAAGAAAAATATTCAGTCATTTACAATTTTACTTGCTCTTAATAAACAAATTCAATCCTTTACCCCAATAAAATAAATCTCAATTTGAAGTTTTTGGCCCAAAGCAGCACACTATGACATTGTTCCTTAGATGATCTTGAGCGAGGCAGCGCTCAGTGGGATATTGGGCCAAATTAGCTGGACAATAGTCAATTTTTAAAAGTTGCAGCTGCTTAACAGGGACCGTAATTTTAAAAAGCCAGCTTGACTAAAACCTATCTCCTCAGTTTGTGTTGTCTTCAACCCGGCCCTGTCTCAGGAAATCCCACGGGTATTTTTTTTTTTTTTTAAGTTTTCAACCGACCACATTCTTCTTCCAGGGCTGTACCCAGCTTTGGCGGGCCCCGGTAGAGATATTAGGCCGGGCTAGTTCCACTCAAAAGCCGTAGCTGATCTCCGGCGGTAAGATTTCCGGTCCGCCAAAAGTGACCTTTTTTTTTTTTTTTGCTCGCACGTGTCGTTTTTGGCCCTTTGTTGTCGTTACGGGCCCTTTTTACCTGTATTCCCCCGGGCCCCCTCTTCACCCCGGGCCCCGGTAAAATTTACCCGGGGATACCGGTCTGAGTACGGCCCTGTCTTCTTCAATACACATTTATTAAAGGTTACTGCTTCAGTGTAGTTTAAATTATTTTAATAACTACCATGGATTCTGCTTCCCTAGTGAATTAAAACCACAATTATAATGTATGAAGTTACAATTAAAATATATATAGGATTTTAAAGTGCCAATAATGAAGAAATTTATAAAGCTAAATCATGTGAAACCTCAAAAAACAATATTGATTTTAACTTACTTCCCAGGGTTTCCTGGCATATATTAGCGAATTTCCCCTGTAGGAAGAAGCTGTTACCGTTGTACTCATGTTAAGATCTAAGACCCACACCATGATAACTTTTTGTTTTGGGGTCCCCAGAAGCAAAAACCACCGTCCGTTCAAATTTATATATATGTAAAATTTTTATTAACATTTTTCAATTGAAACAAAGTATTCTTTCTTCTTTAATAATTTTTTATAAGACAACTAGTTTTGACAAATTATTCCATTTTCAAGTCTTATCTATATATATAAAAAAGGGTGATCCAGTTAGAGGTTACAATTTAAAAATTAAATAATACGCATTGTAGTTTACTTACTAGGTAAATTTTTATTTTCACACATTTGTTAAAGATTGACATTAAACATGGAAAATAATATCCGTCAAATGACTGCCACGTGCACCCCTGCAGACTTCAGCCCTTTTGATGAAATTTTCCATCACTTTCTCGATCAGTGGTTGTTGAATTTGATGGATTACTCTGCAAAGCTCGTCCTTCAGCTCAGGAATCAAGTTGGGCTTGTTTGCGTAAACCCTCTGCTTCAAATAACCCCAAAGGAAATAATCCATTGGTGTGAGGTCACATGGTCTTGCTAGCCAATGATGATCACCGAAACGAGAGATTAAACATCCGGGAAACTTTGTGTGCAACAACTGCACTGTTTCTCGTGCTGTATGACAAATGGCCCCATCTTGTTGAAATCACAAGTCGTTCAACTCATTATATTGCAGATCTTTAGTCAAAATGCGCTGTGTTCTACCGTAGGAAAGGCCTAATTGCTGGGAACGATGACGAATTGAGGTTGACGGTTTTCCTCGTACACTGGCACATGCTGCGGCTATATTTGCCATTGATTGGCCACTCCGAGGGCGTACTGGTTTTTTAACATCTAACATTGAACGTGTTAGATTAAATTTATCATTCAGTTTTCTAATCGCCGCACGTGAATGATGGTTATGGTTACCAAAATCGTTTTGCAGCGCTCAAATCGTGTTGGTAAAATATTTGTTAGTAAAATTGTCCCCATTTTTAAACAAGGTTTTAACTATTAAAACACGTTCTTCATTTGAATAACACTTCATAACAACAAATGTCAGTACACAACAATGCCCAATTACAAAAAATCAGCTGTTTATATTGGATACGAGACCAGTGCTACCAACTTAAAATTGTAACCTCTAACTGGATCACCCTATATCTGTTAACACGATAGCGGCCGTAAATATGGTCCGATCTTAATGGAATTTTGTACAGACATGTAAAGTGGCAATCACTCGGACGAGTTCATGAACCAGCCCGATCGAACCACCGAAAAGGGGTAAAGGGGGATAAACCCCCCAAAAATGGGTTTTCTGAGTTTTTTTACTTAGAAAAATAAAATTTATCGAATTTTGTGGGCACCAATGAATTCAGCTCAAAAAAAGAAACAATTTAGTATTTTGAATCACTGCTCTGTGTCCATTGGTTACCAAGATATTGAAAGTGGTAACCACAGTACGTTGTCCCAATGTTAACCTTATGGGGAATAAGTAAAATTCTATATCTCGCTTATTTCTCAACATATCTCTAAAAAACTTGGTATGTGGCTTTATCTAGATGAGATTTAATGTTTAATAGTCTAAAACCACCACTATTTCCAATTTCGTGGCAGCAAACCTGCATATTCATTCCCGATGTTATTCTTATGGAGCTTACAAAAACATGTCAAATCTTGCTATGTTGGCTTGAACTATGTTCTTTTGCGTTTGATATTCGCTGAGAAAGCAGGTCTGCTGCAACAGGGGTATTTTGGTATTGCTGCAGAACTTGCTGGTATTTTGCTTGCTGCTGTACTCGGAGCCAACAGTTAAGACGTTCGACCTCAGTACTTGATGACATTGTTCCCTAGATGATCCTGGGCTAGGCGGCGGCGGAGACCAAGCGGCATTGCAGCACGTGGTGCGAGCTGATGGTCTCCTCGCTGCTGTACTCGGAGCCAACAGTTAAGACGTTCGACCTCAGTACTTGATGACATTGTTCCCTAGATGATCCTGGGCTAGGCGGCGGCGGAGACCAAGCGGCATTGCAGCACGTGGTGCGAGCTGATGGTCTCCTCGCTGCTGTACTCAGAGCCAACAGTTAAGACGTTCGACCTCAGTACTTGATGACATTGTTCCCTAGATGATCCTGGGCGAGGCGGCGGCGGAGACCAAGCAGCACTGCAGCACGTGGTACGAGCTGATGGTCTCCTCGCTGCTGTACTCGGAGCCAACAGTTAAGACGTTCGACCTCAGTACTTTATGACATTGTTCCCTAGATGATCCTGGGCGAGGCGGCGGTGGAGACCAAGCGGCACTGCAGTACGTGGTACGAGCTGATGGTCTCCTCGCTGCTGTACTCGGAGCCGACAGTTAAGACGTTCGACCTCAGTACTTGATGACATTGTTCCCTAGATGATCCTGGGCGAGGCGCCGGCGGAGACCAAGCGGCACTGCAGCACGTAGTACGAGCTGATGGTCTCCTCGCTGCTGTACTCAGAGCCGACAGTTAAGACGTTCGACCTCAGTACTTGATGACATTGTTCCCTAGATGATCCTGGGCGAGGCGGCGGCGGAGACCAAGCGGCACTGCAGCACGTGGTACGAGCTGATGGTCTCCTCGCTGCTGTACTCGGAGCCAACACTTAAGACGTTCGACCTCAGTACTTGATGACATTGTTCCCTAGATGATCCTGGGCGAGGTGGCGGCAGAGACCAAGCGGCACTACAGCACGTGGTACAAGCTGATGGTCTCCTCGCTGCTGTACTCGGAGCCAACAGTTAAGACGTTCGACCTCAGTACTTGATGACATTGTTCCCTAGATGATCCTGGGCAAGGCGGCAGCGGAGACCAAGCGGCACTGCAGCACGTGGTACGAGCTGATGGTCTCCTCGCTGCTGTAATCGGAGCCGACAGTTAAGACGTTCGACCTCAGTACTTGATGACATTGTTCCCTAGATGATCCTGGGCGAGGCGGCGGCGGGGACCAAGCGGCACTGCAGCACGTGGTACGAGCTGATGGTCTCCTCGCTGCTGTAATCGGAGCCGACCGTTAATACGTTCGACCTCAGGACTTGATGACATTGTTCCCTAGATGATCCTGGGCGAGGCGCCGGCGGAGACCAAGCGGCACTGCAGCACGTGGTACGAGCTGATGGTCTCCTCGCTGCTGTACTCGGAGCCGACAGTGAAGACGTTCGACCTCAGCTTCCACGCCAACAAGTGCATCTCGCAATTCGGCGGTGCGTCTCGCCTCACGCAGCTTGACCACATCATCCTCTCCCTGCTCGAATGCAACCTGCATGACGTAGGTGTACAGGACAATGTAATGTAGGAAATACTAGTCGCTATGATAACTGAGCGGTGTTGAATTAACAACACTAATTTTTTTAATTTTTTGATGTCAGATAACATTAGTAACTTCCCAAAAGCATTGATTGGGTATATTTGCAATCTTAGAGAACTTTCCGTTCTTGCTCAGAATCAATACTGGTAATTCTCATTTGAAAGGAAAGCATAAAACCATCCTGTTTCTCGCCTAGGCATTTGTTAGCTCTACTTTTGCTAAACAATTCTTGTAAACAAGTGCTTTAGTGGAAACAAAATTCTGCTGGTTTTGTTAAAATGGGTTGGAAGTATATGGTGGTGATTATGTGATTGTGCGTGTTGCTTGGTGAAGGTGATCAAGAAGTTGCAGCACACGTCGGACAGTGGCTGGGCTGCGGCGCACCTTACCAACCTGCTCTTCATCTGCGGCCGCCTGGACGTCATCGACAACAAGGTTATCAGGTACCTCACTCACACTTTCAAATCATTAAACCATCATAAATTTTTAGATCTCGCAATCTGTTTCGAATAGAAAGTAAGGTGTAGGTAACCCTAACCGTAAGAGAAATCCCCTGTGGTAAAAGGTGGACTGTGACAGTGACATGCCGGAGCGCATGGACGAGCTGCTGGTGGCGGACTACGGGAGTCTGCTGCTGTCGCACCGGTCGCTGTGGCAGGCGGGGCTCAGCTACCTGGACCACTGCCCCACCGTCGGCCCCGCCTGGACGCAGCTGCTCCTGCCTCGACTCCCCCTCACCTCGCACTCCCGTGTCGCCAAGGTCATCCAAGCGGCGCTCGACCGCAACATGCTGGACGTCGGTGAGTTATCAGTGTCACCTGAGGTAATCATGTGAAAAAATATGAATTTTGAAACATGGTACCTATGTTAAATGCTATGAAAATGTGTTGCTATTGAATGTTCTCTATAACTGGTATTTCTTTTGTATTGCTCGAGGTTGCAGCCACTCCTCTGTGTTAATGAGGAAAGAATCAAATTCTATTGGAAGGTGAGTATGTCGTAATTCGAAGTGAAGTTATAATAATGTGCTGCGATGTTTCAATTTAATTTTGTACAACTCATCAATACCATTTTGAAGCCAAATTCTTTTTACTGTCCTATTTGTTAATAGGCCCTCAACTGGGCTCTGCAGTCACAGGACCCTGGCTTGGCCACCTACATCTAGCTGTGTCAGTAGCCTCTAGTGTCGTGGATGTTGCAGCGGCGAGTGTGTGTAAGGTCGCCGGGATGAGGGAGCTGCGCCGCCGCCGGCTCGGCCAGGCCCTCAACTGGGCTCTGCAGTCGCAGGATCCCGGCTTGGCCACCTACATCTAGCTGTGACAGTAGCCTCTAGTGTCGTGGATGTTGCAGCGGCGAGTGTGTACAAGGTCACCGGGATGAGGGAGCTGCGCCGCCGCCGGCTCGGCCAGGCCCTCAACTGGGCTCTGCAGTCGCAGGACCCCAGCTTGGCCACCTACATCTAGCTGTGTCAGTAGCCTCTAGTGTCGTGGATGTTGCAGTGGCGAGTGTGTGCAAGGTCGCCGGGATGAGGGAGTTGCGCCGCCGCCGGCTCGGCCAGGCCCTCAACTGGGTTCTGCAGTCACAGGACCCCGGCTTGGCCACCTACATCTAGCTGTGACAGTAGCCTCTAGTGTCGTGGATGTTGCAGCGGCGAGTGTGTGCAAGGTCGCCGGGATGAGGGAGCTGCGCCGCCGCCGGCTCGGCCAGGCCCTCAACTGGGCTCTGCAGTCGCAGGACCCCGGCTTCGCCACCTTCATCGCGGACAAGATCCTCGAGTTCTACGCTAGGGAAGGAGTGTTCAGCTCGGTGGACTTGCTCGACAACCTAGGCTCCTGCATGCTCGTCTGCGATAGGCTGACATTCCTCGGTGAGTGAACTTGTCTACCTTTTATTTGTGACACTGTGAATGTGTCATACTGTCGACAAGTAATTTGTGTTTTGAACATTTTTATTGACAGAGTTTAGTAAATTTTATTGCTTGCTGGAACCACATTTTAAAACTATTCATAATTCTTTGTTTGAAATTCATTGTTGGTGATAGTGATTTTATATTTTGATTTGGATTTTTGCGGACATTTGCCATCACTGATTATTAAAAAACAAGTTTCACGACGTTTCGGGATCTGGAAACTGGTCCCAGCTTCAGGTGGAACAAAACCTAGAACATAACAGGATTAGTACACATAGCCAGGAAAACCTGGACCAAAAACACAGCTAAAACAGAGAACTGTAAAAGCAGGCACCAAAACACGATGCTGAAAAGGAAAACAATAACACAAAATAACACAGAAATCACAAGTATCAAGAATCACCAGACAGGAGAGAGCACGTCCACACCCAATCAGAGCTGAGCTGAGACTGGTGGGAGGAAAGGAAATGGCGGCGGCGATGGAAATGGCACGATTGGTGGAGGTACGTCGATGACTCCTTCGTGGTATTTCCGCATGGAGACGATGAACTAAAAGACTTTTTAGGGCATCTTAACAGTATTTCTCCTTCCATCCGCCTAACAATGGAAGAGGAAGTCCAAAACAAACTAGCATTTTTGGATGTGTGCGTAGAAAAGTATAGGGACACGCTTAGGACAACTGTTTTCAGAAAAAAGACACACACAGGGCAGTACTTAAATTTTCAATTAGAGGTGTGCGGATATCCGAAAATTCGGATCGGATTCGGATCGGATCGGATATCCGAATCCGATCCGAGGGTTTTATATCTATCCGGTAAGACCGACTAGATATCCGACTCTATCGGATAGACTGCATATTTTGGGGTAAATTTTTAAGAAGGATCAAATTTTAGAGTTTGGAAAGTCTTCCAAACAAAACTAGTCACTGCCAACGAGAGTACAGTGGTGAGAGAAAGCATCGCAGAGCATAAATTACACTTTGAAATGCGACGATTCGCGATTGCGGCTTGAACAACGCCTCAACACGATGCGATTATGTAGAGGTATGCATCAAGCGATGTATTTCGGTTGCTGATATTGCAACTTGTGATAAAATCGAGATTGTTGTATACGATCAGAGTATTGCGCAATACCCGACGCGATAACGAACATTCTAAGATAAATTCTTGTATCGTAGCATTAAATCAGTTAACAAATAATAGTACATCCTTTATTAGTTCTGTCACTGTCGTGATCTCGATCAGTATCCGTTACCGACAAAACATCGATTGGTACGAGAGAGAATCGCAATCAAGACCAATCAGAGTTCGTCAATGACCGACAGTGTCCCCACAGTCGTCTTCAATTGCCAAAACGAAATATCCCGTAAATATCCCATAAATAAATAGTCGTGTTGATGTTTCATACGACTATTTCAGGCCGTAAATATTATAAGTGGCCTGTTGATACGATAAAATAAAAAGCCTACAATAATTTTGGGCTGCCAAGATTTGGCGAACCTGTTCATTTCATTGTTTGTCTTTCCATCTCACATCGTGTTTAAATGTCATCGTCTGCTTAAAAGCCGAATTAACTCAAGAATGTCTTTCTTTCAATTGTATTAATTTATTTATCAACTAAGCAATTACCTACCTAGAAATACAAAGTTGAATGATCAAAATTAAGTTTTTATTTTGTTGAAACATTAATCTTTGACGAATTAAGCCGAGCCGTATTTCCAATACGTGATTAAAATGGACTGTGAGGATTTTTGCTAAATTGTTTTATTGTTTTATTAAGTGGACTGTATAGATTTTTAAAGTTTGATAAATTGGTGACACTAACCTTCACTATTAACTGGAGACTTCATTATGACTGGGGGCCCCCTCTGACATTTCCTGAAAATCCTTAAAGAAAGAATTAAATTCACTGTCCACCACTAAACACTGTTAAATACTTCACTTTGATTGATTTCTTCGTATATAAGACACTTTTCATAATAAAATAAGCGGTTGTGATAATTATTAAAATGATTTAAGAGAAAGGCATGTTTGAGTCCTCATACTAACAGGCTCAGCCCAAGAGTGTCTGTAGAAGCAAGAAGTTGGTCATGTGGTTAGCCAGTGACCAATCAGAGAGCTTGATTTAAATATGATGGGGTTTTGGAACACTGATGCACTCTATGAGTGAAACATTGAACTATTTGAAATTAGAATTATATGGAGATTGTTGTGAAGATGGTTCTTATACTATTTGAGTGCATTATAGAAATTAAAATGAGAAATGAATATAAGTAGAAATAATTATGTACATGACATACCGGCCCCCTTTGAATCGTTCCGATTCAACAGAAATAAAGAAGGTTACATGATCGAAATAATAAAATGAAAATATGAAGGGGTTGGTAGCCAGAGTAAGGATTGGTTAGTTTATAGGAAGGCGGGAAACCTTAACTGCTGGTCGTGTTAAGGTTTTGGTGGGTGTCTTGATTTGAACAACTCTTACAGCGCCATCTTGACCAGGAAAGACTGCAATAATTCGGCCAAGTTTCCAAGCTAGAGGTGGAGTGTTATCTTCGTGGATGATTACTAAGTCTCCAATCTTGAGATTTTCTTCCGGAGAGGTCCACTTGGATCGTTCTTGAAGGGTCTGCAGGTACTCTCGATGCCACCTGTTCCAAAGATGTTGAGCAAATGCCTGAACTAGTTTCCACCGTTTCAGTCGATTTATGGAAATATCTGTGAGATGAGGTTCTATTATTGATGTCAGAGGTCCTCCTGTCAGGAAGTGTCCTGGAGTTAATGCTTCTAGGTCCGATGGATCTGCAGAAAGCGGAGTTATGGGTCTTGAATTTAACATTGACTCAACTCGAGCAATGAGCGTAAGGAACTCTTCGTATGAAAGAATTTGTTCTCCAATAACTCTCTTCAAGTGGTGTTTGGCACTCTTTATTGCCCGCTCCCATAAGCCTCCTTGGTGTGGAGCTCTTGGTGGTATGAAATGAAATGTTATTTTGTTGTTTTGTGCAAACTTCTGAGTTTCAGGTTCCATCATTAGGTCTTGGAAGCATTTTTTAAGTGACGAGGCTGTTCCTATAAAGTTAGTGGCACAATCAGAACACAAGTCTGATATAGTTCCTCGTCTGGCGGTAAACCTGGTTAAGGATGCAATGAATGCATCAGCTGAGGGATCTGTAACCATTTCCAAATGTACGGCCTTTGTGGCGAAGCATATAAATAAGCAGAGGTAGACCTTTATTGGCTGCAGTCGACGCAGATAGTGAATCTTTACTTCATAAGGTCCAGCATAATCCATAGCGGACACATTGAAGCAACGAGTGGGTGTAACTCGTCCAGCAGGCAAGTCGCCCATTAGAGGGCTAGTCATTTTAGGCCTAGCCTTAAAACATTGAACACATTTAAATATCCTGGAGTGTATGACATTTCGCTGAGACAAAATCCAATAATTTTGCATTAGCGTTGATTGTAGAAGTTGCGGTCCTGCGTGTAAGTATACTTTATGGTAGTAATCAATCAAAAGATGAACTACAAAAAGATTCTTGGGAAGTAAAATTGGATGTTTTGCACTGTACTTAAGCGGTGAGTTTTTGAGTCTTCCTCCCACTCTGATGATTCCCTCTTCATCCAGGAAGGGTGCAAGTCGTTGAATCCTAGTCGAACATGTCTTCTTATTCTGAAGCGATTTTATCTCATCTGCAAAGCATTCTCTTTGCACAAACCAACATATGCGATTTGATGCAGTTTCCAATTCCTGCCTAGTTAAATAACTCGTAATCTTCGTCTTTAGCTTCAGACATTTAATAAAACGAAGAATATAGGCCATAACATCTACAAGTGTAGACCAAGACGAATATCTACTTAAAAACTCTAATTTAGAGTCATCGGTTGATGTTATGAGGTTGAATGTCTCTGATTTAATTTCACTAAGAGATTTTTCAGGATCTGGGGAAAGCTTAGTTTGTGGCCATGCTGTTGGATCATCTTTGAGCCACTTAGGCCCTGACCACCAGAGTTCATGTTTCATTAGAACAGAAGGCATTAAGCCGCGAGAGGAGCAATCAGCAGGATTTTCTGCTGAGGAAACATGTTTCCATATGCATGAAGGAGTTAATTCCTGAATCTGTGCAACACGATTGGCAACAAATAGCTTCAATCTGTAAGAGGGGGTGTGGATCCATGACAAAGCTATCATTGAGTCTGACCACGCATTGATAGCTGTAATATGGTAATGTTTATTGAACTGACTAGTGCAATAGTGAAGCAATTTCGCAAGTAAATGAGCATAATTCCAATCTAGGTACTGTCATGCGTTTGAGTGGTGCTACCTTTGATTTTGCAATCAATAAATGAGTTGTTACATTGTGATCAGAGTCTTCTAGCCTTAAAAAGACACAAGATGCATAACCTGCTTCACTAGCGTCCGAAAAGCCATGTAATTGGATGTTAATGGCATTCACCTTGGGGAGGTAGCGAGGTATTTTTAGGTTATCAATTTCTGAGAGCTCATTGATAAATTGCGACCATTTTTCTGAAAGTGTATTGGGAAGTTGTGTATCCCAATCTAGCCCTAAACACCAAATATGCTGCATTAAGGCCTTAACCCAAAAAACTAGTGGCGAAATTATTCCCAAGGGATCATAGATCTGAGCGATGAAAGAAAGAAGTGCTCTCTTTGTATGAACTCCTGATGGTTTACTTATGGTGTAAGAAAATTCATCCGTCTGAGGTATCCATTTTAAACCAAGGACACTTTGACATGGTTGATCAGAGCCTCGAAGCATGAGGGGGGTTCCTCGATGATCAGGCGGTACATTTTCAAGAAGTTTCGCATTATTAGAAGACCATTTCCTTAGCTGGAATCCTCCTTTCATTAGCAAATTGATAACATCTTGTTGTAAGTTAAGGGCTTCAATCAAAGTGTCACAACCTAAAAGAGCATCATCAACATATATTTGACCTTGGAGAGCTTTGGCTGCTTGCGGGTGGTTTTCATCTTCATCGGTTATTAGCTGTTGAATTACACGATTAGCTAGATAGGGACTCGAACTCATGCCATATGTGACTGTGGTTAGTTGATACACCTTCATCGGATGAGATGGCTCTTCTCTCCAATAAATCAATTGAAATTTCCTATCATCCTCATGAATTAGTATCTGTCTGAACATTTGCTTTATGTCACAAGTGAAGACAAATTTGTGTTGTCGAAAGCGAAAAATGATATCAGTGATATTGTTATGCAGCTTTGGGCCTTGGTGTTGTATACTGTTGAGCGATATGCCAGTAGAAGAAGGGGCAGAACTGTTAAAAACCACTCTTAATTTTTCTCCTTTGAAAACTCCGTGATGGGGCAGGAAAAAGTGAGGTTCGTCTGAGTGCGGAATGGATTCACAGATTTCCATGCGACCAGAAGTCTCATAATCTCGCATGAATTCAACATATTTCTCTTTGAAGCTGCAAATTTATTCTCAAGTGAATTAAACATTTGTTTCGCAACTGATGCCGATTGACCGAGTTTTTTAGGGGATTCCTTGAAGGGTAAACGACAAATATATCTACCTGTGTTGTCACGTGAGTGTGAGCTCAAGAAATGTTTTTCGCATTCTATGTCTGAGGGAGATATTTTTAAAGTCTGAGGTGGTTCTTCAATTGACCAGAAGCGTTGAAGGGTAGCATGTAGATCTAAGTCATTTGTTGAGAGAAGTGTCGATATTCCGCTAAAATTATGTGGAAGAGTGGAGGGAACAATAGGTGCTGCACCAAGCACGACAAAGCCAAATATTGTTTTCATGATGAAGGGTAAGTTTTCTCCCATACTCATTGGCGGCTCAAGTAATGTTTGAGGGAATAAATCTGCTCCTATCAATAAATCAATGGGACCCGGCAAGTCGAAGGTCGGATCAGCAAGCATATATTTTTTCAGCTGAGCTTTGATAATGGGGGAGAGTTGAACTCGAGGCAGGTTGCTTGTAATCTTATCAAGAATAAGAACAGGATGTGATGTGGCCAAATTTGACCCACTGAGGGAGGAGATATTCAGATGCGTGAAACCTTTGGGCTTAATGTTAGCTGCAGAAATTCCATTGATATCAGGAACAGCAATAGCAGAGCATTTTACATTTAAAATATTTGCACAACTTTGTGAAATATGTGTGGTTTGTGAAGCACTGTCTAAAACAGCACGTAAAACAAGGCTGTTCTCATTGTGAGTAGAAACGTTTACTAAAGCGGTTGCAAGCAATACGGTATTATTCTGTACATGCCACGCCCATAAGAGTAGACGACTGATTGACATGTTCAAGAGCGGGAGAATTCACTTTGCTTATACTAGAATCGATGTTTGATTCATTTGGGGTTGCTTGACCTCGATCAAAATGCAAAAGACTATGATGTCGTTTTGAGCATTTGCGACAAGTCCGTTCTGAGTTGCACTTTATAGATTTATGTGAACCAAGGCAGTTTACACAAAAGTTTTTACTTTTAATAAAGTCAAACCTGTCTTTAGCATTAATGCCCCTAAATTTAGGGCACTGATAAACTACATGAGTATTTTCAGAACAATAAATACATTTCTGAGTTTGGGTTTTGTCAGTTGACGAGAACAATGTAACATTAGGCCTATTAACTTTAGGCTTACTTACAAAGTTTGATTTGGTTTGTTGGTTACTCTTATTTTCATTTTGCGATAAAAATGTTTTGTTTGAAACAGAAGCTAACTCCGCGGCCTCCTCTTGATTACATTTATTTTCCAGAAATTTAATTAGTTCATTGATAGAAGGGACCTTTTTTGAGTCATCACGAGAATGCTCAAACTTAGTGCGAAGAGCAGAATCAAATTTACGCAAAATATGCGTTGTCAAAAGCAAACTTTCATTAGCGATATCATGACCAAGAGTTTTTAAGGCCTGGTAGTTTTCATTGTAAGTTGAGAGAAATTTCCGCAATTTTTTGACGGAAGGCCTATTAAGTTGAGGCAAATCTAAGACATTGTTAGTGTGAAGGGTGATAAGCAACCTTGTATTGTGATATCTATTGATCAGCGACTGCCATGCAATAGCATAGTTTGCGGCGTTAAGTGGCAATGATTTTACCAAACTCAAAGGCTCGTCTGAGAGACAGGGAAGCAAATATGTAAACTTTTCAATGTTACTGAGTGACTCTTTATTATGAACCGCATTTTCAAATAAGTTATGAAAAGACATCCATTGGTCTGGTTGACCGGAGAATTTACCTAAATTCAAAGTAGGCAATTTTACTCTGCGCAGGACTGCCGCAGTTGCTTGCGCTATTACACTAGTGGTAGACTGATTCAACTGCTCACTTACTGCAGGTGCAGGTATTAATGTAGAACATAAGCTACTAATATTTATATAAAGGTCAGATATTTTTTCCTGAAGTTGAGTTACCTTTTCATCCATAATGTCTTCAGGTAGAGGAGTTGTAGAGAACAATTTATTAACAAGTTTCTCAAATTCAGCATGTTTTTGAGAAGCTGTTACGGACAATAACTTCAATTTATTTATTTGATGATCAGTCAAATTTTCAGGGGTTTGGACAGTACTTAATGTTGTAACTTGCTTATCAATATTGCTAAGCCTTTCTTCAATAAGTTCACTTTGCTTGGTAAATGATGAAAACCTCATGTTGAAAGATAAAAATTAAATACACAACAAAATTCAAAGTCGGTATCAAATTCCACCTTGGAATTATTGAAAATAAATAAAAATTATTTCTTCACAGGAGGTGTCACTAATTATTATGCAAAGTATGAAATCACATTATTATGCAGAAGTTCTTTCTTCAACAATAATAAATTAATTAATGAACTGCACAAAATTATTTGAATTTATTTACTGATCAGAAATAAATTCACTTTCAGAATAATAAAATAATCATCAAAAAACAATGTCCAATAAACAATATTATTGCAGAAGCTGACCAGCTGTTTTCTTGACAGTTGAGAATCAATACTATTTGCAGATATTCAGTACAAGGAAAAGGAAGGATTTATTTCTGGCATAATGAATACTCTGGAATGCAGACAGAAGAGGGGGAGAGGGGGGTATGTCTCCTAGAGATAAGGCTCATGAAAAGGCTTGGAGAAACTCATGAATATTCAAAATTAAACATGAAACTTGACTTTCACTTCTGTGCATGTTTGGAAATGAAACATGAAAATGATCAAACGAAAAAATATGTTTGATGTTGAAAATATATAGAATATTGCCCTATAGTAGTAAATATTTCAATAAAAACTGTAATCTAATTTTTTTTGTAATAATGTTCACAAATTATTAAAAATGTCTTTGAGATAAAATAAAAAATGTCTTTCACAATGAAACTATTATCTTCAAAAGTCTTTAATATATTTCCAATGCACTGAGTTTATATCCGGCTCGAAGGACCATAAATGTAAGGACTTTTGCTAAATTGTTTTATTGTTTTATTAAGTGGACTGTATAGATTTTTAAAGTTTGATAAATTGGTGACACTAACCTTCACTATTAACTGGAGACTGTGTAGACTGAGGGGCCCCTCTGACATTTCCTGAAAATCCTTAAAGAAAGAATTAAATTCACTGTCCACCACTAAACACTGTTAAATACTTCACTTTGATTGATTTCTTCGTATATAAGACACTTTTCATAATAAAATAAGCGGTTGTGATAATTATTAAAATGATTTAAGAGAAAGGCATGTTTGAGTCCTCATACTAACAGGCTCAGCCCAAGAGTGTCTGTAGAAGCAAGAAGTTGGTCATGTGGTTAGCCAGTGACCAATCAGAGAGCTTGATTTAAATATGATGGGGTTTTGGAACACTGATGCACTCTATGAGTGAAACATTGACTATTTGAAATTAGAATTATATGGAGATTGTTGTGAAGATGGTTCTTATACTATTTGAGTGCATTATAGAAATTAAAATGAGAAATGAATATAAGTAGAAATAATTATGTACATGACATGGACATTCTTAGATAACAGTAAAATGCTGAATTGACAACCTACGCCTGTGATATTAATTAGTGAGTTTGTTTGTTGTTTATTTTATAAAACAAATAGACTTTTATTTGTTCTAATTAAATGACCAAGCTTTAATACTGAAACCTACAACATTTGAAACTCATCTTGAAATTTAGGTTAAGTTTACTGCTCAGACTTATTATTTTATAGTATTATTTTGTAGTGAATCAAAATTTTGGTTGTCAGGCATTAATGCATGAATAAAAATGTAGAGCTTCCTTCAAATATGAAGAGATTGGTGAATAAAGCTTCATATTTAATTTTTTTGTCTTATCACTTAGGCCTAGTCACTGATCAAATAATTTATTGATTTATGAAAAGGAAAAGAACAAAAAATACAGAGGCATAAAAATGAACAAATTTAGATTGCATTGAATAATGAATTTTTAAGTAACCTAATTCTGAAATTTATTTAGGCCTAATAACCTTGTTGAATTAAATGCTAAGGGAAATCAACAATGAGGGGGGGGGGTCAATGGAGGGGGGGGTCGTGTTGGGACTATGCTTAAGGGGAATCAGTAAATTTCCAAATTATTAACAGATAAGTAACTTTGCATACTTAATTGACATTTGGCCTGCATTGAAAACAATATATATCTGAACAATCAACAACCCAGGGCTATCAAGGCAAACCTTACCTTACACATTAGGATAATATGGTAGTTTCTTGCAATTACCTTAGGCTCATTATGAGAAAACTTAAATCTGCTCATTACGCCGTGCCGTAAATATCCGAATCCGGTACTATCCGATCCGAACCTGTTGTTATCCGATCCGAAACCGATCCGAACATAAGCTATCCGATCCGGATCTGATCCGATCCAAAAATTCACTATCCGCACACCTCTATTTTCAATCAAAACATCAAAAATCTGTCAAAGAAGGGGTAGCTTACTCATTATTTGACAGAGCAAAGAGCATTTGCTCAAATCAATTTGGATTAAATCAGGAAATCAAAAAAGTAGAGCAAGACTTGGCTAAGAATGGATACCCTCAATCCATAATAAGAAAGTGCAAAAACCGTAGGGCTAAACAGGATGAGTCAGAAAACACTGAAAAATTCGTTCCTATGTCAATCCCTCATGTGCCGGGATTATCGGAAAAAATTAGAAGAGTTGCTAGGAAGTTCAAAGTTAGAACCGCGTTTAGGACACAAAACACTCTTAGGCAATGTCTCGTTAAAACTAAACCAAAAAATGGCACTCAGGGATAAAAAAACTGTGTTTATAGAATAAACTGCAATAGTTGCTCTAGGCCTTACTAAGGCGAGACAAAAAGACCTTTAAATATTATAATCAAAGAACACAAAGGTAACATGAGGAAGGGCTTAGCGGATAAATCAAAAATTGCTCAATACTGCTGGTCTGAAAATCACCAGATGAATTTTGACGAAGCAAAAATAGTACACCGTGAACCTCATTTTTTCAAAAGAAAACTAATTGAAGCTTCATACATAAAACTAGCAGACCAACCAATCAGTCAATCTTCACTTGAAATAAGGCCAGTATGGCTACCTATATTAAACAAAGAATTGAAAGTCAGGGAAAATAAAGTGTCAGCAGATAGGGTTGTTACTAACAATTCTGTTCAAAATTCTCACATGTTAACCCGTAGCAAGGCCAAGGGGCAAAATCAGGTTAAAAATTATCTAAAAAACACAAACAGACACACGGAATTTGCATATCACATGTCTCTGTTTCAGGTTTTTGCCACCGGTAGCGCACCGTGATTTGGTTGGCTGTGGCCGCCGCCATTCCCGTCGCCGCCATTTCATTTCCTCCCACCAGTCTCAGCTCAGCTCTGATTGGGTGTGGACGTGCTCTCTCCTACCTGGTGATTCTTGATACTTGTGATTTCTGTGTTATTGTTTTTCTTTTCACCATAGTGTTTTTGTGACTGCTTTTACAGTTCTCTGTTTTAGCTGTGTTTCTGGTCCAGGTTTTCCTGGCTATGTGTACTAATCCTGTTATGTTTTAGGTTTTGTTCCACCTGAAGACGGGATCAGATTCCAGATCCCGAAACGTCGTGAAACTTGTTTTTTACTAATCAGTGATGGCAAATGTCCACAAAAAACCAAATCAAAATATTCATAATTTTCAAGATTACAAAGATTGCAATGTAAAAATATTTTTTCATATTCTTTACAGGTGAAAGTACAACAACCAAACTTATGCCATCTCAAAATGGGTGTGTTTACCAAATACCATAGACAGTGGACAAGTTTATTCATCGATCATTAAATAATTTACCTCAAATTATAAATTACAATTTACCTCAAATTAAATTATTATATTAAATAATTTACCTCAAATTACGGGACTAGTTGTTGCCCGTCGATACATGACAGACACGGGTCATTTTTGCACGTTATATCTTCATCATCATCATATTTATTAATTCTTACACAATCATACATCACATTAGATTTTGTCAAATGTTACATTAATCGAACATGTTACATTAATGTAAACTTTGGTTTACATGGATTAACACATTCGCTGTGGGTGGGTCAGTACTGACCCCTGACGGACTTTGCTGAGATGCGGGTGGGTCAGTACTGACCTACGGTGCCCCGGCTTAGTCAATGCTCCATGTACACCGAGCGCATGGCAGAGACGGACCTGTACTGCGTTGCCGCACTTTTTACGAAACTGTGCAACTTTGGGTAGTTCAGTTTCGGCTTCGCGCTTTTGCTCACGCGTCTGGGTCAGTACTAACCCATTCCTCGGTACTATCGTCATGACGCATGTTTGATAGTTATATTATTTTATTATTATAAATTATATATTTAATAAATAGTTTAGTAAAATAATATAAAGATTTTATGCATGATTAGTGGATTTTTCAATTTTTTCCATTCTGATATTCCTTATGGGTTATTACTGACCCATGACTTGACGACCCCAAATGTGACCCGCTGAGGGCAAAAGGTACCTTAACTTCCATTTTTTCGAAACTGAGTTATTAGTATATCCTTAATCTACATTAAACACCAAACAAACTGGTGAAAGAATTTTTAAGATATCTCAAAAAATGCCTGAGTTATAAATGTTTGAATTTTAAATATGAAAAAAATCAATTTTAGAAAATCTAGGTCAAAAGTTTAGCAAATTTCTAACCTGAATTTTTTTGTTACTACTTACATTATTTGTTATGTTTTATATATCATTTTGTCAGAAATTTAGAGCAGAATATGAATCCACCTTTGAATTTGTGTCAACTGTTTGTATTTTTTGTCAAATGTTGCTAAAATAGATAGAAGTAATAAAAAAACACAACGTTTTAAAGACAAAATGTCTTGTTACATGATAAAAACTAAAGTTAATTTTATACTCAGATAAGAATTTATTATAAAAATATTAACAAAATATGACATTATATAGGTGTCTTGACTTTTTAATTTTTTATTTGTTGACCTTCTAGTACATTTTTGTTTGTTTTGAAACTTCACTGGACCATCAGCTACGTCGTCGACTACTTCTTTTGGAAGATCCTGTATATTTTCATGATATGATTCCAGGATCAGGGCTTAGCAAGTCCTGCATTTATTCCTCACAGAACTCTCGGATTTACTTAACTTCAAAGCGGTGAAATAGCATTGGGGAAGTCAAGGTCCTCGTTCTCCGGATTGCAAGGGTCTCGAAAAAAAATTATTTAACCACGTTAAAAGTTAAATCCAGGCGTAAGATGGTCGAAATATTGTTAACATATATTGGAAACATATAAACATTAAGAAACAATAAAAATCAGAAAATGTGTTTTTTTGACCCTATCCTCTAAAACTTGCTGTCCTGTAAAATTTTATCTAGAAAGATAAGGTCCCTTTTCTCTTGGCGGGTCACAAATGACGTCATACATACTTCCGGGGAATTGTTTTACCGGTGTAAACTTTTTTACCTTTATGTACACATGCATGAAGTTAAGTTTATAGTGTAATAACACAATTTTCTCTATAATATAATAATTTTTTTAATTTGTCCATAACATATTGCGGGTGGGTCAGTACTGACCCATAACTTTGACATGACCATTTGACATCATAAATATTTCAGGGGAATTTTTGCACCACAGTTTTGAACTCACCTTATATAAAGGCAAGATTTTATGGAAAAAAAATTTCAGCACCTGGGGAAGGTTCACCATTTTTTCCCCGCAGTGAATGTGTTAATAACTTAGCCTAAAATACAGGTTCATTTAGGTACAGGTTCATTATTAGTTCTCTACAGGAATTATTCTCAACAATAAAATGTCCATATCGTTCCTAGTGTTCCAATATGTTGCACACAACTATACTTCTTATAATATTATGCTGGTCTTGATTTCCAAGACCATTAAACCTGAAACTGCACGGAACAGGCAATTTCCATTGCCTACAATAGGCACAATATTTTCCTCATTGGTTGATGTCATCTTTTCAATGAAATACATAAATGAATTAGGACTAAAACTACATTTCTACACTAAAATATTTTACTTAAGCACTTGAATTCCTGCAAGTTAAACACAAACTGTGATTGACTCAGCGTCACGATTTCGGAAATCGCTGAAAGACAAAATGTTAGCTTTTTACTGGAATCCGGTTGAAATGTTATCGTTTCATGCAGTGTGGTGTTAAAGGTGTACCTACAGTTCTGGCTGTAGCATTAGGCGAGTGGCGAAAAATGAAACTTCAGCTATGTAAATGACTTGAAAGTAGAGACACCTCCACTCCTCTACACATTTAAGTAATTGATCATATTTTCAACAGATAAAAGCACACTTTAACCATCACATATTTCAATGATCAGTAAAACAGAGAAAAGAGCATAACCGTCTATAAAACATTAGCCAAACAACATAGTTTTAATGCCATCAGCGAACTCACTCACCCACCAGCCTAATGCTGTGGCCAGAACAAATGATGGAAGCACAGCATATTATAACCATTAACATTTTTATTAAATATCTTTGGGTGGTTCGATGTGTAAAGTTCCAATGTGTAAGTTTAAATAACAAACCCAATTGCCAACATCAAAAAAATATTCACAGAAAATACTATGATTTTAGTTTGAGCTTCTGTCAAAGTAGGCTATGCCTTAAAAACAAAAATGCTGCGTCTTTCCTATAAATACACAGATGCTCTTTAGGAATACACAGGATAAACTTAAGGCTTAAACCTTAGGTCTAAACCTAGAGCCTGTTTACTTTGTCTTAGACCTTAGTAGCCAAATTAAATTCTATTAGGCTCAAAAATATCAGAAATAAGTAGGCCTAAAACTAAAACTGTAAATTTGTATTGGATTAAATGGTTTATAAAATTATCAAGAAATATGTCTTTCAAGAATTTTCAAAGGCCTATAGACAATGTAAATATAAAACTTAGTTGACCTAAAATAAATAACAGTATTAGTAAAAAGCAGACCATAGTGACACCATTTGTAATGACTTATCAAAAAGTATAGCGGGGCCATGCGAATTCGAACCTGGCTTACCAAGTTGACAACCGACGCGATACCGATGTGGCCAAAGTGGCTTGATTTCGCGCCGTGAAAGTAAGCACAATGAATTAATATCGGAACAACTGACTACTTGCTGGGGAATAAATCTATTTGTTACGATAATTTCCTTATCACGCACAGGATTTGGAGCACACGTCGAATTAAAACCAGTGAATTATTACTGAAAAAAGTGTAATCGAAGTTAATATGAGTTTTCTTAAGGTAAACTGCTACCGTATTATATAATTGTCTTGGCTAAGATTTAGTCAGATCCTCTGCAAAGTTTTAAATTACTTATACTTCCTTATTATGCTAAAAATGGTATTTACTGTGAATGTAAACCATTTCAACTAACCCGCCTTTACAATTGATTTGCCTTTTTAGTAATCATTTGGACCTATACCATTAATAGTTGCGATCAGCTGTTCCACAAAATTAAGTAACTTTAATCAAAGCCCAACAAAATTTAATAATAAAAACTTGTTTTTATAATTAGGTAACAATAAACTTCTTTGGTTTGAATAATATAAAACGGTATTATTTTTCCATTCGATTTAAAGGACAATATGTAATATTGTACACGTTTTTGGGAACTGACCATAATAAACCAAATGCTTCTTGAGCGTCTGCTCTTCTTCTGTTGTTAGACAGAATAGCATGTGCCATTAAAATCAGCTGATTTAAACTACTAAATAAAATTATTGCAAGGGTTTGGAAATTTCGATTTTTTCAATTTAAAAAAGCAAAATAATGTAAAAGTAAATAAAACCTGCAAATATAGATAAGTTGAGCTTTTATTCGGTACAAACTGCATGTAAATCGGTCCAGTGGAAGTCTCAGACGAACCGTCTGACTGAAGAATTGAAAAAGTTGACTTTCTTCCCCATGTTAAATCTCCATAAGAAAAGTTAGTTTTTCATTTTTGACCCATTTAATGTAATTTTTTTCAAAATACGAATAAAACCAGCTAATATAGGACCGAAACCCTTTGTTTTGGTACAACCAAAAAATTGCAATAAATTTTTTGCACTTTATTGAAATATTGGAAGATACCTTTGGTATTATTGGGAACAAACATGGTGACCTACCATTGGTTCTATGTGGTGACCTAAATGTGGATAACCTTGAAAACTCATGGGAAAAGGAGTGTCTCAATGACGTTTTGCAATCTAATAATTTGCATGTTACTTTTAAGCAACATACAAGAGTTGATGTTAATACAAATAGGGGTGGTCTGGACCTAGCGTTAAAATTTTTTTCGGGTGGTAAAGCAACATAAATGTAACTCAAATCCACAATTTAAAAAATTTTACTCCTCACATCCACTTGCAGAAATATTATTTTGATTTTTTTAGAAAAACCTGTACATTTACGGAACATTAAAAGATTTCTCTAGTATTTTCATACATTTTTTCAACTTTGACACTACCATCGTATTCTCCATCAAATTCTAAGTAAAAACAGATAATTTTTGGTGCCCGAAGCTTCGGAATCGTTAGTTAAATTGATTAGAACTAAGAAGTTCGATTTTTGCCAAAAAAAAAGGAAAAAATAAGCCTACATACACTTTTTTTAAGAAAAATACTAGAGAGTAACAGATTGCTGTAAAAACTGATCTAAAATCTGTGCTTTCAAAAAATATGATTAGGCATTTTATTCGCTTCCTTTTAAGTACAGCTATGTGAGTTATAACTGTGGAAAAAGAGGTTTCACCCAAATGCCATTAAATACAAACAACGGTTTTTTCGTTAATATACCTAGAATGTCTCTTTTTTATCTAGCAATAAAATAAATAAATATTTAAGATTATCCTAAAAAAATTAAATAACTTAGTGACAAGCGATAGTATGTTTGAATTTTCCTGCAAAGATAACTGGAAGGCATTTTCTAGTATCTGATTACAGCCTACCTTATCATGAGATAAGCTTCCATTGATAGATCCAGCGGATAAAATCTTTTTAATAGATTTTGGTCATTTACTCATTGTTAATTGTCTGAAGATGTCCTACTCAAATCAGGAATATGCGGAAATGCATTTTGTTTATGGTTTCTGCAATGGAAATGCAAGTGCGGCTCAAAGGGAGTACAACCATTCGCTACCCTGATAGGCGCATTCCCAGCACGCAAGTGTTTACGCGGTTGCATCAGCGATTGGTAGAACGTGGATCTGTACACAAGGAGCGGAGTGAGGTGGGTGCAGCACCTTTGGACGTGTATGTTGAAGAACAAATTCTGGACCGAGTTAGAGAAGACCCGGAGATAAGTAGCAGAAATCTTGCTGGTGAAATCGGTGTAAGTAAAACTAAAGTTTTGTCTGTTTTGCACAAAAACAATCTCCATCCTTACCATTTCACAAAAGTTCAAGGCCTTGAACCCAATGATCATGCTGCTAGAGTAGATTTCTGTCGCTACCTTCTAAATTCTGATATTGAACGATATCACTTTTCCAAAAAGATCTTGTGGACAGATGAAGCTCTCTTTACAAGACAAGGTGTTTTTAATTGCCACAATATGCATATGTGGAGTTCTGAAAATCCGCAAGCAGCAAGAGAAATGTCGTTTCAAAAAAGATTTTCTATAAACGTTTGGGCAGCTGTGATTGGTGATCGCTTCTTAGGTCCTCACATTTTTCAGGGAAGTTTGAATGGAGTGATGTACCTTGACTTTTTGCAACACAATCTGCCTCAAATTTTGGATGAAATTGATCCTGTGCACCGTCAAGATATAATTTATGAACAAGATGGAGCCCCTCCCCATTTCACAAATGACGTTCGAGATTGGCTTACTGCTAACTACCCAACATGGATAGGCCGAGGAGGTCCAGTACCCTGGCCTGCAAGATCTCCTGATCTGAATCCCATGGATTTCTTTTTGTGGGGATACATGAAGTCTGAAGTCTACGCAACTCCAGTGAATAGTGAAGAGGAACTTCTAAACAAGATCCAAATCGCAGCACAGGCCGTAAGGGATAAGCTAAGCCATAAAGTGACTGTGAGCAATGCGGAAGAGAGCCAGAGCCTGCATCAGGGAAAATGGAGGACATTTCGAAAATAAATTAAAATAAACCTGTATTTAGTTTGATAAATCCAATAATTGGAATATTTGTTTAGTACTTGTCTAGATACAAAGTTTTTTGTAGCCTCATTCTATTACTATAATAATAAATACCCCCGTTGCAGCAGACCTGCATACTCAGCGAATTTCAAATGCAAAACAACGTATTTCAAGCAAACATAGCAAGATTTGACATGTTTTGTTAAGCTCCATAAGAATAACATGGGAAATGAGTATGCAGGTTTGCTGCTACAGGTATATTAAAACTGGATGGTTTTAATTCAATATTTAGTAGATCTGAACTAGAAGAAGCCATTTACCAAGTTTTATCAAGATATGTTGAGAAATAAGCGAGATATAGAATTTTACTTATTTCCCATAAGGTTAACATTGGGACAACGTACTGTGTTTACCACTTTCAATATCTCGGTAACCAATGGGCATAGAGCAGTGATTCAAAATACTAAATTATTTGTTTTTTTGAGCAGAATTCAATGGTGCCCACAAAAATTTGATAAATTTTATTTTTCTATGTAAAAAACTCAAAAAACCCTTTTTTGGGGGGTTTTATCCCCCTTTACCCCCCCTTCCGGTGGTCCGATCGGGCTGGTTCACGAACTCGTCCAATTGATTACCACTTTACATGTCCGTACCAAATTTCATAAAGATCGGACCATTTTTGCGGCCGCTATCTTGCTAACAGACACATAGATATATATATATATATATATATATAAATTCGAACGAATAGTGTTTTTTGCTTCTGGGGGCCCCAAAACGAAAAGTTATAGTGGTCCCGAGCTTAGGTCTTACCATGAGACCTACGGTAATAGCTTCTTCCCTATAGGGGAAATTCGCTAAAACGATCATGTGTGTCTTTTTGGTTTGTTATAATGTGTTTTTTCCATAAAACCATGTTTTCCACAGTTATAACTCACATAGCTGTACTTAACAGGAAGCAAATAAAATGCCTAATCATATTTTTTGAAAGCACAGATTTTAGATCAGTTTTTACAGCAATCTTCTACTCTCTACTATTTTTCTTAAAAAAGTGTCTGTAGGCTTATTTTTTCCTTTTTTTTGGCAAAAATCAAACTTCTTAGTTCTAATCAATTTAACTAACGATTCTGAAGCTTCGGGCTCACCAAAAGCTATCTGTTTTTACTTAGAATTTAATGGAGAATACGATGGTAGTGTCAAAGTTGAAAAAATGTATGAAAATACTAGAGAAATCTTGAAATGTTCCGTAAATGTACAAGTTTTTCTAAAAAAATCAAAATAATATTTCTACAAGTGGGTTTGAGGAGTAAAATTTTTTAAATTGTGGATTTGAATCACATTTATGTTGCTTTACCACCCGAAAAAATTTTTAACGCTAGGTCCAGACCACCCTGTATAGTCAGTCAGACTATTTTATTACTAATTTGAGAAAGGCTCTTATTCTATTGAAATATTACCACCACTTCTCTCTGATCATAGTATCCTTGTTTTTAGCCTTAATATAAGTTTGTCTTGTATTCGGAGGAAAATTGAAAGAAGAAATATTAACAGAGCAAACCTAGAATTATTTCAACATTTGCTGTCAAACCAGGTTTGGCCTACTGATGATGCTTCTACTAGCGTAGATGATGATTTCAATGCATTTTATTCCACTTGCTTGTATATATTTGAAGTATGCTTCCCTAAGACTGTTTTAACTATTAAGGACAAATCACATGTTAAATGGATAACCCAAAAGGTTGTAGAGTCTCAAGAAAAACTCTTGGAATTGTACTGGCGTACAAGAGATAGGCCTAATGGTACTGTTAAGCGAGAATACGCTAGCGCTAAATCCCAACATGCTGCTCTGCTTTGTAACACAAAAAAAAGAGTACTTTAAGTCTAAAATTGAGAATGCCAAAAATATCAATAAGGAATCTTGGTCTATAGTTAGAAGTTTAACGTGTGATGATAATGTTAATAATACACATAGTTATAAGTAATAATGATGAGATCATTACACATCCAGTTAGTGTAGCGAACAATTTTAATGAGTATTTTGTATCAGAAATTGTAAGATTGACTGGACCTATTGCTCCAGATGTGAATTTTGGTGGAAGCCTAGGCCTAAACAACTCGGAGGATGGGCTTCGCTTATGGCCTGCAACTGAAAAAGAAATTCTAGAGATAATGCACAAAGTCAGTTCAAAAAATAGTGCTGGTGTAGATGAAATTTCTTGCAACATTTTAAGAGTATGTAAAGAAATAATTGCTGCGCCTCCATATTTGGAGAGCAGGCAACTGCTCAGTGACTGTCAGTACGGATTTAGGAAGCATAGGTGCACGACTGATAAATAATGGATCTTTTGGTCAGGTTGTATGATAATCTTGACGTGGTTGGTGAGCAATTGTGTATATTTTACAATATGACGAAGGCTTTTGACCTTTTGTCACACGGCATATTATTGAACAAATTAAAGTCTATGGGCATTAGTGTTACACTGAATTGGATATCGTCATATTTAATAGACCGAAACCAAATAGTAAGTATTAGGCATACTGGCCAAGATGGATTAACTCGGTGTCACCGATCGTCAATTTCTCCTCCGATCAACACAGGTGTACCCCAAGGATCGAACCTGGGACCTGTTTTATTCATTCTTTATGTGAATGATATGCCCGAATCAATAACTAAGGGTAATATCTGGCTTCTCGCTGACGATGTTAGCCATTTAATTCATTCTGAAGATGAACATTTGTTCAGAAATGAAGCCCAGGAGGGACTGAATGAGATGAGTAATTGGTGTACACAAAACAGATTGCTGTTAAATAGAGGCAAAACAAAAGTTTTAACTTTTTATAACCGAAAAAAACCAGAAAGTTCCCCGTTACTTCGTCTTGAAAATTGTAGTGTAATTGTAGACAGCCAAATCAAATACCTTGGTATAACCATCAGTGAAGATCTTAGATGGTCTCAACATATAGATTAAATGTCAGGGAGGCTAACTGCTGTCTGCTATATGATGCGCAGATTACAACCCCTAGTCGAAAAAGAAATTTTAATGAAAGTTTGGAAATTTTAATGAATTTTGGATGTTTCCATAGCATAATTAAAAATGGCATCATTTTCTGGGGAAGTAGTCCTTCGGCTCATCAAATACTCCTATTGCAGAAACGCATTATAAGAACTATCTATGAGGCACAATACCTAGCGCATTGTGAGGAGTTTTTCATTGATTTTAGATTTTAGAGTCCTGACTATACCGGCCCTTGTAATCCTGGAATCATCACTGATGGTGTAGAGGAAGCCTGACATATTTGGAAAAAATAAAAACTTACATAATTACAACACAAGACAGAAGGAAAATGTTCATGTAACATAAGTGTCAAGCACCCTGGCCAAAGGGTCCTCGCTACCTGTGCACAAAAATTTTCAACAAACTTCCTCAAGAAATTAAGAAGATCGATGACATTGAGTAGTTTAAAAATATCCTAAAGGAATATCTAATCAAGAGGCCTTATTACAATATTGATGAGTTTTTCAGCGAATAGGCCATTTACCAAATTGACGACCACGGCACCTCAGTGCTTCCAGTGGGAGAACAAAAAAAACCCTCATATGAATCGGCCCCGTAGGGTGACTATCTAATCCGTCATTTAAAAACTTTTATCTTTGAATGAGCAAAACTGCCTATCAACAGCTGAAAACTTTCTTTATTGTGCCACTACTTATTGGTGACTTGTAAAACATTACCAAAAATTACAATACTAGATACAGCATAATTATAACCGACTCAATGGGTTTTAATTATTGTCATAATCTACATCTGAAGACAAACCCCAATAATTTTTCATTTCATAATTTAGTCATTATTTAAGACAATTTAAAACTTATGAGAATTGTTCAGTTGCAGTGTTTTTGGATCCGATTTAAGGGTTGTAGCAATTTTTCGAATCCAAATTAAGTTATTAAACAAAAATCTGATTGTAAAAAAGTAAAATATTAGTGCAGATGACTCATATTGATGTACATGTTTAGGCTGAATCGCCTAAACCCAGACTACGGAGAACTTTTTTTTTTCAGGGATATTCTTTCCTTTTAATTTTCAAGTTAAAGGCATAGTTTTAAACGTTTTCAGGCAAGTACTGTGAGTTTCATCAAGTATACAGTAATGGAGACCTGAAAAAATCAGCTGGACTACTGATATCACTGTTGGAGTCTAAGATTTCACCTAAGTAGTAAGTAATTTATTTTTTTTTACTACTTCACAAAATAAAAACAACATAAGACTGAATATTTTTAAATGATGAAGTAAAGCATTTACCATTTTTCATCTCTCTGATAGCTGATATCATCTACACCTATAAAAGGCAAAGCCCTCACTCACTCATCACTAATTCTCCAACTTCCCAATAACCCAGAAGGCTGAAATTTAGTACACTGTTTCACCCTCGGACTCCGCCACAGACCCTCTCAAAAATCTTATATTATCCTTATGGCAGAATATAAATTGATGAAATGTTTATATTTAAACAGATGTGAAAAAGCAAGAAATTTAGTAGAATGTCAAACCAGCTGTCAGGAACAGAACATAAAATAAATCACTGACTAGAGATGCTTATAAGACCTTTCTTCCCTGTAACAGCTGTTATTGAAAGAGCTAATTTAAACCATTTATTTTATCTACATCATTAGAATACCCCCGTTGCAGCAGACCTGCATACTCAGCGAATTTCAAATGCAAAACAACATATTTCAATCCAACATAACGAGATTTTACATGTTTTGGTAAGCTCCATAAGAATAACATTTGGAATGAGTATGAAGGTTTGCTGCTACGGGTGTATTAAAACTGGGTTGTTTTAATTCAATATTTAGTAGATCTGAACTAGAAGAAGCTATTTACCAAGTTTTATCAAGATATGTTCAGAAATAAGCGAGATATAGAATTTTACTTATTTCCGATAAGGTTAACATAGGGACAACGTACTGTGTTTACCACTTTCAATATCTCGGTAACCAATGGACATAGAGCAGTGATTCAACATACTAAATTGTTTGTTTTTTTGAGCTGAATTCAATGGTGCCAACAAAAATTCAATAAATTTTATTTTCCTATGAAAAAAACTTTAAAAACCCATTTTTGGGGGTTTATCCCCCTTTCCCCCCCTTCCGGTCGTCCGATCGGGCTGGTTTTACGAACTCGTCCGAGGGATTACCACTTTACATGTCTGTACCAAATTTCATTAAGATCGGACCATTTTTACGGCCGCTATCGTGCTTACAGACATATATATAGATATTAGGGGTGAGCGAGTACTCGACAGTCGAGTAATTACTCGAGTAGTTGCTACTACTCGAGGTCGAGTCGAGTAGTTAGTTACCCCCGCCGTTTACGCGGCGGCCGAATTTACGTGCGATTTACGTTTGTGTAATCAAATTTTACAGACGATCGCGAGTTACGCAACGCTACATCTGCCGTTTATCCGCAATTGGCAAATTGTTCATCGCAGCTCCTCACTAGTTTCACAATAAAGCAGC
This sequence comes from Flexamia atlantica, assembly GCA_035578135.1. Classification (NCBI taxonomy): domain Eukaryota; kingdom Metazoa; phylum Arthropoda; class Insecta; order Hemiptera; family Cicadellidae; genus Flexamia; species Flexamia atlantica. Next base: position 67,133,416 of record JAQJVK010000001.1, on the reverse strand, counting down.
ATTTTCTGTTCATTTATGGCCGGCAAATACGCGCGACTTTTACGACCGTTCGCTAGTTTCGCAAAGTTGCATTTCGTTTATTTACGATCGGCAAATACACGCGATCGTTTTTCGCGGCTGACCGCGACTTTTCAAGGCTAAATTTGCCGATTTTCGGCGATCGGCAAATACGCGCGCTCGTATTTCTCGGCCGACCGCGACTTTAGCAACGCTACATTTGCCGATTTTTGGCGATCGGCAAATACGCGCGATCGTATTTCGCGGCAGATCGCGAGTTTTGAAAAGCTACATCCGCGTTTAGCCGCGACCGATAGAAATGCGCTATCGATTTTCGCAGCCGTCCACGAGTTTTTCATAACAGTAACCTCCAAAATATTTCATTAACTCATAGAAGAATGGATTTTGACAGTTATCTAGAAATACCAGATTCTGAGAGATGTCTCTGAATTCGGAAATTGAAAACTTACAGCAGCTATATTTAGCTCTGACCTACTTCAAATTTGTAATTACATTTTATCTTTGAAATGATACTCAGCCTTCATTTCCGTCTCATTTGATTTATAAAAGTGAGGAGAAAATTGTGGACTTCATTGGTAAAGTGGACTTCATAAAACAATTAGTTAAGGTTTTATAATTTTTGTATTGGGGGATATCTTATTCTTATCTGGTCGCAGATGTGTCATTCATGCTCAAGTGATTGGATGTCAAAAACAATAGTTCAGCAGTCAGGCAAGGGGGTGGGGTTGGGTTTAGAGAAATAAACAAATAACTGGGCACAGCTCTCCTCCCTGATGTTTTTAGTTCTTTCTTCCACAATTTCTCTGCTAAGGTTTTAATTAGGGCCAACAATTATTTTTAGGTAAAATATAAAACTGTTTTTGATTGTTTAAATAGAAGGCTATTAATTAAATCTTGTTACTGCTTAAATTTTACAACTATGCATATTCTACATAAATTTATTTTGTGATCTTGTTACATTAACTGATTTGTTATTTTGAGTGATTTTTAGCATAGTCAACTTATTCATTTAAAAGTAGGGTTTATGCAATGTAGGGGTATTACAATATCAGAGTTTTATTTTTCCAAGAAATATATAAATACCCCCGTTGCAGCAGACCTCCATACTCAGCGAATTTCAAATGCAAAACAACATATTTCGATCAACGTAGCGAGATTTGACATGTTTTTGTAAGCCCCATAAGAATAACTTGGGGAATGAGTATGCAGGTTTGCTGCTACGGGTACATCAAAACTGGGTGGTTTTAATTCAATATTTAGTAGATCTGACCTAGAAGAAGCCATTTACCAAGTTTTACCAAGATATGTTGAGAAATAAACGAGATATAGAATTTTTCTTATTTTCCCATAAGGTTAACATTGGGACAACGTACTGTGTTTACCACTTTCAATATCTCGGTAACCAATGGACATAGAGCAGTGATTAAAAATACTAAATTGTTTGTTTTTTTGAGCTGAATTCAATGGTGCTAACAAAAATTTGATAATTTTTTTTATTTTTATATGTAAAGAACTCAAAAAACCCATTTTTTGGGGGGTTTACCCCCCTTTACCCCCCCTTCCGGTGGTCCGATCGGGATGGTTTACGAACTCGTCCGAATAATTACTACTTTACACGTCCATGCCAAATTTCATTAAGATCGGACCATTTTTACACGAGTTATCGTGCTTAAAGACACATATATATATATATATATATATATATATATATATTTATATATTAGAGTAATTGTGGATGATAAATCTTATAAATAAAATAATTTTTTAAACAAAAAAAAGGGTACTTGTTATGAAAACTAATCTTATCAGTATATATATACGCATTTTTCATAAATATATATATTTTCATAAATATATATATTTATGAAAATGGACGAATAGTGTTTTTGGCATCTGGGAACCTCAAAAAGAAAAGTTATGATGGTCTCGGGCTTAGGTCTTACCATGAGACTTACGGTAATAGCTTCTTCCCTATAGGGGAAATTCGCTAAAACATAAGCTTAAATAAAGTAGACCAATTTTATAAGTAAAGATTTTAGAAAAGTTTGAAGAAAATTTTAGAAATTTTAAAAGAAAGGTTTTAGTTGAAATAATTAAAATTTCATTACTTTTCACAAACAACTACTCGACTCGACTCGATACTCGAGTTTTTGGCTTAATACTCGACTCGACTTCAAAATCCACTACTCGCCCACCCCTAATATATATATATATATATATATATACAGGGTGGCTGGTCATCAGTGTGACAAAACTTTTTTGCTGAAAGTACTAAGTAAATGTAACAAGAAAATTATTTTTTCAAAATTCTCACTCAAAAATTTACGTAGTTATTGAATTTATAGATTATTTGCGAAAATCTGTGTAATTTCACTTTTAACCTCAATTTTCACCACTACTAATATGTGTTTCTTCAATTTTTACAACATTTTTGAAATCTACATAACATTTTCTTCAAAAATAATCCAAATTATAACTTCTCAATTGCATTGTATTAACCTTAACTGCCTGTTAAAGTAAAAAAAAGTAATAGTTAAAAATACACCCGTCGCAGCAGACCTGCGTACTCAGCGAATTTCCATAGGCTTTATTTTTTATATGTGAGCATTCAACTTATGTAAAGGAAAATATCGTTTGAATATGTTTTGTAAATTATATTTTTAAAACTTATATTTAATCATTCATAAGCTTAAAAAATGAGGACAATTTAATAGGGGATCACATTGGTTTTTATTAGTAATGTATACATTTTTTGTATTTTATAAGTTCTTAGCCTTTTAATTTTCAATAAATGTAGTCTTGTTATAGTATATAAATGTCAGGAAACATATAATCAATAAATTCAAAATACTGGAAAAAAATAATATAATCTCATGAACAAATTAAATTCAATCATATGGTTAATATTATAAATAAAACATCCCATAGTCCCAAACATAGTTGCAGCAGACCTGCATCTCCAGCCAATTAAAAAAAATATCATTCCTCAGACTTTTAAACATACCATAATTATGCTACATTTTCAGGAAGTCTAGACCAAGACACCCCCCCCCCCCCCCCCCCCGCCTTGCACATAGTTTCTTCATAAAACTTAAAAATAATTTACATTTTTAATATAGTATATATATTATGCAAAATCATTATCAATGAACTCTAACCATTCAAAATAAGGACAAATAAAATATTCACCTGAAAATTCATATGTTCAGACTTCTATTTTCAAATTACCCGACATTAGGGTAAATGTAGGGATTTAGGGTAATTATAATGCAACTTTTGGGGAATTTCAATGAAAACAGGGTAATTATACTTTTTTAAGGGTAAAACCAAAACTAATATAGGACAACGTACTGTGTTTAGCACTTTCAATATCTCAGCAACGAATTGACATAGAATAATAATTCAAAATGCTAAATTGTTTGTTTTTTTAATCTGAATCCAATTTTGACAATAAAATTTACAAAAAAATTAATATAAAGATATCAAATCCTAAAAATAAATTTTATTTTGTCAAAAAACTGTCCTTAGAGTTAATTTAACGCGCTGGTTTTCGAACTCGAAGTTGTAAATGTCACTCTAGACGTATGTACCAAATTTCATCGCGATTGGACCTTTTTTACGCAAGTTATCGTGCCTACGGACAGGTACATATATATACTTATATTTATATATATTTATATACTTATATATATATATGCTTATATATATATATATATATATATATATATGAAAATGAACGAACGGTGTTTTTGAGGTCTTAGCTACTTCCCTATAGGGGGAAATTCGCTAAAATACTAACGAAACAAGCACACAGAAATTTTTTTTATAAACAACTTCTGATACTGTCAATTATTATTAAAAACTTTTTCATTTAATAAGCTTTAAAATGGTATGATTGAATCTAGTGTTTAAAATTTTCATACCTGAAAAATTGTATGTTGAGTGCAGGAAAGCATGGTGTCCCTAAAAACAATTGTTACACAACTGTACGTTTTGTAAATGTTTTATTACACACACACTATTGCACTACATAGATAAAAACAAGAAACATAACACAAAAAAATTTAAAAAATCTGAAATTTTTTTCACCACAGCCATAAAACAAAAGATTTAGTTAGAAATTGGCAAAATTGACTAGAATCCACACTAATTTTTTACAAACTACCTCATTACTTTATTTTATGTTCAAATTGCTTTCCAATCTCCTTTACATACACTCATGCTCTTTTTTTCTTTTTTAGTGTTTAAAATTTCAGTTGCCAGACCTTCATTTCTGTTCAGTATTTACTACAGCATATCCGTTACAAAAAGATAATATTGTGATGTCTAATCCCTGTTCTATCAATCCCTAGACATTCTTATTACTAAAAGAAGATAAACTGTACTGACTTACGTTCTGGTCGGTGAATCAAGCTATTAAAATGTCTTTTTCTAATCGGGAGTACGTTGAAATGCACTTTATTTATGGATTCTCTAACGGAAATGCTCGAGCGGCCCAGAGGGAATATGACGTTGTGGTATCCTAGTCGTGTGATTCCAAGTCCACAAGTATTTACTTAAGTCCACCAACGCCCATTGGAAACAGGATCTGTTCAAAATATCAAAAAAGAGGTAGGTCCAAATATTGATGTTTTTACTGAAGAAGACCCAGCACGGGTTGAAGAAAATCCAGAAGTGACCACTAGACAACTTTTAGTTGAGACTGGCCTTTCTCGCTGGAAAGTTTCAAAGGTTTTAAAATACAACAAGTTCCACCCGTATCATTTTACTCTAGTGCAGGCTCTTGAGGAAAATTATCATGAAGCTAGAGTTGTGTTTTGCCGCTGGTTTTTAATTGAAAAAAAATTATACAGTATGCCTTTTTTAAGAAATTATTTTGGACCGATGAGGCACAGTTTACTAGAGAAGAGGTGTTCATCTCACATAACATGCATTTGTTGGCAACTAAAAATCCAAAATCGATGAGAGAATCTTCTTTCCAGCACCGATTTAGTATAAATGTGTGGGCTGGAGTAATGGGTAATGTCATATAATTAAAGGAAAATTGAAGGCACTGAAATAATTTAGATTTGTTACAGCACAACTTGCCTCAATTTTATCCAAAGTGAAGAAGACATTTGCAATAAGATTTTCAATGCTGCAAATAAAGTAAGAGAGGCACTTTCAGGCAAGGTCACTGTGAGGGCTATACGGAAAGGAGCAAGAGCGTATGTGAAGGAAATTGGAAAGCAATTTTAACACAAAATAAAGTAATGAGGTAGTTTGTAAAAACTTAGTGTGGATTCTAGTGAATTTGGCCAATTTATACCTAAATTTTGTGTTTTATAGTTGTGGTGAAAAAAACTAATTTTCAGATTTTTTTTACTTTTTTGTGTTATGTTTCTTGTTTTTATCTATGTAGTGCAATAGTGTGTGTGCAATAAAACATTTACAAAACGTACAGTTGTGTAACAATTGGTTTAGGGACAACATGCTTTCCTGCACTCAACATACAATTTTTCAGGTATGAAAATTTTAAACACTAGATTAAAGTATACCATTTTAAAGCTCATAAAATGGGAAAGTTTTTAATAATATTTGACAGTGTCAGAAGGTGTTTATAAAAAAAATTTCTGTATGCTTGTTTCGTTAGTATTTTTTCTACTATTACATTTTTTTCTTTAACAGGCAGTTAAGGTTAATACAATGCAATTGAGAAGTTATAATTTGGATTATTTTTGAAGAAAATGTTATGTAGATTTCAAAAATGTTGTAAAAACTGAAGAAACACATATTAGTAGTGGTGAAAATTGAGGTTAAAAGTGAAATTACACAGATTTTCGCAAATAATCTATAAATTCAATAACTACGTAAATTTTTGAGTGAGAATTTTGAAAAAATAATTTTCTTGTTACATTTACTTAGTACTTTCAGCAAAAAAGTTTTGTCACACTGATGACCAGCCACCATGTATATATATATAAATTTGAACGAATGGTGTTTTCTGCTTGTGGGTGCCCCAAAACGAAAAGTTAACATGGTCTCGGGCTTAGGTCTTACCATGAGACCTACGGTAACAGCTTCTTCCCTATAGGGGAAATTCGCTAAAAAATACTTTGCCTTTGCTTTATAGCGAATTTCTTTGATGGAATTATTACCATAGGTCTCACGACAAGACCTAAGCCCGAGACTATGATAACTTTTCATTTTGGAGCTCCCAGAAGCAAAAAACACTATTCAAACTATATTTAAAGCTGAAAACACAGTACATTGTCCCTATAGAAAAATTCTATATCTCGGTAATTACTCTACATATCTTGATAAAACTTGGTATATGGCTTTTTTGGTTCAGATTCATCTGATATTGTTTTAAAACCACCAAATGTTTGCATGACTGTTGCAGTAGACCTGCAAACTCATTCCCCATGTTATTCTTATGGAAGAAATAAAATAAGGTCATGCACATAGTCTGGAGGTCTGCTGCAACGGGGGTATTTTTATGTTCAATTTAGACCCTAAAAACCTTAGAATTTTTTTGACATTAAGTCAAGGCAATTTCAACGTTTTATGTACATATACTTTCATGCACAGAAAACTGCTTTAGGATTCTCTAAGTACGCAAGGTCTGCTGCGACGGAGATAGTTATATTCCTGCTTTATGGGCCACTATATACCATACATGCGAGCAGATTCAACGATATTGGGCAAAGGCCTTCCCAGGGCAGTGGAACCCTTGAGGCCTTTATCGGCGGGGCGCTGAATCTGCTCACATGAATAGTACAGGGAGGCCAAATAGAAATACCTCCTGCGGGGGGCAGCAATTGAATAACTCCAGTCGCAGCATACCTGCGGACTTTGAGGATTCCTGAAAACATCTTTCTGGTTAATGAAAGTCCATCTTCTTTATATTTGTCCACTACCACCGACCTATCACTGCCCAAACGACTTAGAACCTTGGACCTTTGCATGGACGATCTTAGGGGCATAAGCATCCGCTAAGAACGGTTTTTTTAATTTGAAGTTTTAAGGGGTTTTGGCGGGGTCGAAGTTTATAAATTTTCCTACACAAGTGGAATGGATGATCTTTTGTTTCATTTTCAATGTTCATTCAACAAGCAGGTGGTTCAGCTTCACATACGGATACTATTTTACTGCTGATTTATAATTTGGTTACTTTCATAATGGTTTTAGCGAATTTCCCCTATAGGGAAGAAGCTATTACCGTAGGTCTCATGGTAAGACCTTAGCTCGGGACCACTATAACTTTTCGTTTTGGGGCCCCAAGAAGCAAAAAACACTATTCGTTCGAATTTTTATTTATATATATATATATATGTGTCTGTTAGCACGATAGCGGCCGCAAAAATGGTCCGATCTTTATGAAATTTGGTACGGACATGTAAAGTGGTAATCAATTGGACGAGTTCGTGAACCAGCCCGATCGGACCACCGGAAGGGGGGGTAAAGGGGGATAAACCCCCCCAAAAAAGGGTTTTTTGAGTTTTTTACATAGAAAAATAAAATTTATCAAATTTTTGTGGGCACCATTGAATTCAGCTCAAAAAAACAAATAATTTAGTATTTTGAATCACTGCTCTATGCCCATTGGTTACCGAGATATTGAAAGTGGTAAACACAGTACGTTGTCTCAATGTTAACCTTATGGGAAATAAGTAAAATTCTATATTTCGCTTATTTCTCAACATATCTTGATAAAACTTGGTAAATGGCTTCTTCTAGTTCAGATCTACTAAATATTGAATTAAAACCAACCAGTTTAAACACACCTGTAGCAGCAAACCTACATACTCATTCCCCGTGTTATTCTTATGGAGCTTACAAAAACATGTCAAATCTCGCTATGTTGGATTAAAATATGTTGTTTTGCATTTGAAATTCGCTGAGTATGCAGGTCTGCTGCAACGGGGGTATTATGGTTGTTTTGTTGTCTTTTTTAGGTGATATGTACTATATAAAAGTTAAATTTAGTTTAGTTAGTTAAATTAAAGTCATCATTGGTTTTTGTACCTTATCTGTTTAATCATAAACTCAGTATGTTGCCCTATCTTCATTTAGGCAGCGGGAGTCACAGTTTTTATCGTGAGCAAAGCCACGGGCAACTGCTAGTCATGTATATTGTTTAGGGGTCTGCAGGCCAGGCTTTTTAAGTTCTGGTCGGGCCTCTAATTTTGGCTTTCGGGTCTCGGCCCAAGAATATTTAAATAATTAATTTCGCATGAATTACCTACAACCATCGTTAAATCATGAAATTAAATGAAAAATTAGTAGATGAAAATTATAACTATTTATTGAGACCTAATAATTTTTAGTAGGTTAAAATTGAATTATAATTCAATTTTAACCTACTACAAGAAGTTAAGATAAAAAACTAATTGGTGAACAAATTCATCCAAAAAACTATGATAATCATAACAGTGATTGTTATCTTTACAAAGCCACACTTTATCACATTACGGATAAACGGCAGATGTAGCTTAGCGTAACTCGCGATCGGCTGTAAAATTCAATCGTACACTCGTAAATCGCATGTAAATTCAATCGCCGGGTATACGGCGGGAGTAATTTATCAGGCGTGGCCCGACACGATCTTGGCCCTAAATATTGCTTGCCCCGACCCGATGTCTCAGACCAGCTCTTGACCCGACCCGACCTTAAAAATTCGGGGTCCCGCAGACCCCTAGTATTGTTATTCTCTTGTGTTTAATTTTCTCATTTTATTGCTTTTCTTTAATTGTTTTAACTATTTATAGGGTATTTATTGTTGTGTAAAGCACACAGCTAGTGAATATGAGTAGCCACTGAGTGTCTCACTGGCTCATTTCTAATTGTAAAATAATGTAACCACTGAAAGAATGTCACATCAAAAAGATCTTTAAACTTCAAAAGAAAGCAATTAGAATAATAGCCAAATTACATCTGAGAACTTCATGTAAACCATTTTCCAAAACAACTTAAAATTTTAACTTTTTATGATCAGTATATTTTAGAAATAGTTTTTTGGGATTACAACAACTTGTCCGTTTTCAGGGAGAGTCAGATCAATCATATATATAACACGAGACATGAGAATTTAATTAAGCCCGCTAGCCATAGAATAACTTTGTATGAGAATTCACCCCGGTATATTGGACCAAAATTGTTTAATCTGAATCCAAATAATTTAAAAAATATCAATGTTTCCAACAAATTTAAAAGTAAACTTAAAGATTGGTTATTGACTAAGTGCTTTTATTCCTTAGATGAATATTTTAGTGGAAATTGGGTTGAATAGTAATGTATTTTTGTTTATTAAAAAAATGCATTGTCTAATTTTGAGAATTATAATATTGACAAATTTCCTGTCATTGTAATGATGTAATAACATACCGTGAATAAATAAATAAATAAATTCTTTCAGGTGTAAACATTGAAATAAAAAATTTAAAAAAATGAAAGCAAATGCAATGAAAGCAAAAAAAAACAAACAAAGAGGATTTTAATAGAAGAAATGTACGGTATATATTTTTTAGCATTCATTGATACATAAAATATTACGTATCAATGGACTTGGAAAATGTTACGTTAGGCCATCAATAACTAAATATTTATGAATAAATTTGAAATCACGTTAATATATTTGATATATCTGTTAGAGATTTGACTTGACAAGATATTCATTGCTTGTCTAAACTGGGGTTCACTTCTATTGTAAGTAGAAGTGTTGAGTATAGAATGCAGCAACTCAGGAATCAGGCCCACACCCTCAGCACAACTCATATCAACTTTATCATACTTTGCCTGGTGACTCCAAAGTATCAACCATTCCTCTATACCACCTTTTTATTTAAGATACCAAAAATTGAAACTGTCCATTCTATTTATTTCATAATCATCAGTCACAGACTCCATCATATTTAAATTTTGATCTGGATTCAACTCTAATTAGTTAAATCTACTTCAATTATTCGAACCACCAAGTGATGAGATTCTGTTCTCAGTTTCTGGCTGACACTGCTCACGGATGCTCTGCCTCTGCTGGAGTCGAACGAGCCGCCGGTGTTCTCGCACCGAGACACGGTGACGCTGATGGTGGCGCTGGAGGAGCTGGTGATGGAGAGGGTGGATCACCCGCCCGCCGCACCACCCACCGCCGTGCCACCCGCCGCCGGCGCCCTCGACGAGAAGTACCGCCTCGTGCGGCTGGCACTCACCAAGAACCTGGCCAGGGCCACGCTCTACGAGAATGCTCCTGTGGCTTGAACATTTTACGGAGCAGCTGAAAATAATTTAAGATAGATTATGTGAGCTTTGAGTTCAGCATGATTCACTCTTCTGTAAAGAGAAAAGTTTATTTTTTTTTTTATATGTGTGTTACAATTTTTGTGATCGATTTTGTATATGATAAAGATGACCTCATTCTACAACTACGTAAAAAGTTATTTACTTCCTGTCTCAAACTGGAACAAAAGTTGTGAAAGAGGATCGCCTAACTTGGGGCATTGATTCCTCTATAAGAGAAACAGTTTTAATTGTTACAAGTTGTAAAATGTTTGTCATCTGTCGGTGTGTAAACAACTTATACATAATTTTTCACGACTTCTAATCCACTTGTATCGATTTCTTCTCTTAAAGTCCAAGTAATTTGGGACCCCTTTAAACCCCCGGTCCGGGTTATTTTTGAGGAATTACCTTGCAGTATTCACAAAGTAACACTCAACTCAACAATTTCCCCAATCTATTTCATCGTCACTTTCACTATCTGTCTTGTCCAGAAAATCACTTAGGCCACTAATTTAAGAGTATTCGCTAATTTCAAGGTCATTCAAAAGTTTTTAATCCGCCATTGCGCAATGTTTACAAACACGGGCCAGCTGTCAACAAAGCAACTTTCAGAATTTCAGTGATGCAGACTGCTAATACGCAAAACAAAATATCCCAGAGACAGCCTGACTATTCCCAAATGTAACCGAAGTAAAACGAAGCATTCCGACTTCTCCAACCGCGGAAAGAGCACCAAATTTGAATCTAGGCCACGATCCTGTGTATAAGTGGGCGTGGACCAGCGGCGGGGTTTGGGTATCCCTCGTACACACGGGCGTGGACTTCAAGAGGTTAAACATTCCTATTATCTGCAAAATAGAAGCCCGAAAAATCTCAGCACTAAGTAGCATTGCTACTCAGTCTCAGTAGTACTAGACAATTGCATATACTTGGGATATATCACCCTCCTTCAAAAAACATAGCTAACTAGGAAAGAACAAATGAATTAATTGGAGAAATTTTGGACTCATTGCTTTTATTCAGTACCTCAGTTTTAATCATTGTAGTTCTAAACATAGATAGTTTAATCCCGTTAACCAACAACTTGATGAAATTATATATTCCTGCACTCCTTCTAGAATTCCATTAACTCCTACTACAATTTCAACCAATTCTGCCACCTCCATCGATGCATTTCACACTAATTAAAGAGCAAAAAATCAAATATTAGTATAAATTACAAACACATGAATCTCTAATGACACTGGTCAACTATGAATTTTAAATTTTCCTAGAACTAAAGAAAACCCCATTATCTTCATTCATATAGTCTCAATAATTTAAAAATCCCGTAAAATCCTAAGAAAATGTTCTGCAAACTGTAAAATCAATCAAGCTTAGAGCAATTTCTTACAAACTCTTGCTCTGCATTTTTCATGGCCTAATTGTTTACTAGCTGACTCACTCAAAATCAAAGCATAAACTAGAATAGACGGTGTCGTTTCTTCAAAAATCATCAAACATTTTTACAAGGAACTTTTATGACCTCTTCTACACTTATCCAACCTTTATAGTTTACAAGGAGTCTTTCCTTCAAAGATGAAAATAGCAAAAGTAATTCCTCTCTATAAACAAGGAAAAATATGCAATGGACAATTATTACAGCCTAATTTATTTTGTGCCATTTTCAAATACCATTGAAAAATAATTCTTTATAGATTACTTAAATGCTTATAGGAAAAAACAATGTTATCACAAACAGCCGTCGTGGATTTTGGAAAGGCAAATCAACGTCTAAGGCTCTGATTGTCGTAATTGGAAATATTATAGGTAATATTGAAAATGGTAAAAATATCATTGGAATCCATGTTGACATGAGTAAAGCAATTGACTGATTGATCCAAAATCTATTCCTTTTAAACTCAACTTCTTGGGCATTTGTGAGCGACACTGAAATGGATTGATAGCTACTTAGAAGATGTAGCTCAAAATGTGGAAATAGGACATATTACCAGAAATGAAATCCATGTCCTAGCGACATATGGTCAAAGGGTCTAGCCGAGCTGTACCTCAAGGGAGAGCAAATATAGATTAATTATATTTGACATCATTTTAGCCCATAACAAATCTTAAACAATAATTATACTCAATTTAGAAAAAAATTAGAAAATTCGTAAGATAGCAGGCAAAAGTTCAAAAAATCTTTGCAAATTCTTAGAAATCAACTGAAAAAATATGAAAATAAAAGAAAAACTATAACTATAATCGTAATAACGCTAAGATAACATAAACTTATAAGATTTAAACTAATAATTATATCAATTTTTTACAGGCCATATAATATATACTGTACCTGCTCCAAGTTGATAACATTTGCTCTCATCATTTAAATTATTAATTTTATTAACTGGAAACGACTAGTTTTTTTTTTTAATTTGGCTTCAAATTATATAATTTTCTTACGTTTTAAATTTTTAAAATTTAATTTTAAAAAACTGGAGCAATAGCGACGCCAAAAAAAATGTATGCTATTATTTGGATAGTAAAAAATATTTACAATTTTTTCAGAATTTTAAAAGTGGTGCAACACAGTCAAACTATCAAAATCCCTATTTTTTCAAGTTTTCCGTTCCTTAAGTTAGTTTTAAGGTCTGAAAAGTATTTTTGTAGTCTTTTTCAATGGTGGTAAAAACCATTACCATTGAAAAAGAGGCAAAATATCATACATCTTAAAGTCAACCTCAAGCAAAAACATTTGAAGTTTCAAATAGAAAACGACAATATTTCAAAAACAAAAAATTCAAATTCAAAACGAATAGCAGCATTCGAATCAGCATGGAAAGTTAGCTGAACATGATGGGTTACAACACCACCTTCCTATTTAAAATAACTTAACTCATTTAAAAATGGCGGATCCTAAATGGCGGCCAAAAAATTTTAATCCGTAAAAACCATATGGACATGACTAAAAAATTAATGGTGGTGGTTACTTGTAATTATCTAGCAATATTTTTAGATAATGTTTATATTTATACATCACAAAATGTTAAATTCTGTTAATAAACCATTTTATAATAACTTTTAATAACATGAGAGCAAATTAATTGAGTTTTTAAAAGATAATGGCATTGTTATCAGAGTAAAAATGCAGTTTGAAGTCATTGGTAAAAACATCACCTTTAGATAAAAACAGTTATTTAATATGGCTGTTCGAAGATGGCTGCCGAGTAGTAGTACTGTATCTGGTCAAAATTAATTATTTACTACTAACAATGTCTGGTTGTGGCCCAAGATTGTTATATTTGAACAAAATGTAGAAAACCAAGTATCGTGACTCTTAACACTAACCCTGTTTAAAGCAAATCATAAAAAGTACTTTTTTTAAATAACTTGTAATACAATTGAATAATATTGTTTTAATTATCATATATCGTAATGATTTAAAATTGTACAAAATACTTCCACAAGTGCAATATGAATAGAGAACTAAAACCCTAGTATCTCTACAATACACTAATATATTACAATTACAATATCAGTTCACTCTTGACTTATTAATTCACAGTCATATATTTTAAAACTTAAAAATAATATATTAAAAAATAGTGTTAATGAGGAAATTATTATTTTAGTAAATTAGTATGTTTGCTAAAAAACCAGATAGTATTATCTATGTCTCTATGTTAATTTAATAGAATGTAAAAAGTTGTGGGACTATCACTAACATTATGTATTCGTTGTGACAAAATAATGTATATTTTATTAAATGAGCCAAACACAGTACTAAGATATAAAATAAACGTATTTCAGATAACTAGTGGCTTGTGCGCAACATTTGATGCGCAATGTTAAAGGTACTTTGACATTTGCTGGTACGTTTCAGACTTTACAGAAAGGACACAACTTCAGTATAATAAAGAGCTGAATCCCTGGAACAGTGGCACTATCCGTTGACCTCAAAACAAACTCAGTTCACTTTGTTGCCAATTAAACATATGTGAAATAGTTTGGAAAACTTCTAAAGGTTAACCACAGATTGTAGCACTTAATTTATATCCCCATGGATAGTTATGAGATTTAACACAAAAATACAAACAAATTGTGACGTCATCAAGCTCGTATACTATTTAGCATCTACCTGTTCAAAAGTATACATATTGGACGGTTAGAGGGTGCTTATTATGGAAACTTCCGATTGAAGCTAAATTTTTTACCCAATAGGCAAATAGGTAGGGATAAAATTAGAAAATGTCTCTCATTGACGCTTCCACGCTCCATGATAAAGCCTCTGGCTCCACCACATACGGGAGTTAGGTTTGGAGGCCACCAACTTAGTGAATAGTTAATATAGAGGATTTTACCTTACGTCCCACAAGTTTTTCTGGTTGCCCGGGAGTAATTGCTGCTTTGTGTTTGTAGAATCAAGATTCAATGTACTTTTATTGTCCAAGTTGATGTTGCATTCAATCGCTGTTACTGTTGTAGCACACTCTTTTTGCTCAGCCAAAAGGATGACCATTCCCAAACGCACATAAAACTGGCAGAGTCATAGGCTTTCAAAATGCCAAGTTTTCTCTACACCTATCGTCTGCGCTTATCGATTGTGTTAATACAGTGGGACCTGGATAATTCAAACCTCAAGGGACCAGCTAAAAACTTCGAATTATCCATAAATTCGAATTTAAAAAGTTCTAAAGAATGAGGCCAAAACATTAAAACGTCACATTGTGAATTTAACCTCTTTATCAAATTGACACTCTAAAAGAATAAATTCATCAACAAACGCTAATTATATGGGTTCAGAAACAGAAATAACTACCCTAAAGTATAAACTACGTTCGACGCGACGTACGATAATACAAAGAAACATTTCTGCTAGAAAAAATACAGTACGTTCTACTACTTTTGAACTTGATACAGGCTACCAACTTAACCTCGTGTAACATTGACAATTGCACGCTCATTGACGTTCCGCTAAAGTGAGGGTTTTATAGGTCCGAGCTTTTGTCGACACGGTCACTACACTTATTTAATGTTACGTAAAAACTTTTAAACACTTAAAAACAAGACACTGCACAAATAAAAAAAGAACACTTTGTTTGAAGGACGATCGAAAACAACGGAATGTTGCACTGGAATTCGGAAGTTAGTTTGTGTGGTGGGGGGGAGGGAAGGGGGTCGCAGTGTTGAGTAGCCTTTGTGTCAACATAGAAAACTGCGCATCAGGTCTGGCGCATGGCTCGTCTGCCGGGAGCCGTTCTACACAGAATCAAGCGCGAAAAGTCTAGTGGCGCTGCCACGGCGAGCGCAATCCTTTTCCGAACCCTGTAAGCGTTCTGTACTGTTTAGTTTACATTATTGGTGTCGAGTTACAAGCGATGTTGGGGTAGGGTGGGAAGCCTGGGAGGTGGAAGGGATGAGTCATTTGACCATAACCTGACACGCCATAGGTCTAGCGATAATTTTTATTGAACGTTGTAGTAAAACGCATTTTCCAATGAATTTGTAACTATTTCCAGTCGTGGAATGAAATTGAATATCTTAATTTGGCACTTAAAAAATTCGAATTATCCAAAATAAAATTCGAATCATCCGCGATTTTTTAGCATTGTTTAGATACAAAATGCCAGGGACCAAGAAAATTATTCGAATTAAAGAAGATTTTGAATTATACAAGTTCGAATTATCCAGGTTCCACTGTATTTCAAATCACTTGGCTTTAAATCAGCATAAAATACTGCTAATGTAAACAAAACAGGTGTTTGTAATTTCTAATGTTTTTAAAATTCAGAGTATGTTAAAGCCCCTAAATTATAAAATAAGAAAAATCAAAATAAAAAACAGTTATTTCTTATAGTAGGTTGAACCTACATTTGAAGCTAAATTTTAAATAAACCATGTTATATCAACTTCTATCATGTGTTTTTAAACCAAATATAAGCAACAAATGTTTTAATGTAATCAAAGCAGATGTTTTTAGATTATAATGCTTTTTAAATGGCAGATATTATATCTAATTTTCTGGCGAATTTCAAGCAGTTTTAGTATTTTTCCCGCTATCACGTAATAGAGACCTTTAATTTGAGCCCTCTCCCATCTTTCTACGACTTGCCGAACGTCCACAATTTAGACGCAAGAATTGCCTTAAAAAATTAAATATATGATGTTTAAAAAAATAAATGAACTCATGACTATGTTTTGCAAGGAATACATTTATAATTCAATTTATTTGGTCTTAAAACACCAAACAATTTAGAAGGCAGTGGAACAAAGTGTTGCAGGCTGAAATGAAGGTATAGATATTGATAAGACAGGACAGGGTTGGAATGGATTATGCTTGTTAGCTTTGGGTGAAGGAAAACTCCTCATTCTAAGTTCATTGCCATTAGCTCAGTGTTAGTTTGTCATTTGAGCGTGCAGAAAACATTGAACTTAAATCCAAGAAGGTGAATCATATCTCTTAAGTAGTCTAAGTAAATTATCTCATAAGTAAGTTATCAATCTAATCATCCATTTTGATTTTTTTTAATAATCTTTTTTAAACAGCTTAGCAAAATATTAAGATCTTAGAAATGCATGGACGTTTATAAGGTACGGTAAACCATCTGCTATGAATGAGTTTTCAAAGTATGTAATTTTTTCGGGAGAGGGGGTCGAAATTCCAGAAGAATAGGCTGTACTTCCTGTACATATTTGCCTCTATCACCTAAACGAGTGATTTAATCTTCGAGCTATAATTTAAAGATATTAAAACAATTTTCTACATTTCAGCGAATTTCCCCTATAGGGAAGAAGCTATTACCGTAGGTCTCATGGTAAGACCTAAGCCCAAGACCATGATAACTTTTGGTTTTGGGGCCCCCAGAAGCAAAAAATACCATTCTTGTTATATATATGTGTGTCTGTTAGCATGATAGCATCCATTAAATGGTCTGATCTTTATGAAATTTGGTACAGAAAGGTAAAATGGTAATCAAGTCGACGAGTTCGTAAACCAGCATGATCGGACCATCGGAAGGGGGGGTAAAGGGAGATAAACCCCCCAAAAGTTGATTTTTTTAGTTTTCTACATAGAAAACTAAACATAATCCAATTTTTGTTAGCACCATTGAATTCAGCTCAAAAAACTAACAAGTAAATTTTTTGAATCACTGCTCTATGTCCATTGGTTACCGAGATATTGAAAGTGGTAAACACAGTACGTTGTGTTTACCTCTAGAATTAAAATTCTATACCTCGCTTATTACTCAACATATCATAATTAAACTTGGTTTGTGGCTTCATCTAGATGAGATCAAATGTGTTTTAGTCTGAAATCCCTGATAGTTCCATTTTCGTGGTAGCAAACCTGCATACTCATTCCCCATGTTATCCTTTTGGGAAATAAAACAAATCTGTATCTTCCTTATTTCTTATCCTTGATAAAACCTTATAAAAACCTTTATTACCTTTTACCTTTATAGAACCTTTCTTACCCTTCCTTCTTACCTTGATAAAACTTAGTAAATTGCTTCTTCTAGTTCAGATATACTAAATATTGAATTAAAACCACCCAGTTTTAGCGAATTTCCTTAAAGGAATAAGCTATTGCATAGGTCTCATGCTAAGACCTAAGCCATGTTAACTTTTCATTTTGGGGCCCCCAGAAGCAAAAAACACTATTCGTTAAAATTTATATATATATATATATATATGTCTGTTAACACGATAGCGGCCGCAAATATGGTCCAATCATAATGAAATTTAGTACAGACGTGTAAAGTGGTAATCACTCGGACGAGTTTGTAAACCAGCATGATCGGAATTCTGGAAGGGGGGGGGGGGGGTAAAGGGGAGTAAACCCCCTCCAAAAAATGAGTTTTTTACATATAAAAATCAAAATAATCCAATTTTTGTTGCCACCATTGAATTCAGCTCAAAAAACAAAATTTAGTATATTGAATCACTGCTCTATGTCCATAGGTTACCGAGATATTGAAAGTGGTGAACACAGTACGTTGTCCCAATGTTAACCTTATGGGAAATAAGTAAAATTCTATATCTTGCTTATTTCTCCACATATCTTGATAATACCCCCCTTACCGCAGACCTGCATACTCAGCAAATTTCAAATACAAAACAACATATGTGACCCGCCAAGGGAAAAGGGACCTTATCTTCCCAGACAAAATTTTACAGGACAGCAAGTTTTATAGGATAGGGTAAAAAACACATTCTCTGATTTTTATTGTTTTTTTAATCTTTATAGGTTGCCAACCAAGATTTGGATCGTCGTACACCAGAATTTAACTTTTAACATGGTTAATTTTTTTTTCAAAACCCTTGCAATCTGGAGAACAAGGACCTTGACTTCCCCGATGCTATTTCAACGCATTGAAGTTGAGAAAATTCGAGAGTTCTGTGAGGAATAAATGCAGGACTTGCTAAGCCCTGATCCTGGAATCATATCATGAAAATATACAGAATCTTCCAAAAGAAGTAGTCGACGTAGCTCCTGGTCCAAGTGAAGTTAAAAAAAAAATGTACTAGAAGGTCAACAAATAAAAAAGTAAAAGCTCTAAACACCTATATAATGTCATATTTTCTTAATATTTTTATAATAAATTCTTATTTGAGTATAAAATTAAAATTAACTTTAGTTTTTATCATGTAACAAGACATTTTGTCTTTAAGATGTTTTTGTTATTACTTCTACCTATTTTAGCAACATTTGATAAAAAATACAAACAGTTGACAAAAATTCAATGGTGGATTCATATTCAGCTTTAAATTTGTGACTAAATGATAAATAAAACATAGCCAATAATATAAGTAGTAACAAAAAAATTCTTGTTAGAAATTTGCAAAACTTTAGACCTCGATTTCCAAAAATAGATGTTTTTAATATTTCAAATTCAAATTCATTTTATTGCCATTACAACATTTTATAGTCGGAAGCAATGTTTATGTTAACAATAATTTTGATTGAAATATATTTAAAAAAACCTTAAGTAAAACTAAAATTAAAATTAAGTTCAAGACAACCTAGTTTAACCTAGTTTTCTTTTCAAGACATATGTTGAATTTTCCCCATAAATTTATTGCTTATGTTTTTACAATGGTCTATAAATTCACTAACACTGTAAATTGCATTAGCTATTAAAAATTGTTTTAACTTATTTTTGAAAGGTGTTAAATTTTTTTCATTTATTATATGAAATGGTAAATCGTTTAGAAATTTATCTCCAGATTCAGACGGTAAATTTTGAAAAATATTTAGTGTATGTTGCGTTGGCCTAAAATGATGGTTAAATCGAGTATGATAATTATGGATATCTCTTCCTTTTGTTAATTTACATTTAGAATGTGCAAAAATTGCCTTTCCAAAATGTAAATTGAAGGAAGAGTTAATAAATCCATTCTTTTGAAGATGTCTCTACAAGACTGGTTTTTTTCAATTTGAATATAATTCTCAAGGCTTTCTTCTGCAGAATGAATAAATAATCTTTTCAATTCGTTTTCTGCACCTCGGCCCCATACTATGATTCCATATCTTCCTTTTGTTAATTTACATTTAGAATGTGCAAAAATTGCCTTTCCAAAATGTAAATTGAAGGAAGAGTTGATAAATCCATTCTTTTGAAGATGTCTCTACAAGACTGGTTTTTTTTCAATTTGAATATAATTCTCAAGGCTTTCTTCTGCAGAATGAATAAATAATCTTTTCAATTCGTTTTCTGCACCTCGGCCCCATACTATGATTCCATATGATAAGTGACTAAATATTAGTCCATAATATGCTATCATTAGGCTTTTATATCACAGTATATTGATAATTTTCTGAGGACATATATTTGAAGAAACCTTGGAACAAACATTACTAATGTGATATTTCCAGGTTAGTCCTCTATCAAGATGTATCCCAAGGAATTTTATAGTGTCAACTTCCTGAACTGCGTTATTTCCTATCATTACAGTTGGACTATGTTGACATTTTGGATCTGTATTAAAATTTATACATTTAGTTTTTTCTAAATTAACTTTTAAATTTTATATCAGAAAATAACTGAATACAGAAATTTAATCTTTATACAATTTTTCTTCAAGATGATTTGCATTTTTATCTGAAATGCACAAGGTTGTATCATCAGCGTATGGTGTAAGGTTACAAAATTTTATAGATGAATCACAGTTGTTAACATTGAGTAAAAATAACACTGGGCCAAGAATATATCCTTGAGGGACTCCAGATGTTATCTCTGCGGATTCAGATAGTTGACCATTGATGTCAACTTGTTTTCTATTTTGAAGATAAGATTTTAGCCACTTATGTGGTATACCTCATATCCCATAGTTTTATAATTTGTTCAATAGGATTTTATGATTTATACAATCGAACGCTTTTGATAAGTCTAGAAAAACACCAACAGTCGAATTATGGTTTTCTAGACCAGTAACAATGTGATTGATTAAATTAACGATAGCATCATTCAAAGATTTTCCTTGAATGAAACCAAATTGCTTTTAGCGAATTTCCTTAGAAATAAGCTATTACCGTCGTTTTAACAGAACAGAATGGACAAAAAATATCCGTTCAGGGTAAGCTCAGCAATCATATTAATATTTATATTAATTGACAGCTTTTTATGTGTACTTTCTGGATATGAAGTGAGTTTATTGTTAAAACGAATTTTTACCTGCAAAAATCACGATTTGTTTCAAAATTTAACGTGGGCTTATATGGGAAATAGAATTTTCATTTTTTGAGTGTCTGTAAGCATGATAACTCTTGTAAATATCCTCCGATCGTAACAAAATTTGGTACAGACATGTAAAACTAGATTCTCTTGGACGAGTTCGTAAACCAGCCAGATCGACATATCCTAAGTGGGGTAAAGGCTCCATTTTACCCCCCAAAAATGGGTTTTTTTGAGTTTTTCAAATTTAATAATTATATTTATCCAATTATTGTTTGCACCATTGGATTTAGCTCGAAAAAACAAACAATTTGGTATCTTAAATCCATCGATATACACTACTGGATTGCGCGCCGCCTGTAAGGCATGTGTAGAGATTCCCGAGCCTACACAGCGGTGTGTTGAGGTTGCAGCCTGGCGACTCGCAGGCGCAATAGGGGCAAGAACGCGAAACCATATATTGTTGGCCATACTGAAACCTCGTGGCCTTGGGCGTAAGTTCGCGGTTAAAGCGAGCTATAAATAGATGTATATCAGCTGAGTCATGTAATCTAGATGACATATATTGTATAATAGTCTAAAATCCCCAATATTTCCATTTTCATGGCAGTAAACCTGCATACTCATTCCCCATGTTGAGAAATAAAACAAATCTATATTTTCCTTATTTCTTAGCATATCTTGCTAAAACTTGGTATATGGCTTCTTCTAGTTTAGATCTACTTAATATTGAATTAAAACTACCCAGTTTTAACATACCTGTTGCAGCAAACCTACATACTCATTTCCCATGTTATTCTTAAGGACTTTACAAAAACATATCTTATCTCGCTCGCTATGTTGGATTGAAATTTTTTTTGCATTTTAAATTCGCTGAGCACACTGTTATGTTTTTTTTTTTCATTTTTAAGGTAGCTTTTTCCCTTTAAAGACTTTTGAGGTGGAATAATGTGTTGGTATAGGCCTAGAAAAAATTGAGCTCGCCCCTCAATATGATATAATTCATGATAATGTAGATGAAGATCAAGATGAAAGTGAAATGGACGATGCAGCGGAGATGATGACAAACTACGAGATTTCCAACTACAAGGAAAATGTATTGTATTGCATTTGTGGGGTTATCGTTAGAAAAATTTATAAGAAAGTAACATGTGAAGAAAGTAGCGCAGTACTTCGTGCTGACGAATCTGATTCTGATTTAAGGTGACACACATTTCACAGATTTTAAGACTAAAGTAAACTTAAAAGGTCTCATCAGGTCTCATTATAATCTATTTAGAGTAGTTAAATCCTATCCTACTAATATTATAAATGTGAAAGTTTGGATGTTTGTGTGAATATCTGTCTTTCAACCACGTGAAAAATACTGGCCTAACTGAGCTGAAATTTTGCAGGAATAGAGCCACTATATCAGAAAAGGACATAGGCCTATTCACTTCCTTAAAATCTTCTCGGGCTATGCCCTGTGAACGTCCTTAGCTTCAATTTTATTCATTTTATAAGGATGTAAACATTCAAATACTGAATTGTAAACAGCTGTGAATACTAAAATTTGACAGTTCAAAGAACATAAGTAAGATCAGCTGTAATTTTTATCGTGAGCGAAGCCACGGGCAACTGCTAGTATGCCTATAATATTAAAACTCATGAGTTAGATGCCAAAGTTAACGACCACAAACTTACATTGCAAGTTTGTAATCATTTTAAAGGTGATGTTTTCAAAGGTCACAAAACAAATTATGAATTGCAGGGTGATCGTAAAGTATTTTAATGAAGTACATTTGTAAATGGTTTTTCAAGATCTTATCTCACCATCTAGGTAAGAAAAAGACGATAGACACTGTTAAAAAAATAAATCTAGGCATTAGACGACAGCTGGCAAAAACCATTTTGTTTTGTAACATGTAAACTTGTTGTTTCGTTAAAATTGTAAGTTAAGAACGAAGTAACAAAAATGCTTGATTGTGAACTTTCATTGTGCTTATTACACCTTTTCACATTAATTAAAACTTGAAATAAAAATTATAATTTAGAGGAAATCCATGGATATGGAATACCTGCCGAGAGTCGGTGTGGTAGTGCGGTAGAAAAACCCATGTATGTAATTTCTTTAAATTTATAATGTTTCTGCAAATTGAATATGTGGTCGAGAATGATTAATACTTCAGAAATGTCTTACGGTGCTCTGTGAAGCGTACCGGTATCGTTAAAGTGCCGCGACTAGGGCGCGACAATGATAGGATATAGAGCAGCAAGTCGCTTTTGCCCCTATTTTCCCTTCAAAGTTAGAAACGCAACCACTGCCGCCGGCTCGGGCTGCGGAGCCTACCTGCCGATCTAGTAGTGTATATCGATGCTTAAATCATTCCTTTAAGTCCATTGGTCTAAGTCCATTGGTCTCCCAGGTTCTAATTTTTTCCCTATTTTTATAGTATCAGGGCAGCAGAATGTTGGCATAGTCAATTTACTCTCTACTGAAGTTTTCAAGGAATCACTTTCAGTAATTTATCAGTTTATCAATTTATTTAATAGAATTTTTGTTTTTAAACAATTTTATGTTAATATAATTTTAAAAAATAAACATTCTTGCCTACTTCATTGTATGAAATCTTTGTGTTTTTTCATCTAAGTCATTTACCAATATTTTTTTACAAAGGTTTTGTAAAACAAGCTACAATAACTATAATTTTAATTGTAGTGACATAAATATATCACTTGTTTATTTTTATTTTTTTCGTAATAATGGATTAATTACTGGATATTTTGTAATTGGAAATTCGCTGAGTACGCAGGTTTGCTGTGACGGGGGTATTTTGATATTGCTTTTGGGCGGTATAAGAAATCACTTAATCTATTTAGAAATAATTTTTCATAAACTTTACTTAAAATTGGAAGGATTGAGACCGGTCTATAGTTATTGGTTTGAGTCGGGTCACCTTTTTTAAAGATAGGGACGACTCTCGCAGATTTTAAGCAGTCTGGAAAGATTCCAACTTCAAAAGATGAATTTATTAATTTAACTAGAGGTTCCACAATGTAGTAGGAACATTCTTTGATTAACCATGATGGTATGTATTGAAAATCAACGGATTTCTTCAGTTTAATTGATAGGAAAATAGACAGAATTTCTTTTGATGTTACAGGACTTAGCAGGGCTATGGTTTTGTGTAGGCAAATTATCATTAACAGAGGAGGACCCAGAAGTCGCTATATTCGAAAAGAAAGAGTTAAATATTTTTGAAATTTTAAGAGGGTCATCTATGTTTTTATTAGAGTAGGATTCACGTAAGTTGGCCAAAGCATGAACTCCCGTGTGCCGGCAAACACACGGCGGGTTTAAAATGGAATACCCGCCATACAAAATTGTCATATTGTTTGGTTTTTGGTATGTTTGTTGTTTTGAGTTTAATGTTTAAGGTTTTTTGGTTTTTTTTTTGTTAGGGGCCTTTGTGTTTAATCATCTCATCAAAAATTTTTATACAAGTCACATTGCAAACATTGTTGGTTACACATGGTGTCTGTTTACATTTTCTTAGAACTGTCAAATCGCCACGTTGCGTTTGTTTACAAGTTGTTATAGGTTATAGAATGTTTACAATATCGCCTATTTTTAGAAGTTTTTATTTCCATTCAACCTTTTTACATAAGCTGCCAAAGTTTAATTTGATTCTATTTCTTGATTTACAAGTATTTTAGTTTGTTTAACTGCTTGTTTATTTTTCCTGGGCCAATTTTAATAAGTTTTGGCCGCAATATGAAACAATCTCTCTTTTCAGATACTGACTTGCAGCAACTCGCCTATATTCCTTTGTAAATATTATTTCATAAGAAAATCTTAGACCAT
Source organism: Flexamia atlantica (assembly GCA_035578135.1). Taxonomy (NCBI): domain Eukaryota; kingdom Metazoa; phylum Arthropoda; class Insecta; order Hemiptera; family Cicadellidae; genus Flexamia; species Flexamia atlantica. The sequence goes on along the minus strand of JAQJVK010000001.1, from coordinate 67,108,639 downwards.
TAACCATGCCGCATCCATGACGCATCATCTCCCTGTTAATACATAATTTATTTGGAAAAGCCCCTTAGTAATATTTTAAGCCGCACAAGTGAACTTCCAGTTGCAAATTGCATCAGAACTTTCCCTTTATTGCAAGTGCTATACTAAACAGATGTTCGTTGACAATGTTTTCAGCACAGCTGGATTTTATGGTTAAGTTCGTAAGAAGATAGTAGTTTGTTTACTTTCGTTTAGGCCAACTTAGGTGAATCCTACTCTACCTTCTATTATTTTAATTTTTCTTTTTATTTCAACATTATTTTGGTTATTTATTATGTTCCATGCTGTTTTTGATACATTGTTGTAGTTGGTAATCTGTTAACTTATGTCATAAGCTTTTGCAGCTCTAATTATTTTTCTATATTTTTTTTGTATAGGCGGAAATATATCTTAAATTTCTCATCAGTTGTATTTTTAAATTTTTTATATAATAGTTTAAGATTTTTTCTAGATACCCTGATTCCTTGGGTTATTCAAGCAGTTGTTTTACTCTTTTCGATTACTTTTATGGTTTAAAGTGCAACAAGTATTTAAATGAGCTATGAAGCAGTTATTAAATTGTAAATACATATCGTTAGGAATCTCAATTTTGATTTTCAAGACTTAGTAATAAATGTGATACATTCGATTTTTTAGTCAGTCGTTTTATAAAAAAAATTTGTTGGTTCTTTTATTGGTTTCCAATTAATCTCTATGACATGAATTTTGCATTTTGTATATTTGTTATGATATTGTCAATTGCTGTGGCTGATGTGGAGTTACGCGTGTTGGTGAATTTATAGACCATTTAAGTTTAAATGTATTTAATAAATCGTTTAACCTTTTGGTTTCAGGTTTTTCAGTTTGTAGGACATCAATATTAAAATCCCCCATTATAACAAACTTTTGCTTATCTAGACAGAATTTTTTAAGGGTTCCTTCTAGTTTATTAAAAAAATTATTAATATCTCCTGATGGAGATCTGTATAAACCAATTATTAATAATGGTTTGTTGCCATTGTTTAAAATTCTTATACCGACTGCTTCAAAATCTTTTTCACAGTAAGTTTGCATTGTTCATAATTTAAGTTTGTTTTAGTAAATATGGCAACCCCACCCCCATTTAAGCAAGCATCTGTGACATGCTTCACTTAAATTATAATTTTGAATTTTAAATACATTAATTGATTCTATTGTAAAACCATGTTCAGTAATTATAAAAATATCAGATTTGATTTCATCAGCGATTATTTCTAATTCATCAGTTTTATTGGTTGCTAATTGAGCGTTTTGATGTAGGATAGTTAACTTTGAAATTTCATATTTACCTGATTTGTTTATAGAGTTTGTGATTAAACTAGGTTTTTTAAAAAACCAAATTAGATGAGTTTAATGTTGATCTTGTTGTAGTAGCATTAAAGATTTGGAGATTTTCTTGAGCCTTGGTGTTTTTAATTCAAACTTTTATAACTCAGGCATTTTTTAAGATGTCTTGAAAATTCTTTCACAGTTTGTTTGGTGTTTAATGTAGATTAAGGATCTACTAATAACTCAATTTCGAAAAAATGGAAGTTAAGGTCCCTTTTCCCTTGGCGGGTCACATATTTAAATCCAACATATCGAGATTTCACTTTTTTTGTAAGCTCCATAAGAATAACATGGGGAATAAGTATGCAGGTTTGCTGCTACAGGTGTATTAAAACTAGGTGGTTTTAATTCAATACTTAGTATATCTGAACTAGAAGAAGCCATTTACCAAGTTTTAACAAGATATGTTGAGAAATAAGCGAGATATAGAATTTTACTTATTTCCCATAAGGTTAACATTGTGACAACGTACTGTGTTTACCACTTGCAATATCTCAATAATCAATGGAGATAGAGCAGTGATCGATAATACTTAATTGTTTGTTTTTTTAACTGAATTCAGGGGTGCCCAGCCCCCCCAAGGGCAATGGCGCATGCCCCCCCCCCCAAACCAAGCCTAATGCCCCCCCCAAAGCATGACAACCACCGCCACCCTTTAATTTCTAACATTAGTTAGTATGTAATAAAAACACACACCTTATATCCTGCCCTCCCAACAGTATTGTTGCGTTTTATTTTCCAAAAAAACATCCTTTTTTATTTATTTCTTAAAAAAACAATTGAATACTAAGTATCAAGTAATAAATTGATATATCATAAAATAATAAAGCATCCCAGCATTAAGTAATAAAGTGATATCACTTCAATGTATAAAACCACATTATTTATTTATGAGTAAGTCTAGTTCCAATAGCGTGAATAAAAAAGTAACTAATTAATATGTTGTAATGAAAATAATGAAGTTTTACAGTATGTGATACTAGTGATACAATAAAAAAAAACCGTGTTGTAATGGTATATTTCGCAACAAGGGCCGAAAATGAGGTTTTGCAGGCTCGAGATCGTGTTTCAAATTAATTCGGGACGAAGTCCAGAATTTGAAACGATCGAGAGCTTCAGAACCCTTTCGGCCGAGGAACAGACGCAATTTTTTACCACACTACACATTGAAATATAACCCATATAGAGGCTAACATTAAAATCTTATTATTTATTTGACACACTTGAAAACAAAACCTTGAGGTTATGAGCGACAATACAACTTCTTTGTCATGGTTTGAACAAACACAGCTATGAAAATCATATGATCGCAACTATCCTGTCTTTGGAACCTACTGAGTGCTATATAATATGTTATGTTCTCACGTTGATTCAAGCAAATAAACGATCAGCTGACTTTCGACTCTAGGGCTGAAAGTTATTGGCCCTCTGGCGGAAAAAAACTGGTTTCGGCTACCAAATAAAGTAAGTAAATCAGGTGATAATGTAGTAGTGTGGCAAAAAATCTTTTACAGCCTACAAGTATTTTTAATTTTCACAGTTTAGTGATGCATTAATTTAATATGGTTTCCATAATGTTGGGGCGTTATTGTTTTTACAATAACCACTAACCAGAAATTAATTAATTGTTTTTTTTTAACATTTAATAAATTACGAAACGAATGAACATGACTGTAAATATAATATTATGTTGGGATTTTAAATCATTAAGCACTGAAACAGTGGTATTGAAATGGTATCATTTTCGCAGGTAGGTTCAGAAACATATTGGATGCTTGTTGGTTAAAAAACATCTTGGTCTTGGGTGCTGGTAGAGGTATGAGGAACGTCAACGTCATGTGTGCTTGTTGATTGACTTGGGTCTGGAAAGTACTTTTTCCATGGTCCGTTGTTGATTTTAATTAAGGCGTTGGCAAACTCACAAAAAACGTAATTTTTCAAGGAATTATTACAATTTGTTTTAATTCCTTGAAAAATATCGTATTTTGTGAGTACGACAACGCCTTAATTTTAGACCAATTTTTATGATATTAACAAAATTAGTGCTTTACCAATTTTTATGATAATATTAACAAAATTAGTGCTTACCTTGTAAACAGTTGGACCAAAGTAGACATATTATATATTTTTCTTATGGGAAATTTAATGTTCTTTAATTTTCAAATTTAATAGGGAATACTAAAAGTTAATAGTGTTCAAGATATTTAGGAAAAATTAAAAAAATTGTACCTTTAGGCCCTTCCAGCCCAGTCGGCTCAAGGGCTAAGGGCGGGGACTTTTGATATGTTTTACCCCTAACTAGTCCAAACAAAGTTACAAACTCAAAAATTGTGATCCATGCAATTCCCTCTATACCTCTTTTTGAGCATTCATTGCCTGGACTACTGGTTTAAAATTTCTCACAAATAGCCAAAATTCCGCCCAAAAATCATGCCCCCCCCAAAAATTTTGATGGCGCAAATTGCGCCATGCCCCCCCCCTTCTGGACACCCCTGACTGAACTCAATGATGCTAATAAAAATTGGATTATTTTTATTTTCATATGTAAAAACCTCAAAAAACCCATTTTGGGGGGGTTTACCCCCCTTTATCCCCCCTTCCGGTAGTCCGATCTAGGACTCCAACTTTCACGATTCACCTACTTTTTGAAAACTCTTTAAAATGAGGGGTCACTCAAAAAGGGTTTGCATTTAAAAATTTTGAGTTGCCCCCAAAATCCCATTTTTTTGTACCCCATTTCTGGGGGACATTCAAAATTGTTGGTAACGTCAAAAAACAATTTGGGTTAAGTTAGTATCATTCCCGTAAGGTTAATTGTTTCTCTTTATAAACAAAAAAATTAAAGAGGGGGGACAGACTTTTTTTACACACTGTATATATATATTTATGAAAATAAACGAATACTGTTTTTTGCTTTGGGGGCCCCAAAACAAAAAGTTATCATGGTCTCTGGATTAGGTCTTACCATGAGTATTACGGTAACAGCTTCTTCCCTATATATAGGGGAAATTCGCTAAAATAGGGTTTTTTGATAATCTGACTGTGTTGCACCACTTTTGAAATTCTGAAAAAAAATTAAAAATTTTTTAACATCCAAATAATAGAATAAACTTTTTTCGGCGTTGCTATTGCTTCAGGTTTCTAAAATTAAATTTTAAAGATTAAAAACGTAAGAAAATTAATAGTTTGAAACCAAATTTTAAAAATACCCCTTTGTAGGCAGTAAAAACTACTACAAATTTTGAAAAAGTTGGATTTTTCTCCTATAGATAGCCTTATAGAAATATAAAAAAGAAACTAAAAATCACATTTTGTTTATTTTTGAGGTTATATGAAGGTCTAAGAGTCTAAATACTTCAACATAGATTTATCTTTTTACATCCTATCTAAGGATATTTTTCTTTTTTCAAAAGGGCCTGGAGCATTTTTCACTAATCATAACCGGCTAGACCTTTAAAGGAGGTGTGCCTCAAGGGCCAGACCTACAGCCTATTCAATTCAAATATCTGTATTCATTAATCAAATATTACATTAAATAGTGTCAAAGAACAGAAAGTTAAATTACATAATAATCTTAAATCTAGAAGTGAATACTCCCGTTGCAGTAGACCTGCATACTCAGCGAAATTCAAATGCAAAGTACATATTTCAATCCAATATATCTGTCATTTTGTGCAGGCTGATGGCCGAAATTACAACTAGTGGTTGCCACAGAATTTTTTAGCTCTTTAAGCGAATTTCCCTATGGGGAAGAAGTAGCTAGTACTAATAGTAAGACCTACTGTCTGTTTCAAAAAGCAATATACTCAAGTTTGAACGCTTGTCATGGATAAACTATTTGGCCAATTGTTATAAATTATATACCATAATTTAGCTTATTTAATTCTGCGTTACGTCATATAAGTTAAACAAGATAAACTTCTTGGATCTAACATTAATAAGAAGAAAAGATCATCTAGAATTCGACATCTACAGGAAATCCACACAGACGAACACTACAATAAATAGTAAACCAGTACACCCGAACAGCCACAAGACTGCCGCCTTCAGATCGATGCTTTACCGAGTACATAAGATTCCACTGACCGAAGATAAGAGAAAGAAAAAAATAAATACAATAAAGGCGACAGCAAATTGTTGAGATATTGAATGTCTATTTAATTTTCCCCTTCCCGAGGTTAAAAGGAAGAGAAAATTATGGGAATTGGATATTCGCTATGCAAGCATATTTACAACTTGACGATTTATGGGATGTAACATGCGGAAAAGAATCAGATGAGAAGAAAGACAAAAAAGCACTTTCAAAAATCATTTTGGCTATCGATCCCATAAACTACTCACATATACAAACGCCAAAGGGGCAAAAGAAGCATGGAAAAACCTGGAAAAGCATTTGATGATTCAGGACTAACAAGAAGAGTAGGTCTATTAAGGACATTGATAACTACTAATTTGTCCAACTGCAAATCTATTGAAGATTATGTAGACAAAATAATAACAACTGCTCACAAGCTGAATCAAATAGGATTTAAGGTAGAAGATGAATGGATTGGAACACTTTTACTAGCAGGTCTCCCTGATGAATACAGACCAATGATAATGGGTATAGAAAGTTCAGGAGTAGCTATAACTGGAGATTCCATCAAAGTAAAACTTCTACAAGATATTCGGGTTGAAGATGAAGCTAAATCAACAAATAATGAAGCTGTTTTGTACAGCAACAAATTCAAGCCAAAACATAAAGCAAGAGGACCGACAAAGTGTCACATATGTAACAAAAAAGGTCATTTTGCAAACCAATGTTGGAACAACCCTAAAAATAAAGGGAAACAAAATGGGAAGCCATTCAAACAAGAAGATAAAAATTCCTTCTTAACGTGTTACACTTTGAATTCTGGCTCTACCGAAAATGAATGGTTTTTGGACTCATGTGCTTCTACCCACATTACTAAAGACAAAAGCAATTTGAGTGATTCTTCACCAAAACAAGGAACATCAATAATCGCAGCGAATAACTCCGAACTGGCCGTAACCGCAGTGGGAAATACCGAAGTTACAGTCACAGATGGAAAAGAAATTTACCGCATTCCAGCAAAGGATGTTTTGTATGTACCTGGTGTTGCTGCAAACTTACTCTCGGTAAGTAAAATTGTAGAAAAAGGTCACACAGTAATATTCAACCAGGACGGTGGCAGAATCATGAATGAAGATGGTAAAATAATCGCAACTTCATCCAAGGTAAATGGTATTTATAAAATAGATTCGTGTCAAAAAGGTAAAATAGATAAAGTTTTTGCCGTTGACAAAAATTGTTCGGATGACTTTCTTTGGCATAAGCGCCTAGGACACCTTAATAGGAAAAGCATGAATATATTAAAACAAGTGTCAACTGGTTTAAATGATTGCATAACCACAAATGAACCATGCGAACTTTGTGTACTAGGTAAACATCAGTGCCGGACTGGCTGCTCTGTGGGCCCTCGGCAAAAATTTGTCGTGGGCCCCCCACTTGCGAATGTTTTACACCCAATGTAATATAAAAACTTTTTTGAAACTCATTATTCTCTATACATTTAGCATGCATTTATTAATATTAACATAAGGCCAACGATATAAAGAAAATAAGTACCCGTTGACACTAGGAAATTAGGTTATAAATGGTAATGCGTGTATAATTGTATTGAAAGAGATTTACTAAAGGCTATTTAAAAACAATAAGTCTATGTTACTATATTAATAGATAAAATGTTAATGTGTGTCAATTTCTTGGAATCACATATAAGACTATATCTTAAAGACCATAATTATGATGCATGTACATTGTACACAACTAGTTTCTTCAAAAACATGAATATTTTCAAAAAAACCTGTTTACGATTATTTTTAAGTGCATAACATAACAACAATATGATTACATTATCAATATGTTGATTGTTGAATGTAGGCTATCTAACGGCAACATAAAGAGTCTGAAACCATGGTCATAACTAACTAAATCACACTATTAACATTTTCTTAAGCTCTTCACTTGAGCAAGCTATTTTGTTGATTATAGCCTCTCAATTTATGTTCTTAAACAAGTCCCTCTCGCAGTTCATCTAAGAGTTTCTTCTTCTTCAACGCAAGTTCTTGGTCCAAAGAAATTCTTAACTTATTTTTTACTATTTTAAGTTTTGAAAAAACTCTTTCGCGTGAAACCTGAGTGCATGGTATTGTAAGCAGGTATTTGTAAACAGAGTACAAATTGTTAAACAGGCCTGATTGAGATGACAGATTGTACAATATAGCAAATTCTCCTGACACGATAAACATTGGGCACACACCGTAACTTCTCTTCGGTCTTACATTGATGTTTCTCGTCATCATTACTAAGCAATTGATCATAAAAATTACTGGTACTATTTTTATCTAAAGAAAGCTTAAATACAACATAGTTTGCAGCAAACTGTTGTAGTTCCGTAATAAGTTTGGACTTGTCAACTTTTGTCACGCATGCTACAGTAGTTAATGCATCAGACTCAGACTCAGCCATTTATTGATTGATGTTTCACGATTTTTTGAAGTTTTTAGGATCCAAAACAGCACAATCCTGTAATCTCATTCTTTACAAAGCGTTCTTCAATGCTGTTTGTAGCACAATCTAAAACATTGAAGTACAGAGTTTTAAACTTTTGGGTAGGTTGGAATCAGATTCATCCTCAGCAAGTTATCCTGACATTTTCTTTTTTTCCTCATTCTTTTTTCTGGAAAATCCACTTCCATTTCTATATCTTCCATGTTTTCACTAATACATGAAGTATACATTTTACACTTTCTTAGTATATCATCAAAATGGCTGTCTTCTCTCATTTCCCGGATTTGTTGAAGTAAGCTTTTGACCAATCTCCACGCAACAGAATAATCCATATTTTTATTTTGTAAAAAAATTGAAACTGGAGAAGTTACTTTGAAGAGATCTAAGATGACGAATGATGTAAATATATTTTCAAATTTCGCTTAAAAGCACCGGCCACTTGGCCTAGACTGTTTATTTATTGTAAGCAATCACACACAGCATACTATTTCACTACTGTATATTGTCACTATTTCACTAAGCACTAAGCAATATTAACCTATAAACTCTTGATCGTTAAGTAAAGAAAGCATCGGCAATAGTAAACCTCTAATGAACTCCACGCAGACGACAACCATGCGCCCACTGTTCGCGTTCGCAACGACAACGCCTCACAGCTGATCCTGGTGGCAGTGGCGTCTAAGCAGACAGCTCACGTGGTGATAACGAATAAACAAAGACAAAATGTGTTGCCTGTGCTAAACATGGACAAATGTGTGCTGTACAGTAATCATGTAATGTTCATTATTCAAATTTATCAGCTATCTTATTGATGAATAAAATCAAAAATCTTATTTTCAAATAAAAAAACTGTGGATTTAATTTTTAAGATTGAAAAAACGGTATTTAAATAATTTTGTATTTTTGAGGCCCGTGGGCCCCTAAGGGCCGTGGGCCCTCGGCATTTGCCGACCTGCCGACCTGGCCAGTCCGGCACTGGTAAACATCAAGGTTGCCATTTCGTGCAGGTATGACACGATCCAATGATGTTCTGGAACTGGTACACACTCTGATCTTTGTGGACCAATGGAAATGACTTCCTGGGGGGGAAGCAAATATTTTCTAACTTTCATTGATGATTTTTCTAGAAAAATATTTGTGTACTTTATTTTGGAAAAATCACAAATATTAAATACTTTTGAAGAGTTTAAAAATTCAGTTGAGAGGCAAACTGGGAAGAAAATAAAAACAATTCGATCTGACAACGGGACCGAATATGTCAATGCAAAAATGAAACAGTTCTTCGTTCTGCTAGTATAACTCACCAACAGACGGTAAGGTACAATCCAGAGCAAAATGGATTCGCAGAGCGGACTAATAGATCAATAGTAGAGAAAGCTCGTTCTATGCTAATTGATGCAGGGCTAAGTAAAGAGTGTTGGGCAGAAGCAGTGGCTACGTCTGTTTATTTGCTCAACAGATGTCCTTGCAAATTCCTTAGCGGGAAAACACCTCATGAGGCTTGGAGTGGAAGAAAACCTGATTTGGGACACCTAAGAATTTTCGGATGCCAAGCGATGGCACATGTTCCCAAAGCATTGCGGAAAAAGTGGGACGCAAAGTAAAAAAAAAAACTCATTTTCATGGGTTACAGCGAATTAACCAAAGGTTATCGCTTGATTGATGCAGTAACAAAGAAGATAATATTTAGCAGAGATGTTGTTTTCTTTGAAAACACTTTCCCAGGAAATATTAGCAGCATCCAAAGTAAACACCCTCAAACAGAGACAACAGAAAAAAATACTATCCAGATTTTTTCAGAAAATGAAGCAATTGAAAAAGAAAGCCATGAAATAGAATGCCAAGTTACTGGAAACGAAGAACAAGAGGAAGTACAAGAAGGCCCAAATTCAGTTCAAGAAGAAGAAGAGCGACCCTTTAGAAGATCATCGCGCCAAAAGTAATGACAGACTTTGTGAGCTATGCAATAAACCAACATTATGACAATGAAACCGAAGATATGCCGGCTCACGTTCTAACAAAAGCCTTTCCGAGAGAAAAATATGAAAAGTGTGTAAATCAGTTTAGTTTAAAGAACTGAACAATTAAAAATACATTCATGGGGGGGGGGTGTTGAGATATTGAATGTCTATTTAATTTTCCCCTCAACTTTTCTAAGGTATGAAAACATATGGTGTGATGTAAATATGTTTTCATTATTATTGTTTTTGATGTTGATAAAATTGCTTCTTAAAAATATTGTGAGTTAATAAATAAATTATATTTTTCTCTCAATAAACCTCTCACTTAAATTCCACGCCTCTTCACGAAATGTAATGGCTTCCAGTCATTAAGGTCGTCATTGTCAGTGAGGAACTTTTTGTTCAAAGTTATTCCAGCAAGTCTGACGGCCCGCGCGCACGCGCACTGATAACTCAGCCGCAGTCTGCCAGCCGCATGAGATTTCCCAGTCACAGGCGGCATCTACCTGACTGACAAGGCGACAAGGCTCACCAGGCCCGGAATATTGACGGCGCCTGAAATTCGCCGGGTATGCAACCCTTCAATACAGACTTGTCTGCTGACATTGCGTTGGTGATTTTGCAGGAGAACTTCTCAACTTGAATCTTTGGTCAAAGCTGGCAAATCTGAGACTTGAATTTGGAAGCCAAGTTGATGGATCTGAAAGCGGAGAGGCGCGTTGAAATGAATGACTCTCTACAAGCTCAGGACGATATCACAGAACTATCCAGAGATACTATCCAGAGTGACAACTTGAAGCTAAAAGATAGTCTAAGTACATCTAATTGTAGGATTAGTAGACTAGAACTTGAAATTAACTCTCTCAAAGTTGATCTTTCAGAGAAAAGTTCCTTGATTGACACTCTTAATATTAAGTTAAAGAATCTAGAGCATGAAAAACTAGAGTTAACTAAGAAAATTGACAGTATAGGTCACTTAATCACTTTATCACTTTAATAAGACAGGTACCTCATTGAGGACGTTACCCTGAATATGAGTGAAGGATGAGTGTGATGATCGTGATGATAGTTGCGCGATCTTGTAGCCTTGTTACTGACTAAGGTTGGCATGTTCCTTAGACAGGATTGTTAATTAATAGCCCAACAACCAATGGCAGCTGGCTCCAGAAACAACCCTTCAAAAAGCTACTAACTTTTTGAAAGTTCCCAGATCGCAAGTGTTCGTAATTTTGCCTGGCAAGAGGGTCGCTGGGTCGATGATAGAATTCTAGATTCGTACTTTGAAGCTGTTAGTCTTAGTAAGAATAGTAACTGCAAATCCTTATTTGTAGGGCCTACGTTGACACAACGGATAAGGCATGGTACTTCTTTATCTGTACAGCAACAGTTATATGTGCTTGCTTTTAATAAATTTGACTATGTCTATATGTGTGTTAATAACAATGGAGCTGAGCTGAAGTCGGATAACGGTGCACACTGGAGTTTGCTTTTTGTTGATATGAAAGCTGAATGTGGTTACCATTTTGATTCTTTTGGTAACTGTAATTTTAACTCTGCTAAACAGCTTTTCACGGAAAAGTTAAAATTCAATGAATGTAGATTGTTTATAGGTCAATGCATGCAACAAAGTAAGAGTTTTGAATGCGGGATCCATGTAATTGTTAATGCTAAACTTATAAATGATGGTTTTTGTAGTAAAGTCAATCCTGGCTGTATCTCATTTGGTGACAGGAGTAGCTCCAATCATCAGGTGACAGTTAGTCCCGCATTGAATATGTCCCCACTGAATGTGCTCAAATCTTGTGCTGATAAGGAAACCCAGATACCTGCTGTTGCCTTAAATATCACAGAAAAAATACTTTGTTAGCAGTCAATGTAAAGGAGACTGTATCTCCTATAAAGTTAAAAAAAAGGGAACAATGAAGCCTGGGTGGTGGTTAAAAAGAGTAAGAGAGGTAATTATACTCAAAACGCCATCAAAATGATTAACTTTCTTAGTGAGAGTCAGTTTGATGTGTTATCTGATACCGAACCAAACTCTGATGAATTTGTAGATGAAGTGTCCGTATGTAATAAGACTCAAATTGGTACAGTATATGCCAGATTGAAAAAGAGAGTGTCCGACCGGTCCAGGTAGGCCCGGACAGCCCTAATCCACTGTTGTCACAACACCTATTGTCGTGAGGCCGGCCGGCGAGTTACTTCTTGAGTTATTCCTGGTATAAGGAATTTCGAAGCGGCCCGCAGTCACTGAGTCAGGCGCGGGAGCTGCCCACCCCCGTCGCCGGTCGGCCTCACAACAATAGGTGTTGTGACATCAGCGGATTAGGGCTGTCCAGGCCTACCTGGACCGGTCGGACACTCTCTTTTTCAATCTGGCATATACTGTATCAGTTGTAATGGTAGCTTAAGGGTTAAAAGAAACCGATTGAATAAGAAAGCTTCAAGCCAAAGTTTAACTGTCAGTACTATGTCTCCCACCAAATCCAATGATATATTGAGTGCATGTCCTAAAAATGACAACAATATCACTATTGTAGTTCCTAATGAGTCCACTGGATCTCACCGTGTTCCTTCTCCCAGGGCTGTAGCCAGCTCTGGCGGGCCCCGGTAAATATATTAGGCCGGGCCCCTCATGTCCTGGTACTGTACCCGTTCCCGACCGCCTTACCGCTGCGGTAAATTTTTCTGCGGTAAAAATTTCTGAGAGATAGTTGGCAAAATTTTAGTGACAAGCATCCTCAACCAAACTATGTGAATTCTGAAAAATCATCTGTACAATCATAATTGACTTTAACATATTTTACTCATTTTACACTCATCCTCATTGAAATAGTTAATTTTTTTAAACTGGAAACTACTGTAAAAGTTTTAATATAAATTTCTAGAAAAAACATTTCACAGCAAAGAAGTTTAGGAACGAATTATTCTGATTGTTGGATGTCGTCATGATTTAACATCCAAAACTTAAAGGTTTCTTGAAAAAACTTAATTTCTCTTTTACAATATGTTTTGAAGCCTACATAATATATTTGGACAAACAAATGGATAGCTTTTTTTGAAAACAAATTATTTATATTTAGGTTTTTAAATTATTTTGAAAAAAAACTACAAAATTTGCTGATTTAATTTGAATTTTACAGTAGAGTCTCGATAATCAAAAATCCAGTAATCCGAAATTCCGCTCAATTCGAAATGCTATTGGGAAGGATAATGTTCCCAAATCCTGAGTAAAAAAACAGGTTAAACTTTGCTTAAGGCGTAAATTGCCTTAAATTCGATTGCGCGAAATCTGCGGGAGAAATTATGCGAACGACGATCTCACGTGTTTACCAACTTCGGATCGATGAAACGTATATAGTTCGCAGGTAACTGTAGGAATAAATTTACAAAAAAGTTAACAGCCATTAAATTTACCGTCATAGGAACAACTTTGTCAAATAAGCAAATGGCCGTTTGATTCGATCGCGCAAATTTACCGTTCGCGGGTATTTAGCTCGGCAGCGGCGCGCTAGGCGGTAATTGGTCTTGACGCGATCGCGTAGTCTTCATCAATCCCGGAAAAAGGACGGAGGTAAACTCAAGAACATTTACCTAAGCCAAGCAAAGAAAACAAACAGGCCTATGATTTAATCACGGGTACAAAGTATTAATAAATTCAACACTATATTTTGTCTTTTACTGTTGTAAGAGTAAATCTTTCGTCATAAATTATTCATAATTAATTTATCATTATAGCTATCAGACTTTAGCACCTCCGTCCGTCCAGGCCAACTCTCGAAGTAGATGTTTGGCGGGGCCCGGCCCGGGCCCCCCTTGGGCCCGGGCCCCGGTAAAATTGTCCGGAAAACCCGGTCTGAGTACGGCCCTGCCTTCTCCTTCCATTACTGTAGCTCTTAGTAAGCCCAGTGAACCTCAGTATGTCCACCCTCCTAGTAGCTTGACTAATGTTTCCTATGAAAATCAGAAAAGCCTTATTGAGGTCTCTACTGATGTCAATTATCCCTCCTGTGCCCCACCTAAAGATGCCATTTCAACTGCTGGTCCCATTAACTGTGAAAGTAATGTTTTAACCCCTAATCCCAAGTCCACCAAGACTAAGATAAGGATGCTGGCGGACAGACATGGGCGTAAGTTCGCTTACCTGTTGCATAATAGATATTATGATAAATGTGATGTATCTGTTAATTTTAAACCAAATGCAACTCTAAGTAATGTGGTACATGGCCTTGAAAACGTTGTTAAAGATATAGGGGAATCTGGTCTTTTGGTGTACGGGGGACCAATGACATTGTAAATGGACACTGTAACACGGATTTGGTCGGTGTGTTGGAAAAGCTCATTCAAGGCACAAAACACACTAAAGTTATAGGCCTAGTATTAGGGTTGCCTTACAGATTTGACAAACCGTCATTCAATGAAACTATCAGTGACATGAATCATAGCAACAAAACTCTTGTTGGTGCTTATGATCATTGTAATTTTTTGAATTTGGGTAATCTAAAACAAAGGCATTATACTAGATTTGGACTTCATCTCAATCTTTCAGGCAAAAAGGTAATCTCGTCAATGATTCATACACTGAGAAAAAAGTCTAGTGGTAGACTACAGAAATAAAGAGGGAACCTCATTAAATCTTGTGCTTACCTTGCCGGATGCCATTCTTGAGGCTGCCACCAGCCTTGGCTAGTGTAAGGACTCCAGCCACATCTTGTGTGCGCCACAAGCCATCTTTGGCTGTAATTGTGATGTCATAACTTAATGACGTCACTACTATATCCTTAATTCTTGAGGTAGCAAGCATACTGGACTGGTGTGTGTTCCACTCTGACTAGTTAAAGACTCAGTACTGTCTAGTGCCAGACCCCAGCCAGCCAGCAGCTACCTCTCTTTGCGTCTGGTGTCGTTCCAACCTGGATAGTTGCAGCCCCATTACTGTCTAGTGCCAGACCCCAGATAGCTAGGGGCCACCTCTCTATGTGTCTGATGTCTTTCCACCCTGGATAGTTGCAGCCCCATTACTGTCTAGTGCCAGACCCCAGCAAGCTAGTGGCCACCTCTCTTTGTATCTGGTGTCGTTCCACCCTGGATGGTTGCAGCCCCATTACTGTCTAGTGCCAGACCCCAGCAAGCTAGTGGCCACCTCTCTTTGCGTCTGGTGTGCGTTCCACCCTTGATAGTTGTAGCCCCAGTACTGACTAGTTCCAGACCCCAGCTAGCTATTGACCTCTTCTCGTGTTGTCAGCTGGTTGGTTCCATCGATTAAAATTGATTTAGCCCACAAATCGGCCACAGATGTAGGACTTAGAATCACACTCCCCCCTAATGCTCCAGTATCAACCTTTCTGTTTAAGCCAGTTTTGATTTTATTCTTAATCCAATAATTAAATCTTTTTTTCCTAAATTTCTGCTAGTTTAACTATATTTATACCAAAAGCGTCATAATTATGTTAATGAGTTACTGTTACGTTAAAAAAAAAACTGGCTTGTTTGAAATGCTAAATAAGACATAGGAACAAGGGGCGGGTTGTGATTCAAAGAACTGTATCTGCAGTTCGCTTCTGGGCTGATTTACTTTTTACTTTACACAACACGCAGAGGCAGAAAGAGGTGGTAGCTGCTAGCAGATCGGATCTGGAACTAGGTAGTGTTATGGCTACAACTATTGTGGCAAAATTCAACATTTCTAAAATAAAAGGTTGATCTCATAAAAAGACTAATTTGATGATATGGGTTTTGGTTCCAAGCTGGCTCTTGCTTTTAATATTATGATTATAGACATATACCACAAGACTTATTTTCATTTTGATTGTTTCAAGTAAAGTGAACATTAAATTTAGCAAATTTTCAGCTTTTTAAAAATACTCAATACAGCTTCGAAGATAATTACAACAGATTATCTGATATATTATATAATTTAAAAATCAACCAAACATTATAAAAATATAAACATTTGAGAAGTTAAAATTTTGAACAAAATAGGACAAGTATGTGTCATTATAAACTTTTACAATTTCTAGTGCAACATTTTGAAGGGTACCAGATGCTTCATTGTTAAAGCTAGTATTTAATAAATAGTATAGTATATGCCAAGATAAAACTGCAATCAAAGACTTATTTAAGTAATGAAAACATTATTAAAACTTTTGTAATTTTGACACTGAATTTCATTTAATATAAATAAATTTTCTATAAACGGTTAATTTGAATGTATAGGCTAAATAAAATATTTGAGACTCCAATTGTAACAAATTTATTAATTGTAATTAAAACAAGTACAAATAAAGAACATTGAATTAATAATAATGATGGCTGTAATAATAATATCCCCTTAACCATAACTATTACTGACAAAAAATTATATAACTGCTGCAAACATGTTGGTTTCAAGAGGGGGTTCCAATCCTACAAAACTACCTGCTCCTCCCTCAAGACTAATTTTAACTTTAAAATTTGGTACACAGCCTCAACTGCTCAACCAAAGTCTTGATTTATAGCTCATTTGAAAGAGAAAAACTATTTATCGCTTCCAGTTATCAGATTTTTGATATCGCTTTAGGTTGAAATATAAAATATAAAAATAATGATTAGTTGTATTTTTATAAATTGTATTGGTTGTGATATCAAGGGAAGGATATCACTGGAATATCTGGATAATTTTGTTTAAATTATCCAGATATAAAAAAATATACTATCCTTTAAATATTAATATACTATCGTTTAAATGAGCTAGCTATAAATCTCAAAAATTTTGTTTGAGCGGTTGAGGCTGTATTGGATTTGAAAATTTGGGAGGAGCAGTTACGAATGTGAAGTTTTTCGTGACTGGAACCCTCTCTTAAAAAATACTATACAAAAATATTAACTACAGTATTACAGGCAATTATAGCTACTGTCATCATTAAAATAAAAGTATTATGCTTTAACAAAAGCTGTTACAGTAGGCCCTACTTGCAATATTATCAGCATTAAAATAATTAAGAAAAAATACAATGCAAGAATATTAGATTAGGTAACAGTTTTAGACACTACATCCATTAAAATTAAGCTTGAGAAAAACCCTTAACTGTTCTGGCCACAGTAGGCCGACTATTATAGTACTGACAATTTTATAACTGCTGCTTAAAAGTCATAAATAATCGAAAAGTCACAACTAATCACTTCTGTGCTCTGTTTCATATCTTCACAACTCCCTACCATAATTATAAAAGGCTGAAGTGTGGGACCATACCGTACATATTTCCGTTTTATCTCCTGCACCGCAGCCAAAATGTCTGTTTCACTTGAAAGAAATGAATTTTCTGTTTCGAAGGCTTGTTCAGTCCTTTTCCATGTATCTTGCTAATTTTCCTCGTGTACAGAGATAGTTAAGTAGAAGCAGGATGGCCACACTTGATTGAGGAGAACTATCCTCTGAAAAAAGGGCAGACATACCTGTAATAATCTTTATATACCAACATAATAGCAACATGTTTTTTTTGTAATGCACCATAATAGTTTTGTAAGACTGCTTGGGTGCCCTGTCAGAGGTCTGAGGGAGATTATTGAAGATGGCAAAGCACCCTGCATTATAATTTTCAAATGTCGTAAACATTGTTAATAGCCCACCGAAAATATGTCATCAAATTATTATTTTTTTAACTATAGGGCTTACTGTTTTTTCTTTACAGTTTTATTTATAAATCTGAAAAATTCCATTAAAAATTATACCGGGTGTCCCATAATAACCCCCCCATCTTTTTCCTATATTTTTCAAATATCAATCCCTCACCACCCCCAAACATTGTTGGGTAGTTAATACTTCATTTTGAGTATGTACCCAATTTCGGCCGCCATCTTGGATCCGCCATATTGGATCCAAAATATATTTTTCAAATGTAAAAGTGGAGTTGTGACCCATCATTTTACGCTAGATTTTTTCACTAATTACAATGCCGCAATCCGTTTTTTAATATCTCGATTGGTTCTTAAGATATGATTACTTTAAATTTTATTAATACTAAAAATTTATTTATTTTCAACCAATTTAAGCATTACAAATTGATAAAATAGGCTAATTTTTAGTTTTTGAGAAATTCTTATTTTTTTAAATGTTTATTAGAAATTTATTAATATCTTGAAAACTAAACATGATAATTAAAAACGGGTTGCGGCATTGAAAAAAAATCTGGATTGAACTGATGGGTCACAACACCATATTCATATTTGAAATAACTTACCTCATTTCAAAATGGAGGATCCAAGATGGAGGCCAAAACATTTACATTGGAGAAAGTTAAGTGGAAATAATTCAACAATGACTGGTGGTGGTTATTCGTCACTATCTAGCATTATTTTGTGGTTATGGCCTATTTGATCAATTTTTAATTTTTAATGTTTAAATTGGTTGAAAATAAATAAATTTAAAGTATTCATATCATGAGAACCAATTGAGATATTAAAAAACGAATTGCGGAATTGTAATCAGTGAAAAATCTAGTTTGAAATAATGGGTCACAACACCACTTTTATATTTAAAAAAAATATATTTTTGATCCAATATGGCGGATCCAAGATGGCGGCCAAAAATTGGGTACCTAATCAGAATGAAGTATTAACCACCCAACAATGTTTGGGGGTTGTGTGGGATTGATATTTGAAAAATATAGGAAAAAGTTGGGGGGAATATTATAGGACACCCGGTATATTACATGGGGAAATGTTGCATTTATTAAATAATAATATATGTAATAAAGGCAATTTTGATAAAAAAGTAACAACAAATTAAATGTGTGACATCTACAATTTTAAATTTTTCAAAACAAAATAATGCCGTTTGATTAATGATTATTCAATTACTTTGAAAAACGTAGTGTCTTTTTGCTTGTAAAAAAAAATTACACGTTGAAAACCCAGCGTAAACGCCCTCCCAATGTTGTAAGATTTAGTTAATCCCAAATTTATAATTTTAAATTTTTAGTCGAAATTGTCATTAATAATAACTTTATATTAAGTCGATGTTATAATATTACCTGATGCAATGGTTTTAAGATGTTTTATTGCCTGTTTCCTGTCCTTATCCCTAGTTTGTTGTTCCTTGGTATTTGCTATAGTCAGGATTTTATTCCTGTACGCTGTGATATTGTTTGAAAGACTTCTCTTTTTCGGGATGGAGATGGTCAAAATCTTGAAGAAACTGGAAACAAACAAAGTTTATTTAAAAAGAGTTTTTTTTAGCTGTTTATAGAAAATTCTATGTACTCTTGAAAGGAGAATTTACTATTAATGGAGTTTAAGTGAAAAAATAATAAGGTTCGAACCATAAACTTTGGCCAGAATTATCTCCCCATTATTATAATCCTATAAGCCTATTTTCTGAAAAATCGCAAATATTATTTATTTTTCTCATTAACTAAATGACATTACGTTTGCCAGTATATGCTGTTATGTCATTACAAAGGGGACAGATTGCCCCGGACCATAAAAGAACGGGGCCACATTTTCAGCTGAGTATTTTTAATTTCTTTCATCATAATAATTAATTATTTAAATATATTTAAAAAAACCGTCTATATTTTTGATTGCAAACAAAGAAAATCAAGTTGGATGTCGACTGAATAGCGCCACGGTTCCGAAAATTCAACCCTTGATTAGTGTACTCAAATAAATTACATTATTTTATAGGCCTATTTTGTACAATTCTAAGACACATTGGCAAATATATGTAGAAATACATTTAAATTGAAACCTCAAATATTAAACTCCTTGCAGCCGTTCTTGAGTTATGACTATGAAAAGAAATCCTCTCGCCTTAGGGGTATTCCTAGCCTACAAGTTTTTTTCAACTCCGTAAGGTCTTAACTTGGGTACAAGTATGTGGGAGTTAACACGATGGTCCGAAATGGCTATTTATTTTATGATTTATCTATCAGTGGAGACATATTAAGTTACTTAGTTCAAATAATGTGGTTTTATCAAGTGACGTATATTAACTTCACTTAACAAGTGGTGGTATTTAAATCAATCATGTTGTCTAAAAAACACAAAGAATTAATTTGAGGAAATATTGAAAATCATTTCAATTTCAGTCGCCTTTTCGGTTTAGTTTATTTAATGTAAAGATCCAGATTCGAACGCATTAACAAATGAGCAGTACTGACAGGATAAAAGTTAAAACTCCTTTTGAAAACAAAGTAAACATCAATACATAATTTTACCACTTCTCTGCTAGGCACCTCTACGCTGGCAAGAGCCACTGTCAGTCGTCAGTTCTGCCAGCATAAAAGTACCATTAAAATCCAAAATTATCTTCAAATTATTTTTAAAATTCACCATTCTCATTAATGTCCTTCGTACATTGTAAATGACTTTACAAAATTATTTCAAAATTACCCTTTGTTATTTGGGAATGACTTTATAAAATTAATTCGAAATTATGTCAATGAATACAAGGCAATCATTTACGGCTGGCAGAAACCATATTTTGTTTGATGTGCTATGTTGAAACGTCAAAACAAATTTAATAATCCTGAATAACAATAAAAATTACACCCACAATAGAACTTAAAACATTGTGGGCATACCAAACAACATTTGGATCAAACCACAAAAATGTAAAAGTACGATAATCGTACGTTGGAACACACTACATTAACACTTGACTTTATCGTTATGTCCCCATAACCCTGAAATTTTACCAAGCCCGCAAATATAATTGAACGATTTAACTGAGGAAGTATTTTTCAAATCGGCTTAATTTATAGGGCCTATAGTCAATGGGTAGATATGTGATCTCATGACATTTTATTATGACATTATTGACTAAACAATACGGTAACTTTTATTGCCATAAAACTCAAACTCACCGGTAAAATTCTGTTGTAAGACGTGGAGGCCCCAATCCTGCAGGAGGCGTGAAGTTTCTTCACCCATTATTCACAAAGGAAACAAAGAAACAAGTCACTATAATAAACAGTCCAACCAGTTACACCAACAACTCACTCAGGACTGCATGGGTCGAAGATTAGGGGTATGACGCTGTCATCAGTGTGATTGCGCATGCGCGGACACCTGTCAGGCACAGGTACGGTTAGAGCCCACCCTCTGGTTGGCTGGGGTACGCTGCAAACCCCAGCCTTGGAAGTACGTCGCGTCTATACGCTAGGGTCCCTCACAAACATTTTGTTTTTTGCCACATGACATTCTATATGTGACTACCACAATGCGCGCCTGGTTTTAGGCAGAGGAATACAAAATATCTAGGGCATTGAACGAGCACTAGTACAGGCTGGGGCTAAGTGTGACGTCACTGATTTCATCACACTAGCATTGGTAGTGTCCGCAACATTTGTTTATTGTTAACGCCTAGATTCTAGTCTGGACTGTTTTAACATTACACTGCTAGGAACGGACCAAAGCCAAATTGGAGATGTAATGTGGGTGACTCCAGACCACATTGGTTTACCGCATGCCGCTGGTTGTAGCGCCACGAATCATGCGAAATCAACATTCACTCGCAATCTGGAGCTCTGATTTTTCTCAGTGTAGCATGTTGTTTCCCATTTCAGGTACATTGGGTTCTACTTCTATCCCCGTTATAGTTGGAAATCGCTCTTTTAACATCAGAGGTGCCAGTATCAAACTTCTGCTCTGAAAAATGTCAGAAGGAGAAGATTCCACTCAGATCCATTTTTTAGAGAAAACAGATCCTCTCGACAAAATAACGTAGCTAGATCCGAAGTCCATGCGCCCTCTAACCCTGGGACCATAGATAAAATTATGGGTTCCCAAATACGAGTGTTGCATCAAAATGTCAGAGGATTAATTTCCAGTTTAGACGAATTTGAGATCACCGTTTCATTACTAATGCCAGATCTAATTTGTGTGACGGAACATTTCTTGAGACAAAACGAGCTAGAGATTTTGACTATCAATGGACTTTCCCTGGTTTCTTTCTACAGTCGTAATGTTTCTGGAAGGGGTGGAGTTTGTTTGTACTTCAAAGACAGGTTTAAGTGTAGCACTTTGACATTGTGGAATATTGCAAAGAGGGCATTTGTGAGTTAGCCGCTATTAGATTAGATGTGTCTCCGAAACCCCTAATCGTCGTTAGTGTATGATGGCAACACTACGACATGAAATTCTGCAGGCGCGAGCGGGAGTCGGACAGTGCAACGGTCAAGTCATAGCGGGGGCCGTCGTCAGAGTCAGTCAATCAGTCTCGTCTGTAATCTGGCGCGATGATAATCTCGGCCTCTTCCCTATCCAAACTTAGCAACAAGTCATTGACACGCTTTAAAAAAAATACTTGTTGATGGTAAATCAAATTAATTAAGATAGGCTACCGCATTGACAGTTATTATATATATTTCTATACAGGATATGAGCAATGTAAAATGAATTGGACAAAGAAAATGTTTTGAAAATTTGTATCGAAACTATCCCGACTCTGGTTGAATATCTGGTGTTATGTAAGTGAGATATGCTGTGAAAAATGCTATTGTAATTATTAAAAATATGAACTAAAAGGTTTTTGACAAAAAGCTGTCTAACAGTTAAGACGGAGGTTTCTTGAAATAGGGCGTCAGACGGGTAACGTTTGCACTTCCCAAAAGCTATTTTTAAAATCAATTTTTGCGAAACGTTAAGAGGTTCCAAAGTACTTTTAAAACACCCGCCCCAAGCAATTATTCCAAATGTCAAAAAAGACTGAACGTAAGCATAATACACCATTTTTAATTCTCTTTCATTAAGAATTTGATTAAGTTGTCTGAAAGCAAAGACGTATTTTCTAATTTTACCGTTGATAAATTGTACATGACTTGACCATTTAAGACGCTGATCGAAAACAACACCTAAATATTTGTATGTCTCAACCTTTTCAATGTAATCACAAGAACAATTGACATTCTGATAATTTGCACAAGAATGAATCAAAAGGTCGTGTAAATTATAATCTGATTTCTTACTTAAAGAAATAGGCATAAACTTGGTTTTTGAGGTATTTAAAGAGAGAGTGTTTTGGTCAAGCCACATTTTTGTCCTCATAAGATCATGCAAAGCTTTATTTCTTACCTCGAGCCATGTATTTCCTTTAATAAAAATTAAACTGTCATCGGCAAATAGAAAAATTTCCCAAATGTATCGATTTTGGAAATGTTATTTATGTAAACTAAAAAAAGAATTGGCCCTAATGTGCTACCCTGGACCACTCCGTAATCTACAGGCTGAATGTCGGCTGAATGTCAGTATTAATGTTACAAATTAAGACAAACTGAGATCTATTTGACAAGTAACTTTTGAACCACTCGAGCGCAACGCCTTTAACACCGATTGCTTCTAATTTAGAAAAAGGTTTCGCGCGATCGACTGAATAAAACGCTTTATTAAGATCTAGAAAAACTAATAATGATCGTTCATTGTTGGAAATTGAAAGGTATAATTCTTTATTTATATCAAACAAAGCATCTGAAATATTCTTATTTGAACGAAACCCGTACTGACACCCTCTTAAAATATTATTTTCCTGCAAATAATTAACAAATTGATCCTTGACAATTTTCTCAATGACTTTGGGAAATATACTTAAAAGCGATATTGGCCTAAAATTATTCATATTTTAAATTTCATTCGATTTGTTAAGAGGAAAAATCTTAGCCAGTTTAAAACAATCAGGAAATGAACCAGAAATAATGCTCATGTTAATTATATGTAGCAATGGCTTACAAAATACATTAAAGTTTAATTTAAGGGCTTCGGCCGTGATACCATCGCAGCCAGGGGCCGACCCGCCACGTAAACTGTAGACATAACGTTTGAGTTCAGTTTCAGTAACAGTTTTCAGTGAAAATGTGCAGTCCTGCGAGAAGTCGCTGTCATTCACAACTGGTTCCCCACCATCATTAATAGCATTGGCTAAGTTGGTACCTACTGAGGAGAAAAATTCATTAAAGTCATTTGCAACCCTTTTACATTCACTCGCGGTCACGGCTCTGTCTGGGATAAACTTATCTATTGGAAATGCTTCTTTTTTGCAACCCCTCCCCGAAATTTCATTGATGATACCCCAAAACTTTTTTGGACTGGAATTGGCCTCGTTTAATTTGTTACGATAATAAGTATTTTTTGTTTGTTTTAATGATCTGCTTAAGTTATTCTTCAAATTTTGGTAAAAATTGATAAGTTCATAGTTAAAAGGTTGTTTTTTAATTTACTTACTTAATTTATCCCGAGTTCTTATTTGCTGTAACAATTCAAATATAATCCATGGTTTCAATTTTTTAAATCTTGTACTGCGATCAAAAATAGGTTTTCTAGAAGCTGCAACAGAATTAGAAATTAATCTGAAAAAATAATCTGAGCAAAAATTTACATCGTCGTGACAAGTCATAATCGGATCCCAGTTGGAATTTGTAAGATAGTGAGAGAGTAGTGTGTGGTCAAGGTAAGTGCGTGGAGTGATTGAGTCAATTTGACCGCATTCAAGTCGTTATATTTAATAAATATATGATCCAGACAGGTATTAGTGTTTTGCGTCACTCTAGTCGGTTTGTCGATACACTGAGTGAAACCCGTACCTAATAGCAGTTTAAGTATCTATCTATCAGCAAGTCATTGTTTAATCTTCTATATACCTATAAAAGGCAAAGCCCTCACTCACTCACTCACTCACTCACTCACTCATCACTAATTCTCCAACTTCCCAATAATCCAGAAGGCTGAAATTTGGTACACTGTTTTTTAGGCATTAAATAGGAAAACTAAAAAGTTTTCATCCTGATCTGACCCTCGGACTCCGCCATAGACCCTCGCAAAGATCCCATATTATCCTTATGGCAGAATATAAATTGATGAAATGTTTATATTTAAACAGATGTGAAAAAGCAAGAAATTTAGTAGAATGTCAAACGAGCTGTCAGGAACAGAAGGTGATATAAATCACTGACTAGAGATACTTATAAGACCTTTCTTCCCTGTAACAGCTGTTATTGAAAGAGCTAATTTAAACCATTTATTTTATCTACACCATTAGAAAAAATTCTTTGCCTTTGTCTTTTAGCGAATTTCATTGATGGAATTATTACCATAGGTCTCACAGCAAGACCTAAGCCCGAGATCATGATAACTTTTCATTTTGGAGCTCCCAGAAGCAAAAAAACACTATTCAAACTATAAAGCTGAAAACACAGTTCATTGTCCCTATAGAAAAATTCTATATCTCGGTAATTACTCAACATAGTCCTGGCATCTGACAATGTTATCTGTGTGCAAATTTTGTCCAGAGAATTTTCCGTTTTGATTTTGTAGTAGGGGTCTAAAGAAGTGTTTTCCACTCGGGTGTCAAGCACGCAAGTGGTACGTTCTCCGGCTATGACGTCATCAATATGGCGGACAAGCAATTTTGGAATGCGTGTATTTTGAATACTATTAGTCGGATCGGAATAAACTTTTTTTTGTTTGAAAGATAATTTTTTATGCTAAACATTTTGAATTTACACATTTGTTGTATTAATAATACCTTTTTAGTAATTTTTAAAAAACCTCTTTTTTAATAAATTTGTTAAGAAAATTCAATATACAACTTTTTTACTGAAAACATGATCGAAACATGCCTATAGTAATACTTTTAGAGAATTTTAAGACCTTTTCAAAAATACCATACATTATATACTTTGCTGGAATAATAAAGTGAATAAACTGGATTAATGTTGTAAAAACGCGGAATTTTCCGTGCGGCAGACCAATCTCAGCCGGTCCAATGTTCTTTGTACAAGACAGGTAAAGAGAATTTTACTGATTTATTTTGTAGTAGGTGTATAAAGAAGCGTTTTCCACGAATGCACCTGAATCGTTTTCCGGCGATGACATCATCAATATGGCGGAATATCCATTAATAAAAACGGGTCTATTTCACATACTATTCATCCGATTTGAATAAACTTTTTTTTTGTTTAAGAGATAATATTCAAGCCTACAATTTTCGTACTGAAACATTTATTCTATTCCTAATAATTATTTTGTAATTTTCAAAAAACGTGTTTTTTAACTCTTTTTTGCTTTATTTTTGCACATGACTTTTTTCATGGAAAAATTATCAAAAAATATCTAATACAAAACTTTTAGAGCTTTTTAATACCTTTACAAAAATATCATATTTTGTATGGTTAACTCAACCATTAAAGTGAGAGAACTCAATAAATCTTTTAAAACCAACGAATTTTTCGCGTTTCTCAAGAAAATGATTCAACATCAGCAGGGTCACTGCTCTGTGTGTAAGAGAGATATGAAGAATTTTACTGCTTTATTTTGTATAAGATGTCTAAAGAAGCATTTTCCACTCGGGTGTCAAGAACGCACCGTGATCATTTTCCGGCGATGACGTCATCAATATGGCAGAATATCCATTAATAAAACGGGTCTATTTCACATACTATTCGTCCGATTTGAATAAACTTTTTTTTGTTTAAAAGATAATATTTAAACTTATATTTTTTATATTTAAACATTTATTCTATTCCTAATAAATATTTTGTAATTTTCAAAAAACGTGTTTTTTAACCTTTTTTTGCTATATTTTTGTATATGACTGTTTTCATGAAAAAATTATCAAAATATGTCTAGCATGAAATTTTTAGAGCGTTTTAATACCTTTACAAAAATACCATATTTTGTATGGTTAACTCAACCATTAAAGTGAGGGAACTCAATAACACTTATAAAACCAATGAATTTTATTGTTTCCAAGAAAATGCTTCAACCTCAGCTGGGCCACTGTGTGTATGATAGATATAAAGAATTTTACTGCTTTATTTTGTAGAAGATGTCTAAGAAAGCGTTTTCCACTCGGTTGTCAAGAATGCACCTAAAACGTTATCCGGCTATGACGTCATCAATATGGCGGAAAATCCATAAAAAACTCTATTTCACATACCATTTCTCCGATTTGAATAAACCTTGTTTTGTTTAAAAGTTATTATTTAAGCATGTAATTTTTGTACTTAAACATTTATTATTTTTTCAATAACTATTTTTAATTTTCAAAAACATTGTTTTTTAAATATAAAATTAAATTTTTGCATATATTTTTAAGGGAAACCATTATTAATAAATGCCTGGTAAAGGATTTGTAGGGCGCTCAAGGACCTTTTCAAAAATACCATATTTTGAATGCTTTGTTTAAACAACAAAGCGAGGAAACCCAATAAAACTAATAAAAATATCGAGTTTTCTGTGTTTTTTTCTAACTAAATATTTCAACCGAATATTGAGTCTTCCAACAAAAATACAGTAAGTTTGATTTTATGTAGTTTTACATTTTAAGAGCACCTACAACGGCATTATATTTATTAAAACCTTATCTGTCTGTATTTGTTGGATTAATGTAAAGCAATAAATAAAAGACATTTAAAAAATACAAAAGAACACTTTATTACTGTTCCTTAGTTATATACAATACAATTAACTGTATAAATTCCTTGGGATTCTTATATATAACCTAAGCCTATATATTTTTATGTCAAATTTTCGTAGTAGCAATACAAGACATTTAATTTTTACATGTAAGTTCCTTCGTGTTAAATGTATATTGTGTGATATATAAATGCAGATTAGATCGTCTCCCAATAGAAAATAATTCAGACCACATACTGGTAGATGTCAGACTTTTCAGCCACATCTGTAATGTAACAAGTTAAAGAGGTGCAAAATGTAGATCAGATGTAACGCTATACAAGAAGAGTTGAACAACATAAAATCAAACTTACTGTATTTTTGTTGGAATACCTCACCAAAACCTCACCTGTATTCGGTTGAAATATTTAGTTAGAAAAAAACACAGAAAACTCGATATTTTTATTAGTTTTATTGGGTTTCCTCGCTTTGTTGTTTAAACAAAGCATTCAAAATATGGTATTTTTGAAAAGGTCCTTGAGCGCCCTACAAATCCTTTACCAGGCATTTATTAATAATGCTTTCCCTTAAAAATATATGCAAAAATTTAATTTTATATTTAAAAAACAAGGTTTTTGAAAATTAAAAATAGTTATTGAAAAAATAATAAATGTTTAAGTACAAAAATTACATGCTTAAATAATAACTTTTAAACAAAACAAGGTTTATTCAAATCGGAGAAATGGTATGTGAAATAGAGTTTTTTATGGATTTTCCGCCATATTGATGACGTCATAGCCGGATAACGTTTTAGGTGCATTCTTGACAACCGAGTGGAAAACGCTTTCTTAGACATCTTCTACAAAATAAAGCAGTAAAATTCTTTATATCTATCATACACACAGTGGCCCAGCTGAGGTTGAAGCATTTTCTTGGAAACAATAAAATTCATTGGTTTTATAAGTGTTATTGAGTTCCCTCACTTTAATGGTTGAGTTAACCATACAAAATATGGTATTTTTGTAAAGGTATTAAAACGCTCTAAAAATTTCATGCTAGACATATTTTGATAATTTTTTCATGAAAACAGTCATATACAAAAATATAGCAAAAAAAGGTTAAAAAACACGTTTTTTGAAAATTACAAAATATTTATTAGGAATAGAATAAATGTTTAAATATAAAAAATATAAGTTTAAATATTATCTTTTAAACAAAAAAAAGTTTATTCAAATCGGACGAATAGTATGTGAAATAGACCCGTTTTATTAATGGATATTCTGCCATATTGATGACGTCATCGCCGGAAAATGATCACGGTGCGTTCTTGACACCCGAGTGGAAAATGCTTCTTTAGACATCTTATACAAAATAAAGCAGTAAAATTCTTCATATCTCTCTTACACACAGAGCAGTGACCCTGCTGATGTTGAATCATTTTCTTGAGAAACGCGAAAAATTCGTTGGTTTTAAAAGATTTATTGAGTTCTCTCACTTTAATGGTTGAGTTAACCATACAAAATATGATATTTTTGTAAAGGTATTAAAAAGCTCTAAAAGTTTTGTATTAGATATTTTTTGATAATTTTTCCATGAAAAAAGTCATGTGCAAAAATAAAGCAAAAAAGAGTTAAAAAACACGTTTTTTGAAAATTACAAAATAATTATTAGGAATAGAATAAATGTTTCAGTACGAAAATTGTAGGCTTGAATATTATCTCTTAAACAAAAAAAAAGTTTATTCAAATCGGATGAATAGTATGTGAAATAGACCCGTTTTTATTAATGGATATTCCGCCATATTGATGACGTCATCTTCGGAAAACGATTCAGGTGCATTCTTGACACCCGAGTGGAAAACGCTACTTTATACACCTACTACAAAATAAATCAGTAAAATTCTCTTTACCTGTCTTGTACAAAGAACATTGGACCGGCTGAGATTGGTCTGCCGCACGGAAAATTCCGCGTTTTTACAAAATTAATCCAGTTTATTCACTTTATTATTCCAGCAAAGTATATAATGTATGGTATTTTTGAAAAGGTCTTAAAATTCTCTAAAAGTTTTACTATAGGCATGTTTCGATCATGTTTTCAGTAAAAAAGTTGTATATTGAATTTTCTTAACAGATTTATTAAAAAAGAGGTTTTTTAAAAATTACTAAAAAAGTATTATTATTACAACAAATGTGTAAATACAAAATGTTTAGCATAAAAAATTATCTTTCAAACAAAAAAAGTTTATTCCGATCCGACTAATAGTATTCAAAATACATGCATTCCAAAATTGCTTGTCCGCCATATTGATGACGTCATAGCCGGAGAACGTACCACTTGCGTGCTTGACACCCGAGTGGAAAACACTTCTTTAGACCCCTACTACAAAATCAAAACGGAAAATTCTCTGGACAAAATTTGCACACAGATAACATTATCAGATGCCGGACTAACATATCTTGATAAAACTTGGTATGTGGCTTTTTTGGTTCAGATTCACCTGTTATTGTTTTAAAACAACCAAATTTTTGCATGACTGTTGCAGTAGACCTGCATACTCATTCCCTATGTTATTCTTATGGAGGAAATAAAATAAGTCCATGCACATAGTCTGGAGGTCTGCTGCAACTGAGGTATTTTTATGTTCAAAATAGACCCTAAAAACACTAGAATTTTTTCGATATTAAATCAAGGCAATTTCTACGTGTTACGTACATATACTTTCATGAAACAGAAAATTGCTTTAGGATTCTCTAAGTACGCAAGGTCTGCTGCGACGGAGATTTTATATTCCTGCTTAAGGGCCACTGTACAGGGTATCCAACTTAACTGTGCCACCATGGCTATCTCAGAAACTATTGGATCTAGAGAAAACTTTAAACGGGGGAATTCAACTACTTTTTTAAGATATTTAAAAATATGAATTCCATTTTCTCCTAAATTGCCGCCATTTTCCAATATGGCGGACAACTTTAATTTTTCTTATGGAACACCCTATATTTTATGGCATATTTGGATTTTACGCTATTTTAAAGAACTGCACTATATTACTGTTGCACTATATTACTGCTCTTTGTTTTTTTTATACTGTAAGTAGTTAGAAATCTTAGAAATTTATGGTTTTATTTATTTAGTAATTAATTAATTGTGAAAGGTAAATATTTTGGACATTTAGGCACTTCTTTATTTTTTTTTGCATTTATGTGCACATGGACATTTAGGCTGCTGCGTGACGATGCTTATAGACGACAATGAAAATAATAATTTAGATTTTATTGAGTGCTTGGAATTGAAATCAATTACAGAATGCATGCCGTTTTTTGACAAAGATATTCATGCCTTAAAAGTGTTTCATTCAAATGTAAGAAGTTTTTCGAAGAATTTTGATAATGTTTTAATTTATTTAGAAGCTTTAAAAGTTAAATTTGATGTAATAGTTCTCTCTGAATGTTGGTTGAGTGGGGGGAAGTGGCTCACATTGACGGGTATGACTTTACTAAAACTGATACGCAGATTAACAGGAATGACGGAGTTGTTGTTTTTACACACAAACGACTTGCAGCTACTATTAAACAAGTTAATATAAATAACGTTTTTGGCATTTCGTTGGATTTTTCTTTTTCTAACAAAAGTTTTAATGTGTTAGCAGTTTACCGTACTTTTGATAGTGATATTCCTACTTTTTTGAATGGCCTGGAAACCTATTACAATCATATTAACAAGGATAAAAAGTGTATTTTCGTGGGAGACATAAATATTGATCTTTTTAAATCTGGCGCAATATCCGACTCTTATTCAAACTGTTTACTTGGTGCGGGCCTGACTCAGTGTGTTGACAAACCGACTAGAGTGACTCAAATTAGCTCGAGCTGCATTGACCACTTTTTTGTACGTTACCATGACTTATCTAAAGTAAAAGCAGCTGTTATCCACTCGCAAATCACAGATCACTACAGTATTGCGCTCACTATCTTTGACACTGATAACGCACACGCAGACACACAACAAAACACTGATACTCCTCCCCGCACCTACAGTGACCAAACACTACTGACTGGACATATTGCTCGAGTTGACTGGAGCCCCGTTTTGAATAGTCATGATGTAAATAACTGTTCAATACTTTTCTGTAACCAAATAAAAGACTGCTTAGCGGCATCTGAAAAAACGTCCTTTTATGGTAGGTCTAAATTTAAAAAACAAAACCTTGGATCAGTACTGATCTAATTAAACTAATTAGGGAAGTAGGGGTTGTTGGAGCTAGCCAGGCCAGCTGACATAGGCAAAATTATAAAATAATGTCGTAATTGTGACGTATGGGTGACGTGTTTTTGACGTATTGGTGACGTATTTGATGACGGATGTGTTACGTAGTGATGATGTCACTGAGGCGATGACGTGTAGGTTTAAAAGGTTGGGTTTTGAAGTGACGATGTCGAGGTGGACGTCGCGACGGCGACGCCGAGAGGCCGGTGGGACGGGGGACGGGACACGCCGAGAGGACGGTGGACAGCGCAGCGCGCCGGCCGGCGGTGCAGTGCGGCCGGGGTCACCAGTCGTACTGTGAGTGGCCAGGTCGGTTATACATAGATGGTTTTAACGTAAAGTCGTATTTTCGAAGTGTTGCGATGTTGCTTAATAAAGTATGAAATATAGTCGAAATAAGGAAAAGTGATTTTCCGAAGAATTAGTTTTACCGTACCGTCTAACATAGTGTTATGTTTAGTTTTTAATGTATACCGTAGCGTCGTCGCCAAAATAGTACTGAAACTTCCCGAGGACTCTAAATGAAATATATATTTCCGTATACGTACTATTGCGTGGTGAAAATTATACAAATCGTAGCCTCTTACTAATCGTAGGCCGTACTAATTAATGTAACTCTCCGAATACGCGAAAATTAAATATATGTTTACTATATACGCACTTGTGCATGCTCGCACTTAGAGTCTTAGTGGGTTTAATGTAGCGACGGCGTGAAAGAGTGATAGGTAAATTTATTGTATTAACAAATAAAACACCCTAACGATTATTGTTTTAGAAACATGTTTGTAACATACTTGCTTCAAACATATATTATATCCCTAGGGATGCAGATAACAGTATTTTTTAAAAAAAATGAGCAAAATAGGCCTCCACATTTTAATTTGATCGGTGAATTTCCGACAATAAATTCATCCAGTCAATTGTGACGTGTATCCCGTTTTGCCCACTCCTTTTACGCCGACCCAACTGGATCAATTTATCATCGGAATTCACCGATCAAATTTTAGGCCCCCAGTGACAGGTTCGAACTAACCAACACTCACACGCACATCGTTGGCCAGACAGTGCACGTGTGGTAGCGATATAGCTACAGGGACCTAAGAGATAAGTTAGGAACTGTCTCATTTAACATGCAGTTATCGCGACAGACAACATTATCTATATGCTTGGAAGCACATCGTTGCGCATTCTGGTGTTTGCAGCGTACAACATGTGTCCAACTTGTTAGTGTCGCTGTTTAGCAGTAATTTATCAAACTAATTGCTTGCCTACATCACCACCAGGAGTCTCTGTGTTTCTCTGTCTGTATTAACGAAGTGTTTGCTCAAATCGCCGCAGGATAGCGTGCGAGTTAACTTTCGGAAAAATAAAATAATTTAGTGGATATTTTTACAATTTATTTAAAGAGAGGCTACGAGCATAATAAATTATAGGATAGTTTACGTAAATTTACTATATATTAACAACTTGACTTAACAAAACATCTAAGTATTAAAAATACGACTTGTATTGAAACATTTTTAATATTTTCAGACGATCGCTGAAAAAATCTTGGGTATTTGATAGTAGTTGCGAAACCGGGATTCTAGTACACAGTTTTGTTAAAACTATGGTGTTTGATCGTAGATGCACAAAATTAGGTACGAGCATAAAATTTATTATTTAAACCTTGGTGTTTCAGAGTAGATGTAAAACTGACGTTCTGGCACACAGTTATTTTTGAAGGTTGAGTAAATTAATTTTCAAAGATTTACTGGGGGCCCGCAGCTGCGAGTACTCGTTACGCGTGAAGTTTGGTAATTTTTTGTAACGAACATGTTCAAACAGGTTCAAGGTCATTTGACAATGTTAAAAAAGAAGGATCCCGACTGTACCAACTTCACGTCGGCGACCAGTCAGGAAAGGAAGGGTCTACCATAGTGCCTTCACGGCACCGACTGGAGACCCCTAGGGGGTTTTTGGGCGGCAGCAAACACATTGCTATAACCGCCCGGGCTTCTAGGATGTGACGGGAGAAAGGTAATGGGACACAGTTTAAGTTTTACACTTTGGGAAAACAATGTTAGTAGTAGTAGTTATACGAGTACCCCATGCAAAGCGCAAGCCAAATAGCAGAAAATGACAGAAAAGAGAGAAGGCAAGGCATCGACCCGACAGGGCCAGACTGCACCGGGATCAGACAAGCAGCCTCAGCTCCGCAGCAGACTTGTCCAACGGTGGGGGCTGTATTTCCCAGGCATGGCAACAACACCCCGACGATGTCGCAAGTCAGCTCAAGAGGCCCACGGCGATCGGGACGGAAAGCCGCGTGGTTCAGAAGCGTTGAGCGCAGTGACATACTGTGACTGTTGTATGCGCGAGGTTCCATCCAAGGCGGTTACCACGCAGCGGGGATGCGTCTTGCAGTGAATCTCGCCTCGCTTCTTCCTCGAAGATCTCCGCCGTTTCGCTGTAGGTCTTCTGTGGAGGTCTGAAGATGCTTGGCTTGCCCCGGTGCAGTCGGCCCGTCGAGTGATGCCGAAGCAGTGTGCGACCCAGTTTTGTCAACTTTCCCGCTGAGTCAGCAGAAAATACAGCCTCCTCATTGGTTACAATGTCTCGACCAATGGGAGACGGGATGTAGTCAACGACTAGCACCGTGGCTCTGGGAGACAATTACTGCTGCTCTGACGCACCTACCATCATGTTGAGGAAGCCTACCCGTCCAACGATGGTCACCCTGCCCCGCCGAGACCCATCTCAGCAGCTGGCCGCCAAGCGGACCAAGTCTATTTTACGACGCCCCGACCTGCAACCATCTGGCGACCGTCAGAGTACTGAGCCACGCAAGCGGGTGCATTTCGCCGACCTACCTCGCCGGATAATAGTTTCCAGCTATGCCGCAGATGCCCACAGCATACTCCGGGAGATTCTTTCCGAGAGTCACGGTCCGGAAGCGGCCAAGATGTACGAGCTGCACGCTAGTACAGTGCTGCCGACTAGCAACCCGTTGATTCCCGAGGACGGCTATCGGATCCCGGTGATTGAGCCTTCGCATCGCAGAGCTGATCGCCACACTTGGTCGACAGCGTTTCCCGGAGTAAGAGGCCACCGCTTTTGGAAGCTGAAGTCGGGACAATATCGCCTGGTTGACTACCAAACAAATGGACAGCGCAGAGAAGTTTTACTCGGGCGCGGGAAGGATCTGGTCCGAACTACTCTACCTGTCGGCGTGGTTGGACCATCAGAGACAAGTGCAAACACCTACCTCGAGATTGAAGAGCTTCGAGATGGGTACTGTCGCAAGAAAGTCAGAGCGAAGTGGGTATCAGTATAATTTTACTGGTATATAAAAACGGCCTTTGTAAAGGCCACCAATTGTTCTCGTATTTGAACTCAGACACGCTAACTGGCAACACCCGATTTTTTCAGTCCTTGCATTCAGTATTCTCCTCCTAAGACTATTACATCTGACCGTGGACATCTTTAAAATTATGTTAAGGCCTCCAATAGTTATACTTTATAACTCAGTCAAACTAACAGCCAACACCCGATACTTTCAAAAATCCCATCAGTAACACACTAACTATTACACCTTAATTATATTTCAGCGTGAATATTGTACACTTGTGGTCAACTTGAAATATATACCCCTGGAATCTAAAATATGAACTGTAAAAAACGGCCTTTCTAAAGGCCACCGTTTAAAATGCTGAGTCAGTGTCTTTTCAGCGCACCAATGGGAAGCTAGCAGCCGTGCATAAAACGCGTACCGGTTGCGATGTCTCACCATTCGTTCCAGCGACACTGAAGATAGAAGATGGGCTCCTCGAAGACACCTCGGAAGACTATTTTACGACGCCCCGACCTGCAGCCATCTGGTGAACGTCCGAGTTCTGAGCCACGCAAGCGGGTGCATTTCGCCGCAGATGTCTACAGCGACCCGACTCTGCAACGGATCCTGACCGAGATGACTGCCCCGCCAGCCTTGCTGTCACCGATCATAGAGCACGACGTGGACAAGATTATTGCCTCGGTCTCCAAGCGGAAACGACTGCTGCTGGAGCGGCGGTTTTTGACCCCGTTCAAGTTTAAGTTCGCCGGGGTGAAGTTTTGGCGGCTGTATCGGTTGCGAGCCGGACACTACGATCTTGTCTGGTTCGACTACATACTTGGCGAGGCTTTACTACGGCGAGGATCCTCGACGCCCATGTTCAAAGTCCGCCTGCCTTTGTGGATGGCGTGGCCGTGGATGGCGACTCATCTCGAGGTCGGATGTCGGAGCGCAAAACTCGGTCGGCGGATGGCGAGTTGGATTCGCCGCTAGTCTTCTAGCTACATAAAAAACGGCCTTTCTAAAGGCCACCATTTTGTCACTCGTTTTTAACTTAGTTTGCGTACATCATGGGCGAGGGCTAAATGTTGTAGAGTCAAGTTAATCTACCCTACTTTTAATCCTTGCTTTCAGTGGCATCCGCCCTCTAACTAATTCCAATAAACATTCGGGCTTAAAAATTATATTTGACCTGACTTGTAAAAATAGTGGGCAACTCAAAAACTATCCTCCCTGCTTTGTAAAAAATAACATAGTAAAAACGGCCTTTCTAAAGGCCACCAAGTTGACATCGGTTTTAACTCAGACTAGCTAACATTTAACGCCCGACCAATAGAAAGAGAGTGCTGAGTAAGCAAAGTGTATATAAGGAGAGACAGTTGTCACATGAAATCATTCTTCCTTCGCATCGACAACTGCACTCATCGCAGCAACCATGGCAGACGTCTCCGAGCAAGAGCTTGGTAAAGCCGTTGCGTCGATCTTCGATCCCCCGGACGAAGCTCCCGCATCCCCCCATCTGATCAGCCCCACGAGTCCACTACGTTTCGGCCCAGCTGAGGATCAGTCGTCCGACGAAGAGACACGGATTTTCATCTCGAAGAACGACGGGTTCGTCCCGAAGGAGGCTAAAACACCGAGAGTAATGTTTCGCAAGACCCCTCGGTTGAAAAATGCCCCGATCTGTAGTGCAACCATCAAAAGGGGAGACAGAAAAGGAGAAGTCTGCGGAAACTACTGCAAAATTGGAGAGGAATTTTGCTCCAGACACACGAAGAAACCAACCATTGACTATGAAACCTTTGCGGTAAATACTAGCTTTAAACGGCTGAAAGTATCAAAGAGGTACAGACTACTGAAACCTTTGGCTGCGTATAGTGTCATACTTGAATGTGATGGACGAATTTTACGGGTAAGACTGCCCAAACCATTATTACCGATACCTAAGACTGGGTACTTGAAATTTGAGAGAGCGACAAGTGGATCACGTCCGATGGGGATGTGGGAGTAAATCTCGGATGTAGCAGCACTTTAAACGGCCTTTCTAAAGGCCACCAAGTATTTCAATCGTATTTAACTTATGCCTTGCCAAAGTGTCTTGTTGTTACCGTCCATACCAACAGCCTGGTGCTATTTGTTCAATGAGAAGTATTTCCCTGAGGGCTAAACGTTGTAGATTCCAGTTGATCTAACTTTATTTTTTGTATTCGGTAGCAACCGCCCTCTAACTATTACCGCTAAACACTCGGCTATAAAATTATGTTTCACCGTGACTCCCGTAAAATAGTGGACATTTAAAAACTATCCCCCTGCTTTCTAAAAACGGCCTTTGTAAAGGCCACCAAGTATTTCAATCGTTTGTATGACAAAGTGTCTAGTTGCTACCGTCCACATAACAGACTGATCCTTATCTCCCATTAACACTTACATCAGCACTTATCCCCCCTTAAATCGCCTATAAAAGGGGTTCCTCACATGTTGTAAAATCATTCAGCTGCTTGCACCAGGACGGATAGTCTCGAGATATGGCGCCGAAGGAGAACATCTTCCCTCTACCCAGCACAATTGTTGGTATAATGAAAAATCTTCCAGTGGTTACCCACCCAGAAGAAGAGGAAGAAGAGGAAGGCGAAGTGATTGACAACGCACTGATTGACAACGCAGTGACTGACGACGCAGTGATTGACGAGCAGAGTGAAGCTGGAAGTGTTGAAGGTGGAGGAATGGAAGAAATAGAGGAATTGAGTGATGTAGACTCTGAAACAATGAGTATATATCAACAACTACTCTGTTTCGAAGACATCAAGAATTCCTGCTCCTTCGACCAAGAGACTCCAAGTACCAGCAATTGTGATGGGCTTGCTTTCGATGCCATGAGGGGAGTGTACTACGTTCCTCGTCGCTTATTCCCTCCGGATGAGTCTGACGATGAATCCAACTAACTTCGGCGGCCACTGCAAGCAGCCACAAACGGCCTTTCTAAAGGCCACCAATGTTTCCAATCGTTATTACTCTCAGCTTGTAGCTAACAAGAACTATATTATTTGTTGCAATAATTAATTGTAATTAATTGTAGAAGAGGTGACGTTTTCTTCACAAAATGTAATGTATACCTCAAAACCAAAGTTTTAAAAGTAAATCCGACTAACTTCGGCGGCCACAACGGCCACCAATGTTTCCAATCGTTATTACTCTCAGCTTGTAGCTAACAAGAACTATATTAATTGTAAACCAAGTCGAAGAGGTGACATTTCTTCACAAAACCAAAGTTTCAAAAGTAAATATACGTATCTACTGCTTATTGTCATCACTTTTTTTCTGCTGACTAAGGTGGAGTGATTTAATTGGTCATTTTATTTTGCTTACTAATCATGTTTATATGGTATAAATAGCAGTACTCCCTACAAGACCCTCATTCACTCACTGCAGCTCGGCCGCCAGGATGGTGTACACCATTACATACTACCAAACTGCCGGGAGGGTTCCTCGCCAACCGCTGTCTGTGAAGACCCTTAGCCAACATGTCCCAATTTATTGGGAAATGCAGGTTAAGCCGTGGGACAAACGGGATGTTCGAGCCGTGAGGAACATGCTGGGTCGCATCCAATTCGACGGCCGAGAGAAGACCATCACGCTAAAGGTGGAGGCCAAGCTGAACATCACGCCTACACCATTGGATGAAGACTTAACACTCAGGGCGAATGTCATGAACGACCTAAGACGGCTTTTACATCTACGGCGAAAGGTGGCAGTTTCCATCATCGTCGAAGACTAAACGGCGGCCGCTGCAGCCCTCTACAAACGGCCTTTCTAAAGGCCACCATTATTTTCAATCGTATTAAACTCTCCGCTTGTTGCTCGATCTAAAATATTGACTAACTTTAGTTGTATTTGTTGTTTATTTTACTAAAACCATATAGAAGTTTTATTTGTAAAACATTATCTAAGGAGTAACGTATGTCTCATTCCTAACTTTTTC
Organism: Flexamia atlantica; assembly: GCA_035578135.1. Taxonomy (NCBI): domain Eukaryota; kingdom Metazoa; phylum Arthropoda; class Insecta; order Hemiptera; family Cicadellidae; genus Flexamia; species Flexamia atlantica. The sequence goes on along the minus strand of JAQJVK010000001.1, from coordinate 67,069,796 downwards.
AACATATTATCAAGTCCCTTCGCCCAGTTACTTATTATTATTATTGTCGTCAGCACTTTAATCAGCTGACTAAGGGGCTGTTATATTATTGGTTCATGTTTTTGCTTACTCATCACAATTATAGAGTTAAAAAGCCATACGAAAGACGCGATCCTCACTATTTGCTGCTCGTCTCTCCTAGCACCATGGCTCCTAAAGACGTACCACACCACTGGTATAGCACAGAGGATATTTTGACAGATACTCTTCTATTAGCAGCAGATGTTCCAGATGACGAATCTGTTGTTTCTGAAAGCTCGGAAGATATTTTCGATATTTTTGACGAATCTTCCGACGAATTGGAACTCCTACTGGTTGAAGATATTTCTGATACCGATGATGATAGTATTATATATTTCCAGCTTCAAGACCAGTCTGAAGACGTCTCTCATGAACACTCCGGTAGATCTACTCCAGCACTCCCTGAAGAGCAAACAGTAAGGAGGCGGCTTTTTGAAGAGTGTAGCAGTGATGATGAAGATGATGATGATGGAGTAGCATACTTAGACAACTAAAAAATCACTTTTATAAAACGGCCTTTCTAAAGGCCACCATATTGTTCACTCGTATTTAATCTCAGCTATGCAATGTTAACTTAGTTATGGAATAGGTAAATACTATAAAAATAATTCGTGGATTGTTAACTTACCCAGACATTATTCCTAAATTCAAGTGGAAAATATAATATGAGAGTACGATATAAAAATGAGTAAATTCCAACGCAAATAATTTGTACTACTGGTGAATTAACTTGTAACTTGTGTTTGTAATAAAGTATACAAAAGGTTTGATAACACGCACCATCAATGCTCAAGTACAGTTGTTTATGGCAGCGAGCTGAGTCACATACGATTAGATCTATTGGCGGCCTTTAAAAAGGCCTTTTGTAGCTGGTGTATTTCAACATACAGCAAGAATAATATCGAGTAAAACTTGTACTTTATTATTCTCTGAGTTGTGAAGATGGTGTGGATGTGAGTGTTTCAGACTCCTCCAACTGTTGCTGTAGGATTTTAATGTACTTGATAGCCATCACTAGAGTTTGATATTCCGATTGAATATTGTAGGCCAAAGGTATAACAGACCTCAACTTTACAAATCCGTTTTTCCTTTCATTTCTTAGTCTACTTTGACGTTCTCTCTCTCTCCTTAGTCTTCTTTCTCTCTGATCAAACGAATGTTGAGGAGGGCGATCCATGGTTTTTTAGTGTTTGTACTCTCCTGAGGTTAACACCACAATGAGTCGTTAAACAAAAAGCAGCTTTATAAAAGCACTACCCCCCCCCCCCCCGAGTTTCCTCGAAACATTATCGTTTTGATGTACTGTAGTAAGTAAAATATTGAATTTTAAAAAGAAATTAAGTAAAATGTATTGTGTCCGGTTTAGCGAATGTTTTTCAATAGTATTTCATTTAACTAACCATCACCTTCATTGTCAGACAAGTGGTCTGCGCCTAACAACCTTTCCATTGCTGCTATTGCATCCCTTGAATGTAATGGGATTGTGCTTGAAACTTTGTTTTCCTGGATAGGCTGGTCTTCACTGATACGATTTGGGACGGATGGTTCTTGTTGAAACGGTGGGGTAGTGGTAGATACTTCTGAGACTTGCACAGCTTGAGACATCTCTCCTCAAGTGATACCATTGAAATGGCGGGTCATTTGCTTGTAACATTGATGTAATATAATGTTTAAACCATCCAATCAAAAGAGAGTGCTGATGTAGCAAACAAAATAACCAATGGGAAGGTAGTGCTGATGTCAGCATTTGTTATAAAGCCGCGAAATGTGAAATTTTATCCTCATTACCTTATCTGCAGCCATAGATATCACATCGAAACATAATTTTGTTACCTCAAGATGTATTACTGTCAAATTTGCAACGAAGAATTTACAGATGAGACTATTTATCTCTCTCACTGTGAATTATTTCATAACGTACCTCAAGTAGACTTATCTGACTGTGAGACCCATCCTGATTTTGAGGATTTTCTCAACGATACAGAAGAAACTCAACAGTACAACAGACCCAGCGTTATTGCTTACGCTCCTCCCAGAGAGCAACAAGAACATTCAGACCAGCAAACCAATAGTGAACCTGATGTAACAGTTGAACTATTGGCTCAAGCTTTTGAGGGCTCCGTAGTAAGACACTATCGAGTAAGAAATAACAGTACTCTCGATTTAGACACATTTTTGGCAAGAGTGAAGACTCTTATTCTAGAACGATTGCAGTATGAGCGTAATAGATTATATTTTATGAAATTCGGATTGCTCTTGGATACTACTTTTAACAACATCGATGGAGAGGCATCCAACAGGGGCTTTATTTCTAGAAATCGAAATGTTATTGAAACCACTGATTTGACTGAAGTTGTGGAAGAATGTATTCAAGAAATAATTCTCAAAATAACGGAGCACGAAGCACGTGGTTCAGGATGGTCCTTTTCAACCGTAAATAGTCTGGATTTGCGAGTGCATAAACATGGATACGGAGATCGTGGGAGTAGTTACATCCCCTTACCCAAGAAGATAAGGAGTACTGGTTCATGCATTAATGTTCAAAACCACGATAACGAATGTTTCCGATATTCAATGTTGGTAAAATTCTTAATAAGTGACAATGAACATCACGTACACAGGCCAAATGCAAGATTCCAAGTTTACAATTATAGATACAACTTCAACGGTCTAAACTATCCTGTATCTCTGGCAGATATTAAGCGATTTGAAAAAAAGAATCCAGGTGTTTCGGTAAATGTGTTCGGTCTAGATGATAGGAACAATGTATACCCTTTGAAAGTTGTTCCTCAAGAGTTAGCTGATCACACTGATTTGCTGTTAGTTACCAGTGATAAGGTTTCACATTATGTGTACATTAAAGATTTTAACAGACTCGTACATAAACAGTTAACGAAAAGACATAATTCAATTACAGTATGCAAAAGATGTTTCTGTTTCAAAAGCAATGATAGGGGAGGTCGTACATGGTTGTCAGAACACACAAGACTTTGTGGCAACCATTCTGCTGTAAAGGTTGTACTACCTACAAGAGAGAGATCGATATTAAAATTTAACAAAGTACATAACCAGTACAAAATCCCAATTGTTATCTATGCAGACTTCGAATCTTGTCTAATACCCATGGAGAATGAAGATCCTGACGCACCAGACAACGGAAAATACCAAAAACATGAACCAAATAGCTTCTGTATTCTGGTTAAATCAACCCTTTCGAGTGAATGTCTCCAGCAATACAACATTCCAACAGAACCTATACTTTATCGTGGACAAGAAGCTGCAAAGAGATTCGTAACTGACCTTTACAGTATAGCTGAAAAAGTATCATCGTTGTACAGTATCATTGTTCCAATGAAAGACCTTACAGATCTACAAGAACTATCTCACCAAGTTTCCGACACTTGTTACTTATGCGGACATGAATTTACTGATAACAACATTAAAGTCTACGAGCACGATCATTTGACAGGAGACTACAGAGGAGCGGCTTGCAACGCTTGTAATATTAACTATAAAATACCTAAATTCGTTCCTGTAGTGTTGCATAATTTAAGTGGATATGATGCGCACTTTATTATACCGCAACTTGGGGAGGAAAATGGTCGTATTGACGTACTGGCCTTGACAACGGAAAAATTTATTAGTTTCACGAAAACTTATAAAGATATAAAATTACGATTCATCGATTCCTTGAGATTTCTACCCTTTAGTTTGAGCACTCTTTCCAAAAACCTGCAGAGGGATGACTTTGTTGAAACAAGAAAGCTGGTTCCCGACGAAAAGATGGATCTGGTGCTGAGAAAGGGAGTTTTTCCCTACGATTATATAGATTCCCTGGAGAGATTCGAAGAAACGTCCCTACCGCCTCCGGAAATGTTTTACAACAAACTCAATGAATCGGAAATTGACCCAGAAGACTACGACCACGCTATGAGAGTTTGGAGGGAGCTCAATATGTCAACGTTAGGAGACTACAACGATTTCTATGTCCGATTGGATGTCACTTTACTTTGTGATGTTATGGAACAGTTTCGAAATGTGTGTATGTCAGCTTATGGACTAGATTGCTTTTATTACTATACCTCTCCAGGATTAGCTTGGCAAGCCATGATGAAAGAGACGAAATGTGAACTTCAACTTCTGACGGATATTGACATGGTTCTCATGGTGGAAGCCGGAGTTCGAGGTGGGCTTACAAATGCTGTTACTCGATATGTTAAAGCGAATAATAAGGATCTTCCGAATTTCAAACCCAACGAAGAGTCAGTCTACATAGGATACTTCGATGCAAATAACCTGTACGGTCTAAGCATGTGCCAGCCACTTCCACACGGTGGCTTTTGTTGGGTAAATCCTGATAATCTAGGGGACATTCTTAGCATTCCTAAATATGGTGATGTAGGGTATATTTTGGACTTTGACTTTGAATATCCTGAACATCTTCACGACGAACATTATGATTTGCCCCTACTACCGAGGTCAGAAATTCCTCCCACGGGAAAGCATCAAAAACTCTTGACCACCCTAGAAAACAAGAACAATTATATTGCTCACTACTGGACCGTGCAACAAGCTATAGATTTAGGAATAAGAATTTTGAAGGTTAATCGAGTACTTCAATTTTCACAGAGCTGTTGGCTGAAGAAATACATTGATTCAAACACCTCCAGAAGAGCAGCTGCAACGTCAAATTTTCAAAAGGAATTCTTCAAACTTATGAATAACAGCATCTATGGAAAATGTCTAGAGAACAAAAGAAATCATATGAATTTAAGACTTGTTAATGACAAAAAGAAGTTTTTGAAATTAGTTCAAAAAGCAAACTTCAAAACGTCTATTATTATAAATGACTCTCTCGTGGCTGTATGCATGAATAAGACAAATATTGTGTTGGATAGACCTCTCTACGTTGGTATGTGCGTGCTTGATATTTCAAAGACGCACATGTATGATTTTCATTATAACAAGATGGTAAAATTTTACAAAAGAGATCGAATTGGTATCAGCTATATGGACACAGACGGAATCATTTATTGGATAAAGACTCTGGACTTATACGAAGATCTGAGGACCTTCCCTTACAGGGGTGATTTCGACTTTTCCGACTATCCGACTGATCATAAAACTTACGATAAGTCAGTCAACAAGAAAGTTCTTGGGAAGTTTAAGGATGAGACATGTGGAATACCCCTGGAAGAGGTTGTAGCACTCATGTCCAAAATGTATGCCTTAAAATTATTTATCAATGATACGTCAACTTCGAGACAAGAGGACGCCGAAGAGAGAGGAGTAGTCAAAAAAGCAAAAGGAGTAGGGAAATTGTATCTTACAAGAAATGTTAAATTCGAACACTACTACAACTGTCTCTTTAGAGGTACTGAGTACAATGCAACGTTCAACACAATTCGGAGCTTCAACCACAATCTATTTAGTATCACAGTGACTAAAAAATCGCTCTCAGCAAACGATGACAAGAGAGTGATCCTTCACGATAAAATTCACACTCTTCCTTACGGTCATTATTCACTGAGGGAAATTCATTGAAAATTTTGAAGAAAAACCCTTTTTGCTACCCTCTTAATGCCCTACTTGCTAAATATCACCATAAAAAAGGTCTTTCTCAAGGCCAACAAATGTCACTCGTATAACACTCACTTGCGCCCCTATGAAAAGCCTTAAAATCATACAACCCACTGTCAGTTTTGTCATTACGCTTTCGTTGTAAATAAGAGTAGTACGATGGATAATAGAAATCTTGTTATTGAAGAATTGCACAAACCTGCCCGAAAAAACTTTCCTAGACGACAGACAGTCTTGAAAGGCATAAACGACCTATACCAAGGAGATCTCGTGGAATTAATACCTCACAGCAGAGTAAATAAAGGATTCAAATATATCTTAACCGTTCTTAATTGTTTTACGAAGGTAGCTTATGCTGTTCCTCTGAAAGATAAAAAAGGACAAACAATTACCAGTGCAATGGAGGAGGTATTGAAAAAAATTAAGGGACGTATTTTGAATCTTCAAACAGATGATGGGAAGGAGTTTTTCAATAAAGACTTTTCACGGTTAATGAAAAAATATAAAATAAACCATTACTCGACCTTTAGTGAAAAAAAGGCTGCTATTGTAGAACGCTTCAATCGCACTTTAAAAAGTGCAATGTACAAGAAGTTTTCAGAACGAGGATCGTACGTATGGTATGATATCCTCCCCATGCTGATAAATGACTACAATGAAAGAAAACACCGTACAATCGGGATGAAACCTATTGAAGTAAAGAAAAAACACGAATCTGACTTGTTAAAGCGCATTAAAAATAAAACCAAACCAGCCATTGACAAAAGAAAATCTCCCAAATTTGCTATAGGGGATAAAGTAAGATTGAGCAAATACAAACACGTGTTCGCTAAAGGATATCTTCCAAATTGGACAAACGAAGTATTTACCGTTCACAGAGTGCAACCTACTATCCCTGAAACTTATATACTTAAAGATAGTAAAGGTGAAATTTTGCAGGGAGGAATTTACGGTCATGAAATGTTGAAATCAAGATCAGGAAATGTTTATCTAGTGGAAAAGATTTTAAAAAGGAAAGGAGATCGAATTTTGGTCCGTTGGTTAGGATTTAATAAATCGGAGGATTCGTGGATAAACAAAAAGGACTTGCTTTAATATTATGTTGTCAGTAGGAAAGTAACACTAGATCGAGCAATTACAAGTTCCATTGTGAAATGGAGGTTATAAGGCAAAATGAAAAACTTGATATTAATAACATAGATCATTTGACTCCAGATAGCTTTAATAACGCTGTAAGTAAGCACGGAACTTTGTTTCCAAACACGGTTAGATGTATTATCAGCGGACCATCAAACTGTGGAAAGACTAATGTAGTTTTTAATTTGATAACTAAACAAAATGGACTAAGTTTTGATAATATATATATTTTTTCGAAGTCTTTAAATCAACCAAAATACCTATTATTACAAAGGATTTTAGATGATGTGCCAGACGTTTCATTTTACAAGTTTGATGCTAGCAGTGAGATTATGGAACCAAATGAAGCTAAACCGCACTCAATTTTTATTTTCGACGATGTTTCAAGTGAGAACCACGAAAGAATAAGATCGTATTTTTCAATGGGTAGACATAATCAAATCGATTCCATTTACATTGGACAAACGTACAGCAAGATACCAAAACAGTTAATCAGAGACAATGTAAACTTTTTAATTGCTTTCAAGCAGGATGAGAAAAATCTTAAACATGTGTACAATGATCACGTTGGAGCTGACATGAGTTTTGAGAAATTTCGTGAAATTTGTGGAAAAGCTTGGAAAGAAAAATACGGGTTTATTGTTATCGACAAAGAAAGACCAATGGATAAAGGTCGCTACAGGATTGGATTCGATCAATTTGTAATTGTACATTAAAAGTATATAAGTATATTTAATCTTTAGTATGTCTTTCGAAGTCGTAGAGTAAAGAGGACAACAATCATGACGGGTCGAAAGGAGTTGCTAAGTGAAATAAAAGCGCTAAGTGACTCAATACGAAAGAAACATCAAGCATTAAAAGTAGGGCTTACGGAAAGAAACCGGTTTTTAGAAGAAACATTTAAACCGATTGTCGACCCTCTTAACAAATTGAATGATACGTTAAAAAAACCATCTCTATTGACAGATGAAATATCACCTAAAAAAGAACTTAAGACAACCGAAACGGAAAGTTCTGCTAATGATACAGAATCGTATAGTAAATCAAGTGACATTATAGAGGAGGAGGAGGAGGAGGAGGAGGAGGAGGAGGAGGAGGAGGAGGAGGAAGAGGAAGAGGAAGAGGAAAAAGAAGGGAACTTAACAGAAGAGGGACATCATGAGCATTCTGAAGATCAAACTGAATCACCAACAAACATCAGTATTTTGAGTCAGGAAATTGGGAATAAAGGACCATTGTCAAGAAAATATATATTAAAAATGTTACACAGTGGTCGTAAAAGTGCAAAATATCACGTGTACGGTGCACGTCTAGAAAACGATGGACTCAGGATAGGTGATAGTAACTTATCTGTCGATGATAAAGATAATATAATTATAAAAGGTCAAACATTTAAAGGTACGGCTGGTTTGTTCGAGTTGATATTCAAACCTATTCCTACAAAGTACTCGAGAAATGATTTAAATAACTTCAAAAAAATTTGTATACTAACGAATTCTCATAGGAAGGCGTACTCTCCTTCCACCCCTATACATAGGAACAGATCTGAAAAGTACAGAAACATAATCGCAAAGCTGTTTTCTAAATATAGAGGTAAAAGTCGTTCCGTTAAAGGTAAGGGGATGACGATGAAATCAATGTACGAGACTAATATAATTTATTATAACGATGTGAACAAACTGGTTGATAGAATGCGGTTGTTGTATGAATCAATTCAGGCTGGACACAATGGATTAGATAGTGAAATGGTAGCATTAACAGAGGAGTTGAAAAGTAGGGGGTTTATAGTGTAAACACTCAGTCTTAAAATGAGTGTGGATAAGTTCGGTCGCCACGAGTCCTCTGTTGCTCGTGAAGTTTTAAGAGGTCCTCCTGGTGAAGGATTCTATTTAACGCAGGACGGTCATTATGACCTGAAAAGGAAACGTATTTGTAATTTAGCAGATGCTATTGATAGTGAAGAAGCCGTAAACCTGAAAACTATCCGTACAATTTCCTTACATTGTGACAGTGACGATGGCATGTTTGATGCTAAAAACAAATTAATAAAAAACGTAGCTACTGCCATAAATGACACGGACGCTGTAAATTTTGCACTTCTTTCTCAAGAAATAAACAAACTAAAACAAGACCTATACGATAAACTTGAAAAATTGTCATCTACAGTTCCACTTACCATTAGTTCCGTTGCTAAAAGTGACAAAGAAAACTCGAACAATATATATTACACATATAATGTTACAAATGAGAAAAATGACGCATTATCTCTTCCGCATTCACATGAAAAACCTCACGTTAATCTTATTGTATAAAATAAAATGAGAAACGACAATGGATTCATTTGTTGTTCAACTCCCATGAGAAGAGGAGGAGGACTCACTAGTTCTGCAGTTTCTATTTTCAAAAAAGCCATTCACACTTTACCAACAGGAAATCTTGTGAACACAGCTATCGACGCCTTGCCAATAGAACTTCATATCCCGGGTGGATATCAGTATTGTGGACCAGGGACAAAATTACGTCAGCGATTGGCTCGTGGGGACCCTGGTATTAATAAATTGGACGAGGCCTGCAAGGAACACGATATAGCATATTCGAATTACACCGATACCGAAAGAAGAGCGATTGCTGACCGGGCTTTGGCCGAGAGAGCTTGGCAAAGAGTTAAGTCTAGTGACGCTAGTCTTGGTGAACGAGCAGCCGCTCTAGCGGTAACAGCAGCCATGAAAGCAAAGACTGCAGTGGGAGGTGGATCGAGAAGGAGAAAACGAAATGTACGCAAAAGAAAAGTTTCTGGAGGAGGCAAGAGAGCTAGAAATACTAATTCCCATGGCAAGCGAAAGAGAAAAAGATCCTGTAAATGCTCTAAAAAAAAGGTAAACGGAAGAGGCTTGTATTTAAAACCTTACCGTGTATACTGAGTGAGAAACATAAGTTAATAGTACCAAATAAAGCATTGAGCAACACGGATTTGGAAAGATACGCATTTTGCCTAAAAATTCCATTTTTTAGGGGTGTGTTTATGCGCAATGACTTGCCAAATAATATTTGGAAAAACGAAACTGCAATTGTAAATCTTGATGATGCCAACGGTGTTGGTACACACTGGGTCTGTTACAAAAAAATCATGGATTCTGTTTATTATTTTGACAGTTTTGGAAATCTTCCCCCTCCAATAGAGCTAAAGCAATATTTCGGTGAAGGATCTAAAATCTTTTACAACTACGATCAAAAGCAAAGTAGAGATTCGTCGGTTTGTGGACATTTATGTTTGGAGTTTCTAGCTACTAGCGTTAGTCAACTTCATGATGGCGTCTTGTACAGTAACCATTAATGGTTGTTCGTCAACTTTACGGAGCACCCTTTTCCCACCATTGCAACTGACACCTAACAGACAGTGGGAAGTTGCACTGTTGGATTTTTCTACATATAATTCAATTCCAAACATAATAGAAGGAGTCAACAATAAGCTTCACTACATTCGTAATAAAAATAGTCAAGATTCGTATGGAGAAACTGAGGTTGTTGAGATTACAACCGGTTCTTATGAAATAACGGACATTAACAAAGAATTTCAGAACCATCTGGGAAATGATGTCATTGAACTGCGAGCTAATAACAACAACTTAAGAAGTGAAATAAAGTGCAAATATTTCATCGACTTTACTCAACCGGCTTCGATCGGTTCCTTGTTAGGATTTCCACCCTTTTCATCGATACTTGAACCAAACGTTTCTCACACAAGTCCAAAAACTGTAAGTATTGTTAAAGTTAACGTAATCAATATTACCTGCAACATAGTTCAAGGTGCTTATAAGGATGGGTCAAATCAGCATATATTGCATTCGTTTTACCCAACTGTACCGCCAGGATTTAAGATAGTTGAAAAACCACATAACCTAATTTATCTCCCATTAAACACCAGTCACATATCGGACATCGTGCTGAACGTACGAGATCAAGACGGAGACGAAGTAGATTTTAGAGGAGAAGTTATAACTATACGTCTACATATCAGACAAGTGTCGTTAGGTAACAATGGGTCTTAATTTTGCATATAATACCAACGAAACTTCGGAGAAGTTCAGTACCACTCGGAACGAGGAGGGACTAAGTAGAGAGAACGTGCAATTTCTGGAAAGACTGGGATTTATAGTTAACAAATATGGACATACTGGACATAAAAAATGGTCCAGTTTTCGACGAAACGTTATGGGAGAAGGAGTATCACTCACACAACCCTTACGCTTCATCGAAATTGGGAAACAATGATGAGATACGAATTCCAATACAACATCAAGATGCTTATACATTGCCTTGTGAAAGCTATATTTATATTGAAGGAAGAGTAACAACGACAAATGGGGACGCTGGATCAAAAGTGCCTTTCACTAACAATCCCATGGCTTTTTTATTTGAAGAAATTCGATACGAATTATCAGGGATCGTTGTTGACTCCACAAAGAAAGTCGGGGTAAGCAGTACAATAAAAGGATTGGTTTCACTGTCACCAATTGAATCAAACTCATTGATTACAAGTGGATGGGTATTGCCAAGTGAAACGAAATTCACACCAAATACAAATGGTTATTTCGATTTTTGCGTTCCTTTGAAACTTTTATTAGGATTAGCTGAAGACTACAAAAGGATAATAATTAATGTTAAGCAAGAATTGGTTTTATTGCGATCATCCTGCGATTCGGATGTGATAGTAGCTGACTCTGGAACGTCCACAACAACACTTGATTGGAAGCTAACTCTAGATAAAGTTGTTTGGAGAGTGCCGCATGTACGATTGGCTGACGAACGGAGAGTAGGACTATTAAAGATGCTCAATTCTGACAGAGATATAGTTGTCCCGTTTAGAAACTGGGAAATGCATGAATGGCCAATACTACCGACAACACAGCGTCAGACCTGGGCTGTAAAGACATCAAGCCAATTAGAAAAACCTAGATATGTGATCTTTGCGTTACAGACCAACAAAAAGTCGAATATCACAGCTAACGCAGGTAGTTTTGACCATTGTAAACTAACAAACGTCAAGTTGTTCTTAAATTCACAATTCTTTCCTTACGACAACTTGAATGTTATGTTTTCAAAGGATAGATTTGGAATTTTGTATGATATGTACGCCAGATTCCAATCGTCATATTATGGAAGAACGAATTCGCCTCTTCTGAACCCCAAAATGTTTAAGGACATTGCACCTATTGTAGTAATAGACTGTTCAAAACAAAACGAATCTGTTAAAACGTCTACAGTTGATATTCGGATAGAATTTGAGTTGGAGGAAAACATTCCTGAACAGACAACAGCATATTGCTTGATACTTCATGATACAATCATAACGTATACCCCCTTGACAGGAGTTGTAAGGAGAATGTTATAGATTTCATTATTTTCCCCCCACCATCAACACCGAGCTCATAAAAGCGAAGTCAATCGTCGGTACATTAGTTTATCTTCTGTCAGCAGAGTGGTAACATCGCATCTAAAACAATGGATAATACATCGTTAGATAGTGCAAAGAAAATCTTTACCGACAAAAATTTGGAGCCGGCCACAACATCAAATGGATATCCGATGAGTCGTGATCCCAGAAAAATTGTAGCAGACGCAAGTTCGAATGAAAATGTTGATAATACAGACACTAGAGCTCATTCTACAACGACAGTTTTGGAAAACAAGTCTACCGAGGAACTCAACGTAAACGATGATACAAGATCTTCAAAAGAAGTCAAAGAGGAACTTCTAGAGTTTATAAAGTTCAATGAAAATAATCCTCCAACAAAAAGGAAGAGATTTGAAGATGAAGATAAATTAATGTTAACAACAGGTATATTTCTACGAGCTATGTACCCGTTGAACGAAAACATGGATAAGACTATCACGGCTGGAGTATTTAAATCGTTGAATTTTAAACCCGCGGTTCTTCTTAACCAAAGTGGAAAAACATCTATAGTGCTTACCGTTGAAATGTGGGACAGATTTACCAAATATATCTCCATTATTGAAGCATATCTTTTCAACAATTTGACTGGGAGAAAAACAGCGATGGGGTTTGACGAATCAGACTTGGAAATCGACAATATCCGACTCAGAGGAACCCAATATGTGAGATTCAGGGACTTGTCCAGACACAACAAAAAGATACTTTTGACTTATGAGGAATTTTGTATCCTCTCCAATCTGACACCTGTAATAATCAGATACTTACAACAGCTCACGTCATACAGTTCGATTATCTTTGACTATCTCGATAGTTGTATGATCAGAAACCCTAAAGTCCCATTGCTCTACGGGCCGTTGGATAGCTCTGTATATAACCGCTTGCCTCAAGAAGTGTCGTTTTACAGAAACACAGAAATTTTGCGCAATCAGCTCAAAAGCGAAATCGTCAAACCGGAAGACTCTACGACTAACGGCCCTGAAGACAAGAAAGAAGAACCTGCTACGAACGATCATGAAGACGAGAGCAAAAATGAGGCCGATGGAAATAACACTTTGTAAGTGGTAAAATACTGAAATGCCCGCTTTTTTAAAACGCCTTTTGCATGACCTTGAAAAATAAACAAGGCACGAAAATTATTATTCTTCTCTCCTGTAATAAATATGGTGCAAGTCGAAAACGTTGTCAGTCTTTACTCAGTGATCATGGAGAAAAACTCTCAAAAAAGTATGATCAGATACTGTTGTGAAAGTAAGTGTTTTACTCGGCCCATATGTCAAGTAGATGGGATGGCGTGTAGGCGTTGTGAGAATTTTGGTTTTTGCAGATGTCTTTGCGAATCGTTTAAAGCTGAAACACCAAAGTCTGTCACTCTAAAAATCTACAAGACTCCACATTTTTGGACTTGCTGTGAAGAAACGTGTTCCAAGTTTCATTATGAAGATTTATCGTATCCTTGTTCCACTTGTTTTCCTAAGCCGCTCTGTGAATGTAAATTAAAACATTGTAAAAATAAAAACGATTGGTCCTCTTAAATATGACAGTGGATAAAACATATTACACTTCCATATTTGTGTCAGTGTCATCAAGTTGCTCAGAAAAATGGACAGGACGGTTACATTTTATGATGAAATTACACCACCTCCCAAAAGATGTGCTGTAGAATTTCAAGCATTTAGGAACAATCGAAACCAGTTTGTAATTAAAGAGCTTGCATTTTTCGATATATCAACTAATGTTGTAAATTATTTTCTATTTAAACCGCCTTACCCTTTTAGACTTTTGAACAGTAAGAGTGCAAGAACCAACATTTGGATAACAACACATCTCAACCACATCGAATGGGATGAAGGTTTTACACAGTACAAGGAGCTCCACAATATAATGCGTCACTACTGTCGACAGTACGACGAAATTTACACTACCGGAAGTGAAAAAACCAAATGGATCGAAAAATACTGTAAGTGTAACGTAACAAATGTTACACTAGACAAAGACTTTGCAACGCATTTAAACGGTCTATGCATCGGAGTGAAAAATCCTCATCATAAGAACACTAATTGTGCATTATCTCGTGCGTACAAGGTCGGTGCGTTGATGTCCAGTAACTAGTGGAGGGGGATATACCATATATATACGTAACAAGACTTGTGGTATAATCATTCGTACCCAGATCGCGACACGGGAAACATCTAACGTCTCACCATGACATCGATGGAAAAATTGCAATCCCTAGCCGATAAGTTCAACCAACATTCAAAATCCGACCTCATAACTATAAAAAAATGCAGCGAACTACAAGAGAAGAAACACTACGCAGTTCACGCGATGAGGAAAATGGACACATCAGTTGGCGAAGCGGTCCTCGCTGTTCTTGGCGATTCACCGTACAAAGAAGGCGATTCACCAAAGTTCCAAGTCTACCTTCCGAAACGATTTGTCAGTGTGCTTATGAACGAGGACTTAGATGCTATTAAGCCAGGTTCATTCTACTTAGTCTCACACGGCCCTTCAGCGAACAACTCTACCGAGATTACTCTCCATGTAAATAGTTCATCTTAGTTTTACTCATGTGTACTCTTTATGTAAATAAATAATTGTAGTTTAGTTATTTCGTACTCATGTTTATTTCCGTAGGTTTAGTATTTTTATGTATCATTTTGCTTTAGCGATATTAAATTACACAGTTTTTTAAAAACCTCCTACGGTGACCTTGAAACAGTGCCTGGAGAACACGCCCCCCCCCCCACCCCTTCATGCATAAATACGCGGAGTGTACGTCGCCCGACGCCATTCTTCCCTCGACAGCGGACCTGCCGACATCAGCGATCCCCAAGACCCCGCACCGCCAAGCGCCATGCAGTTCCAACTGGTCATTAGTGACGAGATCGATCTAGGAATTCTACATGAGACACTTCTGCACTTAATAGCGGACCATCCACCGATACAACTGAAGGTCACCGTGGAGTTCGACAGCAATCTTTGCGGATGGGTAGATTCTTCGTCGTCCTCTTGTTCTCAACACGCCCCCGAATGGTCTCCGGAACCCACAGCTTCACCTACGATTGAAGTATCAACAACCGAAAACGTTCCACCGGAAGAATCAACAGGCACCGACGACGGGACTTCGGATCTAGTGCACCCACCTAATGATGTGCCGCAAAACACCGGACCAGACCAAACAGAATAATTAAACTTACAACTCACTGTGGCTTATTGTCGTGTTTTCCAAATTTGTAAATTACTTAGCTATAACAAATTCTGTATTGTAGTTTTGAAAAATAAATGTTTTTTTAAAAACAACCCTAGGTGGCCTTGACCCACATTTTACAACAGTTCGGTAAAAACTTAAATTAGTTTCCAAGTCCAAATTCTCCGAACGGTAGTTTTGACACCGACGATACGGTAACCGCCCGGCACCGCACTGCAGCTCCGACCGTCCCCCGTCGAACCAGCCTCTCGGCGGCGCTGTCGCGATGTCCACCCCGGCATCGTCACTTCAAAACCCACCCCTTTAAACCTACACGTCATCGCCTCAGTGACATCATCACTACGTAACACATCCGTCATCAAATACGTCACCAATACGTCACAATTACGACATTATTTTATCATTTTGCCTATGTCAGCTGGCCTGGCTAGCTCCATCGACACCTACTTAGGGAGAGGGATAAGATGAGTAAAAAACTTAAGAAACAACCTTTTAATTTCCTTCTTCAAAATAGATTCTTAGCCTTGCGACATAACTTGAATAAATCAATTAAAAATGCCAAAAAAAGTTATTATAGATTTAAAATTAGTGAATTAAACAGAAACTCGAAAGTTTTTTGGGGTATTATTAATGACATTGCAGGTACAAATAAACCAAAAGAAATATTTCCTTTTGAAAAATTTCTCCCAGGTTCATCTTTTGATATAAATCTTAAAGTTCAAATTTCCAATGAATTTAATAACTTTTTTACACAAGTGGGTTATAATTTAGCCAGATCAATTAATACAGGTGGGGCTCCGGTTCTTGATGACGTAGACTTTGCACTGGACTCTGTTTTTACTTTTAACACTGTCACGGAACACGACATTGTACGTTACGTTGGGGGTCTGCGCGGCGGGTCGGCGCCTGGCCATGATGGTATCAACTATTGGTATGTATAAAGGTCTGCTTTGTTTACTTAAAACCAAATGCTAGATATAATCATAATTTTGTGGATCCAAAAGCCTACTTTCTAAGAAGGTATTTGGAACTATAGTAAAGAAGGATTATGCTTAGGGGCTAATAGCCCCTTCAAGCCTCTAGTAGTAATTATAAATATATAAAAAATCCAAAAAGTGTAATGAAAAAAATCTAAATAAGGATATGCATTTGTACACAGTTTCTACACACGTTACCACAATGCAAATTCTGTTGACCTATGTTGGGATTTGATCCCGGGACCTTTACCTTCGTAAGCTGAGCCTGTATCCATTACACCACCAGACCTGCAAATAGTTACAGGGCAAAATCTCATCTTAACTACTGCTTTGGTGGTAAACATTATAGGATCCAAATGTAGTGCAGAGATAACCTTTATGGACTGAGAACGAGTTATAAAGTGCCTCCTTGTCACTTTCTTCCCCATTCACTCTATAATATTTTTTTCAGTAAACAACTATTTTAAAAAGTGCAATGACAAAAACTCTTTACCTATAAAATTTACCTCGTCTAATTGTTTAAATACTATTCTATTCTACTCAAATCGATGTAAAGTAATTATAAGCTCAATGCGAGTAGTTAAAAGAGTAATGTGGTAAGTGTATACATGAAATTTCAAAATAACGTGAAAGTGAAATACCCCCGTTGCAGCAGATATGCATACTCGGCTAATTTCTAAGGCAAAAAAACATAGTTCAATCAATGCCACACTACACTGTTGTGTGACCTTGGTTCAATCGAACATAGCGAGATTTGACTTGATTTTGACATTAAATCTCATCTAGATGAAACCGCAAACCAAGTGGTATTATATTGAGAAATAAGCGAGATATAGGCTTAGAATTTTACTCATTTCCTATACTATAAGGTTGACAATGGGGCAACGTACTGTGTTTACCACTTTCAGTATCCAGTAACCAATGGACATAGAGCAATGATTCAAGGTACTAAATTATTTGTTTTTTTTTAGCTGAATCCAATGGTGCTAACCAAAATATTATAATTATTATTATTTTTCTATGCGAACACCACCTACGGTGAATATGTGAAATGGCAAACTCATGTTAAGTTGCCGCCAAGTTGTCATAACTATCAGGAAACAGCTTTGCCTAGACAAAGAACTGCAAATGTGTGACAAATTTGCTAGTGAAAAGTTGCTTTATCAGACGAACAGCAAATGAAGGCAACTTTGCCGAAAAGCAACCTGTTATGTGGGCATAGTCAGGTAAACAATAACAGATTAATTTGGGATTCAAACCAATAAAAATGTTAAGTTTTAGCGAATTTCCTTAAAGGAATAAGCAATTACGGTAGTACTCATGGTAAGACTTAAGTCCGAGACCATGTTAACTTTTCATTTTGGGGTCCCCAGAAGCTAAAAACACCATTCATTCGAATTTTAGCGAATTTCCCCTATAGGGAAGAAGCTATTACCGTAGGTCTCATGGTAAGAACTAAGCCCGAGACTATGATAACTTTTCGTTTTGGGGCCACCAGAAGCAAAAAACACTATTCGTTCGAATTTTTTTATATATTTTTATATATTTTTTTTGTCTGTTAGCACGATAGCGGCCGTAAAAATGGTCCAATCTTAATGAAAATTGGTACATACGTGTAAAGTGGTAATCACTCGGACGAGTTCGTGAACCAGCCCGATCGGACCACCGGAAGGAGGGGTAAAGGCGGATAAACCCCCAAAAAATGGGGTTTTTGAGTTTTTTACATAGAAAAATAAAATCTATCCAATTTTTGTTGGCACCATTGAATTCAGCTTAAAAAAACAAACAATTTAGTATTCTGAATCACCGCTCTATGTCCATTGGTTACCGAGATATTGAAAGTGGTAACACAGTGGCTATTAATCAACAAGGCTACAAGATCGTGCCACTATCATCACGATCATCACACTCATCCTTCACTCATATTCAGGGTAACGTCCTCCATGAGGTACCTGTCTTATTAAAGTGATTAAGTGATTAAGTGATACAGTACGTTGTCTCAATGTTAACCTTATGGGAAATAAGTAAAATTCTATATTTCGCTTATTTCTCAACATATCTTGATAAAACTTGGTCAATAGCTTCTTCTAGTTCAGGTCTACTAAATATTGAATTAAAACCACCCAGTTTTAATATACCTGTAGCAGCAAACCTGCATACTCATTCCCCATGTTATTCTTATGGAGCTTACCAAAACATGTCAAATCTTGCTATGTTTGATTGAAGTATGTTGTTTTGAATTTGAAATTCGCTGAGTATGCAGGTCTGCTGCAACGGGGGTATTTTTATATATGTCTGTTAACACGATAGCGGCCGTAAATATGGCCCGATCTTAATGAAATTTGGTATAGACGTGTAAAGTGGTAATCACTCGGACGAGTTCGTGAACCAGCCCAATCGGACCACCGGAAGGGGGGGTAAAGGGGGATAAACCCCCAAAAAATGGGTTTTTTGAGTTTTTTACATAGAAAAATAAAATTTATCAAATTTTTGTTGGCACCATTGAATTCAGCTCAAAAAACAAACAATTTAGTATTTTGAATTACTGCTCTATGTCCATTGGTTACCGAGATATTGAAAGTGGTAAACACAGTACGTTGTCTCAATGTTAACCTTATGGGAAATAAGTAAAATTCTATATTTCGCTTATTTCTCAACATATCTTGATAAAACTTGGTAAATGGCTTCTTCTAGTTCCGATCCACTAAATATTGAATTAAAACCAACCAGTTTAAACATACCTGTAGCAGCAAAGCTGCATACTCATTTCCCATGTTATTCTTATGGAGCTTACAAAAACATGTCAAATCTCACTATGTTGGATTGAAATATGTTGTTTTGCACTTGAAATTCGCTGAGTATGCAGGTCTGCTGCAACGGGGGTATTTTTATTATTGTAGTCATCAGGGAAATAAAATATAATTAAGGAAATAACGTCGTTACATTTTTATTTCAAAAAAGTTTAATTGATATTCTGTTCTCAGCGATATTGTTTTTATTGACGAAAAATATACTCATTTGTACCATTTGTACCATATATTTGGTTTATTATTTTCGGCGATGTCGGCGATGTCTATACATCGTCTATTAAATGTTATTACGTTGACGTCATATACATGTACGACAACGTTTAATTGACGCCATTTTGACATCCGCATTAGATGTCTTTTTGACATGATATCGCAGATGTCTAATAGATGTACGAATATTGACCTAGACGTTGATGTAACTTGCAAGCCCTTATATAGACGTTGTATAGACGTTATGTGCTGTATGGGAAGCCATCATCTCGCTTATAAAAATCTGAATACTGTGTTTTCATTCACTAGGGGAGCTAATGGGACAAAGAGTATTCTTGATCATGTTTTCACAGATTTAAATTCCCCATTTGTAAAGACTGAAGTTGTAATAATTGCACTATCTGATCATCATGCTCAAACAGTTGACCTTAAGTTTCTTAATGTTACCCCGCAGGCCAAGTTTTTGTTTACTCGTTCCTTTAGTGAAAATAATCTGTCAGTTTTTCGTCATTTTCTCTTAAAGGAACTGTGGAGGGATATGACTTCAGCGATAACTATGGATGACAAATTTAATGCTTTTAGCTCAATTTTATCTTATTTTTTCGATGTTGCATTCCCAGAAAAGAGGGTTGGAATACGAAATATGAAGTTGAATACTAAAGTTGTTTTAGATGAAAATCTTCTTCAAAAGAGAAGTAACCTGATTGCCCTACATTTAATAACTAAAGATCTTCTGTCTGTGGACCCCCTGAGACAGTCGTACCTTTCATCGAAAAAGGAATATCGAGCATGTATTCGCTCTTGTAAATCTAATAGTGTGTTTAAGTTTATCGATAAATCCAAATCTAAGTCCAAGGCCATGTGGAGCATCATAGATGAGAACGTAAACAGGAAAATTAGTAAGGAGTCATCATGTCACATCGGACTCAAAACTGATGCATGTGGTTACTTAAGGGAGGAACCTTTTGAAAAGGCCAACATTTTCAATAAGTTTTTTGTCGAAATTGGCAACAAACTGAATGCTCAACCTGATTTATCTGCTTTCATCAACAATAGGGCTCATGGATCCCCTGGTGAATCACTGTTTTTGTATCCGACGGACGCTGCTGACATATTTGGTATTGTCCAGTCTTTGAAAGTGAGTAGTTCAGCTGGGTCAGATGGAATATCATCTAGATTGTTGAAGGGTTGTATTGATCTTCTTGTTTTGCCTTTAGTTTACCTAGTTCAGCTGGGTCAGATGGAATATCATCTAGATTGTTGAAGGGTTGTATTGATCTTCTTGTTTTGCCTTTAGTTTACCTAATCAATTTCTCTCTGTCCTCAGGGACTTTTCCCACCTCTCTCAAAACAGCTATAGTTAAGCCATTATATAAAAAATCTGATCCAAAGGTGTGTGATAACTACAGGCTAATTTCACTTCCCTCCACGTTTTCAAAGGTTTTTGAGAAGGTTGTAGCTGCTAAGTTAATAAGTTTTTTCAATAGAAACAACATTCTTCTTAGTAGTCAGTTTGGTTTTCGAAAGGAGAAAAACACAATAGATGCAATGTTCTGTTTTGTTGACAAAATTGGGAACGCGTCTAGGTGTCAACCCGACAAGTAGTCACCCCGTCAGATCGCCACCGTTTTAAACCGGTTTTGAGGTGGCGGGTAGACGCGTGCGTCCACGTCAGATCGTCACCGTTTGAGAGGTGGGGATTAGACTGGGTGGTTACTTGACGCGGTCGTGAAAGGTGACGATCTGTCGTGTGCGGTGGCGTCAAATCGTCACCTCGGTAGAGAGGGTTGCGAGTTGACGGGGTGGCTACTTGACGCCGTCGTGCAAGGGGTCGATCTGTCGTGTGCAGTGGCGTCCTATCGCCACCTTGGAATGAAGAGGGTGGCCAAATCATAATATTTACACAATAATATTATTCTTTGTTACGTTGTAATCCACATTGTGTCTTCTTCGAAAGTATAGGATTATGGAGAAACAATTATTATGAAATATCTATATTAGAAAAATGTAAAATTATTAAATTTATAATTCAGGATCATAATAAGAGTACACTAGAGAACGCCTGCTAGTCGACATTCAACCAGAAAATATGTGGGCTTAGTTAGAACATTTGACTGCATTTATTTACATTTTGTTGTTATTCCCGCAACCAATATGGTAACACATAGCGCCCATATTAATTTTTTTTTATAATTTCATATTAATTTTTCTAAAATTCACTAAAACTATAGCAAATTAGGCCTATGATGGGATCGTGCAAATCCATAGGAAAGTACTTTTGTCACGGTGTGCTTGGTTTTTTTCTACGTTGCCAGGCTGGGAAAAAGGGATCACTAATATTCAAAACAAAAGTAAAATTCTTAGTTGTCGAAATATTTAAGGTTACGGTTTGAGGTTTTCTTTACGTAAGTTTTATCTTTTTCATTTCACCTATAAAATTGGAATTATGCGTTGTATTCTCCGAATTTGTATTTACTTAAATTTAAACTAATTAATTCAACTAATTTAAGCTAATAAACTTATTTCCTTAAATACTCATGTATACAAATATGTACAAATAAAGTACAAATTATGTGCTGTAAACATTGTAATTATTTGCACTGGAATAAATAAATTGTTCATTCATTCATTCATACCTATAAGGCAGAGGAAGGTTGTAAAGCTTTTTTCTCGTTATGGACTCAGAAGAAAACAGAGCGGGGTGGGGATCTGTCGGGGTGGCTACTTGACGCACCCGTGTAAGGTGACGGTCCGTCTTGTGCGACAAGGTCTACCCGCCACCTTGGGCCAGAAAGGTGGCGACTAGACTGGGTGGCTACTTGACGCGAGCGTGCGAGGTGCTGATCAGACGTGTACGCCAACGTCAACCCACTACCTCATCGGGGTAGAAAGGTGACGATCAGACGGGGTGACACCTTGACGGCATTGGTGTATTTTTATGTGGTGGCGATCTGACGCTGTGGCTAGGTGGCGACTAGACGGGGTGACACCTAGACGTCTACCCACAAAATTATTCACGCTCTTGATGAAAGACAGAAAACATTGGGCCTCTTTGTTGATTTAAGTAAGGCTTTCGATTTGGTAAACCATTCTCTTCTTCTTCTAAAGCTTGATGTTATGGGAGTGAGTGGACGTGCTCACGATTGATTTTCGTCCTACCTCTCAAACCGTAAGCAAAAGGTTGTAATGGACTACATTGACAGCAACAGATGTATTTGCAAATCATTTTCAGAAGAGATGTTTGTCAAAATGGGTGTGCCGCAGGGCTCGGTTTTGGGACCGATTCTGTTCCTTGTTTTCGTTAATAATATACAAACCAGTGTAAGTGTGGGTGAACTCTGTCTTTTCGCAGATGATACATCACTTCTTTTTCGAGCATCGAATTTGGCTGATTTGGAAATTAGTGGTTTTATAGATTCAAATTGTCTCTTTCAATGGTTTAAGGAAAACGGCCTTGTTGTGAATAGGGATAAAACTCATCTTCTCAACTTTTCAATTAGGGATAGCGGAACTTTCCCAGCTTCTTCTAGATGAAAGAGAAATTACCGCTGCCGATTCCGTTAACTTTCTCGGATTAAAAATTGATGCACATCTCAATTTCCAAGATCACATCAACAAAGTTGCAGAGAAGCTTAGCTCCTGTCTGTTCGGTCTTCGAAAATTGGCGCTGTGTTATATTGTAGTCTGTGTAATCACAGGTGATTATATATTATTGTAAAAAGTTAATGTCATAATAGTAGAATGTTTATGTTTACTTGATGGGAAATAATGGATAAGTTTTAGTTGTGAGATTTCTGAATAAATATGTGATTAGAATTTATATATTTATCTTTGTTTTTCTTGAGTTAAGTCAAAAATAATACATGGTGTCAGGTATTAATAATGGATACAGCTGCTGAACATTTATGATTTGGTACAATGGACAATAATATGAGTTTTAGGGCACCGGAGCTCATGTCATTTGTTGGTAATCTAAGTGACAACTGGAAAAAGTTCAAGCAAAAGTGTCAAGTTTTTCTTTTGGCTTCGTTAGGTGGGAAAATACGAAAGATGAGATAAAAGTAGCTCAGCTCTTAAATTTGATAGGAGATGAGGGGCTGGAAGTATTCAATTCTTTTGATTTGACAATCGAAGAACAGAATGATTTTGAATTGGTATTAAAAAAGTTTGACGATTATTGTAGCTGTTGTGTGTTTCACTACAACTGAACATATGTTTGAATTGTCATAAATATTTGTTTGTTATGTTTATGCTTTTATTCTAATGAATTAAATACTTTTTGATTTGCAAACACTTAAAATGTAGTTACTTCTTAATTAAGTATGAATTTTATAATGGCGCAGTCGCAAGCCTGACCTTAACTGATTGCATTCTACATTATTTATTCTTCAATTATCACTTTACAAGTTTTTTTGCTAATAATTTTTCTTAATAATTTATCAGTTTTTGCAAGTCATGGAAGATCAAAACCTTTTTCCTTCAGGTGAAGTACAGCAGAACATCAATGTACAAACTCCAATTCAACTTCTCCAAGGACTTCAAGGGACTTCGAGTTACACAAGTAGTTCAATGAACATTTTAATAGTGAAATTGAAAATATTTCGTCATACATTCAGCGACTTGAGAACTACTTGGATTTAAGAGGATTAAACAATCCTGAATATGGAGTAAAGAAAGTGCAGATACTTATTAACTGTCTTGGGGAAAAAACTTACCACTTACTCAGTGAATTGACTGCACCTTATTTACCTAATACCAAGACCTACGATGATTTGGTGCATTTACTTAAATGTCACCTTGACCCAAAACCTAATGAAATAGCAGAGCAACATAAGTTTGTACAAAGGGTTCAAAAAGATGGTGAGAGCATTGCCGACTACGTTAAAGGACTCAAAACCCGTACAACTCATTGCAACTTTGTGTGTCTTGAATGTAAAAGACCAACCATCGACTCTCATCTACGATCACAATTCATTCGTGGATTATGTAGTTCAGAAATAAGGGAAAAGTTACTACAGCAGACTAATGATTTAACTTTTGATCAAGCAGTAAAAATAGCAATGAGTATAGAGTCATCAAAACTCGAAAGCAGTCACATGCAAGTTGGTTTCACTAGTGAATCAAGTTTAAGCTTACATAAAGTAAGTGCTAAAAATTACCTTAAAAGTACATTCAAGCAAGAGAAGGCTAAAAAGCAATTCTCCGAGGAAAACCTAACAATTCTTCGTTGAAAGAAAAATGCTTCAGATGTGGAGATGCAGACCACAAAGCTAATGCTTGCAACCGACGCAACCTCAGGTGTTTCCACTATAATAAAGTCGGTCATTTGGCAAGTGTGTGCTTTAAAAAATCTTTAAATCAATTACAGGATGAACAAAATATAAATTCGCCCAATTCTACCTTTGAAGATGATAATACAATTGATGAGACCATCAGTGGTTTAACTCGTACCATTTACAATCTACAAAAACAAAACGGTAAGTACATAATTCAAGTTAATGTTGATGATAAAATTTGCCCGATGGAATTAGATACAGGAGCGCGATATCTTCTATGAGTGTTAAAAGTTTTCGAGAAATGTTTCTATCCAAGGAGATTTTTCCTTCTAATTTGTCTTTCAAGACTGGTACAGGGGAAGTGATTCGACCTATGGGATTTGCGAAAGATGTAGTAAAAAATCAACAAAAATCATTCAGTGGTTCTTTATACATTTTCAAACAGGATGTGGACACAATTGTTGGGAGAGAATGGATACAGAAAATGGACTTAATTAGCTTGCTATCACCTTTCCAGAATCTGAATCAAGTAGAAATTGCGGACAGAGAGAACCTAATAAAAAAAATACAAAAGAGTACAGTGACGTTTTTGAGGACAAAATTGGGAAAATAACAATCACTACAGGTATATTGAAATTAAGAGGTGTTATACCGATTTACATCAAACCAAGAACAGTGCCGTATTCAATCAAGGACAAAATAGAAGACGAGTTAAAACGATTGGAGGATTCAAATGTGATTGAGAAAGTGACACATGCAGATTGGGGTACACCGATAGTTCCAGTTGTGAAGAAAGACGGGTCAATACGATTGTGTGCAGATTACAAAGTTACACTTAATAAAAACTTGATCAATGACAAATACCCTATTCCCAGAGTTGATGACATATTTATAAAAATGAGGGGTAGAAAATATTTCACTTCTTTGGACGTGCATAAAGCTTACTTGCACATGCAAATGGATGAAGAGAGCGCTTTACTTCAGACCATAAGTACACACAAGGGCCAATACAAGGTGAACAGACTTATGTTCGGAGTCAAGACAGCTCCTAATATCTGGCAGAGATTCATGGACCAATTGCTGGGAAACCTGGATGACGTAGCATGCTTTTTCGATGACATCATAATTCAAGGATGCACTCTTACAGAGGCACGTGAGCAAACAAAACAAGTTTTGGAGATCCTGAGGGGTAATGAAATGCATTTAAACATGAATAAATGCAAGTTTTTCGAAACCTCTGTTAAATACCTAGGACATACAATTGATGCTACCGGTTTACACAAGACAGATGATAAGATTGAAGCAATTTTGAATTCACCAAGACCAAAAACAGTCTCAGAACTACGACAGCTCCTTGGTCTTGTTAACTTATTACAATAAATTCGTACCTGATCTTGCCACTCTAATCCACCCATTGAATGAACTACTTCAAAAGGGAAAATGTTTTGAATGGTCCAAGAGTTGTGAAAATGCATTTAACTCTATCAAGAGAGAAATAACAAGTAAAAGCGTACTTGTTCCGTATGACCCAAGAAGGAAACTTTACTTAGCTACAGATGCATCACCTTTTGGACTGTCCGGAGTGTTATCTCACCAGATGGATGATGGAAGCGAGAGACCTATTGCTTTCATCTCTCGTACATTGACTAAGGCCGAGCGCAATTATAGTCAAATAGTCAAAGAAGCTACTGCAATACACTGGGCACTGCATAAGTTTTTCCACTATTGTTACGGAAGACGGTTTACCCTCATAACTGATAACAAACCCCTTACAACTATATTCGATCCGGATAAAAACTTACCAGCTCTAACTACAATCAGGATGCACCACTACGCTCGGTTCTTATCTGGATTTGATTACGATACTCAGTATAGAAATACCAAAGACCACCAAAATGCTGATTACCTTTCAAGATTTCCTATGAAGAGTGATGAAACAATTGATGATGACACAGATAAGGCTATTCTCCAACTACAGATTGAGCAAATGCCAGTCACTGCAGACGTCATAAGTAATGCAACAAGAAAAGATAAGGAACTGAAGGTGGTGTATAACGCATTGCAATCGGGTGGCACACTTGATAATACAGAATTCAGGAACAAAGATTTTGAATTTACAATTGAAAATGGATGCATATTTCGAGGTATTAGAGTTGTCATTCCTCAGGCTTTCAGAAAAAGAATTCTAGATGAACTACATGAAGCCCATATTGGAATGGTAAAAATGAAAGAGTTGGCAAGACAGTACTGTTGGTGGAAGGGTATTGATAAAGATATAGAAAATATGGTAAAGTCATGTAAAGGATGTTTTTTTAGTTCAAAACGAACCAAATAAGGCTCCAGTACACCCTTGGACGATACCCAACACACCCTGGAACAGAGTACATATATAGCTTTTGCTGGCCCATTCATAGGGTGGTTTTCCTCATACTAGTTGATTCATATACAAAATGGTTGGAGGTAATTCCAATGCGTAGTATAACTTCATACAAGACGATTCATGTTTTGAGAGATATCTTTGCAAGGTTTGGTCTCCCTATTACAATCGTATCTGACAATGGAACCTCTCTTACATCCGAAGAGTTTGAAGGGTTTTTAAGGTCGAATGGAATCATAAAGTAACAAGTCCAGCACATCCATCAACTAATGGGCAAGCTGAAAGATATGTACAGACTGTGAAGAAGAGTTTAAGGGCAATGGCTGACAAGCCAGGTGACATTCACTTTAAGTTGTGCAGATTACTAATGCAATACAGGAAAGTTCAAAGCGCCACAACTCACAAGAGCCCGGCTGAGCTAATGCTAAGAGGTAATCTACGAACAAAACTCTACCTCACCAAGAGAGATTTCACATCGGAGCAGAGAGATAGGCAGTTTGAGAAAACCACTGTGTTCCAAATACCAATAAGAGAATTTAAAGTAGGAGACACTGTTCAAGTTCGGTCACACCGCGCAGGGGGTGATAAATGAAGTTTTGGTAAGATTATCGATAGGGATGGATTACTTCATTACTGGGTCGCAGTTGAAGGCCAGATGTGGAGGAGGCACGTTGATCAGATACGACGATGCAACGTTTCTGAATCGGACGAAACTATGCCATACAAAATGTCACATTCACAACAGTTTCATGAATGTGTGAATTGTCCACTAAAAGAGACTTTAACTCCGCAGATTCCACCTACACAGACTCCATCTACATTAACTCCACCTACGCAGACTCCATCTACGCCAACTCCACCTACGCCGACTCCATCTACTCAGTTTCCACCTACGCAGACTCCACCTACGCACTCTCCACCTACACAGACTCCACCTACGCACACTCCACCTACGCAAACACTGAATCAACCTCCAATACCGAGTACTGGAGTATTGAGGCGATCTAGCAGAAAACGAAACCCTCCTACGAGATTGGATTTATGAGGGGAAGACTGTTGTGTGTTTCACTACAACTGAACATATGTTTTAATTGTCATAAATATTTGTTTGTTTATGTTTATGTTTTTATTCTAATGAATTAAATACTTTTTGATTTGCAAACATTAAAAATATAGTTATTTCTTAATTAGGTATGAATTTTATAGTAGCCCTTACCAAAATGTAATCTTTGAAAGATATAAGTTTTTCAAAATTCAACAGGATGAGGGGGAAGATTTTAATTCTTTTTTAAAGCGCCTTCAAATTGCCTCGCGTGCATGCGATTTTGCTGAAAAGGAAAATATGATTCGTGACAGCATTGTTGTAGGAATCAGGAATAGTGCAGTACAAGAAAAGTTGTTGCAGGCACAAAATCAAGATTTAAGCAAAGCCATTAAATATTGTAAAATTAATGAAGAAAGTAAAAATCAGGTTCAGTCAATAGGCAGCCATAGTGACATTCATACCGTAAGTAAAGGAAATCGAACTAGTCTGCCTGCTAAGAGATATAATCCTCAAGAAACCCAAGAAGAAAAGCTTTGTGGTTTTTGTGGTGGGAAACACGTAAAAGGTCAATGCCCTGCTTATAAAAAACAGTGTGCTAAGTGTAAAGGCTGGAACCATTTTGCTCGTGTATGTAGAAAAACAATAAAAAGAACTCAAGAAGTAAATAAGTCAACAAGAGAGCAAGATGAAGCGGATGAGGATGACGTCAGTCTTGGAGCAATAATTATGACAGTAAATGGGGTTTCTAGAAAGAACGGTTGGTTTTCAAAGCTGAAAGTTGACAATAAATTATTTTTTGATTTTAAGTTAGATTCTGGAGCGGAGGTTAGCATTTTACCCCTAAAGTTAACGAAATCCTTAAATTTGACGAAGATTAAAAGGAGTAACTGTATTTTGTCATTTTGGGGCAACAGTGAGTTTAAAACCAAGCCCATAGGACGTGTAGTTTTAGATTGTGCCACTGAAAGCGGAGCAAGTGCAAAAGTAGACTTCATCGTTGTAGATGTAAATGATCCACCCCTTCTAGGATTAAAAGACTACATAGCTCTTAATTTGATAAAAAGAATTGAAAAAGTAAGTACCAATGTCGGAAGCAAGTTTTGTGGAAGTTTTAAAGGCTATCAGGATGTGTTTAATGTACTATGTAGTTTCCCGAAGACGCGCCATATTGAGCTGGAGGAAGGAGCTGTGCCACAGGTACAGCAATGTAGGAGGGTGCCAATCAGTTTGATGGATCGCCTGAAGAATAAATCAGATGAGTCGCCTGAAGAATAAATTAGATGAGTTACAGGAATCAGGTGTACTGCGTAAAGTTGACCGACCAACTGCATGGGTGAATCCTTTAGTCTTAGTGGAGAAACCAAACGGAGATCTGAGGATTTGTATAGATCCAACTCCACTTAATAAGGTAATTCGACAAGAACACTATTTGATGCCTCATCCTGATGATATATTGGTAAATTTAGAAGGGTACAAGTTTTTCTCGGTTTTGGACTTGAAAGATGGGTTTTTTCAGATCAAGCTTGATGAGGAAAGCATGGAACTATGTACAGTAAGTACGCCATTTGGGAGGTATCAATTTTGTCGTTTTCCTTTTGGTATCAAATCAGGGCCCGAACTTTGCCAGAAATACAACTATCAGTGTTTTGGAGGACTTCCTGGAGTACACATTGTCCATGATGATTTGATTATTGGAGGAAATACTGAGCAAGAACATGATGAAACCTAAAGGGTGTATTGAACATGGCTCGTAATTTGGGCATCAGGTTCAATGCAAACAAAGTACAATACAAACAAAAAGAGATCAAGTTTTTAGGTCTCATTGTTTGTATGGAAGCTCCAAAGGACAAGAAAGGAGTGATGCGACTTTGGGGAATGTTGAAATACTTAGCAAAATTTATTCCAAATTTGACCAGAATCTCTGCACCGTTACGGTTATTGACTAGGAAGGATGTAAGCTGGTGTTGGAACGAGGCTCAAGAAAACGCCTTTAAAGTGATTAAAAATGTTCTTACAAGCAGTCCTGTCTTGTCATATTTTAAGCCTGGGCGCTCCATAGAGATTCAAACGGATGCGAGTACTGATGGGCTCGGATGGTTTTTACTACAAGATGGTAATCCGATAGCGTTTCTGTCCCGGAGTCTAGGCCCAGCTGAACAGTGGTACTCTCAATTGGAAAAAGAGATGTTGGCAATTGTTTACGCAGTAGAGAAACTGCATAGATTTATTTATGGGTATGAAGTTAAGGTTTGCAGTGACCATAAACCTCTTGTCAGTGTTTTCAGACAACAACTGGGCAAGGTTCCAGCAAGACTTCAACGAATGCGAATGCGCGGTATGAATTACAATTTGAATTTTGAGTACATGCCTGGGCGAGATCAGCTAATCGCTGATATGCTGTCACGTGCGGCAGTGAAGTCTGAAGGAGAAGTTGATGAACCAGAGTGGTTAGTTCATTGCCTGGCTCAGAGTATAAAAATAACTCCAGAGAAACACAAAGAGTACGAAGTAGCTGTTGAAAAGGATGAAGAGACCCGACTTTTGAAGAGCTATTGTATATCAGGATGGCCAAGAGAAAAAAGATAAATGCCTTCTTGTGTTGTAAAATACTGGAACCTTAAAGACCAAATCTCTGAAGTTGATGGATTGGTGTTTTTGAACCATAAAGTAACTGTCCCGAAAACATTGAGACGTAAAGTGATGAAAAAGTTCATTCTAGTCATGGTGGCATAGAAAAATTTAAAATTAGAGCTAGAAAAATAGTTTATTGGCCAGGGATATCAAATGACATAGAGCAATATGTCAAGAACTGTTTGGCATGCCAGAGGTTCGGCAGATGTGTCCAGAAAGAACCTTTTCTTCCGTATCCGATTCCTAACAGGCCTTGGGAACGAATTGGCTGTGATTTTATGTCATCTGGGGGGAAAACTTATCTCATAATAATGGACGCCTATTCAGATTGGCTTGAAATTATTAAGGTGAATGATAAATCAGCATCAGCTGTTGTCAGAGCATGCAAAGACATTTTTAGTCGTTTCGGTTACCCTGATGTTCTTGTGGCTGATAATGTCCCAGTACCTGGTGGACCGAGCCTTGCTCGGTGTTATTTCATGTTTACCAGTTCATCCAGCTACTATAAAATATCTCAATGTCATAAAATTTATCAATATAAACCTTTTTTATTGCTCCATGGACTCTTCATCCCACCTGCTGTATTTTCCCTTGATAGCTGTAGATTCCAAACAGCTGTTATGATTACTTCATTTGTTCACACTTTCCTTGTTTATTTTCGTTGCTATCACGGCAACCCATAAGGCCAATGTTAAAATTTTACAACTTTAAAATTCGATTTATTACGTTATTAGATTTTCTCTGGCCAAATAATCTGCGTAAAAGACATTTTTGAGTCATAAATTACTTATTTCCAGACTTTGAAGGAAATCCTCGGAGCCGTTTTTGAGATAAATGTGCAAGAAAGCAAGCATACAAGCAAGCAAGCACGATAACATTACTCATATAAGAGTATAGGATTTAACAGCGCTGAATTGAGGAGCTTTGCCAAAGAGTGGAATTTCCAACTAGTTACTAGAAGTCCTGGTTACCCTCAATCTAATAGCCTAGCAGA
The DNA here is from genome assembly GCA_035578135.1 of Flexamia atlantica. Lineage (NCBI taxonomy): Eukaryota > Metazoa > Arthropoda > Insecta > Hemiptera > Cicadellidae > Flexamia > Flexamia atlantica. The sequence goes on along the minus strand of JAQJVK010000001.1, from coordinate 67,038,036 downwards.
GAGAGGAGTAGGGATGGCCAAAGATCTGTTGAGAAAATTGAATTGGGATGACCAAAATCTCTTAAGGGCTCTTCTAGAACATAGAAATCTTCCTTTGAAACATATTGGTTACTCGCCTGCGCAACTGATGTTTGGTCGAGTATGTAAAACCTGTGTTCCAGTGACAGAGCAAGTTCTGGAACCAACAATCATGAAAGATGTTCAAGAAAAATTTAAGCTTAGACAGGACAGTTATAAGAGCTATTACAATCGTTCAGCTAAACATTTGCCAGTATTGAATCAAGGAGAACCTGTGTTATTCCAAGTAGATGATAAATGGAAACAAGGTCATGTGCTGGCAAATGCAAATACGCCACGAAGTTACTGGGTTAAAGGGAAAGATGGGATTGAGCTGAGGAGAAATAGAAGACATTTAAAAATCAGACTTTGCAGCCCTCGAGAACAAAATGAAAGCCAGAAGGAAGGTGTAAATGTCCCCTATCAGTGTGGGAGACCATTGCGTGAAAAACGTCAACCTTTAAGATTTCAAGACTAGACAACTTTATTTTTGTGTTGACGAATTTTAAGCTAATTTTGTTTCTATTAGCCTAATTCTTAAAAAATTAATTTTCTTTGAAAGAGGAAAGATGTGTTATATTGTAGTCTGTGTAATCACAGGTGATTATATTTTATTGTAACAAGTTAATGTCATAATAGTAGAATGTTTATGTTTACTTGATGGGAAATAATGGATAAGTTTTAGTTGTGAGATTTCTGAATAAATATGTGATTAGAATCTATATATTTATCTTTGTTTTTCCTGAGTTAAGTTAAAAATAATACAGGCGCAGTTTACCAACTCTGATGTTCTATTAACTCTTTATTTTGGCTGCTTTTACCCACATCTTAGATATGCCGTTCCCATTTGGGGATATGAGAATTCAAGAACTAAGTCAATTTTTCGCCTCCAAAAAAAGGCAATCCGCATAATTTTTTGGACTTAGAAGGAGAGAATCATGTCGGACAACTTTTTTTCGTAATAAGATTCTAACTTTCCCCGTTTCCTCTGCCTTTATATCTTTGAGTCCCTTTTGTTTTTCAAACAAAATTCACCCTCTATTACCAATAACAATGCCTCATCTGGATATTCACTCCGCCCACGTTTAGAGAACCCAGTTCAGAGACAAAGTACAACGTTTTTTCAGCATCACCTAGCATACAACAGCATTAGGTTCTTCAATGCACTGCATGCTTGCCTGAAAATTGAAATGCCTTTTGTTGAATTTAAACGGAATATTAGACAATTTCTTTCCGAAAAGACCTTTTACAGTGTCCACGACTATCTTAGCCAGTAAAGAATTTCATTTTATTCAAATGTAAATAAGGTGAGAGAATATGTTTTTAGTTTTTAGGAAATATCTGTATTTCTGACGCTTGCCAATGCATGTAAATATGTTTTTACGGCAATAAAGAATATTCTGATTCTGATTCAAGAACCATCGAAGAACTTTCAATGAAAATAAAGAGAAAAATAAAGAATTAAGAGCGCCTTAGTGAAACCACAACATTAGACGGAAGAAAAGAAAAAACTAAGAAATATGCGGTATTTAATTACACTGGAACAAGGACACAGCAAATTGCAAACAGATTCAAGAAATATGGAGTCTCTACAGCATTCAAGACACAGAACACAATCGGAAAAATTCTACACCCATGAATTGAAAAATGTAACAAATTTGATCCTGCTGGAATATACCAAATTAGTTGCAATGACTGAGATAAATTTTATATAGGCCAAACAGTAAATTTTGTAAAACGATACAAGAACCATATAGCAGCCTGGAAAAACAAGAAACCGGAAAGATCTAATGTTCACCTGTTAGAAGATGGACACAACATAGGAAATATAGAAGAAACCCTCAAAATAATGAAATGTTGTAAAAAGGGAAAAGTAATGAACGCATGGGAAGAATTATATATATTTAAAGAAAAATGTAAAGATGAGACAAACTGATTAACGAGCAAGTGAACTTTGACTCTGGTGGTACGTTCAAAAACCTGTTTCCAGCGGAACTCCCGGCAACCAATAGGATAAAAGGACGGACGCCATGATGGATCTGCCAGTCTCTCATTAGGCCTGATGATAGTTGGTGTGACCTACCGAAATCGTTCACCAATTTCCACCATTTTTGTATATTTACAATCTTGTATGTAAATACAGTATAAGTGTAAATATATTTTTAAGTGTTGTAAAACTTTTTAATGTACATCCAGTGAATACAACAACACGTATCATGCTAATTAAGAAATTATATATTCATATTACAATGATATACTGTTACCCAGGGTCGCCCCGAGGTTAATGGGCACCCGGGGCTAGATTTTGGTTTGCGCCCCCTCAAAAAAAATTAACTAGCCCAAAAAAGAATAACAATACTGTGTGGAATGATATAAAACTACCACAATTAGTTTTAATTTTGTGTCGGAGGCAATAAATTGGGCGAAATTGATACTCATTTGAGTTGTTTTGTAAAATCACTAGTTCGCTTGTCACTTGTATTATAGCTCGTAAAAAACCAAGCTTAGTCCCAAGGCCGTAGCCAATGGGGGGGGGTTAGGGGGTCAGAACCCCCCCGAAATAGTAGAAATAGCCTTGAAATAGTAGTAAACGGGGGCGGCTAGGGGGTGAAAACCCCCCCCCAAAATTGTGGAAACCCCCTCCCGAGACAGCGAATATCCCCGCGGGAAAATGCATAGGGGCCAGGAAACAGGTAAAAAGGGTAAAAAACGACAATAAAGCGGTGAAAAAGCACACACTCGAGTAAAAAAAAAGTCTTGACGAGCCGGAAATCCAGTCGCCGGTCCTGCCCAAACCCCCCCCCCCCGAAAATATTTCCTGCCTACGGCTTTGCTTAGTCCTGTGCATTTATTTGTCAAATTGATACCGTACTTAAATGCACTGGAAAAGTAGAGGAAATTATCTGAAAATTTATCTGAGAGATTGATCCACCGTAACTAGAAACATCTGGGACGAAATTCTTAGTCACCACTGCCAATAGGGCCACTCACTCAAGACTCAAGCGTTTCCTCTCTGAAACTCAAACTAAACTCAAACAACACTCAAGATAAGAGTTCACATCGTCTAACAACGATTTTGTTTGCGGACAATACTTCCCTGTGCAGTGGCGTATTTAGGGGGGGGGGGGCTTAAGGGGCTTAAGCCCTTCCCTAAATACGCCACTGCACATTTTCAGGTCAAATTTTCAGGGGCGGCAAATTTTGGGGAGTTAACAAATTTTTTCGTTATAAAATAAAATAAACTTTAACGGTAAATAAACTTCCATCATCGGAGGATTGCCTCAACTCCACTACCAAAAATAATTTGCATTTTATTATGCCTAAGAAAGAGCAGATAGGCTTAAGTCACAGGGCGGCAAGCACTGATAAGCTCCTCGCGCCGTCGTCGCCGCGAGGGCGCCGCCTTCGCCTATGGCCCGACGCGACGCAGGCAAGGCAATGAGCCTGCGCTACTGCCACCCCCTTCCACCTCCTTCGCTCGTTTTGCTGCCAAAACTCGCGACACTTGTTCAAAACTACCACGTTTACAGACAGGAATGTTTGAATGTTATTTAGCGTTTTCAGTAAAAAACTCCAGTCTCCAGAAACAGATTTTGCAACAGTGTCAATCGTGTACAATTCATTGCTTAAGTATGTTCAAAGCTTAAAACAAGAAGTACCTGGTGGACCGAGCCTTGCTCGGTGTTATTTCATGTTTACCAGTTCATCCAGTTACTATAAAATATCTCAATGTCATAAAATGTATCAATATAAACCTTTTTTATTGCTCCATGGACTCTTCATCCCACCTGCTGTATTTTCCCTTGATAGCTGTAGATTCCAAACAGCTGTTATTATTACTTCATTTGTTTACACTTTCCTTGTTTATTTTCGTTGCTATCACGGCAACCCATAAGGCCAATGTTAAAATTTTACAACTTTAAAATTCGATTTATTACGTTATTAGATTTTCTCTGGCCAAGTAATCTGCGTAAAAGACGTTTTTGAGTCATAAATTACTTATTTCCAGACTTTGAAAGAAATCCTCGGGGCCGTTTTTGAGATAAATGTGCAAGCAAGCATACAAGCCATTCGTACTTCGGCAGTGCTGTGAGATAGTTTGCAATTCTGTGGTCGTGCCTTTCCGATACTACTTCAACACGGTCTTGGGTAAATTAACTATGTAAATACTTTTACTACTATCCTTTTCTATCAAATAGTACACCTTATTATTTTTATCTTCCTTCCATTATCATATTTAAATCACATTTCTGGCCCATTTATCCGTACAAGTCACGGCTGGTCCTGACATGTCGTCAGGTCTAGCCGACCACATGGATAACCTACAAATGGAAACCGATTTAGCTGTTAATTCAATTTTGTCTACAAATAATGAATCAAACCATTCTGACAACGAAAAGAATATTAAGCGTAAACATGATGATCAACTAAATGATGAAAATAAAAGTAATGAAAACCTAAATCCACCAAAACCCAAAAAATCAAACCAGATAAGATTATATAAAAAAGATAATAAAGGTCCATTTGAAATAATAATCCAAGACAAGAATAAAGCAAAAATCAATCATTTCCAGATAGGAAAAATCATTAAAAATCATCATACTGACATTGATTACATCCAAAGATCTGGCCGTAACGTGTCTGTGTTCTGTAATTCCTATCAATCTGCAAATGACCTAATCTTATCACAACATCTTACTCACTACAATGTTTTCATTCCATCTATTAGGGTGTACACATATGGTGTCGCAAATATTGATCCTTCAATCTCTGAATCTGAGATACTTACTGACTCTGTTTGCAACAGTCCCATTCTTGAAGTTAGCCGTATCAAGCGGAGAGTCAACCAACAATTACAGGACACCCATTTTGTAAAAATTACCTTTGATTCTGACACCTTGCCTGAATACATCTCCTTAAACTATGTTCGTGTACATATTGAGCCCTACATGATTCCTGTCAAACAATGTTTTCGTTGCTTTGCCTATGGGCATGTTGCCAATTCCCCTTGCCGAAACACCAGAATCTGTAGAGATTGCGGTGACATTTTTCATTCAACTCCGTGCGAACTTCCACGTAAGTGTATTCATTGTCTAGGCCCCCATAGTAGCAATTCTAAGTTCTGTCCTGAATACATCAGGCAAAAGAAAATAAAAGAAAGGATGAGCCTAATGAGGGAAGATTACTTTAAAGCTAGTAAATTATTCCCTATCACTTATAAGATTGTTAAACGTGTCTCAAAAAGATCACAATCTTTTGCAGAAGCAACCAGATCTTTGGAATTAACAAATCTTACTAAATATCCAGCCCTACCAGAAACTTCATTAAATACTAGTCAAACCCCTCTCTCAAACAGGTATTTACCACTAGATACTGTACCTGAAACTCCCTCGGCTAATGTTGCTCCACAAACGCCACTCCAATTCCGAAAGCCATTATCTAATACTGCTAATAAATCAAAAAATACAACTCCTAGATCTAGCCCCACGAGTTCACGACAAAATTTAAGTAACATCACTAAACCCAATGTAACAACTAAACCTAATCCCCCTGAAATTACTCAAGAGAAAAGTGAGTACCTAAAATCGCTTCTTAACGCTCGAGTCGCCGAAATTAGAAACAAATTTAAAAACTCTAATATCACAACAAGAAAACAACTGGATGATTTACTTGTTACTTTTATTGATAGTCCTCTTCCTGACATTAAAACTAACATTTTATCTAATAAAAGCAACACGACAAACAACTTAACACTAAACAAAAACACCAGTGCTGCTGTTCCACCAGATAAAAAAAAACATGGCACTTCATAAACTAAATATATTACCGTGGAATTGTAGATCTCTGAAACCAAATGGCCAGAGATCTGTCAATATTTAAATGAAAATCAGATTCATATTGGATTAATTCAAGAAACCTGGCTTTATGACAAACTTAATTTATCAGATTGCACTACTTTGTGAACATATATGTCTTCTCAATCCAAGGGTGCTTCATCCTGGCCATCCTTTTTTCGGGATAGGTAATGCTTGAGCGGCCCAAGCGAAGAAGACATCCTAAACCCTTCCTATCATCAAAATCCATCATTTCATTAGATTCCTTTTTTCCCGCTATTACTAACAAAAAATTACACAAAATACACTACATTATTGTATATACATTACTAACTCCAGAAAAGATGAATATAATCTAACAAATCATTGCAACACTAACCAAATCATGTCAATAATAAGTTTATATTTTTACTAGAGAGACTAACCAAAGAGAAGGACAACCATAAGAATAGTGAACTTCGGGGCCTCATGGGCAAAGAACCCAGGCCGCCAAATTTGGCAACTAGAAAAAAAAAGCATACAAGCAAGCATACAAGCAAGCACGCACGGCCGGACGATAACATTGCTCATATAAGAGTATAGGATAGGATATTACTTTGATATTTATGAAAATGGAGCTCTTGTAAAATCAGAGAACGAAGCGTATGAAGACGAAACCAAAAGGGAAAAAATCAAAAACATCTTCCTGGTGAAACCCCCCCAAAAAAATTAAAATTCATCTGTCAGGCCGGGACAACTTCAGAGTGAATACATACTACGTAATCCTCGACACTCTGATCAATGAGTTACAGAAAAGAAAAAAAATCGTATGATGAGCTGAATTCACTGTTTGGTTTTCTAGTGAAAAGTGATACATTACAACTTGACTTGAATGATCACAGCAGCACACAGTGTAATTTTTATAGTAAAGATCTGCCAAGGCCGGAAGAATTTGCTAATGAAGTATTTCAATTTTTCGGATTTTTAAACCAAATCGACGAAAAAGAACGACCGAACACCCTTCTCTCACTGAATGAAGCGTTAAACGAAAACAACCTTCAGGAAGTGTACCCTTATACAGACACTGCATTAAAACTCCCTGCAAAACAACAGGGACATTGCATTAACAATTCCTGTATCAAACTGTTCTGCTGAACGATCATTTTCTGTGCTCAAACGCATAAAGGCTTATTCTCGTTCCACAATGGGCGAAAAAATACCTCAAAATTTGGCAGTATTGAGTATCGAACACCAAGTGACAAAAAACTTAGACTATGAAGACACAATTGAGTCTTTTGCGATCGCCAGATGCCGAAGGAAACGGCTGTAGACATTTACGCTTGTAGAAATTAACTAGAGGCTTGAAGGGGCTGATAGCCCCTAAGCATAATCCTTCTTTACTATAGTACAAAATACCTTCTTAGAAAATTGGCTTTTGGATCCACAAAAGTATGATTATTCCTAGCATTTAGTATTAATTGAACAAAGCAGACCTTTTTATATCCTAATGGTTTTTAAATAACAGCTATTTTACGTTAGTTCTCATTATATAGTAAGCTTAAAGCAATTGCAGTATTTTCCCCGAGTCCCTGAGATGGAGATCTTCAGTTTCAGCCCCCCCATCATCCTGCGACCTTCCAAACGCCCACAATTTCTTCGCAAAAATTTCGCTTACGTAATTATATATATACGTATAGATCATTTGGTATTAAATCTGCATCGTTATAACAACAACTAAACAAACGTACCTAACTTTTTATAATTTTGAATTATGAAAAACTCAAACCCTTAATTATTATAAAATCAGAAAATCTTAAATTTAAAATATTTTTAGTTATAGTACATTGAACGTGCACATTTATCCGCATTTTGAAACAAATTCCACATGACAACATCTACCATATGGCTTTGAATCAAGCATTAGCACCACATGTTTAATGTAAACAAAGCAGACGTTTTTCAATCTTTTCAATCCCAATGCATTTCAAATTAAAGATATTTTTCGTTATTTCTCATTTTCTGGTATATTTGGACATAATCTGCTATTTATCCCGACCCCCTGGGATCGTGACCTTTCATTTGAGCCATCTCCTGTCATCCTGCGAGCTGGCAAACTCTCACAATTTTGATTGAAAAAAATCGCTTACAGAATTAATAATATAGATATCAGATGAACACCAAACAAAAATTTAATCTCATATTTACCAGTATAAGTTATTAGTCTGTGGTAGTAGCATATCAGCATATCTAAACTATTATTATTTACTACCTGCAGTAACAGTTTCTAAATAGAATGTTGTCGTTTGGAAAAAGTAGGCTACACCTTAAGTTATATTAATGTATTGGTCGTATTTTAAATTCATTTTCATCTAAATACACAGAGAAAAATGCATTGGTTGCCATAACCAATGCATGATTTGTTAACGATATTGGTAAGGTAGTAGAGGTTGTTGTAAACAATAAATGGGGTTAAGGTAACATTCCGTGTTAGTTGTTTCAAGAATCCAGAAATTGTTATTTTCATACTTTGTTGTTACTAGTTAAAAGCGTTTGTCGTAACTCACGATAATTGTAATGTTTGCTAACATGTAACGGTAACCAACTGAAGTGGTTGTTTAAACCACTTCCTTATTTTCAATGAGTTGTTGTTACTAGTTAGAAGTGTTTGTCGTAACTCATTAGAAAATCAATGTTTGCCAACACGTAACGGTAATCATCTGAAGTGGTTGTTTAAACCACGACCCAGCGACTCCTTCCCCGACCCAGACCAAGTCGACGCCATGGACAATTTTGTCATCTCCATATTTTGTCGGGCCTTGAGGAATTATTACCATGATTTAAAGGTAAGTGCTTGAGTATTCAGTTTATGTTGAAGATATAATTACTTGGCGTTATTTCAGATCTACGAAAAGGGTACCACTCTCTAGCTGATACTCTGTAGTTTACGTTAAATGTATTACTAAATAACCTTTTATCATTGGATCGTTCGTTGTGGAGTACATTTACGTGAAGTGAACTTTGCATGTGTTAAAATTATATAGAAAAGTTTAGTTACTAAAACTGACACCTGAAGTACAGAAGATCAGTGACTAAACCTGAATCCGGCATTACTAAATATCGTGGGATTACTGTTTATGAAAGTATACCGTCTTTTTGTCTATTTGTCTTGATGCCCAAAGATATCATTATCAATAAATAGGTCTTGCCAACTATTTATTACTTTTCTCTAAAAGAATTTTATAAAATACCATAATAGGAGGAGGAGTAGTAGTAGTTTTTGTAGTAGTAAAAAATAATAAAAATGATAATTAAAAAAATACTAAAATGATTCTTGAGCACATTATGCATACTCAGTTATTATAACATCATCGCATTTCAACGCTTTTTATTTACGAATTTCGAAGTAGGCTACTTTTCTGCCTCGGCATCCTTGTCCTAGCCCCGTACGCATGTTAACCTGAGAACCCTGCCAGACATTTTAAATGAATTACCCTTTCTCTCTTCACTGAAACAACAGGTAAAATACTCTCTCGGTTTTTGTCACATGCATTGCAATGAAAGATAAAACTTTTATATTCATAAAACTGACAGTAAGAGTATGCATCGATGGTTCAGAGGTAGCGTTCTCGGTTACCACGCGGGCGGCCCGGGTTCACGTCCCAAAATCTGCACTCACATTTTTGAAAAAATAACTATTGTTGGCGCACTGATGGCTGGTTAGTTAGTAATGAAAGTAATTTGATTAATTTAGAGTTATTGTTGGTAGTTAGAAATGAAAAACACTGAAGTTCACTGATAATACTGAATTTAATGTTATAAACACAGTAAAAAAGCACAGATATGAATTTAACAGTTCGGAATGCAAAAATGAATTGAATTATATAATGAAATTCGTGAAAGTGGACTGTATAAACGAGTGAATTGAATACAAAAATACTAACGGAGGACGCTGTGTGCGTCCCTGCCGCGCGAGTTCTGGTCAAACACTGGCCGTTGGCCATTACCCTCATAAACATCCCCAAGCCCTGACGGGGCGAAGGTGGGGTTTTTTTGAAAAAGTGAACAGATTTGGCGGGAGCTCTAACAACTATTAAAAGTGGTTAATTTGACCTGTTTGTTAATGCTTCCAACAACCTTTTTATGGTTAGTGTAATCACTGTAGTAGTGGATAAAATAACTACTAAAGAGTTAATTTAACCACTTTGGTAGTGGTTAAAGTAACTATTGAAGTTTTTGTTTTAACTTTCTTGGCGTAGGTTGTTATAAACAACAATTGTTATTAGGCAAACCACTTCAAAATTAAATGTGTTATTTTAACCCATATATATATATATATATATATATATATATATATATATTAGTAGACTTAACCTATAAAATTGATTGACACAACATATTTCGTTTAGGCTTAGGTTACTTTAACACATACAGGTGATTGTCCCTATATCAACCCATGACATTGCTATAGCACTATCTAGAATACAAATTATTCTTTGTATATTGAAATGTCGCGGGTTTTACTCTCTCCTGTCATTTATGAATTTCAATAATCTGTTTATAATATACGAGTTCAAGTGGTTGTAATAACAAAATAATAATAATAACAATAATAATTACGTTGCCATCCTTGAGTTTCAATTCAATCAATAGAAGCTTCAAGAGGGTCACATTATTACTGAAAAGCAAAATGGTTTATTTATAATAACAAACATAAACATAAACTATATTTTTTAATAAAACTAGTGATCGTGGATTTCTTTAATATAGCGTTTACCGTTTAACCTATTAGTTTTTGAGTTCTGAAGGCTTGGCAGTTGAAGCAAGGCCACACAGATGAAGCAAGGCCGCACAGATGAAGCCATGTCGATGCACGCAATTTGTGTCACACGAATAGGGAATCCAATCCCGGGGTCCCGGGTGTTTTTAGAGCTTATTCAATCCCGGGATTTTTGGCTTAGTCCCGGGATTTTCGGGAATATAACGTTTACGTGTAAAATCGATTCTTATAGGATCTCATCAGTTAAAACAATGTTATAACTATAAGAAACCTAAGTTAAATGTTGTTTCTGACCAAATGATCATGGTTATATGAATTTGTCGTCTTATATAAGTGGTATATAAGGTATAGATATCCAGTATAGTGCAGTAGATATCCAGTAGATGTCCAGTACTGGTATAGTGGTATATAAGTGGTTTCCAATTAATATTATCAAGCTTCTGAAAAATACGTGGGGATTTTTACTTGTTTCTCATTAAGGGTATTGAAATTGCTATTAAGTTTAATTACCATGCTCTCATGATCATTTTTATCCGCTATTTTATCTTACTTTTAGTTTTTCTACTTAAATTTTCCTTAAATTTAAAAGTCCTGATATTGTTTATGGTAAAGTAAATATATCAATACTTTGTATAAGACTTCCTTTAAATTATGTTTTAATAAATATTTTTACGGTTCTTTTACATGGTTCGCGGTTATTTAGGACCATCCTGATAACGTGTTCCGTTTTTTCACTCTGATATCTACTACTGTATTCAGTGTTTCATGACAAGGCTGACTATATCGTAAATTTTTTTACGCTCTAAGAGTTGTGATACATAAAATCACATTAACAACTCAAAAATAAACGGAAAACTTCTTTCTATATTGCATTATATTACAATACCATGTATGTATGCGAAAGTATACTAAATATTTCTTTTTGTATCGGCAAATACTATGTTGGGTCAATCCCAGGATCAGTACCAGGATCCCGGGATTATTTTTTTTCAATCCCGAAATTTAAAATATCGTCCGGGATTGGATTCCCTACACACGAAATATAGTCGCGCGTTTTGAAGAAGCAATGTTTCAAATGGTACCGGTCTTTCAAGCGATTAAAAAACACGTGGATATTTAATTAGTAGTTTTCGAAATCCTGTACCAAGACGTGTCGCACGTCGATGACATACCGAATGACCGTTCTCACGTGCGTGCGGGGCCTTGCTAGGACCTAAGACGTTCATATTGTTGGCGAGGTTGGTTTGGCGGGGGGGGGGGGGGTTGGGGGGGCGGCACTGCGCTACCAGCCCCTAGGCGGCAAATATCTAAATCCGCCCCTGTCCCTGTGTATCAATGATCACACTATAACTGGTACTGAAATGAAGGCTTTAATTCATAGTAGTCTTTTACTGCAGTGGTTGGAGGATAACAATCTTTCTGTAAATACTGGAAAATCTAAACTCATTGATTTCAAACTTAAGATTGAGGGTAGTAGACCTTCAACCATTACCATTGGGGATACTGAGATAGATTCTTGTGATCAAACCAACTTATTGGGCATAATAATTGATCCTCGACTTAATTTCTCAAAGCACATTGATAAGGTTGCAAGCAAAATGAACAGCGGAATTTTCACTATTCGCAGGCTAGCTTTGTTTTCTGATAAGCTACTTAGAAGATAGAATTCAAATTGTAGAGATAACTCACACCAAATGCAATGAAATAAAAAAAGCTTGGTCAAATCCACTTCCTATAACAAGAGGTGTGCCTCAAGGGTCAGTCCTAGGGCCTATCTTGTTTACCCTGTTTACAAATGACTTGCCCATCCACGTCAGCCCTTATGGACAATGCCACATGTATGCTGATGATACAGTAATTATCTCAGCTAGTGACTCAACAGAAGATCTTGATATTAAATCTTATTTAGCAGTCAACATGGCACTTAACTATTGCTCTGATAACGACCTAGTTTTTAACGAAGAAAAAACCAAACAATTGATATTTGGACCTCACAAGAACCAAATTTGAGGACTGCCAAATCTTCAAACTATAGAATGTACAAAACATCTAGGAGTTATTCTAGACAATAACTTGTCTTTTTCCAACCACATCGATAAGCTTTGCTTACACCTTAACTCATCTTTGTTCGGTATAAGAAGATCTTTGGCCATTGGTACAAAAGAAACTGCTAAAATTGCATACCATGCACTTTTTGAAAGCGAACTAACATATGGCATAGTTCTATGGGGAAATTCGTCCCGAAATAATTTAAATCGAGTTCTTGTCCTACAAAAAAATCACTCCGAATTATGGCAGGCTTGAAAAAGTGGGACAGCTGCAGGCCGGTTTTCAAAAGTTGGAATATTTTAACTGTTGTGAATATTTACATCTATCATACTATAATGTTAGTAAATTCCAGAGATGCACCCAGACATGAAAAAATACACAGTCATGCAACAAGAAAAAGAAGAGACTTCCACCTGCAAAATCACCATTTATCAATGTTTGAAAAAAAGCCCTCATATGCAGGAGCAAAATTTTTCAATGTTCTCCCTGACACAATAAAAACTTCCAATTTAAAAAAAATAAAAATGAACTTGAAAATGTGGTTAAGTGAAAACCCATTTTACAGTATAAAGGAATTTTTAGAATGCAAGTAACCAAGATGTAAAGGAAGAGAACTCAGACTGAGCTATTAATTTTAATTATATTTTTATACTCTTTATACATGTAACATTCTTAACGATTGTAACATTAAATATTATTATTATTATTATTATTATTATCAAACTCCTAAACATAAGCCAAGAAGATTCTGAACTAATCTGTGAAACTGCTCTCTTTGAAATAAAACTGAAAAAAGAAACGGTCCGGGTACGAGGAGTTTACCGACCTCCAAGCGCAAATTTAGACTAAGTATTAGACATTTTGTCAGACCAGCTTAGAGATGCCCTCTGTATCAGGAAACCAATAGTGATAATGGGAGACATCAATGTAAACAACCTTGAGGAAGACGACAGTGATAATATAAAGCTTGAGGCATTGCTAACATCCTTCAACCTCACTCGAATGACTCTCCCACCCACTAGAATCATACCCCAGACACAAAGATCTATAGACTGGATATGCACAAATATGGACCTACAGAACATAGAAACTTCAGTTATCCTATCAGGACTATCAGACCACGCCGCACAGTTAGCTGTCTTAAATCTAAAAGAAGAAAAGCCTCTTCCCTTAAAAGAAAAAAGAAGAATTTTCACTAATAGCTCAATGAATCAATTTAAAACAACACTACAAAATCAAAATTGGGAATGTGTGTACCGGACAGAGGACCTAAACGATACATATGAACACTTCCATAGGATAGTGCAAACAACACTGAATGAAACCTGTCCCATTAAGTTATAACAGAAAAAGGATGGAAATCAAAAGCAATGCTGGGACAGCGAATGCACAAGTCTGCGAAATCGGTACACCCAAGCACTAGAGAAAGAGCTCTGCTCAGACAAACCCGAAGACAAATCTGAAACCCGGGCACGGAAGAGAGACTACGACCTAAAACTGAAAATGCTAAGAAAAGAGAGAACATCCAACTTCATAAATGGAGCCGAAAACAAGTCTTAAGCATCGTGGCAGGTCATAAACAACCAAAGAAAGGCAAGGCCCAACATTGAAAATCAGTGGAAGATACTAACTAACAATGAAACCATACAAGATCCAGCCAAAATAGCAAACCATTTTAACAATTTCTTTGTCACTATTGCCGAAAAGACTCTCCTAGCAAACGGAATCAGCACAGATGAAAATAATCACCCCATACAACCCCCAACTACAAATGTAAACCTTCACTTCGAGCCCGCTTCCCAAGAAGAGATAGAAAAGGCCATTAACTCAATGAAGCCAAAAACATCCTTAGGCTTTGACGAAATCTCAGCTAAACTTGTCAAAACCTGCAAAAGAGAGTTAGTCGAACCATTAACAAATGTCACAAACAAATCACTCAAACAAGGAGTCTTCCCAAATCTGCTTAAAATGTCAAAAGTTTATCCTAAATATAAAAAAGGCCCAACAATGGATACAAGCAGGTACAGACCGATATCTCTCATACCTACCTTTTCAAAACTGTTTGAAAAAATCGTTCTCCCTAGACTTCTTTCCCACTTGGAACAAAATGAACTTCATACACCCCATCAACATGGCTTCTTAAAGGGCAGATCAACAACACTGCTCTCATTCAACTCACAGAATATGTGATTGACCAGTTGGAAGAAGGATGCTTTGCCACTAGCCTCTTCCTCGATTTTAGCAAGGCATTTGACTGCCTTAACCACAGTGATCTTCTAAAGAAGCTCAATGCGCTAGGCATCAACGGCAAAGAGGCCCAATGGTTCCATAGCTATCTCAATGACAGACACCAATTTGTTGAAATTTGTCACACCAAGGACAACACACTAATCAAGACAATTTCCGAAACAGCCAGAGTGTCAAGAGGCGTCCCGCAGGGATCAGTGCTCGGGCCTGTCTTGTTCCTTCTGTTGACAATTGTCTTACCATATCTGCTAAAAGACCACTGCCAAACTACAATGTACGCAGATGACACGGTCATCACAGTAGCAAACAAGTCAGCAGAACCACTCACCCACCAAGCTGAAACAACTATAGACAAAACCATCAATACTGCTGCGACAACCAGCTGGCTCTCAACAAAAGTAAAACTGTCCAAATCAATTTCACAACAAAAAACAGAACTATAGACATACCACTTCAAGGAATAAATCCACAAAATGAAACTAAATATCTTGGCATTACTGTAGACTCAAAACTTTCCTGGAAACAGCACAGTGACCAACTCTGCAAGAAGCTCAGCTCGGGCATCTATGTTATTAGACAAATACTACAATCAAGCAACCTAGAGACAGCAAAAATTACCTACTTTGCGCTGTTTGAATCACACCTCAGGTACTGCATTGTGGTATAGGGAGGAACTTCAAACTCCAACCTCGAAAGAGTCCATACATCAAAAAAGAGCAATTAGATGTCTCGCAGGCCTCAACTTCCAAGACAGCTGTAGGGAAGCATACAAGGAACTAAAAATCCTCACGGTAATGTCACTTTACATCCGAGAAATAATTTTACATGCAGTTTCTACAACAAACCAGACACCAGGACCTTCATCAGCACAACACAAGACATGCCACAAACTTTGCCCTTCCACCACATCACCTCAGTCTTTTTGCAAAAAAAACCATCTTACAAAGGAGCCCTCTACCACAATCACCTGCCAGACCACCTGAAGAAGAAGCCAACAAGGACATTCAAGACGGCACTAACCAAATGGCTGCTGGAAAGACCTTACTATAAGGAAAAGGAATTCCTTAAACTAACTCCAAAGTAATCAACCTAAAAGACCAAGTCGTAGTTTATAAAAACTGAGTAAACTGATTACTACTTTCCGAGAAAAACAATAATATCACGGAGTCGACGTGACCGCGTGCAGACTACGAACAAGTCATCCCCTCTCCTCCCTCTTGTTTGAGGATAGTGAACTTCCTTCCACCATGAGAAATGTTCAAGAAAACTTTGATGGTGGGAGTTCACTATCGTCAGACAGGACGATTCCAGGCCAATACAAACAAGTACCTATTGGTGCATTTCTACATCGCTTTCTTAAGGCGATTTTAGACTATTAAACATTAGATCTGATCTAGATGAATCCACAAACCAAGTTTTATCCAGATATGTTGAGAAATAAGCGTGATATAGAATTTTATTTATTACCCATAAGGTTAACATTGGGACAACGTACTGTGTTTACCACTTTCAATATCTCGGTAACCAATGGACATAGAGCAGTGATTCAAAATACTAAATTGTTTGTTTTTTTTGAGCTGAATTTAATGGTGCCAACAAAAATTGGATTATTTTTATTTTTCGATGTAAAAAACCCATTTTTTGGGGGGTTTACCCCCCTTTACCCCCCCTTTCGGTAGTCCGATTGGGCTGGATTACGAACTCGTCCGAATAATTACTACTTTACGCATCCATGCCAAATTTCATTAAGATTCGACCATTTTTACGCGAGTTATCGTGCTTAAAGACACATAGATATGTATATATGAAAATGAACGAATGGTTTTTTTTGCTTCTGGGGACCCCAAAACGAAAAGTTATCATGGTCTCGGGCTTAGGTCTTACCATGAGTACTACGGTAACAGCTTCTTCCCTATAGGGGAAATTCGCTAAAAGAAAATACTCTTGTGAATTATGAAAGATTTAAATACCCCCGTTGCAGCAGACCTGCATACTCAGCGAATTTCCAGTACAAAACAACATATTTCAATCCAACATAGAGAGATTTTACAGGTTTTTGAAAGCTCCATAAGAATAACATGGGGAATGAGTATGCAGGTTTGCTGCTACGGGTACATTAAAACTGGGTGGTTTTAATTCAATATTTAGTAGATCTGAACTAGAAGAAGCCACTTACCAAGTTTTATCAAGATATGTTGAGAAATAAGCTAGATATAGAATTTTACTTATTTCCTATATGGTTAACATTGGGACAACGTACTGTGTTTACCACTTTCAATATCTCGGTAACCAATGGACATGGAGCAGTAATTCAAAATACTAAATTGTTTGTTTTTTGAGCTGAATTCAATGGTGACAACAAAAATTGGATTATTTTTACTTTTCTATGTAAAAAACTCAAAAAACCCATTTTTGGGGGGCTTACCCCCCTTTAATCGGAGTTTGTTTTTTTGAGCTGAATTTAATGGTGCCAACAAAAATTGGATTATTTTTATTTTTCGATGTAAAAAACTCAAAAAACCCATTTTTTGGGGGTTTACCCCCCTTTACCCCCCCTTTCGGTAGTCGGATTGGGCTGGATTACGAACCCGTCCGAATAATTACTACTTTACACATCCATGCCAAATTTCATTAAGATTGGACCATTTTTACGCGAGTTATCGTGCTTAAAGACACATAGATATATATATATTTATGAAAATGAACGAATAGTGTTTTTTGCTTCTGGGGACCCCAAAACGAAAAGTTATCATGGTCTCGGGCTTAGGTCTTACCATGAGTACTACGGTAACAGCTTCTTCCCTATAGGGGAAATTCGCTAAAACCAAAGAACGCTTTTTAAAAGGGAATTAAAACTTGCTTTTAATAACTATACAAAAAGTATGGAAGACAGCATAAATTTGGAATACTCAAAATTCTGGGGATTTATTAAGAGGAAAAAATTGGGGAACAATAAATCATTAATAATGGAACATAATGGGGTAAATTTAGATAACGGAGCGGCGATCGCGGGTTCGTTTGCTGATCATTTTAGTTCAGTTTATTCCAAGTATGTTGCAGAGCCGAGGCTGGAGAACGCGGTAGCGGGGCCGTGCATGGGCGGCGGTGTCGACTGCCTTGCCCTGCCGCGCATTGAGCGCCGAGACGTGCAGGATGCCATAAAAAAACTCAAATCTAAACGAACCACAGGACCTGATTTGCTACCTCAGTATTTATTCAAAGGTTGTTCTGATTTTTTAATTGAACCATTAACTTTCATCTTCAATCTAAGTTTAAGCTCAGAATTATTTCCTCACAAATGGAAACTAACGAAAGTAACTCCAATTTTTAAAAGCGGAAAAGAACATCTTATTGGTAATCATAGACCTGAGGCAGTTTTATCAATTCCAGCTAAAATTTTCGAGATTATCATTCACATATATTTATTTAATCACTTTAAAAAATATCTGACTCCTTTTCAACATGGTTTTGTTCCTGGGAGATCAGTTGCCACAAATTTACTTAACTTCACTATGTCTCCTCGGGTCTGGACTCCGGAATACAGACTGATGCTTTGTTCCTCGATCTGGCAAGGGCGTTTGATAAAGTGGATCATTCGATTTTATTACAAAAACTTCATTTTTATGGACTGACTAATAATTTTGTTTCTTTCTTTAAATCGTATATTGTCAATAGAGAACAATTTGTTTTTTACAATGGTTTCCAATCTTCAATATTGACGGTACAATCAGGAGGTTTCTAAGGCTCAAATTTAGGACCTTGTTTATTCAGTATCCTAATCAATGACCTGTGTGATTATATTAAATCGGCTAAGACCCTCTTATTTGCTGACAATTTAAAAATATTTTGATTAGGATTTTTGCGAACATTTGCCATCACAGATTATTAAAAATCAAGTTTCACGACGTTTCGGGATCTGGAATCCGATCCCGTCTTCAGGTGGAAGGAAACCTAGAACATAACAAGATTAGTACCACATAGCCAGGAAAACCTGGACAAAAACACAGCTAAAACAGAGAACTGTAAAAGCAGTCACAAAAACACTAAGCTGAAAAGAAAAACAATAACACAAAATAACACAGGAATCACAAGTATCAAGAATCACCAGACAGGAGAGAGCACGTCCACACCCAATCAGAGCTGAGCTGAGACTGGTGGGAGGAAAGGAATGGCGTCGGCGACGGAAATGGCGGCGGCCACAGCCAACCAAATCACGGCGCGCTACCGGTGGCGAAAACCTGAAACAGAGACATGTGATATGCAAATTCCGTGTGTCTGTTTGTGTTTTTAGTTAATTTTTAACCTCATTTTGCCCCTTGGCCTTGCTACGGGTTAACATGTTGTGAGAATTTTGAACAGAATTGTTAGTAATTACCCTATTTGCTGATACTTTATTTTCCCTGTCTTGCAATTCTTTGTTTAATATTGGTAGCCATACTGGCCTTATTTCAAGTGAAGATTGACTGATTGGTTGGTCTGCTAGTTTTATGTATGAAGCTTCAATTAGTTTTCTTTTGAAAAAATGAGGTTCGCGGTGTACTATTTTTTTACAGTTCTCTGTTTTAGCTGTGTTTTTGTCCAGGTTTTCCTGGCTATGTGTTACTAATATTGTTATGTTCTAGGTTTTCTTCCACCTGAAGACGGGATCAGATTCCAGATCTCGAAACGTCGTTTTTTACTAATCAGTGATGGCAAATGTCTGCAAAAATCCCAATCAAAATATAAAATCACCATCACCAACAATGAATTTCAAACAAAGAATTTAAAAATGTTTTACACATAAAAAGTAGTGACGATTCCCGTAGTTTGCAGGCTGATCTCAACAGTGCATTTAAGTGGAGCTTGGACAACAATATGAGTTTTAATATATCGAAATGCCAATTTTTTTGAGAAAGAATTAATTTCATTCTCTCGAGCTCACACATATTTTGAATATAATTATACGTTGAATGGAGTGACTATTGCCAGAACAGACCAAGTCAAAGATTTAGGGTTGCTTATTGACCCCACTATCATTTAATCCTCATATTGATAACTGTGTAACCTCAGCCTGTAAAATTATGGGTTTTGTCTTCAGGCAATGTCGAAATTTCAAAAATTTAGAAACATTAATTTTATTATATAACGCTTTTGTCAGATCGAGGTTGGAATACGCCGCTATTATTTGGAATCCAATTCATGTTACTTACCAGGAAGCCATTGTAAGGGTTCAAAAAAGTTTTTAAGGTTTTTGTATTTTAAGAAATTTAATATTTACTCATACATGATTCCATATAGCGAGCTACTTGAACAGTTTGGTTTTGGGAGGTTGGGAAGTTGGACCTGAGGAGATCATTATCAGCTCTGGTATTCCTGCACGGGCTGGTGCGGGGCCGGGTGGACGACTCAGCCAGTGTAGCGGCACTGACCGCGTTCCCGGCTTCAACAGCAGAAACAAACACTTATTTTCGCTGCCCCTCTCCCGAACAGTAGGGCATGCGTCCTCGCCGCTGTTCCGGATGATGAGAGCTTACAATTCAATTATAGACAAGGGGAGCACGATAGACATTTTCAATGATTCCTTGCATGTTTTTAAAAATAAATCTAAAGAATATTTAAGTGTATAGGCCTAATTGCATTTTTACAATTTGTTGCATGTTAAATATTGTTGCCTGTGTTACAAATTATTTAAATATTATTTATTTTACTATTGTTATTTATTTGGAAAGTTTATATAATTGTTATATGTTCTCTATTGAATATTTATCATATATTTTGTATTGAGGGTTGCACATTGAACACACCTAGATTGAATAAATGTTTATCTACTTAACTTAGCAATAATTAATCTAGTAATTTATATTAATATGCTCACCACAAAATTTGATTATTTTGCATGTTATTTATTTTTATTATTAGTTCGTTTTATTTAACTTAATATATAAATAGTTGATTAGTGAGTTTTGAAGTGAAGATCTCCAAGATGGAATTTATAATATTTTTGAACTGCTTCAATGTAATTGATATTGTATACTGTATTGGAGCATGCAAATAAATAAATAAAAGACAAATCCAGGCCAATACGAACTTGTACTGGGTGCGATGGGCATGATTCTTACTCTCATAAGTCCTCATGCTGAAAACAGTTCTCCACATGTTTGGGCAGATTTTTCCTTGCTCAAGGATATGAAATCTCATCATCAACCAAATGGTTTTGAGTTTATTTAGGGAATGGTAACAGCAAAAACATAGCTTTCTAGATTATGTTTTAGCCAATAAATAAATGGTATGATGGGATTAGGACAAGGCTATCATATTTCCCTACAATCACTGTGTAGTATATTGCAGTGACGGATCTAAACTTAAAATCGGAGTTTAGCGCCCTCCCCCCGGCAAAAAACACAAGATTATATTATATTTTTAATGCGTCCTTGATGTGATGGATAATCAATCAATTATCTTGTATATCTTAATATGATTTTATCTTAGGATTCATATGATTTTAAAACACCGATTTTCGTAGGCTACGATACAGCCTACCAAGAGCTGTTATTGCCATAATATGACCGAGAAATTTGCCACCGCTGTAAAACCAAAGCAAGGTGTCTACCAGATTTCACAAATGAAACTTCCGACTTTTTTCTGACCTTTCCCGAGAGTTTCAAAACGATTCCCGACCAATGAAATCGATCATGTTGAATACTTGAGTGCAATCTATGTAAAGTAAAATACAATATTACTTGAGGCCTGAAAAGCGACCTAAAGATTTTACGGCCGCGATATGTCCAACATATTTAACGGCCGCAATGAGACCAAGAGATTTGCTAGTCACAGAAACACTGAGCGATTTTCCGGCCTCAATACGACCGAGAGATTTTCCGGCCGCGGTATATACGACCGCGATTTGACAGCCGCGATGTGTCCACGAAAGATGTAACGCCCATTAAAAGCATGGACAAGCGGTTTAGTTTAAATGCGACAGATACTTGCCAGCCGTGGTCTAAACGACAGATTTTTCGCCCAATAAATATGACGACCTCGAAAAGAGCTAAATACTTGTCGGCAGTGAAACAACGAAGAAATATGCCTGCTAGCAACGACTGATTATCTGAACAAGACATAGCAAATAGATGTGACGGCCGCGAAAGGAGCGTGAGACTTGTCGCCCACAATGCGACCAAGAGATCTGCCAGCCGTAAAACAAGCAGGCGATTTTCTGGCCACGGCCGCGGGACGAGTGAGCTATTCTCCGTCCACGAAACGAGCGAGCGGCTTTCTTTCCATCGAACAACGAGAAATGTGACGGTCACAAAAACAGAGATACAGTAGAGGCTTGATGGCCGCGATGTGACAGAGATTTTGCAACAGTGATACTACTAAGAGATTTGCCGGCCGTGAAACGAAAAATTTGACTTTAAATTAATTTTTTTCACTTTTTACTTAACCAGAGCCAGCCAGTTGGGGCGCCGCTGGCGCCCCCTTCTGACCGGTGCCCCCGCTGCCCCCCCTTAGATCCGTCACTGGTATATTGACAGTTATAAATAACATATGTCAGTTTGGTGAAGTTAGTATTTACGAATAAAGAAGGCCGTGGTCAATCACCACTCCCGGAAAAATATCCTTCTGCTGTCCGTCTCTTCTGAGCTCGCAAGATGAAGAACCATGCCAGGGTAGAATTTGGCGCGTTCACCCGCAGTCACCGGTGGCTAACCGGTTAACATAGTCCTTAATAGGCAAATCCGCCGCATCTTGACAATCAACAATGTCCGGTTACCAACCGAATCCACCGTAACCATTTTCCGGTGGATGCACAACAATGATCGGTAGGTGGTAGATCCACCGCTACCGTTCGTTATTAAAGGTTGGTAGATTACTCACCGGTGACTGCGGGTGAACGCGCCCATTGTTTAAACCACCACGTGGGATGTCAACGTTTCAGACGATACATCTGTCAAACTAGAAAGCCAAATGTAAATATTTAAGGAATTACCTCATTTTTCGTGGCTTTAACTAAACTATCCTGGTATATTTATGAGTCAATTTAGTTGTAAGGCATTTTATAAATAGTTCATAGGCTATCCGAACTGTATCAAAAGTAAACATAACCTAAATTGGAAAGGCTTTCCATGATTACTATTATTACTTCCTCCAAAAGAGAAGAAGAAGAAGCTTGTTTCCCATCAACTCACACGTTTTTACTCAACAGCCTATTGCTTGGCACCCCACTGACACTTTAATGGGGATGAGTGGCCACCAAATGCCAACGTTACAGAGTCAGAAGAAGGGGCTCTTCTTCTTCTTCAGAGAGACAGCCAATCAGCGCAACGCTAGCGGTTTGTTTTGTTTGTTTGTAGTTTTTGTTTCAACTTGAATTGTCGACTGTGATTGTATGTCAAACTTTTTCTCAACTAACAATGCAACCACTTTATTAGGCTGATATAGTTTACATATTATATTGCTTCTATAATATTTATATCTAAATTAAGGTCTAATTCATTGACAATTACTCAGAAAAATGAATATTGCTCCGTAATTGGAGGTTGCTCAATTATTGAAAATCAGCGTCAGTGTTAAGATCAAAGAGAAGACATCGTACCTCTAAAAACAATTTTAAAGGTAAGCTTTTTATTAATTTAAGTAATTCACACTGCATGCTTCAAGTAGAATAGCAGGGTGTATACTATTTTCCAAGAATTAAATTCCAGGTTTTTTTTCCAGGATTTTCAGAAATTTTCCAGGTTTTCGTGTATGCGTATTATTATTCACCATATCAACTGCTAGGCACTTCTGCAGTTTTCATCATATCATTTATATTATTAATTTTACATTTGTCAAGTTTAGTACGCAAAAAACCAATGAAACCTTGCAATTAAAAAAAAAATTGCAGGCTTAAGGGTTGTGGAAGCAGTCTGTATTTGCATTTACAATGCAAATTGTACAATGCAAATTGATTGGCAGCACTGCCTGCTGCCTGAAGACAGCAAGATTTAGTGTCTCCCTATTTATTGTTATATTTTCCGCAAAGTGTGCAGGTTTAGTTAAATAGACTTTATCAACTTACATTTTTAAGGTGTTCCCTCACTTACAACGTATAGACTGTCTCTGGACTGTGAGTAATTGTGTACGGGGCACTAACAACAAGCGTAACTAACCTCACAAAGCGTCTGAATCACATGTGGAGCTGGCTGTGTCAGACAGGCAAGCAGTCTTGTTCCTGCCGGCACGGGCGGAAGCAGTAGCGCCACCACAGCAGTCACTGTCTTCCCGCCGCCTGGGAACTTTCCCTAATTACCCGCCCGCCTTCCAACAGTCTTTTGCCAGTGCCTTCATCTTGGAGAATACTACTTCTGCACGCTACTGCTGCACTTCTTGCATCTTCTCCCTGATTTGTCGCCCAGTCCTCAACGGATTTCTGCTGCCGCCTTAATTTTGGAGAACGCCATATCTTCACCAATCTGCTGATCATCTTGCATCTCCCCAGGGGCTTCGAGAACCTTAATGTGGACTAACCAATGCTTATTAAAAACTCCACGAACTGTGTATATTGTATTCATTGATCTGTATATGTGTTTACTAGTACTCTCCTGATCTTTATTTTATTATTATATCTGCTGTAAAATACAAATAAAGATTTTTTTAGTATAACAATGAGCTACTTAGAAAAAACGTTGTTTGTAAATGAAAACTTAGACTCTTCCTCTGAAAATGCATTGATTTCCATAGCATCTGAGCTTACCTCAATTGCGGCTAACAATCCTGATTATGACTGTCATGCACTGATAAATAACGTAGCTTTGTTGGTGAACACATTAGATAGCCTCATAGTAAAAAATAATGACCTTATGTCTAAAAATGATGATCTAACAAGTGAAATCAGTTGGATTCCAGCTTTTTAAACTTCAAAAAGGATAAGCAGGCACAATTAAACGACTCTGTTCAATTTCAGGACTCAGTAGTTGAAGCTAATGAGGCTATGAGTAGGGAAATAGCTTCTTACCGAGATAAAGTGGAAAATTTGCAGGCTAGTTTAAAGGAGGTAATGCGAGAAAATGAAATGCTCAAAATTGCTCTTTCAAATGAGGATACTATTAATTATTTAAATCTCAGTCTCTCAGACTCACATGACCAACAAGTGAACCAAGTATCCTCTGATAATAATAAACTACTTCGGGACTTGTCAAGCAAGTTTAACGATGCTTTAAAAGAGAAAAATAAATTATCTTCTGAACTGAAAACAGTTCAACAATTGTCAAATCACCAGAGAATTATGTTAAATGACAAATGGTTGGATGATTCCATCATACAATCATATTTTCAATCTCTCAACGAATGTACCAAAGCTATTTCCTCCCGAGCACTCTTTGTGAGCCCGTCAACAAGTGAACTTTTAAAGCATGGTTCAACTGACACTGCTAGACAACAACTAGCATCTTTGAAGTTTGACTCGTATAAATACGCTTTCTTTCCTGTAAATAATAATGGGACTCTTGAATGGTATAAAAATACCAATGAGCAAAGGGTCTCTGGACTTGGCACCCACTGGAGTCTTTTATTTGTAAATATTGCAACTGAAGGAGCTTTCAGTTTAGATACACTAGGTGATGCCAATTTAAAACATACCATGAGTTTGGCAGAGAAAATGCCATTTAGCAATAAATTACGGTCTGTACCTTGCCAAAAGCAAAACAACAATTTTGAATGTGGATTGAACGTGATTTTAATGCAAAAATTGTGTTAAGTGGGTATTGTTCCGTAGTTGATAATAATGAGTCTGATTTTTGTGAATGGTTTAAAACATTCCATGATGGAAATTCTGTATGTAAACCCCCAGTTAAGGAACCCGTCAGCCAGACTGTAAATATAGTGGAAAAAAATCTATCGCCCTTAGTCCTAAGGCGGATTGATTCTGACTCTTGGGGAGTTGTCAAGCACAATAAAGCTTCCAAAATCACCTCCTTACCTATCTCACCATCCGCTGAAGTTGCTACTAGCAACAGGTATACTCCACTGTCTTCTTTGGATCCTGAGGAATCATCTACGGGGGTTCCCATCTCTCCCTCCAATGAAGTTGCTACAGGCAACAGGAACCCTCCTATGCCTTCTTTAGATCCTGGCGACTCCTCTATGGAAGTTCCTATCTTACCCAAAGTACCCTCTGAACCAAAGCCCGGGAAAACACCCCATATTCCAAGATCTAGGAGCCATTGGACGTTCCCCAATCAGTAAAACATCCTCTTCCCGTAATCAAAGTCCTTAGTGACAGCCACGGCCACTCCATTCCCTCTATTTTAAGGAGTAAATTAGGTAAGAGTTGTAAAGTGGTTGGGGCTGTATGGCCTGGAGCTAAGATGGAGCAAGTTTTGGAACCTGTAAGCAATAATAGCCCACAAAGCTTGTGTGAAAATGATTCTTTAATAATCATAGGTGGTACTAACAATGTCGATGTAAGCGGAAGCTGTAGTGATTTTGTCCCCGAATTAGCTAAGGTGTTGAAAGAGCAATCCAGACCCAAAGTGTTATTAGTTGGTCTTCCGAATAGACATGATGTTCCAAATTTAAATAAGACCATCATAGAAATGAATAGTAAGCTCGAGTCTCTAACTTCAGCTTATCAAAATGTGACTTATGTTTCTCTTAGTTGCAATACTCGTTCCTATTTCACGAGTCATGGTCTTCACATGAACAGGGAAGGTAAGCAACGGTTTGCTGATCTTCTCATCAAGCATATGTCTACCACTAAATCTGTCGCTACGGGATCTTTTGTCGTCTCACCCACTCCCTCAGTAGTTTCTCATAATCAAGTTGGAAGAAAAACCTATGCTCACCGCCCTCCAAGGAGTCGTACTGTCGTCAACAGTCATTTTTTAGGAGAGGCATGGAAACCGAGGGGGTCCCTTGGTGGCAGTACCTCAGGGGGATAGTGAACACGAGGCCGGCCGAAACCTTAAATTGTTCCATCAAAATATAAGGGGATTATTAAAAAAAACTGATGAATTAGAAATTATCTTGGACGATGAGAACCCTGATATAATATGCTTAAGCGAGCACAACCTAAAGGCCTTTCAAATTGATAACCTTAAAATAAATGGTATGAATATAAAACATCTTTCTGTAGAGTAAATATGGAAAGAGGGGGAGCTGGTATCTGGTGCAGAACAAATGTAGAGTGCAGACCTCTCGATTGTGGCAAGTTCTGTGTCGAAGGAGTCTGTGAGTTTGCAACCATATCAATCTCTATTGGCCCTGCTGATAAGATTTTACTTGTCGCTGGTTATAGACCTCCAAACAACCAATACGAAATATTCATAAGCCAACTATCCGATTTGATTGACAACTTTAGGAGTAACCATAAAAGATTGATAATCATGGGAGATTTTAACATAGATATGGCGGAAAGATCAGTCAAAACTATGAAGTATTCTGCATTTATAAGATCTTATGGACTTTCAAATATCGTCCAAAGTTTTACAAGAGAGGCTCTAGGATCAAAAACACTGATCGACCACATCGTGACAGACGATCCATCTTTAAAAGCTTCTGTTTTTGTCACAGCTCTGTCAGATCACCATGCTCAGTCCGTTTCAGTACCATGGCCCTCTTTTAGGAAACCACCAGGCAGAAAAGTTACTTTTGGCAGAATTTTTGACGAATCAAACAAAGCAGTGTTCAGATATTTACTATCGAGAGAATTGTGGGATGAACTGTGGATAACAGATGACTTGGATGAACAATTTCAAGCTTTCTACGATCAGCTGAGATACTTATTTGAAGTGGCCTTTCCGAAAAAAGTTAATATTGTGAAACCTGCTAAAAGAAATCGAATTCCCTTAAATCCTGAAATATTAAAGGTTAAAAATGATGTATACTTCTGGTACAAGGAAACCAAAGACTTAAATTCCTCCCACCATCTTAGAAAGTACTATATGTCATTAAAAAAGAAGTATAGAGAGATGATTAAAGGGGCTAAGTCTGACGCTGTCCAGAAGGAAATAAATAGCACTGAAAATAAGTCCAAGGCAATATGGAGGGTAATTAACAGAAATAAAGCCCAAAAAAGTAACTCTCCAGATTTGGTAGAGCTGAAAAGTGATGAAGGGATGAAAATCAGTGACCCAAATACAGTGTCAGAAATGTTTAATAATTTTTTTTATAGACATCACGAAAAAATCTGATACCTCTCCAACTTTCAGTCATCCTAAAGTAAGCCAGCCAATAAAAAACTCGTTTTTCCTATTTCCAACTACAGAAGCTGAAGTAAAACATATCATCCAGCAAATGAAAAACAAAAAAAGCTCTGGAGCTGATGATATATCCCCGATGCTTATAAAAGAATTCTCCGACTATTTAGTAGGACCCCTCACACATCTCATTAATCACTCATTTGCCAAGGGTCAGTTTCCTCGAGCACTTAAACTATCTGTACTAAGACCTATTTTTAAGAAAGGGGATCCCAAAGACTGCAGTAACTATAGACCCATAAGCATTTTATCAACTTTGTCTAAGGTTTATGAAAAAGCTGTGTTAGAGAGGTTGGGGAATTTCCTTGAGAAAAACAGCATAATTTTTGAAAATCAGCACGGCTTTGTCAAAAACAAGAATACTACAAGTGCCATTTATTCATTAGTGAACAAGGTTGTTAAAGAGTTGGATTCAAAAATGTTTTCTATGGGAATCTTCTTCGACCTTAGTAAGGCATTTGATATGGTTGACCACGATCTCTTGCTTGACAAGTTAAGTAGTGTGGGGGTTCGGGGATCTACATTAAACTGGTTCTCTTCATTTCTCAGAGGACGAACACAGTTTGTGGAAATACCTGGTGTTGATGCCGGTGGATGTGTAAGGAATTATAAGTCACCAGAAGCCTTGGTACAAAGAGGTGTGCCCCAGGGATCCGTCCTCGGTCCCGTGCTCTCTCTCCTGTACGTAAATGAACTTCCATCGAGTATATAAGAGGCCCAAGTCTGCTTGTTTGCCGATGCAGACTTCCTTCCATTGCAGACACTTCCTTAACATTGTCTTGTCCTTCTTTAAACGCCCTTGAACAAACGTCTTATATTCAAGCAAACAGCCTTGTCCAATGGTTTGACGACAATCTTCTGAAATTAAATACCGATAAAATTCAGATCATCAATTTTCTTATTTCAAATAGATCTTCTACTGACCGTAACTTATCTATTCTTATTGACCAAACTATTATCGAACCTTCCGACTCTGTAACATTCCTGGGTGTCATCTTGGATAGAAACCTAAATTTTAGATTACACATTGAACATGTCATCCGTAAAGTTAGTGTTGGGATTTTCGTTCTCCGCACTCTTGCGAAAACAGTATCCTCTGAAGTCTTAATTTCTGCTTATTACGGATTGGTTTACCCGTTTTTATCCTATGCTCTACCTGTTTGGGGTGCAGAGAGCCAAACTACTCAGTTTCTTTTTAGGTTGCAGAAGAAAGCCGTTCGAGTGATATTTGCCCTCCAAAAGACTCAATCGTGCAAAGACGTTTTCCGCTCGGCTTCAGTACTGACCTTGCCTTCATTGTATGTTCTAGAAACCTTGAGTTTTATGAAACAAAACTTCAGTAAATTCGAGGGCAACTCACATTACACCATCTATTCTTTGCGGGCAACTGCAAACTGCAAAATTCCTAAGCATTCTACATCTTTTTTTCAGCACCATCTTCTGTATAATGCCACTAAGCTTTTTAACCATCTTCCTCTCCAGCTGAAACTAGAGACCGACTACAAAAGATTTAGAAAGAACCTGAAATCTAAATTAATTGATAAAGCATACTACAGCGTCCGAGAAGTTTTGGCTGACGGATAAAGTTAAGTTTTATTGTATATTGTTACAAGTGCCCCAAAACAAACTGCATGCGTAAGGTCGTTTTGGCAGTTAATCGACCTTTAGTTTAAGGTTTTGTAATTAAACATTATGACATTGCCAATGCAAATTGTATTTTTGTTAATTATTCTGGCAAATAAATGACTTATGACTTATGACAATTTTAATTAGAGATGTGCGGATAGTCAATTTTTGGATCGGATCGAAGAGCTTATGTTTGGATCGGATAATACCGGATTCAGATATTTAGGGCGTAATTGGCGGCTTCAATTTTTCTCAAAAGTCTCAGGTAATTGTAAGGAAGTAAAATATTAAACCTAATGTGTAAGGCAAGGTTTGCCTTGATAGGCTTGAGTAGTTGTTGGTTGTTGTGATATAATGATTCTACTATAGGTCAAATGTCAATTATTAAAGAATACAAAGGTACAACTAATTAACTGTTAAGAATTTAGAAATTTATTGATTCCCTCAATTAGGTAGGCCAAATATTTAATTGAATAATTTTATTAGGCCTATAGCAATTTCAACATCAGGCTGCTTGAAAATCCCTTTTTCACTGCAACCTAAATTTGTTCACTTTTAGGCCTCTGTATCCCTTTGTTATTTTCCTTTTCATGAATCAATAAAGTATTTGATCAGTGACTAGGCTTAGGTGGTTAGACAAGAGAATTATATATAAAACTTGATTAAACAATTACTTCATATTTGAGGGAAGCTTTACATTTTAATTTAAGCATTAATGCCTGGCAGATTCACCTAAAATGATACTATAAAATAATAATAATGTCAGAGCAATAAACTTAACCTAAATTTCAAGATAAGTTTCAAATGTAGGTTTCAGTATCAAAGCTTTGCCATTTGATTACAACAAAGGTCTACGAAAACTCACTAATTATTATCTTCGGCGTAAGTTGTCAATACAGCTTTGTACTGTTATCTAAGAATGTCCATTTAAATCGCGTATTGAAAATTAACACTCGGCTTAATTCGTCAAAGATTGAGATTTCAACTAAATAAAAACCTAATTGTGATCGTTCAACGTTTCTATTTCTAGGTAATTGCTTAATTGAAAAATAAATAAATCTGAAAGAAAGACGAAAGACCTCAACGAGTTATCAATTAAGTTTGAAAGCAGACGACATTCGAAAACGAAGTGAGATTACGGACAAACACAGGCTCGCCAACTCTTTGCCAGCTCAAAATTATTGTAGGCTTTTTATTTCATCGCATCTACATTGGAAGCGATGATGATCCCGGAGTCCTCTTATGATATTTACGGACTGAAATTACTGAAATAGTCGAACGAAATAACAACACGATTATTAATGAGGCATTTACGGGATATATCGTTTTGGCAATTGAAGACGACTCTGGACATGACTCGGTCATTTGGTGAACTCTGATTGGTCTCGATTGCAATTCTCTCTTTTACCAATAGATGTTTTGTCGGTAACGGATCCTACTGATCAAGACAGATCTAATGAAGGATGTACAATTGTTTGTTAATGATTTAATGGTATGATACGAGAATTTATCCTTAGAAAGGTGCGTTATCGCGTCGGGTATTGCTCAGTACTCTGATCGTATACAACGATCTCGATCTAATCGTGATTCAAAACCAGCAAGTACAAGCACATTACTCATTCATTCATTCATACAAACACTTTAATCATTCTTTGCTAAACAAATAACGATTTAATTGTGGACAAACATTATTTCTTTTTACAATTTCTTTCCACGGCAAAATTAATTTTTCTATCATTTAAGAAAAGTCAGTTTCGTTAAACACGATATTATTGTTTTCAAACACGATAATTTGATCGTCATACCATGATGACAACAGGTAGATCTGGCAAAGCTTTTATTTTGTAACTATTCTCTTTAATTTTCTTTGTTCTTCGTATCAGAAAACTGTTTATGTTAACAAAAACATTAAGAGTGCTAACTTAATTATAGCTTTAAATAATTGAGTTTTAAACGAATAGGAGGCAAAAGGTATAAATATAACACAACAATAAGCTTTCAGGTGATATAATATTTTCTTCTTCCTTACTACGTAGTTGACTTCAGACTTCAGACGACATTCAATAGTCATTCTGCTCCTTTAGACGCACAACTCTGATGAAAAACGTCATCATTTATGGCAATCAAAATCACCGTAAGAGTTTAACAAATTTATAGACTAACATGTTAATACTTTGCTTCATTAAGAAAAATAAACATTAACTATATTTTAAATAATTACTAAATTACGTAGTAAAATTCCCGGAACGAACACAAAAATCCTGGTTTTTTCCTGGTCTGATCCGATTCCTGGTTTTTTCCAGGTTTTCCTGTTTTCCCGGTTGGTATACACCCTGAATAGGATTTACCTAAGTTGGCCAAAGCATGTACTAATCATCTCATAAAAAGTTTTTATACAAGTCACTTTGAAAACATTGTTGGTTCCACATGGTATTTGTTTACATTTTCTACGAACTGTCAAATCGCCTCGTTGCGTTTGTTTACAATATCGTTTCGTTGTCAATCGTGGCATTCTCATAGGTTATTGAATGTTTAAAATATCGCCTATTTTTAGAACTTTCTATTTTTATTGAACGTTTTTACATAGCGGTAAAGTTCAATTCGATTCTATTTCTTGATTGACATCTATTTTAGTCTGTTTAGCTGCTTGTTTATTTTGTACTGGACCAATTTAGATAAGTTTTGAACAAAATATGAGACAAGTCAGATGCTGACTTGCAGCGAGTGGTAAGGGCTAATCATAAAGAAACCTATTTTTCTTGTACAGATTATTTGATAATAAAATCTAAGACTATTAATCATGCCGCATCCATGACACAACCTCTCTGCGTTAATATATATTTAATTTGAAAATGCTCATGAGTAATATTTTAGGTTGCGCAAGAGAGCTTCCACGTGCAATATTGCATCAGAATTTTTGCTTTACTGCAAGTTTTATTCTAAAACAGATGTTTGTTAGCAATGTTTTTAGCACAGCTGGATTTTATGCTTAAGTTCGTATGAAGATAATAGTTTGTTTACTTTCGTTTTGGCCAACTTACGTGAATCCTACTCTAAATATAGTATGCTGTTAACTTAGACCCAAAGAATTGGTCAATATTGCTTAAAATTTCTTTAAAAAACCACTGGAGTAAGAACTAACGTTAAACATTGTTGAGTTTGATGGTAGGCTACTGAATGTAAGCTTATTTAGAGAACTCCACTTGAAATTATTTTTCGAAGTCTAGTTTAATGAGTCGGTGGCTCAGTCGGTTGGGTAATGGGCCTTAACTATAATAGTGAATCAGGGGTGCCGATCCCCCCCAAGAGCTATGACGCCAATCCCCCCCAAATTTTCAGAATCTATCAAATATCCCCCCTCCGCACAACATATATTTATGACATCCTATTTAAGCACAGGACATTAAAAATAATCTGGGTTAATTTAAGTTACATCACTTTCAAATTATAAACATTTTTCCGCCTAAAAGTTAATGATATTAATTACTTAAAAATTATTATTCTTATTAAACTTCGATTTTATTAGTCGTCAGTTATTTCCGGAACATCGTCTGGGGGAAGAGGACAAGCCATTAACCAAATCCCAACAAAAAAGAGTGTTTGGTTCTGGGGGGGGGCCTTTAACCATTCTTGAGCATTGGCCCGAAAATCAGCTGTAATTTACTTACATTTAAACAACACAGTAATATGACTGTATGAAATTAAAAAAAAGTTTTAACCAAGAAAGAGAGGCGACCAAATGATTTTGGTTACCTACTGACGTTTCTTTGTTACCATGACAAAAAATTTGTATTAGCCTATCGTCATTGACCTCAAAGTTCGTTATTAAACTCACGGGGTACATTAAAATACAGGGTGTTTTTTTTAAACGCAACCCATTTTTAAGATTGAATAATACGTATATAAATATGTAATAAGTATTGTTTTATTGATCTTTACATTTTATACACCCTATTATTTAAGTTTAACAGTCCGTCATTGGCACTTGTATAAAGTTATGCTCTCTCCATCAAATTCCCGAACATGTGTTGCAGATACCTCTTTGAATTTCTTGCATTAAATTTGTTATGTTTATTTTGGTGTGCTGAATATCTTGTGAATTATTTTCATGGAATAATACTACTGTACATGTCTGCGGCAAATTTCATTCAGATCGGACCACTTTTACGCAAGTTATCATGCTTAAAGACATACACATTAAAAACGCAACCCAAAAATTTATTTTGTCGGTGAAGGATTATTTCCCCCAAGATCCCCGGATTTGATCCCACTTATATTATTTTATTTGGGGATACATAAAAATTAAGACCTACGAAAACAATTCACAGGATATTCAGCACCTCAAAAAACAACAAATAATGCAAGAAATTCAAAGAGAAACACGTGTTTGGGAATTTGATGGAAAGAACATAACTGTACAAATACCCATGGCGGACTGTTTGAGCATGTAATGTAAAATAAATGTGATCACACTTAAATAATAGGTTGTATAAAATATTAAGGTCAGTAAAATAATACTCATTTCATATTTATATGTGCATTATTCAATCTTAAAAATGGGTTGCGTTTAAAAAAAACACCCTGTATTTGTGAAAGAATGAGTTAATAAACCTTGTTCTCCATTTGACTTGTTTTTCTTGAGTTACGTTTCTTATAAATGTGTGTTTACGTTTAAAGCTAATCAAGAAGAGTTAAATGACAACTATGACAATAGTTTTTCTTAAATACAGACTGTATTCCACATGTTACATCTATTCAGTTATAAATCTAATGAATATTACAATGAGTAAAATAATATATTTTCTATAATAAACTGGGTGTCTAAGGCCCGCATTACGCTATCAAATATTTTATAAAACCCATTCAAGTTGGGGAAGCCTGAAAGTTGTTGCAAAAGCCTATATGGCTTAATGAAACCCCTTTTTATCCATTTATCTACGGTTGATTTATTATTCTCTTTTGCGTCCTCATCATCTTCAGATTCTTTTTTGTCATCTTCATTCTTGCTAATCGACGATTGATTAAAATTTTGCCTTATAACCATTTTTACTTTTCCCCCCTAAAATGTGATGGTTCTTTTTAAAGTCCCCCTCTAGAAATAACCTGTGAACTTCAAGGCTATATAGAAGGGGGGATAATTAGTTTTTCTATTAGTTGAATGATTGAAGTTTTAGTTGTATTACCATTTTTTCATTTCCTTCCTAAAAAGGGCCTGTTCATTTAAACACACCCATCCCCCAAAACAACTATCTTTATAACGTCAAAGCTATATTGAGGGGGAATCATTAATGTTGCTATTAGATAACCGATTGAAGGCTTGTTGTGTTACCAGTTTTAAATTTCCCCGCTATAAAGTAACAGTCCATTTCAACGCAACCTCCCCCCCCCTAAAAATAATCCTTAAAACGTCAAATGCTGTATTTGGGGGGAATAATTCATTTTGCTATTAGATGACTGAATGAAGCTTTTCTTGTGTTGCCAGTTTTACATTTCCCCGGTAAAAAGTAATTACTGTATACATTTCAATGCACCCTCCATCCTCAAAATAAGTTTTAAATCGTCAAAGCTATATTGGGGCTAATTATTCATTTTACTTTTTGAAGTATATCAAAGCAAATTTGCATTTCCGCCTAGAGTAGTTTGAGTAGTTTATCGATAGGAAACAGGACAGGTTGAAAGAATGAATTTGTGTCCGGTTGAAGAGAGTCTCGTGGACTGAGGCAGTGTGGCTGCTTGCGTGCCGCGGCCGCCACAGAAGAAACAAGTGTACAGGAACGCTGACAGTATACACTGGACAGTCGTGCCGTGCGGGCATGTCAGTGTTGTGTATACCTATTTCGTACATTGAAAATAAAAATGTTATTTATTATTTTATTTTTGTATTATACATACAAATTCAAATAGTGAAGCAATTAATTTATGTTTGACAATTTATTGGTAAAATTAGTAGTAGTACGTTTTACCTGTACAGTAAATCAAAAAAATCCCCCCCAAAAAATTCTATGACGCCATTGGCGTCATAATCCCCCCCCTGTAGGCACCCCTGATAGTGATAGCATTGATTTTAGTCTTCACGCTGCCACAAAGGCTTCCTTTTAGCGTTACAGTTCACCCTCACTCAGCTAGATAAAAAAGCATGGGCCTTAAGCCTATGTGGGAGGGCAATAGCAAGATGAAAAGAGACTGCCACCCCCTTTTGTCCCAAGTATTCTTTGCTGATGACCTAAACAGTAGGGTTATCAGATATTTCTCAGGCCAACCCAGGGCAGATTAAGATGCGGTGAACAAACACATCCCCCGTCCCTTAATGACACAACCGAAGGTAGTAACATAAGATTGTTAATGTATTATGACGGTTTTTTACTTATTGTGTAGGCCTATCTTAAATCATTTTTATCAGCTAAGCCAGTTCCAGCCTAAATCACTACACTAACCTCAACCTAGTGTTTGGTATCGATATCCGATACGGTAAATCGGAAATATCGATATTTTGGTTCCGATATATCGTTCTTTTTATATCGATATTAGACTTCCGATATTATCTGAATATCGATATTTTACTTCGATATTATCGTTAGCATCAATATTAGCAAATTTTTAAGAATAATACATAAAATAAAATACAGTTTAATGTTTTCTGCACTTTTTCATTTGTTAATTAAATATTATTTGATAAGGAAATAATAATTATCAATTTGGAAATAACTTATTAGCTACAAGAAATGGTTTTTAGTTAAATTTTTTATTATTTGTTGTTTCATTAGTTGTACCCTAAAGATAAAGGTTTCTGACAAGAATTTCAAAAATTATCTTGGCTATGTAGGCTCTTTTGCTGTAACATAATTTATTTTATCTACGACCATTGCAATAAGCACCAATTATGGTATTACAATAAACATTATAATGATATACATTAAAACACCAAAAACCAAGCAGTACTCTAATGACGACTTTAGAGTACTGGAGTCACTTTAGAGTACTGGTTCTAGACCAATGAGAGCTCGGCATTTGACGGAAGTAGTGTCATAATAACAATTACGCAATTCGCAGATCAGCTGATTGTTGCATTACGATTCATGTTTGAGTTTACTTATCCCATCAGCTGATTGTTCCACAACGATTCATGGCTCAGTCTGCTTATTTGCCTAACCTCAAATTTTAGTTGACCTATTCCATCATTAGTAAGTCATGAGTTTTGTTTAACTTCGGGGGAAATTTTGTCGTATATTGTTGGTCGTAGATAAAATAGTGTATGCAACGATTGTATTATGCCTTTAAGCCACTCGTGAGATATTTAGAACACTCGCTTCGCTCGTGTTCTAACCTACATCTCACTCGTGGCTTAAAGGCATGTATTATACAATCGTTGCATAAACTACTATTACAGTTATTGATCTAAAATTACTTCAAAGTATAAATTGTAAACAATTTTACGTCAAATGGACGTCACAGTTGAGCTGCTAACTGTTGTGATACATACCGCATGCATTCGATTAATTTTTAACAGAAATTTTCTGATATATCGATATTTTCCCGATATATCGATATTTTTTATCCGATATTTT
Organism: Flexamia atlantica; assembly: GCA_035578135.1. Lineage (NCBI taxonomy): Eukaryota > Metazoa > Arthropoda > Insecta > Hemiptera > Cicadellidae > Flexamia > Flexamia atlantica. The sequence goes on along the minus strand of JAQJVK010000001.1, from coordinate 67,000,685 downwards.
TGTAATATCGATATCAAATTATCGAATTATGTTTTTTCAGGCTTTTCCTGGTGTTTTCTGAGTTAAAAATTTTGCCTAACATATCCTAGTCACCTGATGAGAACACTGTTGAGGCAGCATTTCACGAGAATCAACTTTTATGGATTCCATCTTAAGCCACTCTGATCGACATCCTATCAAACTGGTAGGTCCTGTATTCAGTTATATTATGTAGAGTAGGAGTCACCTAAGTCGGCCAAAACGAAAGTAAACAAACTATTATCTTCTTACAAACTTAAGCATAAAATCCAGCTATGCTGAAAACATAGCCAGCGAACATCTGTTAGCACTTGCAGTAAAGGAAAGTTCTGATGCAATATTGCAACTGGAAGTTCTCTTGCGCAACTTAAAATAGGCCTATTACTGAAGGTTTTTTTCAAATTAAATATGTATTAACTCAGAGAGGGTATGTAATGGATGCGGCATGATTATTAGTCTTAAATTGTCTTATTAAATAATATGTATGACGAAAAATAGGCGAGTTTGTGAATAGCCATTACTTCTTGCTGCAAGTCAGCATATGACAAAAAAGATTGTTTCATATTGCGTTCCAAACCTATCAACATTGGTCCAGGAAAAAATAAACAAGCAGCTAAAATATTCAAACAATACCTCCACCAAAGGTACAACTGAAACTAAAATATTTCAATCAAGAAGTAGAATGAAATTAAATTTTCCGTTTTATGTTAAAAAGGTTGTATGAAAATAGAAAATTCTGAAAGTAGGTGATATTGTAAACATTCTGTAACCTATACGATTATTACGAATGACAACAAAACAATATTGTAAACAAATGCAACGTGGCAATTTGACAGTTAAGAGAAAATGTAAACAAACACCATGTGTAACCAACAATGTTTTCAATGTGACTTGTATAAACAATTTTGATGAGATGATTAGTACATGTTTTGGCCAACTTAGGTGAATCCTACTCTTAGTCGAGTAAAATTAACACAAAAACAGCTCGACCTAGAAGTAATTGTAATATAAATTAAAATGGTTGTTTCTTAATAGAAAAAATTCGATAGACACGATGGAACATAGTCTACTCATGTACACGACCCTGGGTTTAGCCGCCATCTTGAAAAATAGGTGGCCATCTTGGATTTTATGCAAAAATCTACTAAATCCTCTACTGTATAGAAACCAATTAACCTAAAAGGTCAACTTTTTTACTAAAATGTTCCCAGTGAACCAGGCATTCATATAAATACATAAATATCTGATTACTTATTCATTTCTCAGAAATATAGTAACTGAAACTTTAAAATTTGCAAAAGATTTGTTGTACTTTTACAGTTATTATGAATTTATACATTAAAACTGAATCTTTGTTTTTGAACCACCATATTCATTTTAAAGCGAAAAAAATTTGCTACAGATTCAGTCTGTTGGTATGGCCTTCCAGCCGTTGTAGAGTGGAACGGGTGCGAACTAAATATTTCTTTTCAGGATTTAACAGGACAGTTAGACATAGTATAGATATATAATGTTACAATCTATCAAACTTCTGACCACTAGGGCAATAGCAATATAAAGTTGATTTAATGTACCTAGATGAAAAATGTACGATAAACACGATGAAACATAGTCTACTCATGTACGACCCTGGGTGTAGCCGCCATCTTGAAAAATAGCCGACCATCTTGGATTTTATGCAAACATCTACTGAATCCTCTACTGTATGGAAACCAATTAAACTAAAAGGTCAAATTTTTTACTGAAATGTTCCCAGTGAACCAGGCTTTCATTTAAATACATATATATCTGATTACTTAGTCATTTCTTAGAAATATAGTAACTGAAACTTTAAAATTGGCAAAAAAGGTTTTTGTACTTTTACAGTTTTTATGAATTTAAACATTAAAATTTAGTTTTTGTTTTTGAACCACCATATTCATTTTAAAGAGAGAAACATTTGCTGCAGAATCAGTCTGTTGATACGGTCTTACAGCCATTTGATAGTGGAACGGGGTTGAACTAAATATTTCTTTTCAGGACTTAACAGGACAGTCAGACCATAGTATAGATCTATAATGTTACAATCTATCAAACTTCTGACCACCAGGGCAATTGCAATATAAAGTTAATTTAATGTACCTAGATGAAAAGAGTGCAATTAACACGATGGAACATAGTCTACTCATGTGCGACCTCGGATTGAGCCGCCATCTTGAGAAGCAGGCCGCCATATTTGATATCATGCAAGATTTTTCTAAATCCTCCATTGTTTGGAAACCACCAAATTTGCCCGTTTATTTTGTATAGTAATATAGTTATAATACTAAATTAACTTAAAACAACGTCAACAATACAAATACAAATTTACACCTTAACAAAAACTTTAATTACCACATAACATTAGTTTATATCTTATAGAATTGAATGTGGAAGTTACATTTTGGCACAAAATTGGAGATTTAATAATTTTTCCTTTTGCTCAAAAATGTTATATTAGAGAAGGTACACCTAGAAGGAGACAAAAATGTTATATTTTTTTGCAGAATAAAACTCTCACCTAAGTTAGTTTAAGCTTAATAACTAAATACTAACTTTTTCACGGTAAAAACATACCATAATCGAAAAATGAAAAATAAGTAATTTACAGACAGAGAATAAATTTTATTCACTGAAAATACGTTTAAAAAATATTATGATATTCGTATAACGGGGGACAAACCCATCACCCTGAATTATTGAAAAATATTAACTGTTCATGAGGCTCAACAAATGTAGTTTAAAAAAAGTAATGATAAAAATATATTCAATGAATGATAAACAAAGATTAAAGTAACCATCAAGTTAAATTTAAATTTTGCTTAACTCTTCATATTGGGGTTATGAATAATGAATAATGAATGAATAATAATGAATAATGAGCTATTTATGTATTTAATTAAAGCATGGATCACTGGAAATGTTTTAATAACAGAATTGACCTTTTGAGTCATTGGTTTCCAAACAAGGGAGGATTTGGTAAAAACGTTCATGAAATCCAATATGACGGCCTGTTTCTCAAGATGGCGGCTCACCCCGGGGTCGCACATGAGTAGACTATGTTCCATCGTGTTAATTGCACTCTTTTCATCTAGGTACATTTAATTACCTTTATATTGCGATTGTCCTGGTGGTCAGAAGTTTGATAGATTGTAACATTACTGATCTATACTATGGTCTAACTGCCCTGATAAGTCCTGAAAGGAAATATTTAGTTCGCCCGCGTTCCACTATAAAATGGCTGTAGCAAATTTCTCTCATTAAAATGAATATGGTGGTTCAAAAACAAAAACTAAATTTTAATGTTTAAATTCATAAAACCTGTAAAAGTACAAAAACCTTTCTTGCCAATTTTAAAGTTTCAGTTACTATATTTCTAAGAAATGAATAAGTAATCAGATGTATATGTATTTAAATGAAAGCCTGGTTCACTGGGAACATTTTAGTAAAAAATTTGACCTTTTAGTTTAATTGGTTTCTATACAGTAGAGGATTTAGTAGATGTTTGCATAAAATCCAAGATGGCCGCCTATTTTTCAAGATGGCGGCTACACCCAGGGTCGTACATGAGTAGACTATGTTCCATCGTGTTTTTCGTACATTTTTCATCTAGACACTTATACTTAGTTTACTTTATATTGCAATTGCCCTAGTGGTCAGAAGTTTGATAGATTGTAACATTATATATCTATTCTATGGTCTAACTGTCCTGTTAAATCCTGAAAAGAAATATTTAGTTCGCACCCGTTCCACTCTAAAATGGCTGGAAGGCCATACCAACAGTCTGAATCTGTCGCAAATTTTTCTCTCTTTAAAATGAATTTAGTGGTTCAAAAACAAAAACTAAATTTTAATGTATAAATTCACAATAACTGTAAAAATACAACAAATTTTTGTGCAAATTTTAAAGTTTAAGTTACTATATTTCTATGAAATCAATAAGTAATCAGATATAGATGTATTTATATGAAAGCCTGGTTCACTGGGAACAATTTAGTAAAAAAGTTGACCTTTTAGGTTAATTGATTTCTACACAGTAGAGGTTTTAGTAATTGTTTGCATAAAATCCAAGATGGCCGCCTATTTTTCAAGATGGTGGCTAAACCCAGGGTCGTACATGAGTAGACTATGTTTCATCGTGTTTATCACATTTTTTTCATTAAGAAACAACCATTCCAATTTATATTACAATTACTTCTAGGTATAAACCTATTTTTACTCGACTATCTACTGTACACTGACATTCGCTGGTTATCGTTTAGCAGACATACACCTACGATTTATTACCAGTTTTTATTCCAAACTAGGCTAGCAGTTGCCCATGCCTTCGCTCACGATAAAAATTACAGCTGATCTTACTTCTGCTCTTTGAACTGTCAAATTTTAGATTCACAGCTGCTTACAATTCAGTATTTGAATGTTTACATCCAAGAGATTTTAATGAAGGAAATAGGCCTATGTCCTTTCCTGATGTAGTGGCTTTATTCTGGGAGAGTTTCTTCTCAGTTGGTCCAGTATTTTTCATTTGGTTGAAAGACAGATATTCACATAGACATCCATACTTTCACATTTATAATATCATATGGGGTGTCTACTGGAAATCCTGGAATTTTATTTTGATACTGGTATTAAACTGGAATTTCAAATATGGTACTGGAAGTTTGTTAATAAAAAAATGATGAAATCTATTAAAAATAATTTTGTCCAATACATTCAGATATAAGCTCGACAACACTTTTTTTTAGCAATGGGTGCAAACTTAAATGAAACCACGTGTAATTCAGTTCAATTACTAAACATCCTTAATAGGCCAGTCATTCTACGAAAAGTAACATGGGGAACCTAAAAAAACTGCAAGAAAACGTTTTTTGATGGAATTCTACTTAAAAAATTTTGAATTTTATCAAATCCAAAGTTTACCAAAATCGGACCATGGGAACCTCACTAAAATCACGTTTCAAAATGGCGGCTTTTCCCACCATACAAAAATTTTTGAAAAAAGACATTCAACTGCATTTTGTATAAATGTTTTTCGAGATATTGACTTTGGATCGCCGCCAATCATCGTTGGGTGATTGGTTCTAAATTTTGACAGAGTTTACATTTTCGGCCGCCATCTTGGATCCGCCATATTGGATATAAATATTTTTTCAAATGTAAAGATGGTGTTGTGACGCATCATTATGGACTAGATTTTTACCCTGAACACAATGGTGAAATCCGTTTTTGAAAATATGGATTCGTTAAAAAGATATGCTCAAATAAAAATTCATCCCTATACATTTCTTATGGACGTTTAATTTTTTTAAAGATTTTTTAAGAATTATCTCTTATATCTCCTATCTAATTAAGGTAAGTATTTCGTTTTGGTCTTAAAATACTCAGTCATTTAACGGCTTTTATATGAGCTACTGATCATTAAAATCGGACGACTGCTGGACGAGCTATAAGGCTAAACTCGACAAGAAAATCCATTTTTTAGAAATTTGTTTTTTGTCAAAGATGATATAAAAGAATATAACTCATCCTATTTTTGTCAGATTTCAGTTATCAATATGTCAAATTAAAGCTAGTAGATCAGCGCGTGTTTCAAAACCAATCCAACTTGCAGGCCATGTTTGGGACTTGAGATACAAATCATTAAATAATTATGAAATTTTGAGAAAATTGATTTTTATGTTGGTTTGAGGTCTATATATCACCTCAAACTCAACCGATTTAAATAATTAAGAGCTTAAATGAAAGCCAATAATGTACTGAGTTAATTAAAACATAAACCTGTTTTGAATCTCTGTTAGTTTTCTATGTATGAGTCATTAATTATATACAATTTTCGAAAGTGAACAGATTTTATGGTAAATGAAGGTTCATAACTCAAATTAAGTAAGTCCGATTTTAATGGGCCATAGCTCATATGAAAGCCCAGAATCTTCTGAATAATTGGAGGGGAGAACGAGCTTTTTAATCCATTTAGGACCTGCGCTATGAATCGTTTATTTCTAAAAGATGGATTTTCGAATCGATTTTAGCCTTATAGCTCGTCCAGCAGTTGTCCGATTTTAATGATCAATAGCTCATATAAAAGCCGTTAAATGACTGAGTATTTTAAGACCAAAACGAACTACATACCTTGATTAGAACTGGAGATATAAGACATAATTCTTAAAATATCTTTAAAAAATTAAACGTCCATAAGAAATGTAAAGGGATGAATTTTTATTTGAGCATATCTTTTTAAAGAATCCATATTTTCAAAAACGGATCTCACCATTGTGTTCAGGGTAAAAATCTAGTCCATAATGATGCGTCACAACGCCATCTTTACATTTGAAAAAAAATATTTACATCCAATATGGCGGATCCAAGATGGCGGCCGAAAATGTAAACTCTGACAAAATTTAGAACCAATCACCCAACGATGATTGGTGGCGGTCCAAAGTCAATATCTCGAAAAACATTGATACAAAATGCAGTTGAATGTCTTTTTTAAAAACTTTTGTATGGTGGGAAAAGCCGGCATTTACAACTCAGCCTTTTTGGTTTGTAAATATAAATAAATAAATAAATATCTTTAATTATAAATACAGGTAGGTGACTCTTATATTTTCTTCTTAATTCTAATTAATTATTATTGTTCAAGATGGCGTCATTATAATTAGTGTGATACTAGCCTATTTAATATTTAAATTTGAAATAAAAGAATGGTAATCTGTTACAAAACTATTATTTATTCAACAATAACAATAAATATGAATATCAAAATTGAACTCTAGGGGGACGTACAAGGATTATTACAGTGGATGGGGTTAGATAAAATTACTTATGCTAATTGGATTAATATGGTACAATTTAAGGGCATTAGCTCAGTTCTTGAGAAGCATGATCTCTTCACATAGGGTTCTGGGAATCGTGCGGGCATGACATTGAAAAATTAATTTGTTTGAATATCACAATCATAAATACTTTTAAATAGAATAAATAATTTTGATAATAATATAAATTGCCAATTCTGATCTCTTTTTATATTTAATTAAATCAAGTCTTTGTTTGAAAGTCTGTTCCTCTTCAACAATGGTTGGTGAAGTAAATTTTGGATTGGTCTTACCAAGAGTTTATCTCTTCACCCTGATCTTTTCTTCAGATAGATAAATTTGGCCACTTAAAGGGGAATCAACTAAGATCAGGTTTACCGCTGGCTAACCAAAAAAAAAAAATCTACTAATTAAGGGGGATGAAATTTAAAATTGGAACGAGGTCCAGGTACAATGAAGTTAACACTTGGCCATCTCTCTCTGGAATAGAAGCTGGAGTCCTTTACAATGGTTCCACTTTTCACTTTAACAATGTAACACATGGTTCACTAACTTGGTCTTTGGTAAACACTTCACTGAATTATTAGAGATCAAATTTTGAAAAACATGCTATATAAAATAGATAATTTGAGATAGCGTTCCCTGACCCATAAATATAAATTATATTAAATTATGAATACAGCTGATCTAACTTAACTTATCTAAAATTTTTATGGTAGATGGTAATAAATTAATGAATGATTTTAGGAAAATAACATTATCAAATAATTTATATTAACTGAGTGATATACTAGGTTGACATATTATATACAAATAATTATTAAGCTGTGTGTTTGTTTATTTATATGGGTGTTCATTTATGAAATTTAAATGTAAATGTTTGTGAACTATTACAATATCCCCTCAGAGTTGAATTAATTTAAAGAATTGAAATTAATGAAAACTCGATAATAATAGGAACAAATATTTACAAAACTATACTAAATGATAAAATATTTATTTATAATTTAAAATGATGATTTCTTAAAACTAAATGGATTATATGACCTAATATTTACAATCATAACTTCAGGTCCTAATACTGTCCACGCGCACTTCACTTATTTCAAATTTTGTTTCACTGTTCAACATTTATTACACTATTGTTTATATTTACTGGAGTCTTTTATCCCCTCAATCCATAAATAAACAAATTAATCTACAACTTTTAATTAGTTGTCCGTGTATTGTCCAAATGTTTATATAACTGTTAATAACACTATTTACACTGTATTTATTGTTGATCTCGGTTTGGCGTTATATATTTTCTAAGAGCAGTTACATGGTAGGGTCCAAACTCTTGTTCTTCATTTAACTTTTGTACAAAATAAGTCGAATGTCCCAGGATACTTGAGATGCGGTACGGTCCTTCGTATATGGCGAATAGTTTGGCTGTTTCTCCAAATGCTGCATTTGATAGTTGATGATTTTTGACCAATACCAAATCGTTTAAATTGAATAATGTTGGTAATACACCGCGGTTAGCTCTTCTTGCTCGTGTTCCCTTCTTTTCTCGGATCCGTTGGGAGGCGAGGAATATCTTCTGTTCTAGTGGGACATCTTCTGAAAATGGGTTTTCCACATATCGTTCCCAGAACCTGAAATCTTTTCTTCCTAACTGTAGTTCATTCGGACTGAATCCTGTAGTTTCGTGAGGAATTTCGTTCAAGTATTCATTAATTTCTGTTATACACTGAGCCCATTTTCTGTGTTGTCTTGAGCAGTATGTTCTTAAGCAGCGCTTCACTTCTTTAATAGGTCTTTCGGCCATATTAAATTGGGGATGGTACACAGGGTTAAATATTGGAATAATATTGTTTTCTTCTAACTTTCTTATCCATTTGTGGCTCTTAAATTGCGTACCGTTATCACTTTGGATCCTCTGGGGTATTCCATGTTCTATAAAGTGTTGGTTAAACAATTTATTTAGTATGGTTTGTGTGGTGGCACGCTGCATTGGGTATAATTTGATAAATTTAGTGAAAATGTCCAGGACAATTAACATGAATTTCACATTTCCTCGGCCAGGCGGCAAAGGACCTATAATGTCGATAGCTAACTGTTCGTTCTTCTGATTACAACTGATACCTTGAGCGAAACCTCTTGGTGGATGAGTATCATTTTTGCACCGTTGGCACGAGTCACAGGATGCCAGGTATTGCCGGATTCTTCGATTCATGTTCTTGAAAATGAAACATTCTCTGAGTAAATCAAAACATTTCTTAGACCCGCAATGGAGGTAGTAGCAATGACACTCCCAAATAAGGCGATTTATGATGGTTTCTGGTACTACTATGAGCCATTTATTAAGGTGTTTTTGGTATAGTATTTCCTGGTGTAATTTATATGATTGTTTGATTTTTGTGTGTTCAGGTGTATCTTGGGGTATTAATAATATTTGACGAATCTCTTGAAGGCGGGGATCTTGTGACTGTAATTTCCCAATGTTTCGGAGATCTTCTTGTAGTCTAGGGTCTGGAATTCTTCTAATATAATTGATAATTAATTCTCTCTGAGATGTTTCCTGGTTCTCTTCAACTGGGTAACTTATTCTGCTCAGGGCGTCGGCTGTCGAATTATCGGCTCCTTTACAGTGATGGATCGTGAAATTGTACTCTTGAATCGCCAATGCCCACCTTGTTAATCTATTATTCAAGAGTTTACAGGTTTTTAGAAATGTTAATGCATGATGGTCAGTTATGATGTTTAATTTTGAGCCCAATATTATATACCGTGTTTTCTGTAAACAATAGATGATGGCGAGTAATTCTTTTTCAGTGGTCGTATATCTTTGCTCTGCTGGCTGCAGTGTCCGTGATAAAAACATAATTGCTGCTTTGTCTCCATTATCTCGGTATTGAAATAAATGTCCGCCTATCGAAAAATCTGATGCATCCGTTTGTAGGTAGAAGGGCTTCGTATGGTCTGGATGGTGAAGAACATTCATTTTTAGAAATAGGTTCTTAACTCTTTGAAAAGTTTTATCATCTTCTTCGGTCCAGATAAATTTTTGTTTCTTTGAGGTGAGGCGTAGTAAGGGTTGGATTGTTTCTGAATACTTGTCAATAAATTTATTATAATAGTTAATGCATCCCAAAAATGATTTTAACTGTGTCCTATTTTTAGGTGTGGGGAAATCGAGGATTTCTTTTTCGTCCAGGGGAGGGTTTAGCGATTTAAGGGTCAACACCCGCTCTATAAAATACTCTGATCGGTTCAGATAACCATTTGGCCGATATCGTTCATTTTCGATCCGTTGTTTGACGCCTCTTTGGATATCTCGGTTCCAATATTTCGATTCAAACATATGTTGAAAATCATCCCATGTGTGAATATCAGTTTTGATTAAATTGAACCACTTTGAGGCATGTCCTTCTAGGCACATTTCAATGAGATCAACTAGGCTTTCCGCACTATTATTTTCTGGATTTAACTGTAGGTTTTTCTCATAATATTTCTTAAGTTTGTTTAGAAATTCCTGGGAATTATGTGTCTTTCCATTAAATTTTGGGTGGGTCATTTCCGGTGTTAATGTCGATCTGCCGTTACACACAATATTAATAGGGACGGGCGCTTGTGTTGTTTGAATGTTGGGTGTAGTAGGTATTTCTAATATTTTCTTATGACACGCCTCCACGGACTCAGCCAATTTCGCAATTTGGTATTCATTGGATTTAATGTTTGGGTTCAGTTCTAATTTGACTTGGTTGATTTCAGCTGTTACTTGTTCTTTGATTTGTGTATAATTTTCCTTACAAATGTTTTCTACCTCCCTGTGTGTCTCTAATTGAATCTGTTTAATTTGTTCAGTGATTTTTAATTGGGTTTTACAATTTTCTGATACGATGATTTGACTAACCTCCTGTTTATGTTGAATGAGGTCTTGTATTAAATTTTCTCTGATTTTGTATTCCCCTTGTTCTAATTTAGTATCAATTTGATCGACTTCCTTAGCCAAATTTTCCTGAAGAATTTTAAGTTGATTTATGTCAGTTTTAAGATTTGACTGTTCATTGTGAATTTGCTGAATTTGATTTTCGACCCGGGCAGAGTGATTTTGAAATTCAGATCTTAAGTTTGCATGTTGTATTTTAATATCAGATTTGATTGCGTTCATATCGGCTTTAATTTCATTTCTTAACTCGGTTTTAAGCGCATTCATGTCAGTTTTAATCGCAGCATTGCTCGATTTAATTTCATTCATGTCGGTTCTAAGTGCATTGATCGCCGCTGCTATTTGTACGAGTGGGTTGACACTGTCGACAGCTGATTCAGTACGAGTATGGTCTGGAATCAGCACAGGAGGGACGGTACTTGTGTCGCTCGTCAAAGAAACTAGCGTTCTGATTGGTTGTTCCGTTCGGTATATTTCGCTCAATGACGATGTAGCGGGGGAAATCGCCGCGGAAGTAGTGGTAGCACTGATTGAGGTTGGCGTTGGTGTTGAAGTGGGAGACGCCGGCTGGGACAAAATGGCGGAACGTTCTGACATTTCACTCACGGCCGAAATTGTTGTCTCATTATTAGAATCACTCGCGTTGTCGGAATTATTTGAGTCGCCTACCGAAACAATGTTTTCTTTGTTCACTGACGGGTCACTGTCCGATTCGCGGTGTACATTTATTGGTTCCGTGTTATTGCCGAATAAAACAAAACTTGTCTGCTCGGACTGCGTCGTTGAAACTTTAGGTTTGTCGGTTGATCTTAAATGGTATTTATGTTCGTCGCCCATATTGAGGTAGTAAGCACGCAATTAGGATTATTATACAATAAATTGGATATTATACTTATATCTAAATGAGGTGAGATGAGTCTTAATCTAGGCTATCTCCTACAAAATTATCTTCTTGCTATCTCAAATAATGTCTGCGATCATTAACTTTTCATTGTCAATGCCCTTACGTTGCGGCGCCAATTACAACTCAGCCTTTTTGGTTTGTAAATATAAATAAATAAATAAATATCTTTAATTATAAATACAGGTAGGTGACTCTTATATTTTCTTCTTAATTCTAATTAATTATTATTGTTCAAGATGGCGTCATTATAATTAGTGTGATACTAGCCTATTTAATATTTAAATTTGAAATAAAAGAATGGTAATCTGTTACAAAACTATTATTTATTCAACAATAACAATAAATATGAATATCAAAATTGAACTCTAGGGGGACGTACAAGGATTATTACAGTGGATGGGGTTAGATAAAATTACTTATGCTAATTGGATTAATATGGTACAATTTAAGGGCATTAGCTCAGTTCTTGAGAAGCATGATCTCTTCACATAGGGTTCTGGGAATCGTGCGGGCATGACATTGAAAAATTAATTTGTTTGAATATCACAATCATAAATACTTTTAAATAGAATAAATAATTTTGATAATAATATAAATTGCCAATTCTGATCTCTTTTTATATTTAATTAAATCAAGTCTTTGTTTGAAAGTCTGTTCCTCTTCAACAATGGTTGGTGAAGTAAATTTTGGATTGGTCTTACCAAGAGTTTATCTCTTCACCCTGATCTTTTCTTCAGATAGATAAATTTGGCCACTTAAAGGGGAATCAACTAAGATCAGGTTTACCGCTGGCTAACCAAAAAAAAAAATCTACTAATTAAGGGGGATGAAATTTAAAATTGGAACGAGGTCCAGGTACAATGAAGTTAACACTTGGCCATCTCTCTCTGGAATAGAAGCTGGAGTCCTTTACAATGGTTCCACTTTTCACTTTAACAATGTAACACATGGTTCACTAACTTGGTCTTTGGTAAACACTTCACTGAATTATTAGAGATCAAATTTTGAAAAACATGCTATATAAAATAGATAATTTGAGATAGCGTTCCCTGACCCATAAATATAAATTATATTAAATTATGAATACAGCTGATCTAACTTAACTTATCTAAAATTTTTATGGTAGATGGTAATAAATTAATGAATGATTTTAGGAAAATAACATTATCAAATAATTTATATTAACTGAGTGATATACTAGGTTGACATATTATATACAAATAATTATTAAGCTGTGTGTTTGTTTATTTATATGGGTGTTCATTTATGAAATTTAAATGTAAATGTTTGTGAACTATTACACATTTTGAGACGTGATTTTAATGAGGTTCCCATGGTCCGATTTTGGTTAACTTTGGATATGTTAAAATTCATATTTTTCTAAGTAGAATTCCTTCAAAAAATGTTTTATTGCAGTTTTTTTGAGATCATCTCGTAAATTGACTGGACTATAATCAGATTTACAATTTGATATGTTGTAATTTTTTAACATTGGAGGTGTTCTCAATATTTCCTACATTCATATATTCACATTTTTATATTATTTTCATTAAACAAATGATGTGATATAAAAGTGAGAGGCTATGTCGAAAGACACTGATAGTAAATTAGAACTATTGTTTCGTAAATAGTATTCCTTATTAATAAAGTATTTATTCGTTTTTAACTCTACTTCTAGTAAGTCTGGAGAAGAAATGTAAAGCTGGATGTGTTTAATAGCAGGAATAAATTACACACTGTACTTAGTAATTACTGTATTTCTATTATGGGCTTGTTCAGACATTAAAGTTTTTTTTGTAGTTGTTTACATTGAACGTAGTGTTATCTATGACTGTTTATACCTTCACAGTGTATTATATTTCAATTATAGGCTACAAATTAAATTATTTGAACGTCTTTGTTGCAGGAAATAGTTCATGAAGGTTTACATGGAAAAGGAGAAAATTACAACTACAGAAAACTGCTGCCATCTTTACTGTTTGCGTAATTTCTTTTGGTTTCTATACAAATTTATATGGTATTATAATCTTGTCAAAAATTGTATTATATTTATTATTTCTTAATTTCCTTTTAGTTCCTTAACCTATTGGATAGCTAGATTAATGGATAGAATAGATCTATCATGGGAATTAATGAAGCTAGCAGAGTGTAAAAATATCGCAAAACAGCCAGAAAAGAACAGTTTCTTATTGTAGACAGGCCTATTTAAAAATAGCAAGACTTTGTAAGTTATAACCTTATTGGGGTATTTTCATAGATGGGCACTACAAATGTGACATTAGTAGATGGATGACAATTTACACTGCTTCTGTGGTTACGTTAGTTTTTGGTTATGTTAGTTTCCTGTTACGCTAGGATGTTTTGCAGCTCCGAAAAATCACCTGGGCCTCCTTATAGAGATTTGAGTTTTTGGCTTAACCGTTTTACTAAATAACCTAAAAAATCTAAAAAATTATACATCTAGCTAATTTACTGACAAATAATGCAGTAACTGTTTAATTTTCTGTCCTTAAGTTGTTGCTGAGCTGAGCTTTCACACTCAGCAGCGGTGAGCCGCACCCCGAAGCCTCTCACAACTGTGTAGCCGCAAAACTACCTAGTGTAATGTGACTCTTAGATTATTACCATAAATATGTTAGCCTAATAGTATTTTCTTTGAATGGTTTCCAATGAAATGAGTTCTGCTCCCAGTCCTTAAAAGTAGGCCTAAATTAGGACGCTGATCAAAGGAAAAGAACTGGCGTTGCATGTTAATGCGTTTCCCTGATTTTTTCTCCGTATGTTTTATATTGGATCTTTTCCGTTATACGTATACCACCATTCCAAATTTACCCTTCAAGCTTGAATTTTGACCGAGCACCATAAACTAGGTCAAATAATTGTTATTAATCGTTTTAAAGTGGAAATTCCTTGTAAGAATATTTTACCTGCGGTTTCGTTATCTTATCTACCGTTATCTCTGTCTAGACGCGATAATCCAGCGTCTGGCCGTCTAGCAGTCACACTTCCAGTTGGTTAGGTTAGGTTGGGTTAGGTTAGGTTAGGTAGGTTAGGTTTGGTTTGCCTAACCAAACCTACCAAAATCAAGCTTGAATTGATTTTTGACCAAGCACCGTACACTAGATCAAATAATTGTTATCAATGATTTTAAGTGGAAATTCCTTATAAGAATATTTTACCTGCGGTTTCGTTATCTTATCAACCTAATTTGTTAACCTAACTTTAAAAAATCAAGCTTGAAAAACAAACCTGAAACAGTGGTATATGTATAACGGAAAAGATCCTTTATATTGGTTGTTTATGCCTAACTTGACCAAAATTAACTTACCCTACTTATCATTCCAACGGCGAGTGGTGGCTGGCAAGGCAGTTTGGATAATCCTCACCCACATCGCTATTTTATGTGATATTTTCTAAGTGAGGTTATAAAACCTAACCTTTTTAATGATGTAATTTTTTAAAGGACTCAGTAAAACTGACAGTTTTAAAAACAGTGCCATCCTTAGGTATAATGCCAAAATAGCATAATTAGAGAGCCTAGCAGTTGTGGCCAAGTTTTTACAGATTCATTCCCAAAGAGTTACTCGTCTGATTAAAAAGCATCTTGTTTTTTAAGTTTTTCATGGAAGTTTGATGAGAATAATTTTAATGAAATATAAATTGGATATATGTAGATCACTAATATAACTAACAAAAAGCTAATTTGGCTCAAAAATTGAAATCATAGTGTCACAGTTTTTGTGAATTGATACAAGGTTCCTATAATCTGTCAAATCATTAATATACCTGATTTGGACCTTATGTTATACCATACTATTCTCATTAAAACCAGACCAATATTGTTTATGATCCTAAAATCTATTCAACTATTTTGAAAGTTTAAAAGCAGCCTCAAGCATATTTAACAGTGTTTATACAATATTTACGAATATGTAGGGGTAACTTCAGTTTGATACTAATACCTAACCTAGTCATTTTTCCATCTATATGTCATTGACTAGTGCAACTTGGTTTTTGTGAAACATTCATGAAACCACATTAAGTTTATCTAAATAAATAATGTCCTGAAATGTTTCAGCAAGAAAGGCGAAATCATGGCCCTACCGCCATGGTGGTTGTGCTTACCATTCGTGGTTTTATGGTAAGTTTCAGAAATGTTTGAAATATTTTTTTATTTTGCCTAAAATATTGCACTAGTGTCAAATGACCCTAGTCTCGTCTCGACTAATAGCCTATTACAGTTCGCGCATTATATCTCCGCTATGACCGAGTCAGCTGATTGTAAGGTGCGGGGGGGAGAGGGGGTACTTTTCTGAAAACATTTTCTAAAACACCGCTAGCTGTCAAATGCTGTGTTTACCAATATCATATGTTAAAAATATCATATGACACGGTTAGTAGTGCAGTGGTCATAGCCGGAGATATAATGCGCGAACTGTAAACCAACGACTGGTCCTAATGACTAGTGCATCCATGGAAAGGTGCATGGTCAACAGGAAAAGGTTAATATAGAATATCCTATTAGTTTATTAATATACTGACACTTTTATGGTGACAGAGGTCCTTTGGAGAAGACAGATTTTTTTTGGAAAAACTAAAACTATTGTGATAATGTTATTACGTTGACAGGATATGGCTATTGTAGTTTTAATTCACAATTGAAGCTGTTACAACTAACTGCCCACAAATCATTTAAGCCTGCTGAATACTTTATGATCCAGGCACAAAAATTTCAATATATAAGTAAAATAGGTTTATTAGACCTAACTTGTTTATTAGCTATTGCCCATTTTAACACTATCTTGCTACGAAAGTAAGTTTCAGAAGCTTGAGACTAAGAAAGTAAAAAATGAAATGTGAGAGATAATATTGGGAGCAATAATTATGCAACTTTTAACTATTTTCAGTTAATTATTATCAGTTATTACATTAATTGATCTTGAAATTAATTTGAAAACATTTAATTATAACGCCCAGGAGTTTTTGTTGATATTAACTTACGTTAAAAAAGTAACCTCAGATGATGAATACATTTTTAATAATAATTACAATATCATTTCGATGAGATTATTTTCACACGAAGCTTTAACCATAGATAAAAAATACCCAGGAGTATACTCCTGGGTATTTTTTATCTATGCTTTAACCTAAAAATTGTAAACAAAATAGAAAACAATAAAACTGAGCAGACGACGACGACGACAAAATGGCGGCTTTGTAGTTCTGTACAATTTCACCAGGCAGCGCCACTGTCCTAAAAAAGGCCACCGAGTTAACACGGGAGTGCCAACTCTTAACGAAGTTCATTATTACTCTATGTGCTTGGTGAGCAAAAATGGTTGGATTGGTAAGGCACTCAATGTATATGACGTCTATATTTAAATTATGAATTTTTAAGAATAAATGCCTATTCAAATGATATGCACAGATGTTGTGGGGCTGAATTCATTAAGTTAGTTAGGAATATTTTTATTTTTATCTCTGAATTCATTTTATAACTAAAAACAAATTGAGGGTTGAGTGACTCAATCACTCGCCAACTCAACCATTTAAAAAATAGGGATTTACAGCCTTCAATACCATAATAGTGCTAAAGTTATGTGTCAGAAACTTCATTTAATTTTAAATGCTGATTCAAAATGAAGAATGAAAATTGAAAATTGGGAAATGCTTGTTACCAATATCATACTAAAACTTCAATAATGAAAATACACTGATTTTAACCTATAAACATTCATAAAATAAGTTTAAGGTTGGTTGAATTTGAAGTATTCTTGTATGAATATAATTATTATAAATATAACTATTAGTTTAGTAAAATCACTGATAACTAAATTAAAACTAACTTACCATTACTGAAATACCAATCGCCTAGTTTCATCCAAACATAACTTAGCTGACTATGTGGTTTGTGATCTAGTTGATGTTTATTTTAAAACCCTTTAGAATAATTTAGTTACCGGCAAATTTGTTTTGTAATTTGGTTATGGTTTGCCTCCTGACTTCCCCAATTAGGTGTAACCATTCTGTGGAAGCATAACCGATAATTTTAGCTCGTTAAAGTTACAGAGCACAAATTTGGTGTTAAGCCATAACAATCTCTGGCTATGGTTAAACTCGTATACGAATCAGTCGATAAAGCCGTTAGGTAAATTGAGGATTTCAGTAAAGCATAGAAACGTAGCCAAACAGTTAACCTTGTATGTAATAGCTAAGGGAGCAAATCCTTTAATGGGAAGGGATTGGATCCGTGATCTGGAAGTTGTAATCAAAATACCTAACGTTACTTCTAATGCTATGAGTACAATCTCAGGTCAAAGCAATGCTTTGTGTAATGTAATAGATGAAGACTTCAAAATTGTTCAGGATTTATATGATAAGTTTCCGGAAGTTTTCACTGACAAATTAGGCTGCTATAAGGGCGAACCGGCTAGGTTGGTATTAAAAGATAATGTTGTTCCTAGATTTTTGAAGCCTAGAACTATTCCGTATACTTTTGAAAGATAGGGTAAAAACCGAGATCGATAATAGGTTAGTGAGTGAAGGTATATTAACGCCGGTAAGCAATAGCCAATGGGGTTCACCTATTGTGCAAGTTATTAAAACGAATGGCGATTTAAGAATCTGTGCAGACTTTCGCAGTTTAACTTTAAATGATTGATTGTAAATAGGCATCCAATTCCAAGAATAGAGGATTTGTTCAACACCTTACAAAAAGGTGAAAAGTTTTCTAAAATTGACTTATCACAGAGGTTTATCAGCAGTTAAGCTTAGATGAGCAATCGAAGCCATTATGTACAATTTAGCATACCGTTTGGTTTGTTTCGATACAATAGGCTTCCTTATGGCATTGCAAGCGCTCCAGGGTTGTTTCAGCAGACAATGGAAAAAATACTGTCCGGTATTCCTAAGGTGACCAGATTTTTGAGCAGCCAAAACGGGATGCCGACCTCCGGGGGTCCACCCCCCACAAAGAGGGGGGTCCGGGGGGCCTCCCCCGGAAAACTTTGAAAAATTAGGAGCATTTTGGTGCGTTTTTAGACTCTTTCAGATTCTAAATATGTGCTAGACTCAAGTTCATTTTTACCATTAATTTTAAGTTACTAGGAAACTGCAAAAACCGGAAAATTTATTTAAGAGTTTTTTGCTGTAAAACGTATTACCGTACCCCCCACTAAGAGAAGGGGTCCAGGGGTCCTCCCCCGGAAAATTTTTAAAAATTAGGAGCATTTTGGTGGGTTTTAGACACTTCCAGATTGAAAATATGTGTTAGACTCTAGTTAATCTTATAACCATTTTAAGTTCCTAGGAAACTACAAAAGATCCAAAAAAATTTATTTTAAAGTTTTTTTACATTAAAACATATTTTTAAAAGTATTTTTCTTCCCAATAACGCCAAAACGGGACAAATGGGCGTCCCAAGAGAGTTCGTCGGGACAACGGGACATGTCGCTAAAAAACGGGACTGTCCCGTTCAAAACGGGACGTCTGGTCACCTTAGGTATTCCGGGAGTAGTGTGTTTTTTAGACGACATTTTGGTTAGTGGGGAAAATACCAAAATCCATTATGATAGACTAATTGAGGTATTTAAGAGATTAAATGACAATGGCTTAACTATTAGTAAGAGTAGGGGAAAGTCGTCTGATATCGGACAGCGGCCGGTATCGGACAGAACCAGTTTCAGGAAAATTACGCTAGGGGCAGCAGCTGTCAAGTCGTCAGTACAACCACCTAAATGAGCAAGTCGGGCCATCGCCATATTGGACAGTTACTGTACACGGCTTTTGTTGTGGTTAGAGTTTTTTGTTTTTTTTGAGTTGGGACACGTGCACGGATATAGTTTTCCCAAGCTGCTGCATCGATTGAAGTAAATGATATTGGTCATAGTTGAGTTTAAAATACTTAGTATACTTTATACTAAGTAAAAACGACGTTTAGGTCCAGTCGCATTGTGGACTGCGGCTTGACAGCCATTATAAACTGTGTTGTCTGGCGGCTGGTATCGGACAAGCTGCAATCGGGTGGTATCGGACAATGTAATGACCACTTAAATTCGCGGATTTTTTTGGATTCTTTGATTTTTTAGGGAACATGGGGAAAATAAGAGGGAATTATGATGTAGTGTCCATTAAATTGGCAATAGACTAGGTTTTGTCTAAGGAAATAAGAATACGGACTGCAAGTGAGAGGTTTGGTGTGCTGAGGAGCAATCGTTTAGGAAATAAAGAAGTCATCGGAGAAAGATCATTTAGGAAATAAATACATTATAAATCTATTCAATTGTATGATTTAATATCCACCAAACCTAAATTAAGTACTATTTTTAGGTCTGTCCGATACCACCCTCCAAAAATTGGAAGTCACATTTTGTAAACAGGTAAACTTTTTCAAAAAAACAGTATGTTGTTATTGTCATTATTATAAATAATTTAAACCAATTGCACATGAAATACTGAAGTATTATTTGACGCATAAGGTAGTTACTTATCGTAATCCTTAAACCGAGTAGTCAAAAAAAAGCTAAGGTGTCCGATACCTGCCGACCTTCCCCTAAATGTAATTTCTTTAACAAGTTCGTGGAATAATTAGGGTATATCATTAGTCAGGAAGGGCTGAGCACAGCCCCAAGTATTATAAAATCGATACTATCAATAGTTCACCTGTTCCTACCAATGTGAGTCAATTGCAAGCATTCCTGGGCATGGTTAATTACTATTGTATGTGCCTAATTTGTCAACCATAGCCGCAGCGTTATATCATTTGCTGCGTAAAGACAGTGTTTTTAACTGGTCAGTGTCATGTAATCAAGCTTTTGAGTTGATAAAAAGTAAATTGATTTCTGCCCCTATACTTGCCTACTATATGATCCTAAGTTACTTCTACATTTAGCTACAGATTCTTCAGCCTTTGGGATAGGTTGTGTCCTTAGTCACTTAGTCAGATTCAGAAAGATGGCATTGCACTTTCAACGAGAAGAAGAAAAGCCGATATGTTATGCTTCAAGGACTTAAACTAAATCAGAAGTAGGCTATTCAGTCATTGACCGAGAAGCTTTGGCAATTATTTATGGTATTAAAAGGTTCAATCAATATTTGTATGGTAGAAAATGTTTACCAATAACTGATCATAAACCATTATTATCAATTATTGGTCCAAAAAGGGGCTACCGGCATATGCTGCAAGTAGACTACAACGTTACGCCTTGCTCTTGACTAATTATGATTTTGACATAAAATATGTAAATTTTAAGTCCAACCCCAATGCAGATTGTTTGACTAGGTTGCCGGTAAATTTCAAAGAGTTGGTAATTGAAACTGAAGGTTTAGATTATGTAGGTACTTATCTGCAGTTTATCAAAGAAGATGGCATACCAATAGATTTTAATTAATTGTGTCAAGCAAGAAACAAAAAAAGATGTTCTGTTAAACAAAGAGCATGGCTATGTCTTATATGGTTGGCCGGTTGTTCTAGAAATGAACAACGACTTAACAACGTTTTTCCAAAGACAAGGTGAGCTAGCTATAGAGCAAAGTATCCTAATGTGGGATCATAGGGTAATTGTACCTCAAAGTTTACACCAGCCACTGTTAAAGGAATTACATTGCGGACACCTTGGCATTGTAAAGATGAAAGCCATGGCTCGTTCGTATTTTTGGTGGCCTGGTTTAGATTCCGATATTGAGAATTTAGTCAACAGTTGCCCACCTTGCTTTTCATTACGACAAAATCCTAACAAGTGTAATTTACATGTGTGGGAATATCCCAAAAATGTGTGGGAACGACTGCATGTTGATTTCTTAGATCCAGTAAATAATAAATTGTATCTTGTTATTGTAGGCGCACATAGCAAATGGTTGGAGGTTGAAGAGGTAAGCTCAACATCAGCTAATCAGACCATTTCAAAAATGAGTCCATTGTTTGCGCGGTTTGGTTTACCACAGCTAGTTTCTGATAATGGCCCACCGTTCACATCGGGCGAATTTAAAGAGTTTTTAAGAAGCAATGGTATTAAGCATACACTCTCACCACCTTTCCATCCAGCAACAAATGGTCTTGCAGAAAACTCAGTAAAGAATGCGAAGAAAAGAATTAAGTTAGCTTTAATGAATAACGACAGTGTGAATGTAGCCTTATGTAGATTTCTGTTTGCATACAGAAATTCCGTACACTCAACAAACAAATGAAACTCCAGCTAAATTAATGTTCGGACGAAGATCATATAAGCAGGGCCGTACTCAGACCGGTTTTTCCGAACAATTTTACCGGGGCCGGGCCCCGCCAAACATCTACTTCAAAAGTTGGCCTGGACGGACGGAGGTGCTACAGTCTGATAGCTATAATGATAAATTAATTACGAATAATCTATGACGAAAGATTTACTTTTACAATAGTAAAAGACAAAATATAGTGTTGAATTTATTCATACTTTGTACCCGTGATTAAATTTTACGCCTGTTTGTTTTCTTTGCTTGGCTTAGGTAAATGTTCTTGAGTTAACCTTCGTCCTTTTTCCGGGAAGACTACGCGATCGAGTCAAGCCTAATTACCGCCTAGCGCGCCGCTGCCGCGCTGAATACCCGCGAACGGTAAATTTGCGCGATCGAATTAAACGGCCATTTGCTTATTTTACAAAGTTGTGCCTATGACGGTAAATTTCATGGCTGTTAACTTTTTTTGCAAATTTATTCCTACAGTTACCTGCAAACTATACGTTTCATCGATCCGCAGTTGGTAAACATGTGAGATCGTCGTTCGCATAATTGGGACGCTACCAAAGTCGGACAACGCCAAATCCGGACTGTTTAAAATTCCCAAAACGCCAAAGTCGGACAGTGCCAAAGTCGGACAGCGCCAAACCAAGACTGTTTTGAAACAGTCCCGATTCGACGGGAGCGTCAGGTGCCAAAACCGGACTGTTTCATTTTTGCACAGAAACGTCAAAGTCGGACAGCGCCAACTCAGGACTGCTTTGAGACAGTCTCGATTCGTCGGGAGCGTCAGGTGCCAAACCCGGACATTTTCATTTCTGACCATAAACGACAAAGTCGGACGGCGCCAAACCCGGACGGTTTTTTTTTGAACCTTACTGTACTGGGATCCTCCCCTTTGTTCTCATTGGCTCGCTGTAAAGGGAACAATGAAAATGGGCTAGTATTGCGATTTTAAATTATCATATTGTATATCATTTACGAATAATTTTACGTTTAATCCAACCCTTTTCTCGATCATAATTGGTTTTTCTGCACTCATTGTTGAATAATGTAATTCATTTCCTTTTGAACTATATATGCTACGTAATTTATTAAAAATTAATTTTAAAATCTCAAGAATTTTAATTGTGTTTCATTTTTTACCTTCTGTAATTAAATATGAGGTAGGCAGAATTTTAATATTATCCATTAATGGGCCAATAATGTGATTTTGAATTATCAGATTGTATTAATTTAAAATGATAAAAGTTAAATACAACCCATTTTCGACAATAAAGGAAAAATGTACGATTTGGTAAATTCATTTCTTCATACAAAAAAGATGAATAAATTCTATACCCACACTTATATTATGAGCAATAAATATATAAGAATACTCTTGCTTGCTCAATTATCTTAAAAACGGCTCCCAGGATTACCTTAAAAGTCTTGAAATATCTAATTTCAGACTTTAAAAAAATCTCATGTACTTGGTCTTGGTAAACCGGATTTCTGGCGGATCTAAAAATAGGCCTATATTAAATGACTCATTGTATGAACTCGATTAAAAAACTGCCACTTCATAAACAAGAAAAATCACGACGACGTTCACCACAGTTAAGAAAATATCGTGTAAACGTATCCAGCTGTTCTGTTTCAAATGTCCCTCGACGGAGGAGCGGGATTCTCATAAAACAACCAATAGAATTTGGGTGTGTGTCTAATATGGCGGAGAGTACAGTCGATGACATAAATCGGCCAAAAGTGCTTAGTTCCGTTTGTGCGCAAGGCGCCAAACCCGGACTGTTTTGAAACAGTCCTGATTCGTCGGGAGCGTCAGGTGCCACCCCGGACTGTTTCATTATTGCACAGAAACGTCAAAGTCGGACAGCGCCAACTCAGGACGGAAAAACAGTCCAGAGTTGGCGCTGTCCGACTTTGGCGCGTTCCCATTTGCTTATTTTATAAAGTTGTTCCCATGACGGTAAATTTCATGGCTGTTAACTTTTTTGCGAATTTATTCCTAGAGTTACCTGCGAACTATACGTTTCATCGATCCGCAGTTGGTAAACACGTGAGATCGTCGTTCGCATAATTTCTCCCGCAGATTTCGCGCAATCGAATTTAAGGCAATTTACGCCTTAAGCAAAGTTTAATCTGTTTTTTTTTTACTCAGGATTTGGGAGCATTATCTTTCCCAATAGCATTTTGGATTGAGCGGAATTTCGGATTACTGGATTTTTGATTATCGAGACTCTACTGTAAAATTCAAATTAAAACAGCAAATTTTGTAGGGATTTTTTCAAAATAATTTAAAAACCTAAATATAAATAATTTGTTTTCAAAAAAAGCTATCCATTTGTTTGTCCAAAAATATTATGTAGGATTCAAAACATATTGTAAAAGTGTAAGTTAAGTTTTTTCAAAAAACTTTAAGTTTTGGATGTTAAATCATGACGACATCCAAAACAATCAGAATAATTCGTTGCTAAACTTCTTTGCTGTGAAATGTTCTTTCTAGAATCTATATTATTAATTCTGTAAGCGATTTTTTTAAACCAAAATTGTGAGAGTTTGACAGCTCGCAGGCTTATGGGAGATGGCTCAAATGAAAGGTCTCGGTCCCAGGGGGTCGGGAAAAATAGCAGATTATGTCCAAATATACCAGAAAATGAGAAATAACGAAAAATATCTTTCATTTAAAATGCATTGGGATTGAAAAACATCTGCTTTATTTATATTAAACATGTGGTGCTAATGCTTGATTCAAAGCCATCTACTGTTGACATGTGGGATTTTTTTCAAACTGCAACTAACTATGCACGTTCAATGTAATATAACAAAAAATATTTTAAATTTAAGATTTTTTTGATTTTATAATAATTAAGGGTTTGAGTCTTTCATGATCAAAAATTATAAAAAGTTAAGTACGTTTGTTTAGTTTATGTTAGAACGGTGCAGATTTAAGACCAAATGATCTATACATATATTATATATAATTACGTAAGCGAAATTTTTGCGAAGATTGTGGGCCTTTGGAAGGTCGCAGGATGATGGGGGGGGCTGAAACTGAAGGTCTCCATCTCGGGGACTCGGGAAAATACTGAAATTGCTTTAAGCTTACTATAAAATGAGAAATAACGTAAAATAGCTGTAATTTAAAAACCATAAATAAAAAGGTCTGCTTTGTTTAATTAAAACCAAATGCTAGAAATAATTATAATTTTGTGGATCCAAAAGCCTATTTTCTAAGAAGGTATTTTGTGCTATAGTAAAGAAGGATTATGCTTAGGGGCTATCAGCCCCTTCAAGCCTCTAGTTTATATTAAAACTTTTATGGTAGTTTCCAGTTAAAAAAATTAACTATTTCAATGAGGATGAGTGTAAAATGAGTAAAATATGTTAAAGTAAATTATGATTGTACAGATGATTTTTCAGAATTCACCTAGTTTGGTTGAGGATGCTTGTCACTAAAATTTAGCCAACTATCTCTCAGAAATTTTTACAGCAGAAAAATTTACCGCAGCGGTAAGGCGGTCGGGAACGGGTGCAGTACCAGGACATGAGGGGCCCGGCCTAATATATTTACCGGGACCCGCCGAAGCTGGCTACGGCCCTGCATATAAGACCAAATCTTCAAAGATATGTTCAGGATAAACAGAGTAAACAGATAGTAAACTATGAAGGTAGTAAGACCAGAATGTTATGTGAGGGTCAACCGGTGATGTTACGTGATTATAGGGGCAAGAATAAATGGATAGAAGGTGTGATCGTAAGAAAATTAAGTGCAGTATCGTACTTAGTTAAGTTGAAAAATGATGCTGTATGGAAGCGTCACATTGACCAAATAATTGGGTTAAATAGCGAGTCGCTCACACTTTCGGATGGTGTAAATAGGGAAGCATCTGATCAATTGTTGTTAGGCCTACCGAAGGATCCATGTGATAAGAGGTCTGTAATAGGGGAATCCGCTGTTCAAGGGACACCATTACCGGTCTCGCGCAGTCCCAAAATAACTTCACCCAACTGCACCAGCGGTGAATTTGATAAGTCTGACGTCACCGCAGACATTCATACTCCAAGGCGACTAGTAACAGCGGATAGTCATAAACCAACTATAGTAGAGCGGCGTTATCCTACTTGGGAACGCAAACCAGTTGATAAGCTAAATTTGTAAAGTATAAGTCATTGTGTTTTGTATATCATATTCATTTTGACTTTCTCCCCCCTATACAATGTATATGGAGAAAGTATTGTTTTCGTCAAAATTTTCAAATTTCAGTTGTTAGTGGATATATTTGTTTTAGTGCTCCCTGAATCCAAAAAAATGGTTTTTGGCGTGGTGTCTGTCTGTCTGTGTGTCTGCGTGTCTGTCTGTGTGTGTGTGTGTGTGTGTATGGCAAATATTTAAAAATCGATATCTCCGTTATTTACTAACTGATTTTGATAACATTTGGTATATATTTGTGTGATAACTAATTGTTAATTTGTTTTATTTCACTAAATATGTTTTCTGGTTTTAAATGACTTGAAGGGAGAAAGTATGTGTCAGTTTCCTGATACCGTTTATTTTAAGCAATATAATGATAAGTATTCAGGATTTAGTAGATTTAATATAATCATTACAACTGTTCCAGTTTTGATGTGAGTTGAATCATTGATACCATGGTTAGTATATTTATTAATTTTTATTTGATGGTATTCTCACATAATGTCAATTGTTCATTTAATAGTGTCTTTTGTTTATTGTGATTAAAGTTAAGGAGGAGGAAATGTAATATATTGACATGTATCTAATTATAAGTTATAAATAACATATGTCAAATTATGTTGCTTAAAATATATGTGGTATATTGTTGTTGAAAAATCGATATATTAAAAAAATTTGGTTTTTATTTTCCGAGTCCGTTCGGCTCTTCTACTCAACCGATTTTCATAATTGAGGTCTTAAATTAAAGGTATGCAAACACAGATTTGCCATCAAGCATCCGCACAGTGGCGGATCCAAGGGGGGGCAAAGGGGACAATTGCCCCCCCTCCCCGAGAATGAGGAAAAAGTCAGAAATTTTGGGAAGTTTTCGGGAAAATTAAATTCCCGATTTTCAGGTGGGATATAAATTAGCTCCAGGAAATTTTGGGGCGGGATCGTTTTAGCGATCGCAACAAGAGTGTAGTTTCACGAAACTTGCGATCCGCCGCAAAAACGATCGTGCGTATTCCCCGATCGCGAATAAAAGGCAAATCCGGCTTTGAAATACTCGCAATCGGCCGCAAAAAGTATCGCGCGTATTAGCCGATCGCGAACAAAAACGGCAAACGTAGTTTTGCAAAACTCGCGATCGGCCGAGTATTTGTTAGTCGAGGATGAACGACTAAAAAAACTTTGTGGAACTCGTGAATGGCCGCGAAATAGATAGCGCGTATCAGCCGATCGCGGATAAATGGCCGATGTAGCTTTGCGGAACTCGCAATCGGCCGTGAAAAACGATGGCGAGTATTTGTCGATTGCTGTTAAAAGGCAAATGTAAAGCTAGTTAAATCATGGCAGCGGACAAGAATGTCTGAAGAGAGGTAGAACGGATTATGTCTTTTAAACATACATCTTGATATTGAGGTGAATGTTGATAATATAATCGAGCGTTATGCTAAGGGAGGAAAAACTAAAAAAAGAAGGCTCGACTTAGGACTTATTGTTTTTTTTAGTTTAAGTTTTCTGGAGAAAGTATTGTAAATAATAAATTTAAGGCTTGAACCTCTAAAGTGTTTTTTTTTTATTTCCCTAATTACCTAATCAAGTATACTTTAATAAATAAATCCAATAAAATTCTGTTAGTTTAAATTGATGAAAATTGAGCATGTTTTTGTCTCTAGATTGCCTAAAAACACGAGTTTTCATTCTAATTTTCACCAATTTTCAGGAGGAGGGCCCCCGAACCCCCCCCAGAAGGTTACCCTCGTAATCCTACTTGCCCCCTCCGAACTCATGCTCTGGATCCGCCATTGCATCCGCATTCATTTATCTGCCGTATTACTCGAGTTATGCACAAAAGCAACTTCCTCCCTGTACTTATGGGAGTTAAATATGATTTTCCTTTTCCGATTTCGTTTGGCTCTTCTACTCAACCGATTTTCATAATTGAGGTCTGCACGCACAGATTTGCCTTCAACCATCGGCATTCATTAATCAACTGTATTACTCGACCAAAAAAACATAAATTTGATTATTTCCCGAATTTTGAATTCAATTGAATATATATTTCCCCAGTTCTAATTATGTAATTCTATATGTTTTAGTCTAAGAACCTTCAGTGAAATACCAGCTTTCATTTCAGCTATTGATTATTATGACGTACCTGAAGCACTCTGCTGAATTCCGAACAACACAATTCTTATTTATATATAAATTAGGTTTTTCTTTTCCGAGTCCGTTTATGGTCTGATCTTAATGAAATTTGGTACAGACGTATAAAGTGATAGGTAATCGGACGAATTTGTGAACCAGCCCGATCGGACCACCGGAAGGGGGGGTAAAGGGGGATAAACCACCCCAAAAGTGGGTTTTTGAATTTTGTACATAGAAAAACAAAATTTATCCAAATTTTGTTGGCACCATTGTATTCAGCTCAAAAAACAAACAATTTAGGGTTTTGAATCACTGGTCTATGTCCAAAAGTTAACGAGACATTGAAAGTGGTAAACACAGTACGTTGTCCCTAAGTAAACCTTATGGGGAAACAAGTCAAATTCTATATCTTGCTTATTTCTCAACATATCTTGATAAAACTTGGTTGGTGGCTTCACCTAGATGAGTTCTAATGTATAATAGTCTAAAATCCCTGATATTTCCACAGCAAACCTGCTTTACTCATTACCCTTGTTATTCTTATGGAGCTTACAAAAACATGTTGGCTTGAACTATGTTCTTTTGCATATGAAATTCGCTGAGTGTGCAGGTCTGTAACGGGGGTATATTAGCATGATATATAGTTAGTTTGAAAAGTCGTATGCTGTCCCGAAAACTGAAGTATAGAATATCTCATATTCCTACTTTTTCCTTAGTGGAACACATTATTACCAATTTTATAATAAATCGTGGTACAATTGGTTTTCTGAAATCCCAACATAACAGGGCCCACCTTCATGCACCTCTTTTTCAACTTAGGCAAGTGTCGGGCAAGTTACATTGAAGTTGTGAAGCATTTGCATTTTGTGTATTTCAACGCCAGTGGCATTTTTTAACGTTTTTATCGGGAACGGTCCAAATTCATTGCATGTAACATTAATTTTGTAAATGAAGAATTATTTGATTTGAGTTATTTTGTGTCTTAGTACCAAAATTTACTGCTGCGGAGCAGCGCAATGAATGAAAATAAAGAAAAAAATTAAGATTTAGCAAAATTAATTTTCACAATCAGTTTATTATTATTATTCTCCTATTTCTTTGTGATTGAAACTGCAAATCTTACAAATACTTTTTATCCTCAAGAGTCGACACGCTTGAGGTTTGGTGTCCACGCAAAGGGCAAGATCAAATTTACAGCTTTTACGGTATTATTTCTCTGCATAACGAATGAATAATAACAAAGTTATCAAATGACGCATTGAAAAATTATTTGATTGATTTTAATGATTTGTTTCCATGAAATGTTCACGCTTCCACAGCGCGACAGTGAGATTTTATGTTGTAAATGAACCGACTCGGATCACCGACATTTCACAAACTTGCATTGACCACATTCACGTTAGGATTAGAAATAGAAATAAATTAAACGTTCAGTCAGCTGTGATTGATAGCGCAGTGACGGATCATTGTCTAACAGCTGTTTGGTTGATGCGTGAGGCGGGAGAATATGCGACCGCACAGATCAACAATAACAATGTCAAGGTCACTGAACCGGCGTCGGCGTCGGTGTCGTTGCTGGCGCTCAGTGCTCGCGTCAATCATGAACATTTAAGTATTTTATCGGGTATGGAAAAATGGGATGCAATTTTTAGGGAGAAAAATGTGTCTGTTGCGTTTAATTTATTCCATGATAAGTTTTGCGAGTTATTAGGCAAAAGCAAACAGTCAATACAAAAGAATTGCCTTAAAATCAAAAAAATAAAACCATGGATAGATAATGATACATGTAAAAGAATTAGGAAACGCAACACTTTGTTAAAAACTATAAAAAAGAATCCGGGAAACACAGAATTATTGGTATATTTTAAATCATTCAGAAATAAATTGAGATCTGATATCAAAACTCTAAAAAATAAATACTATTGCAAGCTGTTTGATAAACATAAGGGAAATTCAAAAGAAACGTGGAATTTATTAAAGGATATAACAGGGCAAATTCCTAAGCGCAATGTTCTTATATCATTGAAAGTAGAAGATGATAATATAAATGATCCGTTATTAGTAGCTGAAGAATTTAATAAATATTTTCTAAGTGTTTCTGAAAAATTAGTTGGAGATTTGAAAAGACCTGACCATTTTGATTCAATGTCGTACAAAGATAATTTTTCGAACGGTTCGTTATCAAAATCAATGTTTCTAGGTCCTATTGAGGAAAAAGATATACAAAAGGCTGTCAATTTGCTAAAAAATGGAACATCCCCCGGTATTGATGGAATTAACTCGTGTTTAATAAAAAATCATTTAAAAGAAATTATTACTGTACTGTTATATATAATAAATATGAGTTTTGAAACTGGTGTTTTCCCAGAAAGACTGAAGAGGGCTGTGGTCATACCAATTTTTAAGAAGGGGAATAGAGATTCATATAGTAATTATAGGCAAATATCATTGCTATCAACCTTTGCAAAAATAATAGAAAGAGTAATGAAACAATTGGTTGAATTTTTGGAAAAAAAAGATTTTTAGTGAAAAACAATTTGGCTTTAGACAAGGAATGAATACTGAAGCAGCGCTGCTAGAATTTATGGATAGTTTGTCTAATGGTATTAATGACAATAAAATAGTTAGTGGGCTGTTTTTAGATATTACCAAAGCATTTGACACGGTCGATCACAAAATATTGTTAGATAAATTATGTAAGTGTGGGATAAGGGGAGTTGTACATGATGGGTTTTGAAGCTATTTGGAAAGGAGAATGCAGTGTGTAAAAGTCAATGGGGTGACATGTAGAATGGGTGAAATAAATTTTGGTGTACCTCAAGGATCGGTATTGGGGGCGACATTATTTTTAATATACTTAAATGACCTTTGCAGTGCCAATCTAAATGGTGCGGTCACTTCTTTTGCCGATGATACTGCTCTGGTATATGTTGGAAATTCTTGGAATGAGGTCGCAGAAAAAATCAATGCTGATTTGCTTTCAATTCAGTGGTGGTTTTGCAAAAATAATATGGTATTGAGCGCAGAAAAAACTAAGTTTATTGATTTTTCACTGAAAGGGAAAAATAAACATGAAAATAAAATAACTCTAAAATGTATAAAGTGTTTGACTAATAGTGGGGATTTTAGTAAGTTTTGTGTTGAAGTAGGGAGGGTGTCGAGCATTAAATATTTGGGGGTAATACTAGATGAAATGTTAAATTGGAAAGCTCACATATCTAATCTTAAACAAACAATAAATAATACACTCAGATTATTTTATTTCGTTCAAGGTATGTGTAAAGAGAATTTGATGAGATCACTTTACCTCTCGTTGGTACATAGCAGATTGGAATATGGAATAGTAAGTTGGGGAGGTACATATGTAACAAATTTAGAGGTAATATATACCATTCAAAAGCACTTCATTAGACTGGTAACAAAAAGTATTAAATTTGAAAGATCATTTCAAACTTTTTGTTCCTTGAAAGTACTTCCGTTAAGATACTTATATGTATTCAAGGTTCTCAAGATTTTTTATGTAAAAAGTAGAAATTGTAGGGAAAATAAGGAATTCAAAGTTAAATTAAGAAATTTCAGAAATGTTTTTGTTCCAAAGCCAGCTAATACGTATTTTACCAAGTCCTACAGTTTTCTTGCACCAAGACTATACAATAAATTACCTGTTTACATTAAAGAATGTAATAATGTAAATATTTTTCTAAAAATGCTGAGGATGTGGTTGTTTACTGTACAGAACATTGAAGAACTGCTATTTCACATTGATGTCTGATACACGACTGTTGCTGGAACTTGCTAGTATTTACAAGGATTTTGTTTGTTTTATTTTACTGTTTTTTTATTGCGTGTTATTTTAGTAGTTTTTTTTGTTTTTTGTTTCTATACTTTTTATAATATGGAAGAATTGTATTATTGTAAAAAGGCTCTCAGATTGTATATGATGAATATTTACTTTTTTATCTTACTGTTGTTACAATTTAGATAGTTTGGAAGAGTTGTAATTTAATTTTATGATTTATTTAGTTAATTGTGATTATTACTTAGTATACTTTTATGTTAATAATAAACAATTTTTGTTGTTGTTCCATTTAGATTTTATTAGTTGTTAAGTGCCAATAAAGCCTCCGAACAGGCTAAACGCCTTGGAGGAATATTTATTTCTCTGTTACATCTAGAAAGGTCAGACTTGGCATCTTAAAATGAATTTAACTGTAATTGTGATATTTGTACCTTTTGTATTTGTATCTATGAGCAAGAATGTAATGAACTGTAATTGGAGAAATAAATTCTTTCTTTCTTTCTATTTTCCCCCTACTCGTCTGTGGGCCCTTCTAGCCGCGGCGCCCGAGGCGAATGCCCCGGTCACCCCGCTCTGGGAGCGGCCCCTGTAAATACCTATTTTGGCATGCTTTAAAATTACTTCGCTAGAACTCCATTATTGATTGATGTTTTTAGTGTTATGATTCTGATTAAGATTAAGTAATGCTTGCAACTATTTAAAAAAAGTAAGCCTGGTCTATATATTTAGTCAGATATGTATGTGTTACTGCATGCAGGGCTTGTAGCAGTTCTTGAGGTTGAAAAAAATAACTAAAATAAGAAAAAAATAACCAAAAAATAACCTTTTGTAAAAAAAATGTCGCTAAAAATTAGAAACCCAACATTATATTGGGGATAATACATTCTTAACCTTGGTAAAAAAGAAAATCTCGACAGACTAATCACAAATCTGCCTTGATTTGACGGCGAGACTTGGTTTTCACGCAACGAGACTTGCTTTTCACACAATGTAGGATGACGAGATTCGTCTGCCACGTTGCTGCTATGAGATCGTCTGACAGACAAATAATGTGAACAGTGCTTGTAGCAGTTCTTGAGGTTGAAATAAATAAAAAATAACCAAAATTTAAAAAAATAACAAAATTAACAAAAAATACAGTAACCAAGAGCGAAAAAATAACAAAAAAATAAAAAAATAACCCATTACAGGCCCTGTGCATGTTAATGTCTGGACGGCCTCAGTGCATGACTATTTAAAATTTATTATTTAATATTTTGTCATTGTAGTGACGGATCTAGGGGGGGGGGGGGCACCTGCCCCGGGCGCCAGCCAGTAGGGGGCGCCGGCAGCGCCCCACAATGCCTGGCTCCAGTTAAGAAAAAAATGAAAAAATTAGTCATATTTTTCGTTTTGCAGCCGGCAAATCTCTCATTAGCATCGCTGCAGGAAAATCTGTCGCATCGTGGCCGTCAAGCCTGTCACTCTTTTTGTAGCCGTCACATTTCTCGATGTTTGATGGCCAGAAAATCGCTCGCTCGTTTCGCAGACGGAGAATTGCTCCCCCGTCCTGTGGCCGAAAAATCGCTTGCTCATTTGAGGCCGGATAAACGCACGCTCATTTCGCGCCAGGAGAATCGCCTGCTTATTTCATGGCCGGCAGATCTTTTGGTCGTATTGTGGACGACAAGTAGCTCACTATTTTCGCGGCCGTCACATCTATTGCCCATACATCTTGGCCAGATAGTCTATCATTGTAGGGATATTTCTTTGTCGTTCTGGTCTGCCGACCAGTCTCGCTAATTTTGAGGTCGTCATATTATTGGCCACATTGCGGCCACAAAATATGTCTTTTAGACCTCGGCTGGCAAATCTTTCCGTCATTTTGCAGCTGGAAAACCGCTTGCAGTTTTCATGGCCGTTACACCTTGTGGTCGCATCATGGCTGTCATATTGCAATCATTTATTCCTCGGCCGGGAAATCTCTTGGTTGTATTACGGCCTAAATATATATTGTATTTTACATTACATAAATTGGGGTAAATTATTCGTTTTATAGGAGGCAACAGTCTCAGTCAAGCAGTGCAGAGGTGATTTCCTTGTTCTCTAATACAGTAGTGCTTAACCTCAAAATGAATTTGTGTTCTTCATGTGGTCAGGATCTTCCACCAGATAATGACTTTGTTAAATGTGCAGTAAGTAATTGTAAATTACATTATGGGTGTGCTGGAATAGCAGAAAAATCCTGGCGTCAAATGGGAAATACTAAGCGTGAAACTTACTCTTGCATTCTTTGTAGAAATCTAAAAAAAGACTCTGGGAGTGTGTCTAGTGTATCCTCACAGCCTGATGCAAAGGAGAATGTAAGTAAAATACATGAACAACAATTTTTTGATAACCTGGAGAAAAAAATTGAAAAGATCGTACAAAATGCTATAGATAAACGGTTCAAAGAAATAAATGGAACGGTTTCTGAGTTTGAAAAATCTGTTAATTATTGTTCGCAAAAAATTTATGATTTCGTTGAGAAAATTAATTTATTGGAAAAACAGGTTGTTGATCTTGATAAAAGTAATAAGAAATTGCTGGAGAAAAATCAAGCTCTGGAAAATGAAGTGGTAGGTATTAAAATTCAATTGGAAGAACTGCTTCAATACGGACGAAACTTGAATGTAATAATCAAAGGAGTGCCTGAAATTGAAAATGAAGATGTTCTTGAGTTAGTTACTAAATTAGGAGTAGCAATTAATGAACCTATTGTAGCTGACCAACACATACAGGCGCCCCACAGGCTTCCGTCTAATAATACTAGAAATCATCGCCCTATTGTTGTTCAGTTTTGCAATCGACAAAAGCGTGACCGTTTTTTAAAAGAAGCTAAGAAAGCAAAAGTAAAATCCTCAGCCCTTGTGCAGCAAGGTACTCCCAGTAATATTTACGTCAATGATCATTTGACACCATATTACAAGAAATTGTTTTTTGAGGCAAAAACCTTGCAGAGGGAAAAGGGTTTTCAGTTTTTGTGGATTGCTAACTCAAAGATCTTCATACGGAAGAATAACAGTAGCAGTGCAATAAGAGTCTCCAGCTTGGAAGATTTGAAGAAGATTAAGTAATGTGGCTAATAATATACAGATGGACACACATATTTCTGCTATTAGTCTTTATCTTTGTGGACTCTTTGTGGAAGTTTTCCTTGCTGCTACAGAAACAAACTGGAACATGTTGGAACAGTTCTTATCTACAAGGTCACAGACTGGACTTTACTACAGGTCTGCTTTCCATCTTGACTCCCTTGCATTTCAACGCTCCATTTTCCTTATCATCTACAAACTTTGGATCTATAACTGCTATTGCAATCAAGCTTGTTGTTTTCCAGAAATTTTTATTCCTTTAAAATAAACATCATATGTAACTAAAATATTATCTTTAACAGTGCCGGACTGGTTGCTCTGTGGGCCCTCGGCAAAAATTTGTCGTGGGCCCCCCACTTGCGAATGTTTTACACCCAATGTAATATAAAAACTTTTTTGAAACTCATTATTCTCTATACATTTAGCATGCATTTATTAATATTAACATAAGGCCAACGATATAAAGAAAATAAGTACCCGTTGACACTAGGAAATTAGGTTATAAATGGTAATGCGTGTATAATTGTATTGAAAGAGATTTACTAAAGGCTATTTAAAAACAATAAGTCTATGTTAATATATTAATAGATAAAATGTTAATGTGTGTCAATTTCTTGGAATCACATATAAGACTATATCTTAAAGACCATAATTATGATGCATGTACATTGTACACAACTAGTTTCTTCAAAAACATGAATATTTTCAAAAAAACCTGTTTACGATTATTTTTAAGTGCATAACATAACAACAATATGATTACATTATCAATATGTTGATTGTTGAATGTAGGCTATCTAACGGCAACATAAAGAGTCTGAAACCATGGTCATAACTAACTAAATCACACTATTAACATTTTCTTAAGCTCTTCACTTGAGCAAGCTATTTCGTTGATTATAGCCTCTCAATTTATGTTCTTAAACAAGTCCCTCTCGCAGTTCATCTAAGAGTTTCTTCTTCTTCAACGCAAGTTCTTGGTCCAAAGAAATTCTTAACTTATTTTTTACTATTTTAAGTTTTGAAAAAACTCTTTCGCGTGAAACCTGAGTGCATGGTATTGTAAGCAGGTATTTGTAAACAGAGTACAAATTGTTAAACAGGCCTGATTGAGATGACAGATTGTACAATATAGCAAATTCTCCTGACACGATAAACATTGGGCACACCGTAACTTCTCTTCGGTCTTACATTGATGTTTCTCGTCATCATTACTAAGCAATTGATCATAAAAATTACTGGTACTATTTTTATCTAAAGAAAGCTTAAATACAACATAGTTTGCAGCAAACTGTTGTAGTTCCGTAATAAGTTTGGACTTGTCAACTTTTGTCACGCATGCTACAGTAGTTAATGCATCAGACTCAGACTCAGCCATTTATTGATTGATGTTTCACGATTGTTTGAAGTTTTTAGGATCCAAAACAGCACAATCCTGTAATCTCATTCTTTACAAAGCGTTCTTCAATGCTGTTTGTAGCACAATCTAAAACATTGAAGTACAGAGTTTTAAACTTTTGGGTAGGTTGGAATCAGATTCATCCTCAGCAAGTTATCCTGACACTTTCTTTTTTTCCTCATTCTTTTTTCTGGAAAATCCACTTCCATTTCTATATCTTCCATGTTTTCACTAATACATGAAGTATACATTTTACACTTTCTTAGTATATCATCAAAATGGCTGTCTTCTCTCATTTCCCGGATTTGTTGAAGTAAGCTTTTGACCAATCTCCACGCAACAGAATAATCCATATTTTTATTTTGTAAAAAAATTGAAACTGGAGAAGTTACTTTGAAGAGATCTAAGATGACGAATGATGTAAATATATTTTCAAATTTCGCTTAAAAGCACCGGCCACTTGGCCTAGACTGTTTATTTATTGTAAGCAATCACACACAGCATACTATTTCACTACTGTATATTGTCACTATTTCACTAAGCACTAAGCAATATTAACCTATAAACTCTTGATCGTTAAGTAAAGAAAGCATCGGCAATAGTAAACCTCTAATGAACTCCACGCAGACGACAACCATGCGCCCACTGTTCGCGTTCGCAACGACAACGCCTCACAGCTGATCCTGGTGGCAGTGGCGTCTAAGCAGACAGCTCACGTGGTGATAACGAATAAACAAAGACAAAATGTGTTGCCTGTGCTAAACATGGACAAATGTGTGCTGTACAGTAATCATGTAATGTTCATTATTCAAATTTATCAGCTATCTTATTGATGAATAAAATCAAAAATCTTATTTTCAAATAAAAATACTGTGGATTTAATTTTTAAGATTGAAAAAACGGTATTTAAATAATTTTGTATTTTTGAGGCCCGTGGGCCCCTAAGGGCCGTGGGCCCTCGGCATTTGCCGACCTGCCGACCTGGCCAGTCCGGCACTGATCTTTAATTTAATTGTAAATAACAATGAATGTACAACAATTCTGTTTCATATATTTCACTTTATTGCAAAAAACTGTGTTTTGTCATTTATGCAGATGGTATTTATTAAAACAAAGTAAAATTAACTTTAAATATTTTTATGTAGTAAGAAAATTTCATTGACTTTTTGTTAATCTGTTTTTGTTTTTTTTGTACAATCATGCAAACAATCATTGAAAAGTAATTCAATGATGAAATTTTTATTGCTGTTTTTCAGTTGAAAGTTTTTGATTATTATTTAATTGAAAAAAATATTATTTTGTGGGAAAGGTTTTCCCTACATTAAGTAATAATTCGTTTTTAAATTTTAAAAATTGTACAGTTTTTAATACAGGTTTCACACTAATCTTGTATGAGTTCTGCAACGCTAATTGATAGTTTAGTTGAGGTCAATGATTTTTATTACAATGAAAAAGGCATTTTATTTTTTCACCAAAACATAAGGAGTGCCAATAAAAATTTTGATAACTTTGTTACTTACTTAAACTGCATGCATAACAAACCTCATGTTATAATTCTTTCAGAAGCATGGTTGATAAGTAATGATGAGGCTGCTTTATACAATATTAATAATTATCAATTATATGCTTCTTGTAACTCCAACATACGCAGCAGTGGTGTAATTATTTATGTTCATCAATCTACATCCTCAATTATGTGTGACTATTCTATAAATGGCGGTGATGTAGTGGTTTTATCATGTAGCACAGCAAATATTTCTTTTTATGTGTTAGGATTTTACCGTTGGCATTCCTCTGATTCCAAAACATTTATTCAAAATGTAACTCAAACACTGTCTGCAATTAAATGTAGTGATATTATTTGTTTAGGAGACATGAACATTAATGTCAAGCTTGATAATAATGAGACTGATGAATATCTCAACAGCATATCAAATATAGGCTTTGAGCAACTTGTAGATATTGATACCCGTGTCCAAGGTCAATCTTCATCTATAATTGATCATATATTATTCAGATCTAAATTGTTTAGTGCTTCTAAAGTATCTGTCATTGTTTCAAATATTACTGATCATCGTTCAGTGGCTTGTTTAGTGAACTATAATCTAAATATTAATAAGTCAACAGTAATATTAAAGTCAACAGTAATACAACTGAAAAAGTTTTTGTTGATTATAATGAATTAAAATTAAGAATTTTAGAAGCTGACTGGAACGATGTTTTAAACGCTGATATGTAAATATAGCCTTCAATAAATTTTATGATACATTTTTATTAATGATTGAGCAGTGTAAATAGTCACATAGCATGCATTCAAAAAATAAAATGTTAAAGCCATGGATGAATAAAGGTTTGTTGAAAGCTTTCTCTATTAGAGATAAATTATTTAAAATTCAGAAAAGAAATCCAGATAAGAAAAATAAAGATAAATATAAGAGTTATCAAGATAAGTTAAGGAGCTGGATCAAAGTTGCAAAACATACTTACTACAGCACATTATTTCAAGCAAATGTTAGGGATGTAAGGAAACAATGGCAGGTAATCAACAGTATTATCAAGGGTGGCTCCACTAAAAGTAGCGATTTGATTTTAATGAAGGATGATACCTTCATTACTGATGAATTTGAAGTAGCAAATATCTTCAACAATTATTTTATTAAAGTACCTGAAAATGTAATTTCCTCTTGTCAAATTGCTACAGCAGATAACAAACTTTTACATTCCCATTTTTTTCATAGTTTTTTCAATATCAATTCAATGTTTTTTAGTCCAATAATGCCATTTGAAGTTAAAAAATGGTCGCTGATTTGTCACCATTTAAAAGTACAGGCGATAAATTCCTTTCTGCAGTCATAATTCGTAATGTTGTTGATGAGTTAAGCCCAATTTTGACAAATTTGTTTAATAAAAGTTTGACTCAGGGTTGTTTTCCAGATGTGTTAAAAGTTGCTACGGTAGTTCCAATTTTTAAAAAGGGCAATAAAAATAAAGAGGATAATTATTGACCTATATCGTTGCTTCCAGTTTTGTCTAAGATATTGGAGAAGTTAATCAAAATAAGATTGATTCGATTTTTGGATAAAAATTCATTTTTCTCATCTGCACAATTTGGTTTCAGGGAAGGTCTAAGCACGGAGCTTGCACTCCAACATTTTTTAACTAATATATATGACAGTATAAACTCATATATATTAGTATAAGCTCTCAGAAAACAGCAGGATTATTTTTGGATGTTTCTAAAGCATTCGACACGATTAATCATGAATTATTATTAGAAAAAATGGAATCGGCTGGGATAAGAGGACTTTCACTTTTGTGGTTCAAATCATATCTTTCAGGAAGAAAACAGTTAGTCAGAATTAAAAAAATGGAAAGTAACTTATTGGATATTCGATTTGGAGTTCCGCAGGGCTCTGTGCTTGGTTGGACCTATCCTGTTTTTAATCTTTGTGAATGATTTTTGTAATGGTATGTTTAATGGGCGCCTCACAGCATTTGCTGATGATACAGCATTGTCTTATTCAGCCGAAACGTTTGACGAATTACATGAACAAATGCAATTTGATTTAAGCAAAATATCTCTTTGGTTCAGTTGCAATAAGCTTTCACTAAATGTTTCAAAAACTATTTACATAATCTTTTCTCTTTCTCAGTCTTGCAGTTTTAATGTTCCGTTAAAGTTTCATCGTTTAGATTGTGATCGGGATTTTTGTAGTTGTGAGATCAAAAAATCAATGTGAGCAAACTAAATATTTAGGCCTGCATGTTGACAATAATTTATCATGGAAGCAACATATAGGTCATTTGAGAAATTACTTGCGTCTTTCACTTAGGACCTTTTTTCATTTAAAATATTTTTGTCCAAAATCAACATTGAAACAGGTACAGTGGAACCTGGATAATTCGAACTTGTATAATTCGAAATCTTCTTTAATTCGAATATTTTTCTTGGTCCCTGGCATTTTGTATCTAAACAATGCTAAAAAATCGTGGATAATTCGAATTTTATTTTGGATAATTCGAATTTTTAAGTGCCAAATTAAGGTACATCAATTTCATTCCACGTCTGGAAATAGTTACAAATTCATTGGAAAACACGTTTTACTACGACGTTCAATAAAAAGTTAACGCCAGACCTATGGCGTGTCAGATTATGGTCCAATGACTCATCCCTTCCACCTCCCATGCTTCCCACCCTGCCCCAACATCGCTTGTAACTCGACACCAATAATGTAAACAAAAACAGTAC
This sequence comes from Flexamia atlantica, assembly GCA_035578135.1. Classification (NCBI taxonomy): domain Eukaryota; kingdom Metazoa; phylum Arthropoda; class Insecta; order Hemiptera; family Cicadellidae; genus Flexamia; species Flexamia atlantica. The sequence continues at coordinate 66,959,905 of JAQJVK010000001.1, read as the reverse complement.
AGAACGCTCACCGAGTTCGGAAAAGGGTTGCGCTCGCCGTGGCAGCGCCACTAGTCTTATCGAGCTTGATTCTGTGTAGAACGGCTCCCGGCAAACGAGCCATGCGCCAGACCTGATGCACAGTTTTCTATGTCGACACAAAGGCTACTCAACACTGCGACCCCCTTCCCTCCCCCCACCAGCCAAACTAACTTTTGAATTCCAGTGCAGCATTCCGTTTTTGCGATCGTCCTTCAAACAAAGTGTTTTTTTTATTTGTGCAGTGTCTTGTTTTTTTAAGTGTTTATAAAATTTTTTACGTAACATAAATAAGTGTAGTGATCATGTCGACAAATTCTCGGTCCTATAAAACACTCACTTTAGCGGAAAGTCAATGAGCGGGCAATTGTCAATGTTTCACGAAGTTAAGCTGCTAGCCTGAATCAAGTTCAGAAGTAGCAGAACGTACTGTATTTTTTCTAGCAGAAATGTTTCTTTGAATTATCGTAGGTCGCGTCGTACGTAGTTTATACTTTAGGGTAGTTATTTCTGTTTCATGATTACTGTTTTTGAACCCTTATAATTAGCGTTTGTTGTTGAATTTATTCTTTTAGAGTATCAATTTTATAAAGAGGTTAAATTCACAATGTGAAGTTTTAATGTTTTGGCCTCATTCTTAAGAACTTCTTTAATTCGAATTTATGGATAATTCGAAGTTTTTAGCTGGTCCCTTGAGATTCGAATTATCCAGGTTCCACTGTATATTATTCACTGGTCAACTCGAGGTTAGAATATGGCATTTCTTTATATGGAAGTACATATATAACTAACTTAAATAACCTAATAATTTTACAGAAAAAGTTTGTTAGACTGATCTCAAATTCCAATTATCTTGATCATTCTTTTCCACTATTTATTGACCTTTCTATTCTTCCATTTAGATATTTGTACATTTTCAAAGTGTTAACAATTTTTTATAAGTTGAGCGGTAATAATGGTCCTACTGTCGACGTTTTATTTAGTTATAATACCAGGCAAACAGTGAATAATATACTAAGGTTATCTAAACCCAATTGTACATTGTTTTAAAAAAGTTTTGTTTATTTATCATATAAATTTTATAATATGCTCCCTGAATGTATAAAAAAAAGTGCAACGGTAGGTTGTTTCAAAAGGCTGTTAAGAAAGTGGTTACTATCCAAAAGTCATGAGGAAATTGAGCGTTTTTATTAGTCTAGTTGATGGCCTGCTATTGTCTATGTAATATTTTGAATACCTATACAATTAATTAATGTATGTTATGTGAATATTTGATAGGTTTTGTGTTCCTGGTTTGTACTTGGTAATTGGATGTCAAGGCTACTTGTTTGAAGTGTTTTTTATGTTTAAATATAATATAAGTGTCTTTAAGTGCTGACTGGTGGACAATTTACATGGGACTCCCGCCCAACACAAAAGCTTAGTCTTTTATGGGTGTGTATATTTCTCGATGTTCAGACTTTAAAAAAACCTTATGTTCTTTTATTTGTTATGTTATTTTAATGATTATGTTTGCTATTTTAATGTATCATTGTATTGAACGAAGAGAAATAAATTTATTATTATTATTACATGGCCAAACTCAGTTAATATGAAAATAAGTTAATTAAATAAGTTTCAGGAAAAGGAAATATGGCTTAGAGAAAGGGGGAGAAAAAAAAGAAGGCAAAGACAAAGAAATTTAGGATATACTCAAGAGCAGGAGCCTAAGAAAAGAAAATAGACAGAAATAAAAAAAGGCAACATGGCTGATTTTACTGGTCGGGCTTTTTTTTAATAGTCAGTAAGGCACAGAAAAAAGTCAAAAGTTTCATATGTGAAATCTGGTAGACCCTTCAGCGGCAGGTTGGTTTTACAGCAGCTGGCTAATTTCTCGGTCATACTATGACAATAACAGCTCTTGGTTAGGCTGCCTTCGAACATAGGTTGTATTGCGGCCATAAGATAAAATCATCATAATATACAAAATAATTGCTTATCCATCATTTAAAAAAAACCATTAGAAATATCCAAAAGACCCATTAAAAATATATTTCTTGTGCTTGTTGCCGGGGGGAGGGGGGGGGGCAAACGCTGATTTTGCCCCAGGCGACAGTGCGTGTAGATCTGTCACTGTTATAGTGCTGAAATTTATTGTTGGATTTATATTATGCTACAATGTTTTTGGATTCGTTATGTTTTGTTGCATTAAAATTGGAAGAAATATCTTAAAGAATTTAACTCCCATCACAACAGTATGCAATCTTCAGCATTAGTTTGTCACAACAATTCAAGTAACAGGGAAAGCTGTAGGATTTAAACTGAATACACTAAATAAGCTAAATTTCCACTTTATATACAAATATTTACATTACTAATTCATACAGAAATAATATACACTTGCAAATTTAACCAGTTCTAAGAAGTTTAGCCTCTTTCTTTTCATCTAATTCCTTTCTTTGCTGAGCGACAATCTCTCTTCTTTCTTCCAAAAACTTTTGATATTCCTCAGGGTCTAGAGATTTCACCACTTCAATTCCCATATTTTGGGCACATTGTATGGTTTGCTCACATAATTGTTCCAATGATTTTAAAACATTTGGTGGGTCCTCCATTTTTATTTTGGCTATTTCATAGATATGTTTTAGGGTGACTTTTCCACATATCTCTTTACCTGCAAAAAGTTCATCTTTACAGAAGACTCATGAGTTAGACTCATTAAAGACTAGAATAAAGGACTGGCGTTGCAGTCTAGGCCCATTTGAACAAAAATCCCCCTCTAAAATGATGCAAGAAGCAAATCATTTATCAGTTGGGGAAACAAAGTTTTTAGGGTATATCGATCCCCCTGAGTATGAATCTGCCTGTTGCCAAGCCGGATTTTGGACCGGAAGTGTATATTCCAAGATGGCGGCCAAATCTCTATTTTCTTATATCTCCATGATATTCTCCTTAAAACCATGATCAAAACGTCTATATAGGGTTTTTTTTCGGATGCCTAACACATTGCAATACCCAAAATTTAATTTGACTAAGTTTCAAGGCATAGGTTTCAAGATGGCCGCCAAGGCCCACATTTAAGAAATTTATTTGACTTCTTAAGGAATGTATTATATGTATATCTGACGACTATTTACGTCAAATATACATATGATTCTTAAGAACACTAACATAAACTGTAATATAACAACTTAAAAAGACAGGTCTTTTATTCTTTTCTTGAATTGCATGTAGCTGCTGCCCTTGATGGTCGGAGGCAGTGTATTATAAACCTCAGGCCCAAAAAATGAAAAATATTTTTTCCCCTCTTCCAATCTAACTCCAGGAGCTGCAATTGGCAGTTCTGCCTGGTGCTTCGGAGGCTCACATCGCTTCTGTAAACCAACTTCCTCCCCAGATAAATAGGCCTTCCTGACAGAAGAACCCTGTCAACAAGTTTTGCGATTTGATTTTTCGAACATTGGACAATGCCCTTTACTTCAGCCCTTTCCCTGAAATCACTGATAAGATTGAATTTTTTGATGTTGAATACCAATCTCAGTGAGGCATTTTGAAGCCTCGTGAGGAGTGTGATGTTTTCATGGGAAAGACTATTTCCAAAGACTGGGATTGCATAATTGATAGTTGGAAATATTGTGGAGCGGGTGATCTCTAGTTTAGCTGATTCGGGCAAGATGAATTTCAATCTGTACAAGGTTTTTAACTTGCAAGTAACAGTTCAACGAATGTAACTAACATGAGCTGAAAAACTGAGGTTTGAGTCCAATAGAACTCCGAGAACTTTCAAAGAGCCACACTCAGGAAAGATTTTTCCATCCAAGACCACACCAATCCTTCCATTGCCTGAGCCCACGTCATCCCATGAAACCCTGTGACCAAAGTGCATTAAGGAGCATTTCTGAGAATTTAGCTGAAGGGCATGATCTTCAGACCATTCTTTGATTTTGCATAAATCATATGTGATTTTAGATACTGCTTCTGACTGCTGGGAGGGAGGGTATGAAAGAAGTAACTGTGTGTCATCAGCATAGGAGTGGAGAGAACAAAACCTTAGCTGGTCCCCAATGTCTGCCGTGTATATCACAAAAAGGATCGGTCCCAAGCACTCCCTGGGCCCGATCCCTGGGATTAGATATCAAAGCAGATCCCTGGGGCACTCCCAAAGTTCTGGGCAAAACAGAAGAACACATTCCATCAACCTTAGTCATCTGACTTCCATCGTGAAGAAATGATGAAAACCATTTGATTGAAGAGTGATCAAACCCAAAAAACTTAAGCTTAGCTAATAAAATTTTGAAATTTACAGAATCTAAAGCAGAAGAATAGTCAAGTGCAGTTAAGAGACTGCCAGAACCTTTGTTTCTTGCAATGTATAATTTGTCAACCAGATTGAGAAGTGCAGTAGTAGTACTATATCCTACCCTAAAACCGGACTGCGTATCTGGAAGGATACCATCTTTCTCTAAAAAAGAAACCACCTGTTCCGAGACAACCTTCTCAATTATTTTTGACATCACAGGCAGGATGGAAATGGGGCAAAACTGAGAGACATCAGCAGAGTTAGCTGTTTTTGGGACTGCTACCACAACACTCCGCTTCCAACGTGTTGGGAAATGGCCAGAAAGCAAAGATACATTGATCAAATGTGTTAAAGCTCCTAAACAGAACGGACTTAAGCTCCTGATCATAGTGATGGATATTCCATCAGTACCAAAGGCAGATGTGGTGATACCATTCATGAACTCTTTTATCCTGTTCTCTGAAACGGGTCTGAAAGATCACAGATCGGTTCTTCGATTTTACAAATCGGTTTGTTCCGTAGAAGCCCAACCTGATATCTAATCCACCTCTAAGTGAAGAAAAATACAGATTCAAATCATTTGGATGAATAGTACACTTCCTATCCGTGTTGGAGCCAATTACTCCACCACTGCGCAAGGTAGACCAGAACCTTTTGAAGTCCCTTACATTCAAGTTGGACTTGAAGAAGACCCTCTTTGCTCGCCATATAGCTACGTTCAACTGATTTCTGGCCCTACAGTATTCAGTGCAGATTGAAGGACTTTTAGAATTAAGGAACTGATTCTTGAGCTTGTTTTTGATTTTGGTCAAATTTTTGATGTTGTCATCCCTCCAAGGAGCCCTCCTCCTTGTGATACGTTTTCTGACCAAGGGGGCGTTATATCGAAAATAGATATAATGCGAGAGTTTAGGGAATCAACAATGTCATCAACATTATTGAATGTTGATGTCATCCCAGTCGATAGAAGAGTCTAGGGAGATGAACCTTGGAGTGTCGAAAACTTTAAAGTCACGATATGAAATAAACCTGGCTCCAGTTTTAGGCTTAGAGCAAGGGATGTCAGAAAAAGTGAGCTTATGATCAGTGATCATTTTTCCCCTAGAGTCCACAATAGATGAAGTGTCAATCACTCCCACATCAGGAACAACATGTCAACGATAATGTGGTCAATGAGTAAGGACGATACATTGGTGACCCTAGTTGGCTTCTTGATGACCTGATGTACATTCAAGAAGTTGAAGAGGTTGACTAGATATCTGCTATCGGATGCAGCGACATCCAAAAGATTCACATTTAGGTCACCCAACAAAACTACAGCATCGACCTCTGGAGATACATCAATAAACACAGCACAACAACGAGCTTAAACTAGAGTAACATACCGATGGAGGTTTGTAAGTAACACACACACACACACACACACAAATTTTCAGACATCTGAGGTGCAAAATACAACACATGACTCAATTTGATTATTGACACCAACAAGCTCAACAGATGAACATTTCAACTCTTCAGAAACATAAACGGCAACACCACCCCCACCATTGCCCAGATGACGCTCTCTGTCCTTCCGCAAAAGATAGTACCCCGGAACATTGAAGCAATCTGAAAATACATCTGGTGTCAACCATGACTCAGAAATTCCAAGAACATCAAAATGGAAATCCTCAATAATGCCGCACAATTCGTCAAAACCATTGTTCAGAGAGCGAAAATTGGCATGTGCTATTTTAAGAGTGGACGAAGGCCTATCACTTCCATTTCCTGAGGTGTTTTGGGGAAGCACACTGTCTCTGGGGAGAGCCGGAGGAATTCCGACACAAGAGCTGTTAGACGAAGTGTCTAGATCTTCCACTATCCCCTTATTAAGCTTGTGGATCATATCCCCAAAAAACGTGTTTCTCAGACGACTTAAATGCCTACTATCTCAGGCAACATGATGCATTCATACAACACTGCTTGCATCTACAAAATCCACATTTTTGGGGCTTCTCCTCTGACATTAATAGAATTTTCATAGTTCAAAAAAAGTTCTTACGAATCATAACATTTTCTCCGTGGAAAGCTTCGTGCAAACCAATCTTTAAAGAATTAAAAATTATGACAGTTCCAGATTTAATAATTTTTAAAACCTTACTAGCAGTACAATCAAACTATCAACATTTTTTCAGTGGAAATTTTGAGCATACTTATAATACAAGATTCAAGAGCGATTTTCAGTATCCTAGACACCATCTCAAACTTGTAGAAAAAACACCTTCCTACATGGGGAAAAATTTTTTTAACAAACTGGATCCTAAATTAAAGAAATTAATAAATACCAATTCATTTAAAAGCAGCCTTGCCAACTTTTTACTCAGTAGAACCTATTACAATGTAAATGAATTTTTAGATGAAAATTTGACAATGTAATTTTTTTCAGCCTATTTTATATCTTAAAATTTTTCTTGTAATGACATTTAAATTTTATGACAGTAGTTTGTAATTTAGTTTTCTTCCTATTTTTGTATCCTTTGTATCTATTATACGGTTAAGGTTATGAATTTTGACAATGTCACCTGTTTGTTAGCTTTGCTATTGTATGAAACGTTATGTGACAATAAAGGATTATTTATTTATTTATTTATTTATATGGCTTCACCTGGTTGAGATACAATGTAATTTAGCATTAAATCACTAATTTCTAACATTCCCGTGGCAGCAAACCTGCGTGCTCAATTCCCAATGTTAACCTTTTGGGAAATAAATAAAATTTTATATAATAAAATTTTATATCTCGCTTATTTATCAACATATCTAAATAAAACTTGGTTTGTGGCTTCATCCGGTTGAGATCCACCGGATTATAGCTTCAAATCACTATTTTACATTACCAAGGCAGCAAACCTGCATACTCACTTCCCATGTTATTCTTATGAATAATAAAGGCAATTAGAATTTAAAATAATTGCTAAGATACCTATGTACTTGGTTTATCAGCCATAACTTGGTCAGTTTTTAAGTTACAGGGTTTTCTTAGTATCATTTTGTACTTTTTTTAGGAACTGTAAGCTCACAGAGTAGTATTTTTTTCAACCCTTTGAAAAAAAAAACGGGGTGAGCTGAAAGGGTTTGAAAATATCAGTAATTATAGACAATTAATTGAAGACAGGGCTTGTAGCAGTTCTTGAGGTTGAAAAAAATATAAAAAAATAAAATAAGAAAAATATAACCAAAAATAATCTTTTGTAAACAAAAAATGTTGCTAAAAATTAGAAACCCGACGTTATATTGGGGATAATACATTCTTAACCTTGGTAAAAAAGAAAGTCTCGACAGTCTAATCACAAATCCTAGATTTGACGGCGAGAGTTGGTTTTCACGCAACGAGACTTGGTTTTCACGCAATGTAGAATGACGAGATTCGTCTCCCGCGATGCTGCTACAAGATCGTCTGACAGACAAATAGTGTGAACAGTGCTTGTAGCAGTTCTTGAGGTTGAAATAAATAAAAAAATAACAAAAATTCCAAAAAAATAACAAATACCCCCATTGCAGCAGACCTGCATACTCAGCGAATTTCAAATGCAAAACAACATATCTCAATCCAACATATCGAGATTTGACATGTTTTTGTAAGCTCCATAAGAATAACATGGGGAATGAGTATGCAGGTGTGCTGCTACAGGTTTATTAAAACTGGGTGGTTTTAATTCAATATTTAGTAGATCTGAACTAGAAGAAGGTATTTACCAAGTTTTATTGAGATATGTTGAGAAATAAGCGAGATATAGAATTTTACTTATTTCCCATAAAGGTTAACATTGGGACAAGGTACTGTGTTTACCACTTTCAATATCTCGGTAACCAATGGACATAGAGCAGTGTTTCAAAATACCAAATTGTTTGTTTTTTTGAGCTGAATTCAATGGTGCCCACAAAAATTCAATAAATTTTATTTTTCTATGTAAAAAATTCAAAAACCCCATTTTTGGGAGGGTTTATCCCCCTTTACCCCCCCTTCCGGTGGTCCGATCGGGCTGGTTCACGAACTCGTCCAATTGATTACCACTTTACACGTCCGTACCAAATTTCATAAAGATCGGACCATTTTTGCAGCCGCTATCGTGCTAACAGACACATAGATATATATATATATATATATATATATATATAAATTCAAACGAATAGTGTTTTTTGCTTCGGGGGGCCCCAAAACGAAAAGTTATAGTGGTCCCTTGCTTAAGTCTTACCATGAGACCTACGGTAATAGCTTCTTCCCTATAGGGGAAATTCGCTAAAATAACCAAATTCCAAAAAAAAACAAAAAATAACCAAGAGTGAAAAAATTACAAAAAAATAAAACAAATAACTTGTTACAAGTCCTGTGAAGACTTTGAACGCCTGTATCTTTGTTAATTATTGTAAAAAAAACAAAAAGGCATCAAAATTTCTATAAAATCAAATGCTACAATTTTGTACTCAACAAAATTTTATGTATCACCTATAGATTTAGAGTTATTTTGATAAAAAGATATGTTTTTTTAATTGCTTAAATTCCCTTTTTATTAGCGAATTTCCCCTATAGGGAAGTAGCTATTACCGTAGGCGGCACGGTGAGACTTAAGCCCGGGACCATGTTATTTTTTCATTTTGAGGTCCCTAGACCCCAAAATCACCGTTCGTTCATTTTCATATATATGTAGATGTGTATATATATATATATATATATATATATATATATATATATATATATATATATATATAGATACCTGTCCGTAGGCGCGATAACTTTTGTAAAAAAGGTCCGATCTTGATGAAATTTGGAACAAACGTGTAAAGCGTCATTCATAACTTCCAGTTCGAAAACTAGCAAGATTGGTTTACTCTAATAAGGTTTTTTTGACAAAATAAAATTTATTTCCAAGATTTAACACCTTTTTACTAATTATTTTTTAATTTAATTATCAAAATTGAATTCAGCTTAAAAAAACAAACAATTTAGCATTTTGAATTATTATTCTACGTCAATCCGTTGCTTGGATATTGGATAATATTGGATGTGCTAAACACAGTACGTTGTCCAATATTATTTTTAAAATTTCCCTCCAAAAAGTATAGTTACCCTGATTTGAGATGTTTTTTAAAAATACAATTCTGAACATATGATAAAATTTTCAGGTGATGAATATTTTATTTTTGTTTATTTTGAATAGTTAGAGTTCATTGATCAAGATTTTTCAGGAAATATATACTACATCAAAATGTACAAATTATTTTTAAATTTAATAGAGAAAGTATGAGCATTTTGAGGGGGGAAGTCTTGGTCTAAACTGCCTGAAAATGTAGCATAATATTTGGGATGTTTACAATGATGAGAATTGTTAATATGTTTTATTGAAATTGGCTGGATATGTAGGTCTGTTGCAACAGGGATGTTTTAATTTACTGTAAAACTGACCATATGATTGAATTTAATTTTTTCATGACATTTTTTTTTGTTTTGAGTTCATTGATTATATGTTTGTTGACATTTATATAGGTACTATAACAAGACTACAGTTATTAAAAATTAAAAGATTAAGAATTATATAAAATACAAAAGTTTATGTATTACTAATGAAAACCAATGTGGTCTCTTTGTTAATTTTCATCATGTTTAAAGCTCATGAATGGTTAAATATGCGTGTTTAGTATATTATTTACTTAACGTGTTCAAATAATACTTTCCTTCAAATAAGTTAAATGCTCACATATACAAAAAATCCTATGGAAATTCGCTGAGTACGCAGGTCTGCTGCGACGGGGGTATTTTAAATTCACATAAAAAAACTCTTAAAGAGGTCAAACTTCTAAAGTCTATTGAAAACACGTAAATGAAACATTGATAGGCCTATTACGCGTCATGACCGCGGTCATGACGCCTAATAGGCCTATCAATGTTTTTATTCGTTTTTATTTCGTTGTGTGTGAAGTTTGTGGTTTAATGTTTTAATTGTATTGTGTTTGACAATGGCACTGTAGTGCCGAAACATGTAACACCTTTATTGTTACAAAATAGTATTGGACTGAAGACGGAGGTACGTACCCAGATTGTCAATAACGGTTCAAGGGGCTAGAAACATGAACTTTAATAAATAGTTTACTTCTACGGCCGGAAACTAAACATTCAGGATAAATCCTGTCGAATGTCATTCCCTACCGCGGTGCAGCGTTGTGATATGACGGATGAGTCTCCATCCTAGGACCGGCCGGATCATCCGGCGGCCGATCCAACCGAAGCCGAACTAGAGGGCGTCTACTGTAGAGGGTAAATAACACTATTTACCACTAAAATAAATAGTTTTTTTTATTTGGATGCCTAAATTCAAATTTTCATGCGAATTGGTTGTGACCGAGGAAATTCTCCAGAGAAATGGTCAGTTACTGGACTAAAATCAACATAAAAAACCTTTGATTTGAAACCAGAATCGTTCAAATCCGATTAGCTGTTATCAAGTTATGACCTCGAAAAGAAAACGCTTTGAGTATTAATTAATATATAGATTAATTATGCTAAAAACAGTTTCCCTAATTATGTATTATAATGCAAATAAAGATATCCTTAAAAAATACATCACTTAATAAAAAGTTAAAATTTAGTTTGTTTGCTAATACTGAAAAGTATGTGGATTAATATTTTTCACTTTATGAGAACTGCGTGGGTGTATGTCCAGTCAGGACCCTGGATATTGTTTTTAAAAAAAGTTTAAGCAACTAAAAGAATCCAAGATACTTTAGAGATATAAGATTACAAGAGATAAAAGATATAAGATCCAAGATACTAAAGTAAATTGTTACCTGGTTGCATTGCCCCTCTTTGAATACCAGCTGCCTGCATCAAGTAGTACATTACTGGTGGTTTGTGAATGACCAATCTGTAGCTCCTGTCTGGATTCACATACACTCGAATGGGTAGTGGGATGCCTGGCTTTATGTCCTTTGTCTTTTCATTGAAATCCTTGACAAACGCTGCTATATTGATTCCTCTCTGAAATTGACCATTTGAATATATATTTTTAAAGTTTCCCATGCATGTTCTCTCTAACTGTAAGCTATTTGAGAAACGTCACAAAAATCCATGCACATACATTTTTTTCAAATTACACACCACTTACTCAAAATGAAATAAATAAAAATTAGTTTTTATTTAGATCAGAGTAATTGTAGTCTAGATAAATATCTACTATATATTTGTCAAATACCACTCACCCATCATCGCCAAGCCCAAACTATATGACCTAGAACCTTGAAATTTTGCGTTCCTCTTAGGGCATAGGCATCCGCTAAGAAAGGATTTTACAAAATTCGATGTTTCAAGGGGTTTTTGGTGGGGTCGAATTTTTTCAAATTTTCCCATTTAAAAGTGTTATGGACGATCTTTTGTTTACATTTTCAATGTCCATTCTATTAGCCAGCTGAGTTAGCTTCACAAATGTACATACGCGGTTACAGCTGATTATAAATTGATTGATTTCTTTCATCACGGTTTTATTATTCTTTTGTTGATTTATTTTATGGACATAATTGTGTACTATATAAAAGTTACATTTAGTTACATAATTTGTTTAATCATAAATTCTGTATATGGAACCATATTTATTTCGGCAGCGAGAGTTGTAATTATGCCTGTTACGATGACTTGGCGTTTAATCTAATTCGACCTCTATAGTTTAAAGCCTGAAGAAGTGCTGCCTTTTGTGGTTGAGTCGTGAAACTAATTCCCCGCAAGACTGAAAGAGGGGAGTACAGTAATTGTTTACTCACCGACAGACTGTGCTGTAAATTGCCTAATCTAATTCTTTGATATATTTATATAGAAATCCTTAAATTATAAAAATCTCTGGGTTTTAAGGTTTTTTTTGGCGGAGTCAAAGGTTTGAAATATGCCCGTATAAATGTAATGGATGATCTTTTGTTTACATTTCCAATTTCATCAGTCAAGCAGAGCAGAGGGTAATTAGCTTCACAAACATGTAAGTTGTTTCAGATGATCTATAATTTGATTCCTTTCATCATGATTTTATGGTTGTTTTGTTAATTTATTTAGGTCATACACACTATGTAAAAGTTACATTTAGTTAAGGTTTAATCCATCATCAATTTCTGTATCTTATCTGTTTAACCCTCGAGCGGGCGCACGTGGAGTTTTCCTCCGCACATGTTTTTTATGTTAAAATAAACAGACATAATGGGTGTCGGCGGTCGTGTCCGGCTCCGTACTTTATGCCCCTCATTCCGGGAATTTCCTAAAGCTATTTATACCCCCCACCCTTCCTTGGTATCTCGTTATTTGCAATTCAGAGATGCCATCTCAGTTTGCGGAGCCCCCTCTCCCATTACACAGACACTGATACCTATTTTTAAAATTCATAATAGCAATGGATTTGTAATTATTATTAATTTTTTGGACTTTTCCTTTTGCTTTCGAAAAAAAGAAGCGAAAGGAAAAGTCCAAAAATGTAAATAATAATTAATAGATATTTTATACTAGAAAATTACTTACTATGTTTAATTGAAATATTACACCTATTAAGTTAAACAATTAATTGAATCGACGATGAAATGCTATTCTTATGAAGTTTGTCAACATTTAAAAACAATATTTTGTTACAAAACAAGTAAAAAGGGTTAAATTTGTGCAATCTAGTGTTGCGGAGTAAAACTCCGCATGCGCCCGCTCGCGTTTAGCCGGTGAAGCGCCCCCTCAAAGGTTAATCATAAAATGTGGCTCAATCTTTATTTAGGCAACGGGAGTTAATAGTTTTTCCCTTAGGGTATCCTTAATGTATTCATTCCCCACTATAGTTTAGTTGTGAAAGGTAAAAATATATTTGAAAATCTTACCATATGTTAAGATGTAAACTAAGTGACTCAAGTTTGAAACACTGTCGACGGATAGCGCCACTGTTCCGAACATTCAGCTCTTTAATGTACTAATTACCTATTGGACGATACTGAGCCGTATTGGCAAATATGCATAGAAATACTTAAAATTGACTCATTTTAACGTTAAAATCGATCTTGCCGTTTTTGAGTCAAGATTGAGAAAAGAAAACCTTCACTATCTACTATAATACGAGTATAACTGTTTTTTAAACCTACATAACGCCATAGCACTTAAACAGACCTCTACATTAAATATTCCTTGATATAACCTTTTCTCATTCAGTACCTTAAGATTTGTCAAATCAAGGTTAGACTATAATTTTTATCGTAAGCGAAGCCACGGGAACTGCTAGTTGATATATAAATTAACTTGCAGTTGCCCGTGGCTTTGCACACGAAAAAAAACTCCCACTGCCTAAATGAAGATTGCGCCACATTTTGAGTTTATGATTGAACAGATAAGGTACAAAAAATAACGATGACTTTAATTTAACTGAATAAATGAAGTATAACTTTTATGTAGTACATATTACCTAAAAAAATCAACAAAACAACCATAAAACAATTATGAAAGGAGCCAAGTTAATTATAAATCAGCTGTAAAAATGTATCCGTATGTGAAGCTTGAACCATCTGCTTATTTTTATACCTTAAAATTATTCCTTAAAATAAGGAAGATACTGTATAGCATTTATTTTATTTCCCATAAGGAGAACATGGGGAATGAGTATGCAGGTTTGCTACCACAAAAATGGAAACTTAGGGGATTTTAGGCTATACTACATCAACTCTCGCCTAGATGAAGCCGCAAACCAAGTTTTATTAAGATATGTTGAGAAATAACCGAGATATAGAATTTTACTTATTTCCCATAAGGTTAACATTGGGACAACGTACTGTGTTTACCACTTTCAATATCTTGGTAACCAATGGACATTGAGCAATAATTCAAATACTAAATTGTTTGTTTTTTCGAGCTGAATTCAATGGTGCAAGCCAAAATTTGATTATTTTTATCTTTCTATGTGAAAAACTCCAAAAACCCATTTTTGGGGGGGTTTATCCCCCTTTACCCCCCCTCCCGGTGGTACGATCGGGCTAGTTTACGAACTCGTCCAATTGATTACCACTTTACATGTCTGTACCAAATTTCATCAATATCGGACCATATTTACGGCCGCTATCTTGCTGACAGACATATATATATATATATATATATATATAAATTCGAAGGAATGGTGTTTTTTGCTTCTGGTGGCCCCAAAACAAAAAGTTATCATGGTCTCGGGCTTAGGTCTAACCATGAGACCTACGGTAATAGCTTCTTCCCTAAAGGGGAAATTCACTAAAATGATGAGTTTATCTGCACAAAAACTCCTCTAAAGTCTTTTACATTAGTTTTGTAACTACTTTATATAGGATAAAGTGCATACAAAATAATTATATAATTTAAAAAAATAATTTTGCATTGCAGTAGATAGGCCTACGTCAATAATTATTGCTATCGTGTTAAAAACGTCCGAATGTTGTACAACGATGTGTTTATACTGACAAAAACTCCACAAAAGTATTGTAAATTAGTATTTTGAATATTTCATATAAGAAATATACGCACACAAAATATTTATATATAACATGAAGCCTTATGTGACTCACGGTCGAAAACACCAGACCTCTATAGAAACTTTCATTTAACCGACTGTAAGGGTTAGAGAATGACAGGAAGTGAGTCATGATATTCCTGGAAAGACGTACGAGAGGTATAGTGACAGCCAGCCCTGCCGACACACAAAAAATATAATTTTTATTGAAAAAACTATTAACCCGGTCTTTTAGACAGGTAAGTCAGTTTTCGCGGGTTAAGGTTGGTTGATTTATGATATGATATTTATGTTAGTATATAATGAGTTTTAATTATATAGTTAGAATAGTATACAGGTTTCTTCATAGTGATGTTATATGTTGATATGTTTTGTTGTTAGATCACCTGATAAAAGTTGTATTCGGTTGTTACGGTACATGTAGAATCGACATAACTTTGACCGGTAATTATGCAGTTTACGGTACTCCTCCTGAAATTGAAAAAAAAATTTTCAAAATGTAGGAAATAACGCCCTGATTCCGGAAATGATAGTTTTTTCCCGTGGAAAACGTCAGAAATACCGGAAAATCGGAAGATCAAAAAAATTTTTTTCCTTGGAAATGGGTCATGTGGGTATCTAATTATTCGGGAGAATGAGCTGAACAAGAATATGCAAGAATTTTGAAGATCTGATGGATATTAACGGAGATACAGCCAGAAAAGTACCGGAAAAGTCATATTGCACAAAATGGGTTTGTTTTAGGTGAGTTATGCTAATCTGTGGGATTTAAGGTTAGGTTTGGTTAGGTTAGGTTAGGTTAGATTAGTTTAGGTTAGGTTAGGCTATGTTAGGTCAAGTTAGGTTATGTTAGGTTTGGTTTGGTTAGGTTAGGTTAGGTTAGATTAGTTTAGGTTAGGTTAGGCTATGTTAGGTCAAGTTAGGTTATGTTAGGTTTGGTTTGGTTAGGTTAGATTAGGTTTGGTTAGGTTATATTGGATTTGGTTAGGTTGTATTAGGTTTGGTTAGGTTATACTGAATTTGGTTAGGTTGTATTAGGTTTGTTTGAATTAAATTAGGTTTGGTATTGTTAGATTAGGATTATAATATCACATTCTTACTTTACCAACCATATCCTTACCTAACTTAAGGTACCCAATCCTAGTGTAACCTAAAACTATGCAACTTATCATAACCTAACATAACCTAACCTAACCTAACCAAACCTAACAAAATACGGTAGGCTATGCCTCTTGGGAGTCGGGAATTTTTGGAGGGAAATTTCCCCTCCCGGAGGGAATTTTTCCCTATTTTTTTATTTTCCCTATTTTTGAGGCGAGAAATTCAATGAACCATCCCCGTCGCCCTCCGACCCCCCCTTTTTTACCTAAAGGGGTGTTTTGGCCCCTCTAATTAAAAAAAAATTTTACCTTAGATCAATTCCTTTTACTACCCTGAACACAAAAATATCGGGTTTGTACCATCTACCTGCCCCCCTTATCGAACTAGGGGGCAAAAAACCCCTTAGACCCCCGTATAGGGGTCTTGGGAGTCAGTATGTTCCAGTTGAGCTGTGGGGCTGAAACTCAGTATGCTCCTTATTTTCGGGGCGAGAAATTCAATGGAACCATCCCCGTCCCCCAACGCCCCCACATTTTTACCTAAAGGGGGGGTTTTGTCCCCCTAATTAAAATTTTTTTACCTTAGATCGATTCCTTTATCGCCCTGAAAAACAATATCGGGTTTGTACCATCTATCAGCCCCCCTTATCGAACTAGGGGGCAAAAAACCCCTTGGACCCCAGTATAGGGGTCTTGGGAGTCAGTATGTTCCAGTTGAGCTGTGAGGCTGAAACTCAGTATGTACCCTATTTTTGGGGCGAGAAATTCAATGGAACCATCCCCGTCCCCCTACGACCCCCCCTTTTTTACCTAAGGTGGGGTTTTGGCCCCCTAATTTAAGAAAAATATTTTTTACCTTAGATCGATTCCTTGTATTGCACTGAACACAAACATATTAGGTTTGTACCATTTATCTGCCCCCTTATCAAACTAGGGGGCAAAACACCCCTTGGAACCCCCGTATAGGGGTCTTGGGAGTCAGTATGTTGCAGTTGAGCTGTGAGGCTGAAACTCAGTGTGTACCCTATTTTCGGGGCGAGAAATTCAATGAAACCATCCCCGTCCCCCTACGACCCCCCCTTTTTTACCTGAAGGGGGGTTTTGGCCCCCCTAATTAAAAAAATTATTTTTTACCTTAGATTGATGTCTTGTATTCCCCTGAGTACAAAAATATCGGGTTTGTACCATCTATCTCCCCCAATGGAACTACTGCTAAAGTGGGATAATGGATCACAATAAATGTTGACAATAATGTAAGGGAATTAATTTAATTGTTTTCATTTATTGAAATTTTCTAAAATTACTTTTATTCAATTTATTTACATGATTAGATAAATTTTACAATGTTTAATTTATATGTTTGTCATTAATCGTTTCATAAATACAATAACAATATAAGAACACTCTTGTATCAATGTTATCAGATTTTGTATATGGTTCTTATTATTATTTTATAAACAGAGTAATATAAATTTACTAAGTATAATTGTTTTTGGTATAGCTTAAACAAATTAACATGTACACCGAGAAAAAGGGTTAATGAGGTGTACGTGACGTGCATCTTTTGCCGTGAAGCAGTAAAAAAATTAAACTAATAATCAATACGATATTCAATTTAAGCTTCACGTTGCCCAGGAGACACAACGAGGACATAGATACTCCGCCGATTTCGTCTCCCCAAAAGTTTGTTTAGTGCCCACAATTGTACAATACCACACAATGTGGGCACTTAAATGTAGTATCACCTCTTTAAGGTGTTAAATGAATTACTAGTGTTACCGTAATACAGGAACATGACAGCACTCCTGTAACAAAATTCATAACAGTTTAGTAAAACCATAAACTTGCAATTTACAAACAAATGATAGCTAAATAATAGGCATCTACGTCTCCCCCCATGTAAAATGAATAATAATGGATGCCTCTTGTAAGACTTAATAAATACTTCAAATACTTAAAAAAATCATTGATATAGTTTTCATACACTATACATATTTACAAATGAAACTGAGAATTTTTTATTTGTCTATGTATGTCTCACCCACATAATAGGCAAATTATGAATACCTGTTGTAAGACTTAATAAATACTTATTATCACAATTTCAAAAATAGGTCAGTTAATAACATACTATATTTAAATAAGCGACCAATGAAACAGAGAATTAATTATTTGACTATGTACGTCTCCCCCACGTAATAGGCAAATAATGGATAACTGATATAAGACTTAACAAATAAAACAAATTCAAATATAACACAGTTAATAACATTCTCTATTGAAATAGGCGAACAATTAAACAGAGAATTCATTACTTGTCTATGTACGTCTCACCCACGTAATAGGCAAATAATGGATACCTGATGTAAGACTTAACAAATAAAACGGATCTTTGCGCCGCTACAATTTTATATACAAGACTGATTCCAAAGGGGGGTGTTATCCTTGGGAGACGGAAAATAAACCCATGGAAAATATACTGTGTGTGTTTGTGAGTGACTGTGTATGTAACGCGATAACTCAAAAACCCTACACTAGTCATTTCCAAATTTCGCACAAATGTTTAGTATCTCACAGGGAATATGCCATTAAATTATGAAGCATATTGGTTTAGTATTATTTGAGTAGGCCCCTGATTTTATATTTTAACTTGCAACAAATCGTCATAAGTTAAACATTGGGCAATAATTTAATTTAGTAAACTACATGATACAATATTTTCATCCCTCATTCATGGTTTAAGTTTGACAAGGTTCTAAGTGGTAGATAGAACTATGTCACCCTGAAAGTCACTAATTCAGAGTGACAAAGTTCTAACTGAAAAATAATACATTATTAAAAAAATACAAATTATTAAAATACAATTTTAAAAAATGTATCAAATCCTTAATAATAATATAGTATTTTGTAAAAATAAAAATTATATATATTTATTCATAAATACAGATGTAATACTAATTTGAAACTTTGAATTGATTTTTCTCAAAACTGTACTTGATGCAGTTAGAACCTTGTCATTCCAAGGTAGCGACATATAAAGATTGTTTCCAAATGAAAAAATCATTCAAACCATCATGGCTTCTTAATCATGGGCAGAGTAATGGGGGTTGTCTGGGGTGAGGCCCCCCCATGTCCTTCGGCAAACATATTTTAAGTGTCGCTCATAGTTTTGTAAAAGCTAGGTTCACTCAATACTAATAGAAAAAAAAACATTCAAACCATCATGGTTTGATAAGCATGGGCAGTGTAAAAGGGGGGGCCCCCATGTCCTTTTGCAAACAAATGCTTTAGCGTGTAACTGTTATTTGCCGCTCTTAGGTTCGCAGAACTAGGTTTACTCAATACTAGTAGAAAAAAAGCATTCAAACCATCATTTGAAGTATTTGAAGTATTTATTAAGTCTTACAAGAGGCATCCATTATTTTTCATTTTACATGGGGGGAGACGTAGATGCCTATTATTTAGCTATCATTTGTTTGTAAATTGCAAGTTTATGGTTTAGTAAACTGTTGTACAATTGTGGGCACTAAACAAACTTTTTGGGAGACGAAATCGGCGGAGTATCTATGTCCTCGTCCTGTCTCCTGGGCAACGTGAAGCTTAAATTGAATATCGTATTGATTATTAGTTTAATTTTTTACTGCTTCACGGCAAAAGATGCACGTCATGTACACCTCATTAACCCTTTTTCTCGGTGTACATGTTAATTTGTTTAAGCTATTACAAAAACAATTATACTTGGTAAATTTATATTACTCTGTTTATAAATTAATAATAAGAACCATATACAAAATTAGATAACATTGATACAAGTGTGTTCTTATATTGTTATTGTATTTATGAAACGATTAATGACAAACATATAAATTAAACATTGTAAAATTTATCTAATCATGTAAATAAATTGAATAAAAGTAATTTTAGAAAATTTCAATAAATGAAGATAGTTAAATTAATTTCCTTACATTATTGTCAACATTTATTGTGATCCATTATCCCACTTTGGCAGTGGTTCCATTGGGGGAGATAGATGGTACAAACCCGATATTTTTGTACTCAGGGGAATACAAGAAACCAATCTAAGGTAAAAATAATTTTTTTAATTAGGGGGGCAAAAACCCCCTTTAGGTAAAAAAGGGGGGTCGTAGGGGGACGGGGATGGTTCCATTGAATTTCTCGCCCCGAAAATAGAGTACAAACTGAGTTTCACCCTCACAGCTCAACTGGAACATACTGACTCCCAAGACCCCTATACGGGGGTTCCAAGGGGTTTTTTGCCCCCTAGTTCGATAAGGGGGGCTGATAGATGGTACAAACCCGATATTTTTGTGTTCAGGGCAAGAAAAGGAATCGTTCTAAGGAAAAAAATATTTTTTTAAATTAGGGGGCCAAAACCCCCCTTTAGGTAAAAAAGGGGGGTCGTAGGGGGACGGGGATGGTTCCATTGAATTTCTCGCCCCGAAAATAGGGTACTTACTGAGTTTCAGCCCCACAGCTCAACTGGAACATACTGACTCCCAATACCCCTATACGGGGGGTCCAAGGGGTTTTTTGCCCCCTAGTTCGATAGGGGGGGCAGGTAGATGGTACAAACCCGATATTTTTGTGTTAAGGGCAATACAAGGAATCGATCAAAGGTAAAAAATGGTTTTTTAATTAGGGGGGCCAAAACCCCCCTTTAGGTAAAAAAGGGGGGGTCGTAGGGGGACGGGGATGGTTCCACTGAATTTCTCGCCCCGAAAATAAGGAGCATACTGAGTTTCAGCCTCACAGCTCAACTGGAACATACTGACTCCCAAGACCCCTATACGGGGGTTCCAAGGGGTTTTTTGCCCCCTAGTTCAATAAGGGGGGCAGATAGATGGTACAAACCCGACATTTTTGTGTTAAGGGCAATACAAGGAATCGATCAAAGGTAAAAAATGTTTTTTTAATTAGGGGGGCCAAAACCCCCCTTTAGGTAAAAAAGGGGGGGTCGTAGGGGGACAGGGATGGTTCCACTGAATTTCTCGCCCCGAAAATAAGGAGCATACTGAGTTTCAGCCTCACAGCTCAACTGGAACATACTGACTCCCAAGACCCCTATACGGGGGTTCCAAGGGGTTTTTTGCCCCCTAGTTCAATAAGGGGGGCAGATAGATGGTACAAACCCGACATTTTTGTGTTAAGGGCAATACAAGGAATCGATCTAAGGCAAAAAATATTTTTCTTAAATTGGGGGGCCAAAACCCCCCCTTTAGGTAAAAAAGGGGGTCGTAGGGGGACGGGGATGGTTCCATTGAATTTCTCGCCCTGAAAATAGGGTACATATAGAGTTTCAGCCTCACAGCTCAACTGGAACATACTGACTCCCAAGACCCCTATACGGGGGGTCCAAGGGGTTTTTGGCCCCTAGTTCGATAGGGGGGACAGGTAGATGGTACAAACCTGATATTTTTGTGTTCAGGGTAATAAAAGGAATCGATCTAAGGTAAAAAAATGTTTTTTTTAATTCGGGGGCCAAACCCCCTTCTTTAGGTAAAAAAGGGAGGGTCGTAGGGTGACGGGGATGGTTCCATTGAATTTCTCGCCTCAAAAATAGAGGAAGTAAAAAAACAGAGAAAAATTCCCTCCGGGTGGGGAAATTTCCCTCCAAAAATTCCCGACTCCCAAGAGACATAAGCCTACCCCAAATACAACCTAAACTAACATAACCAATCTCTATCCAAAGTTCCGGCCAAATCATTAGGCGGGTGGCGAAAAATGGAAACTCCAGCTGTATAAATGACTTGATGTTAAAGACATCTCCGCTCCTCTACATAATTAAGTAGTTGAACATATTTCCAACAGATAGAAGCACATTTGCTTGGGTATGTTTGGAGAACTTACTCAGCTGATTTGAAAACATAAACAAAGAGCATAACTGTCTATAACTTTAGATGGGTAAATGATTTGCCAAAAACATATTTTAAATGCCAGCAGCGCACTCACTCACCCGCCTAATGATTTGGCCGAAACTCTAATTTATTCCAGCCAAATCCATCATTAAATAACTTAAACAAAAGTCGATTTATCAATTGTTTATGATTTTTGGCTTTATCTCTACTACTGTACGTCAGATCATGAAAATTATTTCAGAATGCTGTTCAGCGTGCAATTTCCTTTAATTTGAGTACCCACATGGTATGTTTGACAAAGTTTGTTTTTAGCTTTTCCGACGCTTTTCCGGCCGTATCTCTGTTAATATCCTTGCATATTCTTGTTCAGCTCATTCTCCTGATTAATTTGAGTACCCACATGACCTATTTCTATAAAAAAAATTTTTCCAGTTTTTCCGACTTTCCGGCATTTTCCGACGTTTTCCGCGGAAAAAAATTATCATTTCCGGAATCAGGGCGTTGTTTCCTACATTTTGAAAAAAAATTCAATTTCGGGAGGAGTACTGTAAACTGCATAATTACCCTTCGACCAATCGATTGTAAACATTGATAAATTTGATGGATGGATATCAAAGTTTCGCCCCCATTTTTGTAGGATGCAGCCTCTCCACTTCTGTGAATCTGCCAATTATTGGTGACTCCCCTACATCCCCTCCGGTGACTCCCCTACGCATCCCCTACTCCCCTTCATCAAATACAACACATACAACATGGCTGCCACTTTTACTGTTCCTAACCTCAAATATGTTTTCCTGCCAATTTTCAAAATAAACTAATAAGTTTACAAATATAAACAAAAAATATATCCGTAACTAGGTGATAGAAATACATCAACATCAGCAGGAAAATACATTAACATCAGCAGATAGTATAGGACCAGAACTAACGGTATTTACCACTCTGGCATTCATGTCGACAACTCGCGGTACAAGAGGTGAGTCAGCCCAACTTTGAACTCAATTTTCAAAAAAATGATACTAGGTGCGAAAATGACATTAACAAAAGCATATAGTATAGGAACAGAACTACGTAATTTACAAGTTTGGTTCCAAAATATGCCTACAGTTTTGAGTTACAGCCGTTTAAAGTCATGCCGGCAGGTCTCGGTACAAAAGGTAAGTCAGCCCAACTTGGAACTCAATTTTCAAAAAAAATAGACTAGGTGCGAAAAATACATTAACATCAGCAGATAGTATAGGACCAGAACTACGTAATTTACAAGTTTAGTTCCAAAAAATACCTACAGTTTTGAGTTACAGCCGTTTAAAGTCATACTGACATGGCGCCGTCAAAAGTTATCAACCCCAACATTGAACTCAATTTTCAAAAAAATGAGACTAGGTGCGAAAAATGCATTAACATCAGCAGGTAGTATAGGACCAGAACTACCTAATTTACAAATCTGGTTCCAAAAATGCCTACAGTTTTGAGTTACAGCCGTTTAAAGTCATACTGACATGGCGCCGTCAAAGGTTATCAACCCAAAATTTGAACTCAATTTTCAAAAAATGAGACTAGGTGCGAATAATACATTAACATCAGCAGATAGTATAGGACTGGAACTACGTAATTTACAAGTTTGGTTCCAAAATATGCCTACAGTTTTGAGTTACAGCCGTTTAAAGTCATAGTGACATGGCGCTGTCCAAAAGGTAAGTCAGCCCAACTTTGAACTCAATTTTCAAAAAAATGAGACTAGGTGCGAAAAATACATTAACATCAGCAGATAGTATAGGACCAGAACTACCTAATTTACAAGTCTGGTTCCAAAAAATGCCTACAGTTTTGAGTTACAGCCGTTTAAAGTCATACTGACATGGCGCCGTCAAAAGTTATCAACTCCAACTTTGAACTCAATTTTCAAAAAAATGAGACTAGGTGCGAAAATGACATGAAAAAAAGCATATACTATAGGACCAGAACTACGTAATTTACAAGTTTGGTTCCAAAATATGCCTACAGTTTTGAGTTACAGCCGTTTAAAGTCATGCCGGCAGGTCTCGGTACAAAAGGTAAGTCAGCCCAACTTGGAACTCAATTTTCAAAAAAAATAGACTAGGTGCGAAAAATACATTAACATCAGCAGATAGTATAGGACCAGAACTACGTAATTTACAAGTTTGGTTCCAAAAAATACCTACAGTTTTGAGTTACAGCCGTTTAAAGTCATACTGACATGGCGCCGTCAAAGGTTATCAACCCAAACTTTGAACTCAATTTTCAAAAAATGAGACTAGGTGCGAAAAATACATTAACATCAGCAGATAGTATAGGACCAGAACTACCTAATTTACAAGTCTGGTTCCAAAAAATGCCTACAGTTTTGAGTTACAGCCGTTTAAAGTCATACTGACATGGCGCCGTCAAAAGTAATCAACTCCAACTTTGAACTCAATTTTCAAAAAAATGAGACTAGGTGCGAAAATGACATTAAAAAAAGCATATAGTATAGGACCAGAACTACGTAATTTACAAGTTTGGTTCCAAAATATGCCTACAGTTTTGAGTTACAGCCGTTTAAAGTCATGCCGGCAGGTCTCGGTACAAAAGGTAAGTAAGCCCAACTTTGAACTCAATTTAAAAAAAAAATGAGACTAGGTGCGAAAAATACATTAACATCAGCAGATGGTATAGAACTACGTAATTTACAAGTTTGGTTCCAAAAAATGCCTACAGTTTTGAGTTACAGCCGTTTAAAGTCATACTGACATGGCGCCGTCAAAAGTTATCAACCCCAACTTTGAACTCAATTAAAAAAAAAAAAAACTAATGCAATTCACCATTCTGGTTCCTATATCTCCTTACTTTTTTTTGGAATTACAGCCGTTTAAAGTCAGCGATACGAGATGTCAGTCACCCCAAAAATGATACTGCGTTACAGTAATACATTAACATCAGTAGATAGTATAAGACCAGAACTAACAAACTTCACTGCTCTGTTTCCTATAACTCCACAGGTTTTCGAATTACAGCCGTTATTCCAAAACTTCATTCTCCCCTAAGTTTAAATTGCTGTTAGCTAATGTTTATGTTTATACCTAATGTGATTTGATAACTTCGTTAAAATATGATTTGATAACTTCGTTAAAATATAATGAGTTCAAGATTTTTAAAATAACGGATTTTGTTAAAGTACTGCTGAATGTTAACAACCTTATTTATTGATTAAAACAAATTAAAATATAACTTAAATTTATTTATCCTAAACGAATTAAAAATACTAATCTAATATTACAATTATCTTAACACCATCTCTCATTACCGATTAATTGCAAGTAACCTTCAGTGTATGACAGAAGTTCACTTCAGTTTACTCCACTTTAGCTCTTTAAGTGGCAGAAATCGGAACTATATTATGTCTGTGTGCCAATTGTCAGAGTCCGTTTCACAATATTCATTTTATATGAGATGCTCAGGAAGGTCTGTGTGTGCTTTGATTGCGCCATAAGAATTTTAAAAAGTTTTAGACTTCTCACTAGAGTCCCTAAGTACTACCTTACCTAAAACCGTTGTTAACTTACCTAAAAACATACATTTTGTTATGCGTGATATTGATCAGTATTTATAAATTAACCAAGTACATCTTTATTTTTGTTTTTTACATGAGGAGACTTTGTTAGAGTCCTTACGCACAAACGGTCACTGGTTAAAAATTCAGTTGAATTATGTTACCTACAAAATGTGTGAGAAATAAAATTTTTCTACCGAACATAATTTTGTTATTGTTAGCTTTCTATGTAAAAAACTTATTTTTGGGATGGTTTTTCATCCCAATCCCTCCCTCGTAGTGGTCCAGTCTGGTTGATTAATGTAAGGGTAAATCTATACATTCATCACTATTCATACCACATCAATCTGTACCCACAAATCATTCATAATAAAGGTGAATCAAATAACTGTCAAACACACAGTGTGCTATTGACACTGATTCTATTCAAACACACTGAGTTTATGGGTGATACCTGGGTTGGTGATACCTTCCAACCTATGCGAGTAATGAGTACAGCGACTTGAAGGGGTCCCTCCAGTAACGTTGTAAACGACAACTTTTTCAAAATTGAGATTTCTATGCTGTAAGGTTGTAAACGACATCCTGCATCAGTGCAGGGTATTTTTTCGTTGATATCTCTTGTGTTGGCAGCACTACCACAGGTTGGAAACCAAGCGCTGTTGGTCCCGCAGTTGCAGCAACGTTGTAACCGCCAAAAATGGCAACATCACCGCGCACCGTTCTGTCGCCGTCCCATGTTATTCGGCTAAATCGGAGTAAAATCGCTCAGTTAATTTCGAAAGTTGGGCCAGAAATGTTCGGAAGCAAAGAAGAAATGCTGGGGAACCCTACATTAATGAAAAGAAGAAACCAGTACCCGGGAAACAACAACCACATGAGGTATGTGCAACAACGTTGTAAGCGGCAAAGTCGGCAACAACATTGCAATGACTGTCACTTCCAACGTTATTGCAATTTTAAAATCACTTTTTTTGTAATAACTTTTTTATTACGTGCGATAATATTGTAATACTTTATAGTTAGGCTAGTTTTATGATATTATAATTATATATAACAAATAAAACATGTTTACATCATTACATTCCCAAGTATATGTTTTTTCCATTTCCTGAAAAATTTACTCTATGTCGCTTACAACGATACTGGAGGGACCCCTTCTATTATGAGACAAAGTTGTTATAATAAGCAGACGCAGTACTAATCAGTTGACAATATTATTGCCAAGAGGCAGGAATTATTTATGTATATATAAAATTATATATATATATATATATATATATATATATGAATTTTCTTGTTCACTATGAAGAAAAAAATTTAAAAAACAGGGTACACTGGTTTTTATTCATAAAATAATACAAATATATATATAATATGTAAAAAATTAACATGGTAAAGTCAGGGATTATAAAACAAATCATCTCCAAAATATTTGTTTCGCTAAACATTTGTTTTAATTATGAAATGAAATACAAAAATGCTTTAAAATTATTTTATACATTATATTTCAAATTTAATAAGTAGATGTATCATACAAGAATGTATTTTTCGCACCTAGTCTAATTTTTTTGAAAATTGAGTTCAAAGTTGGGCTGAATTACCTTTTGTACCGAGACCTGCCGGCATGACTTTAAACGGCTGTAACTCAAAACTGTAGGCATTTTTTGGAACCAGATTTGTAAATTACGTAGTTCTGGCCCTATACTATCTGCTGATGTTAATGTATTTTTCGCACCTAGTCTAATTTTTTTGAAAATTGAGTTCAAAGTTGGGGTTGATAACCTTTGATGGCGCCATGTCAGTATGACTTTAAACGGCTGTAACTCAAAACTGTAGGCATTTTTTGGAACCAGACTTATACATTAGGTAGTTCTGGTCCTATACTATCTGCTGATGTTAATGTATTTTTCACACCTAGTCTCATTTTTTTGGAAAATTGAGTTCAAAGTTTGGGTTGATAACCTTTGACAGCGCCATGTCAGTATGACTTTAAACGGCTGTAACTCAAAACTGTAGGCATTTTTTGGAACCAGACTTATACATTAGGTAGTTCTGGTTCTATACTATCTGCTGATGTTAATGTATTTTTCACACCTAGTCTAATTTTTTTGGAAAATTGAGTTCAAAGTTTGGGTTGATAACCTTTGACAGCGCCATGTCAGTATGACTTTAAACGGCTGTAACTCAAAACTGTAGGCATTTTTTGGAACCAGACTTATACATTAGGTAGTTCTGGTCCTATACTATCTGCTGATGTTAATGTATTTTTCACACCTAGTCTCATTTTTTTTGAAAATTGAGTTCAAAGTTGGGGTTGATAACCTTTGACGGCGCCATGTCAGTATGACTTTAAACGGCTTAACTCAAAACTGTAGGCATATTTTGGAACCAAACTTGTAAATTACGTAGTTCTGGTCCTATACTATCTGCTGATGTTAATGTATTTTTCGCACCTAGTCTCATTTTTTTTTAATTGATTTCAAAGTTGGGCTGACTTACCTTTTGTACTGAGACCTACCGGCATGACTTTAAACGGCTGTAACTCAAAACTGTAGGCATATTTTGGGACCAAACTTGTAAATTACGTAGTTCTGGTCCTATACTATCTGCTGATGTTAATGTATTTTTCGCACCTAGTCTCATTTTATTGAAAATTGAGTTCAAAGTTGGGGTTGATATAGGAACCAGAATGGTGAATTGCATTAGTTTTGGTCCTATTCTATCTGCTGATGTCAATGTCTTATTGTAACGCAGTTATATTTTCAATATAATACTGAATATAAAGTAGTATTATATATAGTAATAAATATTAGTAAATGATTTTGAAAATTGGCGGGGAAAAAAATTTAGGTTAGGAACAGTATTTTTTTTAATTGGCGGGAAACGAATTTGAGGTTAGGAACAGTAACAGTAAGTGGCATCCATGTTGAATGTGTTGTATTTGATGAAGGGGAAGTGGGGGTAGGGTGGAGAGCAAGAATGTGGTGGGGGAGGGTGAAGTTATTGGTGAGAAATTGGCAGATTCACACTGATAGCCTCTCCTATAATATGCTGCAACGTCAGTGCCGCGACAAGGTATTTTTCAGGGACATGCGAGAGCCTACATTGGCGCCCCTTTTACTAGACTTATGAATCAGTTCCCCACCACCCCTCAGGGTGGTTAAAGCTATCATTTGCGAAATTAAAAAGAATATTTAGAAGTTACTGTGTTGAGTTGTATGCATTACATATTTAAAGGTTTTGTATTGATGGGTACGGTTTTGTATTGCTGGATTTAAGTCAAATAAAATTATCCAAGTAAGGCACACGCTAATCGGGCGATTCTTGCTTCAACTTGCAAAAAAAATTAACATTAGAGCCCAGTCAAATCAGACCAACCTAAGAAGGAATATACTAAACGGCTAAAAAATGCCATAGTTGTTCGTTGCTCGGCCCATTTAAACCACTTGCTAAAAGTTCCCGAGAACGAGGGATGAGTTTGAGTGTCTAGAAGTTTTCAGTTCCCCAGGTCTTGGTTTTGAGTCTTAAAATTTATTTTGAAAACCAAATTGAAAGTTAAATTTAATTTTAAAGGTCTTGCTAAAACCAGTGGCGGATCTAAGGGGAACAGCAGGGGCGCCTGTCCCGGGTCCCGGCCATTAGGGGGCGTCAGCGGCGCCCCAACTGACTGGCTCCGGTTAAGTCAAAATTGAACAAAATTAAAGTCAAATTTTTCGTTCTGCCCCGGGCGACAGTAAGTGTAGATCCGTCATTGGCTAAAACGAAACTCTGGTGAAAACAGAACTCATTTACCTCACCCATTCATTTCAAATTGACATTCATTTTATTCATTATTGCAGCTACAATTCACATACCCAAAAATTTACATTTGGAATTATTTGGAAAAAATAATCACTCCACGGGCGCGGGTGATTACCACCAAATTAAAATGTTTGCGAGTTTTAAACACTTTTAAAAGACTCTACGGGTGCCAGCATGCTCCAACAAAAAATAATTTCGCTCTTTGAATAGTTTGAATCGTCTCTACCGGCACCGGCAAACGCCTCCTAAACTCACATTACGAACCTTGACTAATTTCAAAAGGGCTACGGGCGCCGCACCGGGGCCGGCTAACACCTCCAAAATGGTGAAAACTCGATCATGTTTAGTGCGTTGAACAATTTGTAATTGCTCCCCCGGGAGCCCACCAAACTCACCAAATTACATGATTTACACTTTGAACCATTGAAAAATGCTCCTCGAGCCCCATTAGTTGGAAAACGCCACATACATTAAAGTTTGGCAAGTTGAGCAATTTTGATCTAGACTCTCTGAAGTCTGCAAACACCACAAAACATTAATTAATTTAGCTCTTTAACAAATTGAAAATGCTCCACGGGTGCCGGAAAACGCCTCCAAGACGAATATTTTACACGTTAAACAAAATTGTAAAATACTATCCGGGCGCCAACAAAAGTCGCGAAAATGCATGTTCAGCACTCTAAAGGCTCCTCGGGCGCCGTTGCGGACTTAAAACGGCACCGGCTTCGGTGGCGCCCTCTCCTAGTCGGCGCCCCATGCGGCCGCATGTTTCGCATGGCCCTTGTCGCGGCCCTGTGCAACGTACATAGATTTGTGTTTGTTGCAGTGTAGGTCACATTAAAAACATCAACACCAAGAGAGCAGGGCTTCGTGGGCGGAAAATGGGTGCTGCACAGTAACTCTATTGACTAGCAAAACCAAAATTAGTGCTGTGCTAGTAATACAATGCATTTGTCATTCCACTAATCCAAATCCATCACTCCAGTTCCATAGAAACCTAAGCAGTCTCGCAATGCCTAATAGGAAGACTTTTTTAGAGACAACTCATCATGTACCCCCACGGCTTTGATAGATAAATCTCTTGAGGACATAAAGGCTTTTAGGATCGTTCATCAAAATGTTCAGGGTATTATTTCAAAACTTATTATGCTTGAGTCATTTATTGAAACTGTCACTCCTGATATAATTTGTTTGTCGGAACATTTTCTAACTTCCCCTGAAATGGATAGCTTTTGTCTCCCTGGTTACATTACCGCTGCCAGTTTTTGTCGCTCCAATATGATCAGAGGAGGTGTTTGTATTTTGAGTGTAGCAGGATTCCCCTTTAAGCCGGTTGATGTTAGTGCTTTCTGTACTGAAGGTTTTTGTGAACTATCTGCTATTAACTTTGACCTGGATAACGTCCCCTACCTGTTGGTATCAGTGTATAGACCTCCACACAATTCTGTTCTTAGCATTGATCTATTTTTAGACTCTTTGGAAAGATGTCTCCAATTGCTTGTAAAGCCTAACCAGTACGTTATAATAGTTGGGGATTTCAACATTGATCTGTCTATTTTCAGTTCGTCTGCTAAGAAATTATCGGATCTCATGTTGTCTTTCGGTTTATATGATACAGTTTATTCCTACACTCGAGAATTCAATGGATCCAAAACACTCATTGATAATGTTTTTTGCAATCTAAATCCTAACATCCTAAGTACAGAGGTCGTTATATCAGGGATATCTGATCACCATGCCCAGGTATCTGAAGTTAAGATTTCTGAATCCAACATTCCACCTAATTTTGTATTTAATAGGTCTTTTTCCGAAGATAATGTAAGAATCTTTAGATATCTCCTTGAAAAGAACAATTGGAACGACGTATTCTTTATGACCGATGTTAATGATAAGGTTGATGCATTTCTATCTTCTGTAAATTATTGCTTCAATGAGGCGTTTCCCATCAAGAAATCAAAGGTTTGTTCCAGAAAATATTTCACAAAAGTCAAGCTGGATCCATCTGTCCTCAGGCTTCGAGAAAAAATGA
The DNA here is from genome assembly GCA_035578135.1 of Flexamia atlantica. NCBI lineage: Eukaryota > Metazoa > Arthropoda > Insecta > Hemiptera > Cicadellidae > Flexamia > Flexamia atlantica. The sequence continues at coordinate 66,928,735 of JAQJVK010000001.1, read as the reverse complement.
TTGAATTATGCTTCTTATCCAAAGATCTAGGCCCCACTCATCCCTTAAGAATATCTTACCTTTCATTAAAAACCCAGTTCCGGTCCAAAGTTAAAACAGCTAAGGCAGAGCAAGTTGTCAATCATATCGATTCAGCAGGTTGTAAATCAAAGGCGGTTTGGAATATCATTAATGAAGTCATCCCAAATAAAAAACAAAAGTCCTTTGTGCAGTTAACAATTGAGAATGATGAGGGGAATGTTTTGTACTCTCCCAGCGAAGTAGCTAATGAATTTAACGTATTCTTCTCTAACATTGGCAAAAGGTCTTCCGATAATGTCCCTGCTGCTTTAAATGACACTATATATCTACCTAGAGTTCTTTCAACATTGTTTTTAAGGCCCACAGATGAGAATGAGGTGTTAGAGGTCGTGGGATCCCTGAAATGCTGTGACTCGGCCGGAAGGGATGGTGTTTCCTCAAGGTTATTAAAATGTGTGGGAGATATTCTTGCTAGTCCGCTTGCTCATATTGCCAATTCCTCTTTTGAACAGGGGGTATTCCCTGAGTCCCTAAAGCAAGCTGTAGTCAAGCCTTTATTCAAGAAGGGGGAGGCTGCTGATAGGAATAACTATCGCCCCATATCAATAACATCCACATTCTCAAAGATACTCGAAAAAATCTTTCTCAACAGACTTTTTCCATTCTTGGCTTTCAATGATGTTCTTTTAAAAAATCAATTTGGCTTTTAGTACGTGAGGTTAGCGTTGATTTCCACCAAAACCTTGCACTTTTTGATACAGCTTAGCCACTTGGTGAGTGTATACAAGATACCAGTAGAAGTATTTTTGTCCGAAGAACCAACCTTGAATTCGTGTAGAACACCCCCATATCAGCCATTAAAGATGGCCGCCACAAAACGCATAAATTGCCCCATAACTCATGAAAGAGTAATCCGATTGTGATAAACTTTTTTTTATTTGAAAGGTCTTTTATAAACTCAACTTTTTTGTATTTAACTTTTTTTTATAAACTTAATGGTTTTCTTTGTATATACGAAAAAACGCATTTTCCCATATAATTCCATGGGAAAGACAGATTTCTCAATAAAATGCATTTTAATTGATTTAAGAAGGCTAATTCCGGGTGGAATATCTTGAGTAGGCTAAAGACTTATGCATACTATGGTTTTATGAATATTAATAAATTATTTTAGTAATAATGGTCTTTTACAGATTTTTTAACAGGCCATTTTTTAATTTTTTTTTAATTTTTCGATTATTTTATTGAAAAAAATTTTTTATCCAGCCCAAAAGTACATTAAATTATAGAAAATATATTCAAAAATTGAATGCTATCGCTCAAAACAAGAAAATCCAATCATTTAACCTATTTATGAGGATTTGAATGTGTGATTGACGTCCCATAGTAAGTATATGGCGGGGGAAATCGCGGGTACATTTTCAGCGATAAAATTACTACCCGTCGGTAGAATTGAGGAAAACTTTTTGGAAATGTCCAATTAAATCATTACTACAGTATACCAAAGAAAAATGATAAAAAAATCATCGAGAAACCATATTTAATGCGCTTTTTATGATTTTCGTTTAAAACAACATGCTGCCGTGGCCGGCGCGTAGACGTAGTTCCATCAAACTCTCACAGAGCGCGCTCCTCTCGCTACCACGCTGAACGTATCTATGGCTAGCGGAGTCCATGGGAAAGCCCAGACATCGCGCAATCGTTATGCTCGTTCTTTGCCGGCAACACTTAACATTGACATCATATTAATACCGATAGCAATAGAGTAATTAATAAATAATAATATTATTATAATAATTGGCATTCAATTATATGCCTGCTAGTACGTTTGCCTCTATTAGAAATCATGTTAAGCATAATGATTTATTCCTAATTGCGTCTTTCTTAAGAGATGTATGGATTTTTATAAGAATATTGTATATTTATGTAATCCATAATTTAAGAATGGCAATTTTTTTTATCAACGTAAGTATATAAAAACCATACTGTGCACCCATGCCAGAATATTTGTTCTATCTTTATGTTTCGAACTTTGTCGAGACCATTTTCAATGTAGACGACCGAATATTTTTATTGCATCATAAATATAAATAAATACTAATTTTATCTCTTTATCAAGATAAAATTAATACGTTATATGTACCTTAAAAATAGTCTTCATTTTATTAAAACGTGTAGTTAGAATCATATTTCAGTAAAGTGTACCAGATTGGTTATTATTTACTTACATTAAACTTAGTAAAGGTTATAATTTGCCGTTATTATCAGTTTTACTCTCACTTGCCAATAAAAAAAATTGAAACACAACAATTTTACTTTAGTATTTATTACTTTCAAGGTATTCCATTTGGGAGAAAATGTTAAGGTGACTACATTACTTAATTTCATTTAAATCGGACCACTGGTGTCGTCTCTAGCTTTGTTTACATCCACACACACACACACACACACACACACACACACACACACACACACGAAGTAAATCTTCTTGAAGAAGTAAATTTGAGAGAATTTGATTTAACCCATAATGATGTATAAGTAGTATTAAGAGTATGAAAAATAAACCTAGTTGTGGTATCGATGGAATAGGAATTTCTGTAATCAAGGATAATATTGACATATTCAGTCCTTTGTTTTACTTTATATTTTAAAAAAATCACTGGAGCAGGGAATATTTCCAAATTACTTTAAAATTGCAACCGTTGTTCCAGTATTTAAGAGCGGGGATAAAGATCAAATGTCATCATACCGACCAATTTCTGTCATCAGTAACATTGCTAATATTTTTGAAACAATAATAAAAAATAAATTAATGATTTACTTTAAGGATAGGGGTTTGTTTTCAAATAATCAGTATGGGTTTATTCCAGGCAAAGGGACAGATCTAGCCATTAAAAATCATATTCGTAATATTACAGAATCAATTGATAACCAAAAATACACCTTGTCTTTATACTTAGATTTAAAAAAAGCATTCGATGTATTGGACACAGACATTCTCTTAAATAAATTTAAAATGTATGGTATAGGAGACGCTGCTTTTGAATTTTTAAATCATTTTGTACAAAAAGGCAGCAGGTAGTAAAAATAAATGGCATTCTAAGTGATGTTTTGGAGTTGAGCTTCGGAACAGCGCAAGGAGGGGTATTGGGCCCTATTATTTTTATAATTTATATAAATGACGTCCTGCAACTTAATCTAAACTCATCAATATATGCATATGCTGTCAACACCGCTCTTGTTTGTGCGGCATACAACAGAGAGTCCTTATTAAACAAAATCAATAAAGATCTAGTAAAGATCTCAGAGTGGTTAATCATTAATAAAATATTGATTAACACGGCCAAAACCAAAAGTATTTTGTTTTTTGATCAGTATAACACAGAGACCTCTCCCCAAAATATGTTTAGATTAAGTTGTCATAGTCATCAATGCATTTATAAGTGTGAATGTCCAAACATAGAAACAACGGAATCAGTAAAATACTTGGGTTTATATGTTGACCAGCTTTTACGCTGGGATGTATATGTACAGCACCTTTCTAAAAAACTACGTAAAATAAATTATGCCCTTTATCATATGAGGAATTTTATTCAGGAGAAGCATTTGAAAAACTATACATATCATGGTTTGAAAGCACACTAAGATATGGCCTTGTACACTATGGTGGAACTTACCCAACAATACTAAAACTAGTTATAATGTGTCAAAGATTTGCAATTAGGACTATATATAGACTGAAATATACTGATAGAGTTAGTCATATCTTTGTAGAGAATTGTTTGTTAACTGTGTCACAACTGCATGTACATAGTGTTGTTATGTATATATTTAAAAGAATTCCTTTTAAAGTAATTAGCAGACTGACACGTGCTGCTGGTATGCCATCCTTGGTTGTACCAAACTTAAATAAAGAGAGAAGCCGTCACCAGTTCTGCTATTTAGGCCCAAAGATATTTAATAGTTTTCTGCAAGTATACGGTAATTCAATACTTGTAGAGTCAAAACCTAAGGTTAAAATTAAATTAAAGGAATTTGTTAATATAGATGTAGTTATGTGAATGCAGGTGTTGTTATATATAGTCTTTGTTATTGCTGTTTATTGTTGACTGTTTTTGTTATATATTTATTTATAGTGCAATAGTTTATTTCTTTGTTATGTATAATCTCTATTTATTCATTATTGTTATATTTGTAAGTAGATTTATAAATCAATATTAATTCTATAGTATTTAACCTTGTGATCTCCTGTGATATATCGAAAATACAAGATGGACTGTTAATAAGGTATAAGTAGCCTACTGCCAGAAGCATAATGTATAATTGAAAATATACAAAATAATATTTGACCCCGCACGCATCCTACGAGATGCATGGGGTATTTGTTCTTTGTAATGTTGTAATGTTGCTGAATAAACTATTTCTGACTTCTGACTTCTTCTGACTTCTGACACGCACACACACACACACACACACACACACACACACACACACACACACACACACACACACACACACACACACACACACACACACACACACACACACACACACACACACACACACACACACACACACACACACACACACACACACACACACACACTGACAGACAGATACCACGCCGAAAACCACTTTTTGGATTCAGGGAGCACTAAAACGAATATATCCACTAACAGCTCAAATTCGAAAATGTTGACGAAAACAATACTTTCTCCATATACTATGTATAGGGGGAGAAAGTAAAAATGTAAATTTAAAAATAACTAGTGGCTTGAAGGGGCTAAGCCCTTAATAAGGGGAAATTCAAACAATCCTTATTTATTTTATTACAAAATACCTTCATGGCAAACTGGCTTTTAGATCTACCATAATCTAGCGCATGTTTTTCAATCTAGTATCAGCATCAATTGTTTTATGTAAAGAAAGCAGACATTTTAGTTCTCAATATTTTTAAATGGCAGATATTTTACGATATTTATCGTTTCCAGGTGAATTTAAAGCAATTTTAGTATTTTTCCCGTCGTCACGGAAAATAGACAATTAATTTGAGCCTTCGCCCACCTTTTTACGACGTGCCAGGCGCCCACAATTTTGACGCAAAGAATCGCCTTACGAAACTACATATATGATACTCATCAACAATAATACAAACTTGGAATGGTTTCAAACTAATTAAAACTCAAGGGCTTTCCTGTAGTTTACCATAAAAACTTTTGAGTCCCGTAGGACCTAGCGAATTTTGTTATTGTGTATCTGTAACTCCTATGCAATATCACCAGTTCTGTTCAGGCCTTATACTTTAGTAGGAGTATATTATTAAATAGTTTTGTAGGTTCGCTGTCCGTTAGACAATCCCCTCTCCTTTGATACATAATTACACTATTATAATTTAAGTTTTCCTTATTTTTAGAGAACATATAACAATGGGCTAGCAATGTTAAAAAAAAATTAACAAACTAAAATTGTATTTTTTCTACCAAGAAAACGCAATGACGCAACGGTCTCACATAAGTAACCCCACATAAGTCTTCCCACATAAGTAAAAGTATTATTGAGTACGCAAGAAGTATTCCTTATTCATTATTGATAAAAATAATATTATTAATGTCTGAAGTATGAAACCCTACATTACGTCCTTATGTTCATCCAACTTTAACATCCAGTGCAGCATCAGGTAGGTCTGTACGATTAACCAATTACTAGATAACACATAGCTCGAAATCGAGCCAAAAATCATATAGTAAAAGAATAAAGAATAAACAGCCTAATTATATACATTTAAAAATTAATCAAAGAGCTAAATTCAATAGCAAAATTATGGCTAAACTACTGAAACTTCAGTATAAACCTCAAATCAAGTTAATTTAATCGACCGCAGGAGATTCCGGTAAACGATTTTTTAGGGAAAATATTTTAATTTATTACAGATTGTTTATGGAATAGTTGAATGTAAATGTACACACACGTTCATTTAGGCTAACTTGAAATATTTTCATCGTTTTAAAAGACTGCGTGGGCAGCGAAAAATGTAATGCTGCCAGAAGGTAAATATAATTACTTTTAGTAGCTCTAGCCTATCGTGCCCATTGGCGGTCGTGGGGCACTCGGTTGCTTACTCAGAATGGGACAGAAAGACCCAATTTTTCGCTTTAATGTTTTAACAATAATATAATTTTATTTTTATTCGTTTACATAAATCAAACATTTCATATAGTTGAGTATAATACTTAGAGTTACAGTTTTCTTGTTTACGAAATGGTTACAATGATAAACAGCATAATATAACTTTATGAGGTTTTATTCCCACAAAGAGTAATGTTTACTTTGTTTTTTTTTTCAGCAACGAAACACAATGATCTAATGTACAGTTTTTAAAGTACTAGAGATCGCCAGTGGTCGAAAATTCGACCAATTTTCAAAGTGACAAAGGGATCGCTAATTTTGTAAATGATCCCCGCATATATTAATGTGTTTCTAAATACATTTCATATAGTACATTTTTTCCATGTAAACACATAATATAACCAAACTGGGGGCCGATTCTCAATCCTTGACTAATTATTTACTTCACTTCTGGCTTATGGCATTGTTTTTAGTAATTAGTATTTTATTAAGATAATGACAATTTTATTAAGATTACATGTTTATTTTTTTAAGAATGATTATTGAATCAGAGGAAAGTAAAACTTCAGTCATCAAGTCAGTTTATCCTGCACACCCCTTACCACAGTTCTCTCCCTCCCTCCATTAATTCCTTCCCTCACTCTCTACTTCCCTTCCTTCCGACCTTCTTTCCACTTTTCCCTCCTTTTCTCCTTCATTCTCTTCTTACCATATCTCCTCCCTTCTTTCCTACCATTTGGAACTTTTTCCCTCCTTCCCTCTCTTCCTATTATTATCACTAAAATGCTATTTATATTTTACCCATTATCCACCAATAAAAACAAAATTTGAATATAATGTGTCCATTTGTACTCCGGTTGCCGGGCCCGGTGACAGGATTTTCGGGCCCATGTGCAATTGAGAAACCCGCCTTTTTTACTTATCACGCCTTTACTTTAGTAATTAGTATTGTATAATATTAAGATCCCATGATTATATCTTTAACACTGAGCTGGTTATTGAATCAGAGGACAATAAAAATTCAGTCATCAAATCAGTTTATCCCATACACCCCTCACTACAGTTCTCTCCCTCACTCCCTTCATTAATTCCTTCCCTCACTCTCTATGTACTACCTTCCTTTCGACTTTCTTTCTACTTTTCACCCCTTTTCTCCTTCATCCTCTTCTTACCATCCCTCATCCCTCCTTTCTTACCTTTTAGGTCTGAAATAATAACACCTAACATTTACGTGCCTAATTATTATTTGAGACCTAAAACTCCCCTTCAAAACCTTTTCTCTCCTTCCTTACCCTTAGGACATTTCCCCCTCCTTCCCTCTCTCCCTATCATTATCACTAAAATATTACACATATTTTACGCATTCTCTACCAATTAAACACACAATTTGAATGTAATGTCCATCTGTACTGCAGTTGCACGATAGTACATCGGATGGTAGAGACTCAATTTAATGTTCCTTTTTCTTCCCTTTTTATTAGCTAATTTTTATCTCTTAATCTTATTGAAGTGAGCAAACTTAATTTGAAACACATTCAATCTTCTCTGAATAGTCCTGGATTTCAATCAAATACTATATTTTTACTCCATGCCCCAATAAAACATGCGGCTTGAAATTGTTTAAAAATAATAATTTGTTTGGGTTTTTCACTGGACAAATACTAACTCGTGTCATTAATGAATTCCTTACATTTGTTTATTGCTTGATAAAACTTATTATTGTTTGGGTTTTCTATCTCATCAGATGGCAGAAAAAAATTTACTGGACAAATACTAACTCGTGTCATTAATGAATTCCTTACATTTGTTTATTGCTTGATAAAAACTTATTATTGTTTGGGTTTAAAAAAACAGCGTAAATTTTTGCCCACTTTTCGCCCTCACATAATATTTCTACATCTAATCTTTACTCTACGAAAAATAGCATGTGATAACAGCTACATATGATGGCTAAAGCACAGTTCTGTTTTGTTTTCTATCATCAAAACAGCAACTCATAAGACCAATGTTAATTTTTTTGAAATTTTAAATTCAATTTTCTACTTGTCTAAAAGACTAATATAAATTTCAATAGGATTCTGCACATCTACAGGAAAATACAATTCTATCGGTGTGCTTAGATTTTTGCTACGATGCACACTGGCTGAGAAAAAAGGAGCACAAAAACCTTATGGAAAAAATGCTTGCCTATTAATATAAAGATTTCTAATTAGTCTACGAATAGTCCAGCTGAATGTACATTCAACCTTTGCATTACGTTCTGTATATATATTAGGTATACCTTTATTTATTTGCCTTAATACTAAGCCAATTATGTTTTTTAACAATAAGGGAGTATTTGTAACAACAAGGGGGGGATATTTGTTTTCTATATAAACTTGCAACTTAGTAAAAAACCTTATAAAAAGAAAGAAACAATCTATTTATAGGCTATTATTTCAATAACGCAATTACGATTAAAAATATTATAAGCAACTAGCTGATCAATCCGGTTTTACCCGTGGAAAAACAGAAACTCTTTGTTGGATTCATGATTTTTTATGTTTAGGTTGCCATGAAAACTTCATAAGCTTCCCTGTTTAACAATGAAACTTTGATATAGGCGTAGTCCTCAGGGAATTTTAAAAAATCCGTTCTTAGTGGATGCCTACGCCCTATGGGGAAAGTCCATGCGAAGTTTCAAGGTTCTAGGTGAAACAGTTTAGGCTGGTCGATTATAGATGTGTGGTAGTTGACAAATAAATAGAATATATATGAATTTACTAAAAGTTTTATTAAATAAACTGATAGTGGTTTCTTTGTTTTACAGCAACTAAACGTACTGATCCAATACACATCTGGTAGTCTTCTTAATTACACAGAAAAAGTATTCCCTCGATAAAAAAATCCTGCAGCGTTCTTTCCTTATGGCGTTTCCGCTTTGGTCTCATGTACTGAATCATAAAGGTAGGCATATAATTATTTGCTCTTATATGAAACCAATAATATAATTTTAATAAACATAATGAGTAATACTGTACGAAAATTAAAGTCGAAGACGGTGATTTAGAAATAATTTTAAGATTTCTTTAAATATTAATCTAATTAGTGTTCAGCTATTTGAAATCAAAACAATTACTAATTCAATTTTCGGTTTTAGTTTCAGTTGGAATTAACCTGAGGTCAATGTTAAAAGTGTTGCCGGCAAAGAACGAGCATAACGATTGCGCGATGTCTGAGCTTTCCCATGGACTCCGCTAGCCATAGGTAGGTTCAGCGTGGTAGCGAGAGGAGCGCGCTCTGTGAGAGTTTGATGGAACTACGTCTACGCGCCGGCAACGGCAGCATGTTGTTTTAAACGAAAATCATAAAAAGCTCATTAAATATGGTTTCTCGATGATTTTTTTATCATTTTTCTTTGGTATACTGTAGTAATGATTTAATTGGACATTTCCAAAAAGTTTTCCTCATTTCTACCGACAGGTAGTAATTTTATCGCTGAAAATGTACCCGCGATTTCCCCCGCCATATACTTACTATGGGACGTCAATGACACCTTCAAATCCTCATAAATAGGTTAAATGATTGGATTTTCTTGTTTTGAGCAATAGCATTCGATTTTTGAATATATTTTCTATAATTTAATGTACTTTTGGGCTGGATAAAAATTTTTTTTCAATAAAATATCGAAAAATAAAAAAAAAATAAAAAAATGGCCTGTTAAAAAATCTTTCAAAGACCATTATTACTAAAATAATTTATTAATATTCATAAAATCATAGTATGCATAAGTCTTTAGCCTACTCAAGATATTCCATCCGGAATTAGCCTTCTTAAATCAATTAAAATGCATTTTATTGAGAAATCTGTCTTTCCCATGGAATTATATGGGAAAATGCGTTTTTTCGTATATTCAAAGAAAACCATTAAGTTTATAAAAAAAAGTTAAATACAAAAAAGTTGAGTTTATAAAAGACCTTTCAAATAAAAAAAAGTTTATCACGATCGGATTACTCTTTCACGAGTTATGGGGCAATTTATGCGTTTTGTGGCGGCCATCTTTAATGGCTGATATGGGGGTGTTCTACACGAATTCAAGGTTGGTTCTTCGGACAAAAATACTTCTACTGGTATCTTGTATACACTCACCAAGTGGCTAAGCTGTATCAAAAAGTGCAAGGTTTTTATGCTAACCACACGTACTATTTCAGAAAAATATCTCCACAGTCAATGCTATGTTCAGTTTCATTTCAAATGTTTCAAGAGCCTTAGATGATCATAAATATGTTTTCGGCCTTTTTCTTGATTTAAGTAAGGCTTTTGACATGGTGAATCATGGTTTACTTTTGGAAAAAATGGAATGTTTAGGTATTAGAGGTATTCCCTTGAATTGGATTTCGTCGTTTGTCTTGAACAGGAAGCAGGCAGTCAAGGTAAATTACGTTGACAATAAGGGCTGTATAAGGTTTCATGAATCTAGTGAAGTAGCTGTTAGTTCCAGTGTCCCTCAAGTGTCGGTCCTTGGACCGATTTTTTTTTTAATATTCATTAATGACATTGCCAGCAAGGTCCCAAGTTCAGATCTTTGTTTGTTTGCGGACGATACTTCCCTGTGTATCAATGATCACACCATAACTGGTACTAAAATGAAGGCTTTCATTCATAGTAGTCTTTTACTGCAGTGGCTGGAGGATAACAATCTTTCTGTAAATACTGGAAAATCTAAACTCATTAATTTCAAACTTAGGGATGAGGGTAGTAGATCTTCGACCATCATCATTGGGGATACTGAGATAGATTCTTGTGATCAAACGAACTTCTTGGGCCTAATAATCGATTCTCGACTTAACTTCTCAAAGCACATTGATAAGGTTGCAAGCAAAATGAATAGCGGAATTTTCACTATTCGCAGGCTAGCTTTGTTTTCTGATAGGAAGGTTCTTCTCACTGCCTATTTCGCTTGTGTGTATCCTCATATGTGTTATGGTGTACCAATCTGGGGAGCCGAAACTGTCAGAACGAAGAGGATATTCATATTACAGAAGAAAGCTTTGAGACTCATTTTTGGTTTGGGGAGGGTTGAAACTTGCAAGGGTGTATTCTGGTAATAATCTGTTGACGTTTCCTTGCATTTATATTTTCGAATGCCTCTCATTTCTTGTTAAAAATAAACATCTTTTCCAGTCTAATCTCTCATCTATGTATGAATTTAGAAGGCGAGATCTCCTAACTATTCCCCAACACAACACCACTTTTTTCGAAAACCAAACATTTTATTCTGGAATCAAATTATTCAACTCCCTCCCATCCCACCTAAGATCTGTTACTGATCCGGTCACCTTTAAAAGGCTTCTGAGGACCTTTTTGATTAGGAAGCAGTTTTACAGTGTATCTGATTATTTAAATGATACAAGTTAGTTTTAGTTACCGCATTTATCTTTTCTTTATATTCTATTGTACTAATTCTTTGTATTTAATGTTCTGTGAACATTTATTTTGTGACGTTTGTCAATGCTGTTTACAGTCGGATGACAATAAATGATTGATTGATTGATTGATTGATTGATTCGCATAGAATAGGCCATATACCCTACTTTGAGTAAATTGGTAACAGGCCCTAAACTTAGCTCTGTGCGGAACTGACAAGTCATCAAACACATCCTAAAATGGTCAAGGCCAAGGCCTCTTCCATACATTTGAGGCACTCTTGTAGTTGAGGAAATTATAGGAATTAATAAAGCTTACCTGTCCTAGCATAGGGCCTAAAGGAGGATTCGGAGATGCTTTTCCTGCTGGGACAAACGTCCTCATTTTTGTAGAATGTTCCACTTTTTCAACCACTTTTTTCATGGTTCTCATTTTTCCCGCTACTTTGGACATTTTGCTCTTTTCTTCAGGTTATGCTGAAATGAACTAGTACATTGAAACGTGTAAACGAAAAAATTCTCCGAAATCCGTAGCTAAGAATTAATTGTGTTTTTATAGACGAGTTGAGGTTAGGCCCAGGCCCTGTTCACATAAGGTCGCTGCAGCCTTGGTGGAATTAGTAAGGTGTGCTACTGCGCATCTAGCGTCGGCTGATTGTCGGGCCAGCTGTTGTCATGACGTCAAGTGGGGGCTAGCGGCTACGACAAAAACATGGCGAGAGATTGGGCGAACTCGACGCGCGCTGCTTTGAATTTGAATTATGACCAAACCACAACTTCCATCTCGTCCACCGAGTGCATTTTTCAAAGAAAATAAAATTCTTTATCGATTGGTATGATTTGTTTTACATATAGTCTTTTTTATTAATTATTATATACGACCAAAGGTAGAAGAGTTATCATTGATTATGAAAACATTATCACTCCATTACTTTATTTTTGGAAAAATAGAAAGTTTTTCCTTAAAAAAACTATTTATTCTTGTTTCTTAAGAAGTTCCCGTAATATCAATGCTAAATTTAGCCATTTTTATATATTAATTAGTATATTGATATTCCTTCCACCATGGCTGCAGCCCGGAGACAGCCTTATGGAACGCAATGGACGGCTTTTTTAGTTCGTCGCCTAGTAGATAGATGTCGTTGTCCAAGAGGGCTCTTCTTCTTCTTCTTCAGAGCGACAGCCAATCAGAGCAACGACAGCAAAATGCCAACTTCCTTTTCCGTTCCCTTTTCTTCTGTATGAGAATAAACAAAACAAGGCAAGTTTTGATTTCCTTTGTATAATTAAAACTCGCCTTACGGCTCGCTGGGGGCTCCGCCCCCAGGCCCCCTTAAAGGGTTTCGCCCCAAAGCGGAGAGTTTGTATTGAAAGTAACAAAACGATTAAACTGTTTACAAATGCTCTGCAAAATTAATTATTACCAGTTTTGGGGTGAATAGTTTCAATGGGGTTTATGGTAGGGGGGGGGGGTTATTATTACTGAAATGATTCATTAAATTTCGGAAAAATCTGATAGGTTTCAATTTCTGGGTTATTTTACAAAAACCTATTTATAAAGACTAAAGTAAAATGTCAAAACCAATTTTCTCCATAAAAATAATATGGGAAATGACTGAAATGAGTATGCAAGTTCGCTGTCATGGAACTGTAAATATTCAAGTTACAAAAACCTATTTATAAAAAGATAAATAAGATAAAAGTAAAATCTAAAAGCCAATTCTCTCCATAAGAATGATATAACAAATGAGTATGCATGTTCGCTGACACGGAAATGTAAAAATTCAATTTTTTCGTATTCCAGCAGGTAACAACTAAATGAAGACATCTACAAATCTTTATTCAGATTTGTTGGCAAATAAGCGATATATAGAATTTTATTTATTTCTTATAAGGTAAACATTGAGACAAATTACTGGACAGAAAAATCATTCACAGTACCAAATTGTTGGTTTTTTCAATTTAAATGCAATGGTCCAGCCCAGGATCTGATAATTTTCATTTTCTATGTAAAAGATCCCAAAAACCCATAGTTATTAAAGGGTTTATATATCCCCACCTAACCCCACCATCCGATGGTCCGATCAGGCTAGTGTTGGGTAGTTCCTGTTCCTCCCTTTTGAATTAGTAAGATTTATAAGAGTGCTATTTTAATAAACAAATTAAATCTAACTAAACTTAAAATCAACATATTACAGTTTATCCACATCATTAACGTAAGAAATGAGCATGCATGTTTGATGTCATAGAAATGAACGAATTGGGAAATTTAAGCCATTATTCGACTAAATAACAACTAAATTAAGCCACATAACAAACTTTATTTTAAAAAATTTAAAAAAGAAAAAGTTTTATTATTGCTGATTATTACATAGCTTGTAAGCGAGTTTTTGTATTTTTTTAGGAGGTTAAAATAAAAAATGGCGTTTTTTGATATTTTTTCTATATATATTGACCATCCATGAAATATTCATGCCAAATTTAAAGTTTCTAGCTAATCGGGAAGTTTTGGTTTGAGACGGGATGAAATACCTCGAGAAAATCGCTGACATTTAACGAATTTTGAAGTTTTTTAACTTAATTAAACTTAAAAATCAACATTTTACAGTTTTTCCACATCATTAACGTGAAAAATGAGCATGCATGTTTGATGTCACAGAAATGAACGAATTGGGAAATTTAGGCCATTATTCGACTAAACTATCAACTAAATTAAGCCACATAACAAACATTATATAAAAAAATAAAAAAGTAAAAGTTTTATCATCGCAGACTTGTAACGTAGCTTACAAGCGATTTTTTGTAATTTCTTTAGGAGGTTAAAATCAAAAATGGCGTTTTTTGTTAATTTTTCCCATACATTGACCATCCAAGAAATATTCATGCCAAATTTAAATTTTCTAGCTAATCGGGAAGTTTGGTTTGAATCGGGATGAAATACCTCGAGAAAATCGCTGACATTGGGCGAATTTTGAAGTTTTAGCGAATTTCCTTAAAGGAATAAGCTATTACGGTAGTACTCATGGTAAGACCTAAGTCCGAGACCATGTTAACTTTTCATTTTGGGGTCCCCAGAAGCAAAAAACACCATTCGTTCGAATTTTTATATATATATCTATATATCTATATATATGTCTGTTAACACGATAGCGGCCGTAAATATGGTCCGATCTTAATGAAATTTGGTACAGACGTGTAAGTGGTAATCACTCGGACGAGTTCGTGAACCAGCCCAATCGGACCACCGGAAGGGGGGGTAAAGGGGGATAAACCCCCCAAAAATGGGTTTTTTGAGTTTTTTACATATAAAAATAAAATTTATCAAATTTTTGTTGGCATTGAATTCAGCTCAAAAAAAAAAACAATTTAGTATTTTGAATTACTGCTCTATGTCCATTGGTTACCGAGATATTGAAAGTGGTAAACACAGTACGTTGTCTCAATGTTAACCTTATGGGAAATAAGTAAAATTCTATATTTCGCTTATTTCTCAACATATCTTGATAAAACTTGGTAAATGGCTTCTTCTAGTTCAGATCTACTAAATATTGAATTAAAACCAACCAGTTTAAACATACCTGTAGCAGCAAACCTGCATACTCATTCCCCATGTTATTCTTATGGAACTTACAAAAAATATCAAATCTCGCTATGTTGGATTGAAATATGTTGTTTTGCACTTGAAATTCGCTGAGTATGCAGGTCTGCTGGAACGGGGGTATTATTTTTAACTTTATATGAAATTTTATATTACAAACTAGTTATATTATTCTTATTTGTAACATATGCTGTAGATATTAAAATACCATAATAAAGATAATGAAATACCTCGAGAAAATCGCTGACATTGGGCGAATTTTGAAGTTTTTTAAACTTTATATGAAATTTTATATTAGAAAATAGTTATATTATTCTTATTTGTAACATATGCTGTAGAGATTATGTATGCCAATGTTCAGCCCGCTACGTATAACATTAAATCATCTGGAGCTGAAAACCTGGAGGAAATATTAAAATTCAACGAAAGTTTAACTTTTGAGGGCTATTTTAGGGGTTGAAACGGGGTGAATTCTGCGCATGACCCCTGATAACCCTAAAGGATCAATCCTACCATCTCATTGTGAAATTTGAGGTCTAGAAGCTAAAAATAAATACTGAAGAATCATCAAAACCCAAAATAAACTGAAAAATGTACATGAATTTTAACTTTAGAGGTCATTTTGGGGGTAAAGGAGTTGAGATAAGGCAAAATACGTAATGAACAAAATTGTAGTAAATATAATTTCAACTAAGGAAATAACCTTTGTTTTTGAACAGAACCTTTATTTTAGCCTCCAGAGGCAAGAATCAAACAGTACTTTTATCGAAATTCAAGTTTTCCCCCATTTCACCTCCTTTTAGGGGGTGAGGGGGGTTGAAATTGTTTGTTTTGAGGATTGTATATTTAGTATGACCACCCAATAAATATTCCCGAAAATTTATACGGGCCTACGTAGTATACCAAGTCAACTCTTGCCAGAAAACCCAGGTAAGATCTATGAAAATTGAAAAATCAAGTTCAATCTAAGGGTGAAGGAGACGAGATAGGACAAAAAGTCGCAGGACCAAAGTTGTAGATCATGAAACATCCGTGACACGTGGTGCAGTCCGTTTTTCAATAGGACCTCTGGTTTAGCCGCTACAGCCCAAAAACGAAAAGTACTTTTTTCGAACTTCAATTTTTCCCCCCTTTTCCCCCCCTTCGGGGGGGCCGGGGGTGGAAATGTTTCATTTTGATAATTTTCCCTGGGGTTTGACCACCAAAGGAATATCCGTACCAAATTTCAAGTCTCTAGCTTATCTGGAAGTAGTTTAGAATTTGTATCTATGGTTGAGTTACACATCCGGTTGTAAGTACTTTTATCGAAATTCAAGTTTTCCCCCGTTTTACTCCCTCTTGGGGGGTTAGCGGGTTGAAACTGTTTGTTTTGAGAATTTAATATTTTGAGTGACCACCCAATAAATAATCCTGCAAATGTACCAGGGTCTAAGTAGTACATAAAGTCAACTGGTGCTGGAAAACCTAGGTAAGATCTACGAAAATTGAAAAATCTAGAGCAATCTAAGGGTGAAGGAGACGAGATAGGGCAAAAAGTCATAGGACCAAAGTTGTAGATCGTGTAAAATCCGTGGCACGTGGTGCTGTCCGTTTTTCGATAGGACCTCTTGTTTAGCCGCTGCAACCCAAAAACGAAAAGCACTTTTTTTGTAATTCAAGTTTTCCCACCCTTTGGGGTGTTGGGGGTGGAAATATTTTGTTTTGAGACTTTTTCCTGGGGATTAACCAACCAATGAATATTCGTGCCAAATTTAAAGTTTCTAGGTCATTGGGAAGGTGAATAGAATTCGTATACCTGAGTCAGTCAGTCAGTGAGTTACACATGCGGCTGTATAGTTATTTAGACTCGCCTTACGGGTCGCTGGGGGCTCCGCCCCCAGGCCCCCTACTGTGAGTCCCTTATTGAGGGATGTTCATATTGAAAATTCATATAACAAAATTAGTATATTTGTTAACGTATAAAGTCACCTTACCAGGTATCTCCAGTCGTGGTCAGTGGGGAGTTTGGATATTGAAAGTTACAAGAGAAAATTAATTTAACGCCCCCAGGCCCACTTGTTGGGTTTGCCCCAAAGCGGGGGGGATGTATTGAAAAGTCACAAAATTTCGAATAAACTCATTACAAATCCTCAGCAAAGTATATCATTGTAATGTTTGGGAGGGTAGTCCTTTGGGGGGGGGGTTTGCGGAGGGGGTAGGGTTAATTTATAGTTGTGAAAGAGGGTTGGCGGAGTCAGTGGGTGAGGGGGTGATGTAAAAGATTGGTTAAAAAACAACATTGCTTTAACTTGAAGAATGCTTAGCTTGTGTGTGTTTTTTGGTCACTTTTAGGGATTGATAGATTTAAAAAATTACAAATGACTTCGGATGAACATGGAGATTGACACTGACGAATCCCTAGTCAAAAATTGAGACTTTCAGTAGTGAATAAATTGGCAAAACATCCACGAGTCAAATCGTAAATTTAATTTAAGTTCAACTTGAGACGACTTTTTTAGGGGTAGAAATGGGGTAAAAATTGCAAATTACCTATAATAAACCGGAAAGGTCAAACTAACTATCTCCGTGTCAATGATTCGGCACCCCTGGCCAAAAATAAATTTGACAAAAAATAAAAACCACGAGGAAATGTTAAAATTCGACTAAAGTTTGAACTTTTGAGGACTATTTTTGAAGTTGAAACTTGATGAATTTTGCGAATGACCCATGATAATCCTAAAGGACCAAATTTACTATCTCAGTGTGAAAATAGAGATCTATAAGCTAAAAATAAATATTTAAAAATCATCAAAATACAAAATAAACGGAATATTTATAAGAATTTTAAATTTAGAGGTCATTTTGGGAGTTAAGGAGGTGAGATAGGGCAAAATACTTAATGACCAAAATTGTCGGAGGTTTAATTTCAACTAAGGAAATAACCTCTGTCTAAACAGATTCTTTATTTTAGCCGCTAGAGGCAAAACACGAGAAGCACTTTCATTGAAATTCAAGTTTTCCCCCGTTTCACCCCTTTTGGGGGATGAGGGGGGTTAAAATAGTTTGTTTTGAGAATTTCATATTTAGAGTAGCCACCCAATAAATATTCCTGCGAATTTACAGGGGCCTAAGTAGTGTATCAAGTCAACTGGTGCTGAAAACCTAGGGAAGATCTACGAAGATTGAAAAATCTAGAGCAATCTAAGGGTGAAGGAGACGTGATAGGGCAAAAAGTCATAGGAAGAAAGTTGTAGATCGTGAAAAATCCGTAGCACGTGATGCAGTCCGTTTTTCAATAGGACCTCTGGTTTAGCCGCTATAGCCCAAAAACGAAAAGTACTTTTTTCGAACTTCAAATCTTCCCCCATTTTACCCCCGTTTAGGGGCGTTGGGGGTGGAAATGTTTCGTTTTGAGAGTTTTTCCTGTGGTTTGACCACCAAAGGAATATTCGTGCCAAATTTCAAGTTTCTAGCTCATCGGGAAGTATGGTTTGAATTTGTATCCCGATGCATGAGTCAGTCAGTTACACATGCGGCTGTATATATATATAGACTCGCCTTACGGCTCGCTGGGGGCTCCACCCCCAGGCCCCCTTAAAGGGTTTCACCCCAAAGCGGAAAATTTGTATTAAAAGTATCTAAACGAATAAACTGTTAACAAATGCTCAGCAAAATTAATTATTACTAGTTTTTAGGGTGGGGTTTATGGTAGGAGGGAGGGTAATTATTACTGAAATTATTCATTAAATTTCTGGAAAATCAGATAGGATCAATCCTACCATCTCATTGTGAAATTTGAGGTCTAAAAGCTAAAAATAAATATTGAAAAATCATCAAAACCCAAAATAAACTGAAAAATGTACATGAATTTTAACTTTACAGGTCATTTTGGGGGTAAAGGAGTTGAGATAAGGCAAAATACGTAATTATCAAAATTGTAGTAAATATAATTTCAACTAAGGAAATAAAAAATTGAGGTTAATTTGAGGTTTTGTTTGTTTTTGAACAGAACCTTTATTTTAGCCTCCAGAGGAAAGAATCAAACAGTACTTTCATCGAAATTCAAGTTTTCCCCCATTTCACCCCCTTTTAGGGGGTGAGGGGGGTTGAAATTGTTTGTTTTGAGGATTGTATATTTAGTATGACCACCCAATAAATATTCCCGAAAATTTATACGGGCCTACGTAGTATACCAAGTCAACTCTTGCCGGAAAACCCAGGTAAGATCTATGAAAATTGAAAAATCTAGTTCAATCTAAGGGTGAAGGAGGCGAGATAGGACAAAAAGTCGCAGGACCAAAGTTGTAGATCATGAAAAATCCGTTGCACGTGGTGTAGTCCGTTTTTCAATAGGACCTCTGGTTTAGCCGCTACAGCCCAAAAACGAAAAGTACTTTTTTCGAACTTCAATTTTCCCCCCCTTTTCCCCCCCTTTGGGGGGCCGGGGGTGGAAATGTTTCGTTTTGATAATTTTCCCTGGGGTTTGACCACCAAAGGAATATCCGTGCCAAATTTCAAGTCTCTAGCTTATCTGGAAGTAGTTTAGAATTTGTATCTATGGTTGAGTTACACATCCGGTTGTATATATATTAGACTCGCCTTGCGGCTCGCTGGGGGCTCCGCCCCCAGGCCCTCTTAAAGATTTCACCCCAAAGCGGAGGATTTGTATTAAAACTAACAAAACGAATAAACTGTTAACAAATGCTCAGTAAAATTAATTATTACTAGTTTTTGGGGTGAATAGTTTCAATGGGGTTTATGGTAGGGGGTAGGGTAATTATTACTGAAATTATTCATTAAATTTCTGGAAAATCAGATAGGTTTCAATTTCTGAGATATTTTACAAAAACCAATTTATAAAAAGACTAAAGTAAAATGTCCAAACCAATTTTTTCCCAAAAGAATAATATGGGAAATGAGTATGCAGGTTCGCTGACAAGGAAATGTAAAAACTCAAGTTACAAAAACCTATTTATAAAAAGATAAATAAGATAAAACTAAAAATTGAAGTTTTTTCAGTATTCCAGCAGGTAACAACTAAATAAAGATATCTACCAATTTTTATTCAGATTTGTTGAGAAATAAGCGATATATAGAATTTTATTTATTTCCCATAAGGTAAACATTGAGACAAATTACTGGACAGAACAATTATTCACAGTACCAAATTGTTTTTTTCCAATTTAATTCTAATGGTTCAATCCAGGATCTGATGATTTTCATTTTCTATATGTAAAAGACCACAAAACCCCATTTTAAAGGGTTTATCTATCCCCACCTAACCCCTAACCCCACCATCCGATGGTCCGATCAGGCTAGTGTTGGGTAGTTCCTATTCCTCCCTTTTGAATTAGTAAGATTTATAAGAGTGCTATTTTAATAAACAAATTAAATCAAATTAAACTTAAAATCAACATATTACAGTTTTTCCACATCATTTACGTGAGAAATGAGCATGCATGTTTGATGTCATAGAAATGAACGAATTGGGAAATTTAGGCCATTATTCGACTAAACAACAACTAAATTAAGCCACTTAACAAACTTTATTTTTAAAAAAAAATTTTAAAAGAAAAGGTTTTATTATTGCTGATTTATAACATAGCTTGTAAGCGATTTTTGTATTTTTTTGAGGAGGTTAAAATAAAAATGGCGTTTTTTATATTTTTTCCTATATATTGACCAGCCAAGAAATATTCATGCCAAATTTAAAGTTTCTAGCTAATCGGGATGAAATACCTCGATAAAATCGCTGACATTAAAGAATTTTGAAGTTTTTTAACTTTATATGCAACTTTATATAACAAACTGGTTATATTATTCCTGATTTGTAACATATATGCTTTAGAGATCATGTATGCCAAATTTCAGCCCTCTACGTATAACATTCAATCATCTGGAGCTGAAAACCTGGAGGAAATATTAAAATTCAACGAAAGTTTAACTTTTGAGGGCTATTTTAGGGGTTGAAACGGGGTGAATTCTGCACATGACCCCTGATAACCCTAAAGGATCAATCCTACCATCTCATTGTGAAATTTGAGGTCTAGAAGCTAAAAATAAATACTAAAGAATCATCAAAACCCAAAATAAACTGAAAAATGTACATGAATTTTAACTTTAGAGGTCATTTTGGGGGTAAAGGAGTTGAGATAAGGCAAAATACGTAATGAACAAAATTGTAGTAAATATAATTTCAACTAAGGAAATAACCTTTGTTTTTGAACAGAACCTTTATTTTAGCCTCCAGAGGCAAGAATCAAACAGTACTTTTATCGAAATTCAAGTTTTCCCCCATTTCACCCCCTTTTAGGGGGTGAGGGGGGCTGAAATTGTTTGTTTTGAGGATTGTATATTTAGTATGACCACCCAATAAATATTCCCGAAAATTTATACGGGCCTACGTAGTATACCAAGTCAACTCTTGCCGGAAAACCCAGGTAAGATCTACGAAAATTGAAAAATCTAGTTCAATCTAAGGGTGAAGGAGACGAGATAGGACAAAAAGTCGCAGGACCAAAGTTGTAGATCATGAAAAATCCGTGACACGTGGTGCAGTCCGTTTTTCAATAGGACCTCTGGTTTAGCCGCTACAGCCCAAAAACGAAAAGTACTTTTTTCGAACTTTAATTTTCCCCCCTTTTCCCCCCCTTTGGGGGTGGGCCGGGGGTGGAAATGTTTCGTTTTGATAATTTTCCCTGGGATTTGACCACCAAAGGAATATCCGTGCCAAATTTCAAGTCTCTAGCTTATCTGCAAGTAGTTTAGAATTTGTATCTATGGTTGAGTTACACATCCGGTTGTATATATATTAGACTCGCCTTACGGCTCGCTGGGGGCTCCGCCCCCAGGCCCCCATAAGGGGTTTCGCACCAAAGTGGAGATTCTTTGTTTGAAATTCATTATTGGTGATGGTGATTTTATATTTTGATTAGGATTTTTGCGGACATTTGCCATCACTGATTAGTAAAAAACAAGTTTCACGACGTTTCGGGATCTGGAATCTGATCCCGTCTTCAGGTGGAAGAAAACCTAGAACATAACAAGATTAGTAACACAAGCCAGGAAAACCTGGAGAAAAACACAGCTAAAACAGCTTTTTTTGGTTGGCTGTGGGCGCCGCCATTTCCGTTGCCGCCGCCATTTGCTTTCCTCCCACCAGTCTCAGCTCAGTTCTGATTGGGTGTGGACGTGCTCTCTCCTGCCTGGTGATTCTTGATACTTGTGATTCCTGTGTTATTTTGTGTATTGTTTTTCTTTTCAGCTTATTGTTTTAGTGACTGCTTTTACAGTTCTCTGTTTTAGCTGTGTTTTTCTCCAGGTTTTCCTGGCTTGTGTTACTAATCTTGTTATGTTCTAGGTTTTCTTCCACCTGAAGACGGGATCAGATTCCAGATCCCGAAACGTCGTGAAACTTGTTTTTTACTAATCAGTGATGGCAAATGTCCGCAAAAATCCTAATCAAAATACAAAGTGGAGAATTTGTATTGAAAGATCACAAAACGAATAAACTGTTTTATAAATCCTCAGCAATCCCCCCCTGGTTCCCTTAAAGGGTTTCGCCCCAAAGCAGAGAGAGGTTATATTGAAATAAACAAAATGAATAAACTGTTTCCAAATGCTCAGCAAAATTAATTATTACTAGTTTTTGGAGCTGAATAGTTTCAATGGAGTTTATGGTAGGGGGGAATTATTACTGAAATGATTCATTAAATCTCTGGAGAAGCAAATAGGTTGTCTTTGCCCAAGGTCCCCTTGTTTGTCTTTGCCCCAAAGCAGGGGGTGTGTATTGAAAATTCACAAAATTTCGAAAAACTCATTACAGTTCCTCAGCAAAATATATCATTGTAGTGTTTAGGAGGGTAGTTAGTGAGGGGTAGTTAGAGGGTTACTTTAGGGGGGTTTTAGGGGTAAGGGTGAGGTTAATTTTTCGTTGTAAAAAAGGTTTGGTGAAGTCTGGGGGTGGGGGGTGAGGCAAAAGAATTTGTTTAGAAACAACATTGCCTTAATTTGAAGAATGCATAATTTGATTCTTTTTGTAGTCACATTTAGGGGTTGATAGATTTTCAAAATTACGAATGGCTTCGGATGACCATGGAGGTTGACACAGACGAATCCCTTGTCAAAAATTGAGTCTTTCAGTAATGAATAAATTAGCGCAAATACCACGAGTCAAATAGTAAATTTAATTAAAGTTCAGCTTGAGACGACTTTTTAGGGGTATAAATGAGGTAAAAAATGAAAGTTACCCATAATAAACCGGAAAAGTCAAACTGACTATCTCCGTGTCAAAAATTCGGCATCCCTTGCCAAATATAAATTTGACAAAAAATAAAAACCACGAGGAAAATTTAAAATTCAGCGAAAGTTTAACTTTTGAGGACTATTTTAGGGGTTGAAACGAGGTGAATTTTGCGAATGACCCCTGATAAAAATGAAAAATGAAACCAACTTCTCAGTGTAAGAATAGAGGTCTATTAGCTAAAAATAAATATTAAAAAAATCATCAAAACCCGAAATAAACTGAAATTATATAAGAATTTTAAATTAAGTGGTCATTTTGGGGGTGAAGCAGATGAGATAAAGCAAAATATATAATGACAAAAAATGCAGGAAATTTAATTTCAACTGAGTAAATAACCTTTGTTTCTGAACAGGACCTTTATTTTAGCCGCTAGTGGCAAAAAACAAAAAGTACTTTTATCTAAATTCTAGTTTTCCCCCGTTTCACCCCCTCTTGGAGGGTGGAGGAGTTGAAATTGTTTGCTTTGAGAATTTTATGTTTTGAATGACCACCTAATAAATGTTCCTGCAAATTTACAGGGGCCTAAGTAGTATATCAAGTCAACTGGTAGGGAATATCTACGAAAATTGAAAAATATAGAGCAATCTAAGGGTGAAGGAGACGAGATAGGGCAAAAAGTCACAGGACCAAAGTTGTAGATCGTGAAAAATCCGTGGCAAATAGTGCAGTCCGTTTTTCAATAGGACTTCTAGTTTAGTCGCTACAGCCAAAAAACGAAAAGTACTTTTTCGTTATTAAAATTTGCCCTCCTTTTTCCCCCCTTTGGGAGGTTGGGGGTGAAAATGTTTCGTTTTGAGACTTTTCCCTGGGGTTTGACCACCAAAAGAATATTTTTACCAAATTTGAAGTTTATAGCTCATCGGGAAGTTGATTAGAATTTGTATCCCGATGCATGAGTCAGTCAAGAGTTATTTTTTCAATGTTACAAAAAATGGCCAGATTATGTGAAAATGTAATTCCTACGTCCGGTAGAGATTGAACAGAGCTTTAATTTGACACATAAACTTTAGTTTTCCGACCAAAAATAAACGAGAAATCCCGTATACCAATTGACATTGGTTCTTATGGAGTATAAATCCAATATCGCCGCCAACTCCAACCTCCTCTTAAGTGATATCTGAAAAAAAAGAAGTGTGCCTGTCTCCAGACTCCAAAATAATGAAGATATGTAGCTTTATGTAGCTTTATCTAGTCTTTAATCACAACAAAAATGTAGTTATAACTCCTTTTTAGGAAATTCTAAGGCCTGCATTACACTATCAAATATTTTATAAAAGATCTTTTATAACAGATTTATTTGACCAACCAAAATTTACGATTTTGTTTGGAAAATCAGCTGGCTTGAATTTTGATTGGTCAAATAAATCTTTTATAAAAGATCTTTTATATTTGATAGTATAATGCGGGCCTAGTAGTATAGTATAACTACGGGTAGATATAACTACATTTTTAAAAGGAAAAATGAGGAAAATTAGATTGTAATACAACTAACAAGTGCTGAATTGGATTCATGTGGGATTGGCCGAAGTTAGGGGTTGAAAGAGGTTAAAATTGGCAAATGACTTTGGGTAAAGGAAAACTTAGTAATAAGGCCACGGTCTTCGACCTGGCAACGCCGCTCTTGAAGGGTTTTTTGTGTGCTAAAAACCCTTACAGAGACAGCTGATTTAATGTAAACGAAAATGCCCCCTTTTTGGTCTTTCCCCCAAAGTAGGGGGTGTGTATTGAAAAGTCACAAAATTTCGAATAAGCCCATTACAAATCCTCAGCAAAATATATTATTGTAATGTTTGGAAGGGTGGTTAGTGGGGGATAGTTAGAGGTTTATTTTAAGGGGGGGTTTAGCGGAGGTGGTTTGGTTTAATTTTTCGTTGAGAAAGGGGATTGGTGGAGTCAGGGGGTTAGGGTGTGAGGCAAAAGAATTTGTTTGTAAACAACATTGCCTAAATTTGAAGAATGCTTATAATTTGATGCTTTTTTTGGTCACATTTAGGGGTTGACATATTTTAAAAATTACCAGATGAACATGGAGATTGACACATACGAATCCCTCGTCAAAAATTGAGTCTTTCAGTAATTAATAAATTTGCTAAAATACCACGAGTCAAATCGTAAAATTAATTAAAATCCAAATGAGACGACTTTTGTAGGGGTAGAAATGGGGTAAAAATTGCAAATAACCTATAATAAACCAGAAAAGTCAACCTGACCATCTCCGTGTCAATAATTCGGCATCCCTTGCCAACATAAATTTGTCAAAAAATAAAAACTACGAGGAAAATTTAAAATTCGAAAGTTTAACTTTTGAGGACTGTTTTAGGGGTTGAAACGGAGTAAATTTTGCGAATGACCCCTGATAACCCTAAAGGATCAATTTCACTATCTCAGTGTGAAAATAGAGGTCTATAAACTAAAATAAACATTAAAAAACATCAAACCCCCCAAAAAACTATAAATTTCTAAGAATTTTTAATTTAGAGATCATTTTGGGAGTGAAGGAGGTAAGATAAAGGAAAATACATTATGATCAAAATTGTAGGAAATTTAATTTGAACTGAGGAGATAACCTTTGTTTTTGAACAGAACCTTTATCTCAGCCGTTAAAGAAAAAAAACGAAAAGTACTTTTATCGAAATTCAAGTTTTCCCCCGTTTTACTCCCTCTTGGGGGGTTAGCGGGTTGAAACTGTTTGTTTTGAGAATTTAATATTTTGAGTGACCACCCAATTTCACTACTTAAGGGTGAAGGAGGCGGGATAGGGGAAGAAGTCATAGGACCAAAGTTGTAGATCGTAAAAAATCAGTGACTCCTGGTGCTGCCCGTTTCTTGATAGGACCATCGGTTCGGCCACTAGAGCTCAATATATGATTTAGGCAATTAAAGCTGGAAAACCTCGGGTAAATGTGTGGAAATTCAACTTTCTAGAGCTACTTAAGGGTGAAGGAGGCGAGATAGGGGAAAAAGTCATAGGACCAAAGTTGTAGATCGTAAAAAATCAGTGACTCCTGGTGCTGTCCGTTTCTCGATAGGACCATCGGTTCGGCCACTAGAGCTCAATATATGAAATGAAAATAAGAAGGTATTTGTTATATTTAAGGATGAAGGAGGCGAGATAGGGTAAAAAGTCATAGGACCAAAGTTGTAGATCGTAAAAAATCAGTGACTCCTGGTGCTACCCGTTTCTCGATAAGACCATCGGTTCGGCCACTAGAGCTCAATATAGCAGTTACGAAAGCTGCACAAACAGCAACAATGAAGAAAATGTCTAGCGGGTTGTATTAAAAAGGCAAATTTAAAATATTTTAAAATCGTATTTGCATTTTCAAATTCAGAACTTGTTGATACATATGTGACCTAAAGATGATGTGCACCACCCAAATTTCAGCCCTGTAACGTTTAAATTATATACAATCAAAGCTGTAAAACCTCGGGTAAATCTGTGGATTTCAAGAGCTACTTTAGGGTGAAGGAGGCGAGATAGGGGAAAAACTCATAGGACCAAAGTTGAAGATCGTAAAAAATCAGTGACTCCTGGTGCTGCCCGTTTCTCGATAGGACCATCGGTTAGGCCACTAGAGCTCAATATATCATGTCTAAAAAGGACTTTTTTAGCGATTTTTTCAAATGTTTTGGGGGGAGTTTAAATAAAAAATGGCGAGATTTGATGATTTTTTCTGTATTTTATCCTCCATTGGTGATTTGTAACATATATGTTGTAGACAAGATGTGTACCAAATTTAAGCCATGTATGTTTAATATCAAGGCAACTGAATCGGAAAAATCTGGGGGAAATATTCGAAAATTGATAGTTACAGAGCTATCTAAGGGTGATAGAGACGAGATGAAAAAAATTTTTTTGAGGGTCTGTTATCATTTTTGAGAGGGTTATAATTTAAAATTGCGATTAAAAAATATAACCGTCGGTTTAAAGCAATGAGGAAAATACAAGCTAAATTTCATATTCCTAGCTCAACCGGAAGTCATAAGGGGTGTAGGTAGTGTATGAAGGCGACACGGAATCAGTTATATTATTGCTTATTTGTAGCATACAGGCTGTATACATGATGTATGCCAAATTTCAGCCCTCTAAGTATAATATTAAGTCAATTGGAGCTGGAAAACCTAGCGAAACCTTCGAAAATCGAAGGTTTTAGAGCTATCTGAGGGTGAAGGATACCAGATACGGCAAAAAGTCATAGGACCAAAGTTGTAGATCGTGAAAAATCCGTGGCACATGGTGCAGTCCGTTTTTTGATAGGACCATCCGTTCAGCCACTTTATTTATAATGAGTAATATGATTACTTCAGTCATGTAGTTTTGTATTTCGTTAAATACTCATATTAGTATATCATTTGATTGGCTTAGCGGAAGTTTGATAGCTAACTTTTTGTAAAAACATTAACTACACTACTGTTAAATGGCAATGGCGTATTGAGTAGGGTAGTGCCTTAATAAAAAAAAAACTTTAAGCAGTACAGCTGTGTATAACAACAGATATCTCAATAACTGCGGGCGCTAGTCTTTTAAGCGTTTCACGTACTTAAATACTGATTGGTTTACGATAAAAACTATAATCTAGTATATTGCTATCATATATAAATTTTAAACTGGAGGAAAGTGCATGCCAAAATTCAGGTTCCTAGCTATACCTAAATCATACATAAACTGTCCTGAAAATATTCAGGGATCTAGGTAGTACATAAAGGTGACACTGAATGAAATACGTTGAGAAAATCGCTGAGATTTGGCAAATTTCGAAAATTTTTGAACTTTATATCCTTTTAAACATTAGGAACTGGTTATTTTATTATTGATTTGTAACATATATACTGTAACGATGATGTATGCCAAATTTCAGCCTTCTACGTACAATATTAAGTCCATTGGAGCTTGAAAACATTGGGAAGATTTTCGATAATTAAAGTTTCTAGAGCTATCTAAGGCTGAAGGAGACGAGATAGGGCAAAAAGTCACAGGACCAAAGTTGTAGATCGTGAAAAATCCGTGGCACAAGGTGCAGTCCGTTTTTCGATAGTAGCATCCGTTCGGCCACTAGAGCTCAAAATAACGTTTCCTTAAACAAGTTTTTTAGCTATTAAAAAAAATTGAGGAGGTTAAAATAAAAAATGGCGGGTTTCGATAATTTTTCCTGTGGTTTGACCCTCCAAGGAATATACGTACCAAATTTCAAGTCTCTAGCTCATCGGGAAGTATGGTTTGACTTTGTATCCCTATGGGTCAGTGAGTTACACATGCGGTTGTATATAATATTGACTCGCCTTGCGGCTCGCTGGGGGCTCCGCCCCCAGGCCCTCTTAAAGATTTCACCCCAAAGCGGAGGATTTGTATTAAAACTAACAAAACGAATAAACTGTTAACAAATGCTCAGTAAAATTAATTATTACTAGTTTTTGGGGTGAATAGTTTCAATGGGGTTTATGGTAGGGGGTAGGGTAATTATTACTGAAATTATTCATTAAATTTCTGGAAAATCAGATAGGTTTCAATTTCTGAGATATTTTACAAAAACCAATTTATAAAAAGACTAAAGTAAAATGTCCAAACCAATTTTTTCCCAAAAGAATAATATGGGAAATGAGTATGCAGGTTCGCTGACAAGGAAATGTAAAAACTCAAGTTACAAAAACCTATTTATAAAAAGATAAATAAGATAAAACTAAAAATTGAAGTTTTTTCAGTATTCCAGCAGGTAACAACTAAATAAAGATATCTACCAATTTTTATTCAGATTTGTTGAGAAATAAGCGATATATAGAATTTTATTTATTTCCCATAAGGTAAACATTGAGACAAATTACTGGACAGAACAATTATTCACAGTACCAAATTGTTTTTTTCCAATTTAATTCTAATGGTTCAATCCAGGATCTGATGATTTTCATTTTCTATATGTAAAAGACCACAAAACCCCATTTTAAAGGGTTTATCTATCCCCACCTAACCCCTAACCCCACCATCCGATGGTCCGATCAGGCTAGTGTTGGGTAGTTCCTATTCCTCCCTTTTGAATTAGTAAGATTTATAAGAGTGCTATTTTAATAAACAAATTAAATCAAATTAAACTTAAAATCAACATATTACAGTTTTTCCACATCATTTACGTGAGAAATGAGCATGCATGTTTGATGTCATAGAAATGAACGAATTGGGAAATTTAGGCCATTATTCGACTAAACAACAACTAAATTAAGCCACTTAACAAACTTTATTTTAAAAAAAAATTTTTAAAAGAAAAGGTTTTATTATTGCTGATTTATAACATAGCTTGTAAGCGATTTTTGTATTTTTTTGAGGAGGTTAAAATAAAAATGGCGTTTTTTATATTTTTTCCTATATATTGACCAGCCAAGAAATATTCATGCCAAATTTAAAGTTTCTAGCTAATCGGGATGAAATACCTCGATAAAATCGCTGACATTAAAGAATTTTGAAGTTTTTTAACTTTATATGCAACTTTATATAACAAACTGGTTATATTATTCCTGATTTGTAACATATATGCTTTAGAGATCATGTATGCCAAATTTCAGCCCTCTACGTATAACATTCAATCATCTGGAGCTGAAAACCTGGAGGAAATATTAAAATTCAACGAAAGTTTAACTTTTGAGGGCTATTTTAGGGGTTGAAACGGGGTGAATTCTGCACATGACCCCTGATAACCCTAAAGGATCAATCCTACCATCTCATTGTGAAATTTGAGGTCTAGAAGCTAAAAATAAATACTGAAGAATCATCAAAACCCAAAATAAACTGAAAAATGTACATGAATTTTAACTTTAGAGGTCATTTTGGGGGTAAAGGAGTTGAGATAAGGCAAAATACGTAATGAACAAAATTGTAGTAAATATAATTTCAACTAAGTAAATAACCTTTGTTTTTGAACAGAACCTTTATTTTAGCCTCCAGAGGCAAGAATCAAACAGTACTTTCATCGAAATTCAAGTTTTCCCCCATTTCACCCCCTTTTAGGGGGTGAGGGGGGCTGAAATTGTTTGTTTTGAGGATTGTATATTTAGTATGACCACCCAATAAATATTCCCGAAAATTTATACGGGCCTACGTAGTATACCAAGTCAACTCTTGCCGGAAAACCCAGGTAAGATCTACGAAAATTGAAAAATCTAGTTCAATCTAAGGGTGAAGGAGACGAGATAGGACAAAAAGTCGCAGGACCAAAGTTGTAGATCATGAAAAATCCGTGACACGTGGTGCAGTCCGTTTTTCAATAGGACCTCTGGTTTAGCCGCTACAGCCCAAAAACGAAAAGTACTTTTTTCGAACTTTAATTTTCCCCCCTTTTCCCCCCCTTTGGGGGTGGGCCGGGGGTGGAAATGTTTCGTTTTGATAATTTTCCCTGGGATTTGACCACCAAAGGAATATCCGTGCCAAATTTCAAGTCTCTAGCTTATCTGCAAGTAGTTTAGAATTTGTATCTATGGTTGAGTTACACATCCGGTTGTATATATATTAGACTCGCCTTACGGCTCGCTGGGGGCTCCGCCCCCAGGCCCCCATAAGGGGTTTCGCACCAAAGTGGAGATTCTTTGTTTGAAATTCATTATTGGTGATGGTGATTTTATATTTTGATTAGGATTTTTGCGGACATTTGCCATCACTGATTAGTAAAAAACAAGTTTCACGACGTTTCGGGATCTGGAATCTGATCCCGTCTTCAGGTGGAAGAAAACCTAGAACATAACAAGATTAGTAACACAAGCCAGGAAAACCTGGAGAAAAACACAGCTAAAACAGCTTTTTTTGGTTGGCTGTGGGCGCCGCCATTTCCGTTGCCGCCGCCATTTGCTTTCCTCCCACCAGTCTCAGCTCAGTTCTGATTGGGTGTGGACGTGCTCTCTCCTGCCTGGTGATTCTTGATACTTGTGATTCCTGTGTTATTTTGTGTATTGTTTTTCTTTTCAGCTTATTGTTTTAGTGACTGCTTTTACAGTTCTCTGTTTTAGCTGTGTTTTTCTCCAGGTTTTCCTGGCTTGTGTTACTAATCTTGTTATGTTCTAGGTTTTCTTCCACCTGAAGACGGGATCAGATTCCAGATCCCGAAACGTCGTGAAACTTGTTTTTTACTAATCAGTGATGGCAAATGTCCGCAAAAATCCTAATCAAAATACAAAGTGGAGAATTTGTATTGAAAGATCACAAAACGAATAAACTGTTTTATAAATCCTCAGCAATCCCCCCCTGGTTCCCTTAAAGGGTTTCGCCCCAAAGCAGAGAGAGGTTATATTGAAATAAACAAAATGAATAAACTGTTTCCAAATGCTCAGCAAAATTAATTATTACTAGTTTTTGGAGCTGAATAGTTTCAATGGAGTTTATGGTAGGGGGGAATTATTACTGAAATGATTCATTAAATCCGCCCCCAGGCCCCCTTTGCGAGGCTCTCGTTAGAGGGGGGTTTGCATATGATTTGAAATTCTCGTATGAGGTCTTCTGGATACAAGTATCTGTTATTAACGTCATTCTCATGACGGGATCTCACGTAAACACGATCACCTGCCATGAGAATATTGTCAATAGCAGACGATGAAGAATCGCCGCCAAGAGCTTGCCAAGCGAAAGCACAAGCGGAATTCGCCATGCTTTGCGCATTGTTACTGAATTGGTCAAATCGAGGATCACTCTGATTGAATGACCCTCGAGCAATGCAGGAAAAAGCCATCAGCCTAAATAATTTAGCACACTGGTCTTTAACTGTAATAAATATACAAATTGCCAGTAATAAAGACAGCTGGATGAAGCGAGGGTATCATTGAAACTTGTGACATTACCACCAGCGAGAACCTATATTAAAATCTGTTATCAGCAAGTTTTTTACTGAAAATATTTTAGCGATAACATGTTTAATATATTGCTTTATATCTATGGCTAAGGTTTTTAATATTTTTTCCGCAAAATTAGTACATGTATTCATTTTAATTTAACATAAACCGTGCGTGGCATAGTTTTGATGATGATTTTCGAGAAAATCTCTGTTCTTTTAAATTTATAGGAATTTTCATATTACAAACTAGTTATATCATTTGTGAATTCTAACATATATGTTGTAGAGATGATGTATGTCAATTTTCAGCCCTCTACGTATCATATTAAATCTACTGGAACTGAAAAACCTAAGGAAATCGCTGACATTTGGCGAATTTTGAAGATTCTTTTAAATCTTAAGGCATTTTAATGTTACAAACTACTTATATTATTTGTGATTAGTAACATATATGCTGTAGAGATGATGTATGCCAATTTTCAGCCCTCTACATATAATATTAAATCTACTGGAACTGAAAAACCTGGGGAATTCGCTGACATTTGGCGAATTTTGAAGATTCTTTTAAATTTATAGGCATTTTTATATTACAAACTAGTTATATTATTTGTGAATTGTAACATATATGTCGTAGAGATGATGTATGCCACATTTCAGCCCTCTACGTATAATATTAATTCTACTGGAACTGAAAATCCTGGGGAAATCGCTGACATTTAGTGAATTTTGAAGATTCTTTTAAATCTGCAGGCATTTTAATATTACAAACTAGTTATATTATTCGTGATTTGTAACATATATGCTGTAGAGATGATGTATGCCAATTTTCAGCCCTCTACGTATAATATTAAATCTACTGGAACTGAAAAACCTGGGGAAATCGCTGACATTTGGCGAATTTTGAAGATTCTTTTAAATCTGCAGGCATTTTAATATTACAAACTAGTTATATTATTCGTGATTAGTAACATATATGTTGTAGAGATGATGTATGCCAATTTTCAGCCCTCTACGTATGATATTAAAAATACCTGGGGAAATCGCTGACATTTGGCGAATTTTGAAGATTGTTTTAAATTTATAGGCATTTAAATATTGCAAACTAGTTATATTATTTGTGAATTGTAACATATATGTTGCAGAGATGATTTATGCCAATTTTCAGCCCTCTACATATAATATTAAATCTACTGGAGCTGAAAAACCTGAGGAAAATTTCGAAAATTAAAATTTCTAGCGCTATCTAAGGGTGAAGGAGACGAGATAGAGCAAAAAGTCATAGGACCAAAGTTGTAGATCGTGAAAAATCCGTGGCACATGGTGCAGTCCGTTTTTTGATAGGACCATCCGTTCAGCCACTTTATTTATAATGAGTAATATGATTACTTCAGTCATGTAGTTTTGTATTTCGTTAAATACTCATATTAGTATATCATTTGATTGGCTTAGCGGAAGTTTGATAGCTAACTTTTTGTAAAAACATTAACTACACTACTGTTAAATGGCAATGGCGTATTGAGTAGGGTAGTGCCTTAATAAAAAAAAAAACTTTAAGCAGTACAGCTGTGTATAACAACAGATATCTCAATAACTGCGGGCGCTAGTCTTTTAAGCGTTTCACGTACTTAAATACTGATTGGTTTACGATAAAAACTATAATCTAGTATATTGCTATCATATATAAATTTTAAACTGGAGGAAAGTGCATGCCAAAATTCAGGTTCCTAGCTATACCTAAATCATACATAAACTGTCCTGAAAATATTCAGGGATCTAGGTAGTACATAAAGGTGACACTGAATGAAATACGTTGAGAAAATCGCTGAGATTTGGCAAATTTCGAAAATTTTTGAACTTTATATGCTTTTAAACATTAGGAACTGGTTATTTTATTATTGATTTGTAACATATATACTGTAACGATGATGTATGCCAAATTTCAGCCTTCTACGTACAATATTAAGTCCATTGGAGCTTGAAAACATTGGGAAGATTTTCGATAATTAAAGTTTCTAGAGCTATCTAAGGCTGAAGGAGACGAGATAGGGCAAAAAGTCACAGGACCAAAGTTGTAGATCGTGAAAAATCCGTGGCACTTGGTGCAGTCCGTTTTTCGTTCGGACCATCCGTTCGGCCTTTAGAGCTCAAAATAACAGTTTTTAGGACAGCTTTTTTGGGTGTTTATTGATAACTTTTTGAGGGGGTTAATAATTTAAATTGCGATTTTTGATAATTTTACCCTCGGTTTTAACCAATGAGGAAAGTGCATGGAAATTTTCAGGTTCCTATCTCAACTGGAAGTCACATATATACTGTTTGCAAATTTTCAGTGCTCTTGGTAGTATATAAGAAGGCGATACGGAATGATGAACCTCGAGAAAATCGGCAAATTTCACAGATTTTTTAACTCTATAGGTATTTGATTATAAAGAAATAGTTAGATTATTCGTGATTTGTAAAATGTATGCTGCATAGATGATGTGTGCCAAATTTCAGCTACGTATGATATTAAAAAAAAAATGCTACGTCATTTTGACGTCACAGGAGGCGGGGCCTAAATCGCTCGAGAAACAGGCCGCGACTGGAAATGTACCCCCCATTACATTATTAAATCATCAACACGTAATTGGTTTGAAATTAAATTATTTTCCTTAAGACTGACCCCGGAATTGTACCCCCCGGATTTGTACCCCCCGTGGTCAAATTCTTAAGTCTGACCCCGGAATTGTACCCCCCGGATTTGTACCCCCCGTGACCAAATCCTCAAGACCTACCCCGGATTTGTACCCCCCGGATTTGTACCCCCGTGCTCAAATCAATTTTGACCGACCATGGAAATATACCGGGTCAATATTCATTGATGTTGTTGACTTTTTTAATTAGCTGTCGTAAATCAACTGCTGTTCGTAAAATTATTACCTAATATTTTTCTACGAATATGTCTTATTCTACGAAAATCGTACGTTGCATGGGTGACGTATGATTTTTATTCAAGTATTTTTGCAATGAATTAAACTTTAACGAAAGCCAAGTAAAAACGTCGCTTTTTAGTTTCGTTTTTAGAATATTGTAAATACAATTAACATTTTTAACAGATGAATTGGAAAAGAAGTTCAACCTCAGGTGTTTAACGATCAATCTGGAATGTCATTGAACTCTACGTAGAAGGGCGGAAGTACATAACAGTTTTCGTGCCGTATGAGGGTTTCCCGGGAGGCAGGAGGTCAACAAACATTTTCAAACGCTCCTCCCTCTGTAAGTGCAATTTATGGGTTTTGGACGTTTTTACTGGAAACAGTTTACTTCCTTTGATTGACACATGTTCTTCGTGATAGTTAATGAATTTCAACGCACATAACAGTTTTCACGCCGTGTAGGGGTTTCCCGTGAGGCAGGTGTTCAACAAATCTTTTCAAATGCCCTCAGAATTCTTAAGTGGACCTGATGGAATGTACCGTTCCTCCCTCTGTATGTGCAAGTAATGGGTTTTGGACGTTTTCAATGGAAAGAGTTTGCTTTATTTGATTGACACGTGTTCTTCGGATTAGTAAATAACTTAACCACAATTTGTCCCTAGGTACAATGGAGTTGGAAATCCTTTGCTCGCGGAAAAGTATTTCATGCTTTTAAGTGATCTATAATAGTTCAAATTTAGACGCAAAGTTCTCATGAGACTTATGAGCTAATTTTCAGGAAGAAATAAGTCGGGAAATATAGTTATGTTCCTGAATCAATAATAAAATTTAAGGGTATTGCTTTCATTCTTTTACTTAATAAGCCGTTAAGAGCCTGCTGTACTACCCGCCGTATTAGGTTTAAGTCCCTTAAGAAAAATGTTATTTCTCTTGAACTATGCTTGGCTTTGAACTGAAATTACTCTTTTACCTGAAATTGTATGATTATTACTCTTGGTTATGGTTTTTTTATTAATATTTAATAGAGAACTGCGAAGACAAAATTTTGAAATCCGTTCAATTAATAGATAAAATGTACATGTGACTCAAAAACGTGTTATCTACAGATTACTTAGCAGAGAAAATCTAATAACGTAGTAAAATGTAGTAAAACGTAATAAAATTTTGAAGTTGGAAAGTTTAACATTGGCCTTACGAGTTGCCATGATGGCAACGAACTAAACAAGGAAAGTTTAAACAAATAAAGTCATCATAACAGCTATTTGCAAATTACAGTCATCTAGGAAAAATTCAGCGTGAGAGATGAAAATTACTTGGAGTAATAACAATTGCATTTATTATTCATGAATATTTTCGAATTGTTTTTATTTATAGTAATTAGATTAAATTGTAAACATGAAATAATACCGAGCAAGGCTTAGTTCACCAGACTAATTAAATAAGGGCATTAGTGAATTTATTTTGTAAATATTTAATTTATTTGTAAAAAATATGTGCTGTGACTGATACTTCTATATAAATAACTAGCTGATCAACACGGTGTTACCCGTTGAAAAACAGAAAACCTTCCTAGGATTTCAGATTTAATTTTAAGGTGTCCATGACAACTACATGAGCTTCCCTATACGTTAACATTTAAACTTTGATGTATCATAGGGCGTAGCCCTGAGGGAATTTTAAAAAATCCGTTCTTAGTTGGTGCTTATGCCCTGAGAGGAACGTTCATGCAAGGTTTCAAGGTTCTAGGTCGAGTAGTTTGGGCTGTGTGATGATAGGTCAGTGGTATTTGACAAATATACTGTAGATTACAGAAATAAAGCTGATTTTGATTTTATGATATTCATATTGAATGCATTCGTTAATCATTTAAATCAGTAGTCAAGACGCCAACCTCCGGTATATATATTATTTTAGAATATGTTCTAACGGACAACACTGCATTGATCTCTGATCAGTTTTTATCAAACACTCCAAGTACAGAATACC
The DNA here is from genome assembly GCA_035578135.1 of Flexamia atlantica. Lineage (NCBI taxonomy): Eukaryota > Metazoa > Arthropoda > Insecta > Hemiptera > Cicadellidae > Flexamia > Flexamia atlantica. The sequence continues at coordinate 66,891,596 of JAQJVK010000001.1, read as the reverse complement.
CAAAAATAAATATGTTAACGTCCAAAACCCATCAATTGTACTTACAGAGGGAGGAACGGTACATTCCATCAGGTCCACTTAAGAATTCTGAGGGCATTTGAAAATGTTTGTTGACCTCCTGCCTCCCGGGAAACCCTCATACGGCAAGAAAACTGTAATGTATTTCCGCCCTTCTACGTAGAGTTCAATTACATTCCAGATTGATCATTAAACACCTGAGGTTGAACTTATTTTTCAATTCATCTGTTAAAAACTTTAGTTTTATTTACAATACTCTAAAAACGAAACCAAAAAGCGACGTTTTTTACTTGGCTTGCGTTAAATGTTTAATTAATTGCAAAAATACTTGAATAAAAGTCATACGTCACCCATGCAACGTACGATTTTCGTAGAATAAGACGTATTCGTAGAATAATATTAGGTAATAATTTAACGAACAGCCGTTGACTTACGAGAACTAATTAAAAAAGTCAACAACATCAATGAATATTGACCCGGTATATTTCCATGGACGTCAAAATGGATTTGAGCACAGGGGGTACAAATCCGGGGTAGGACTTACGGATACGGCCACGGGGGGTACAAATCCGGGGGGTACAAATCCGGGGGGTACAAATCCGGGGTCAGACTTAAGAATCTGACCACGGGGGGTACAAATCCGGGGGGTACAAATCCGGGGTAGGACTTTAAGATTTGGCCACGGGGGGTACAAATCCGGGGGGTACAAATCCGGGGTTGGACTTAAGAAGCCATGTTTAATTGGATTTATATCAATTATGCAACTGTTCAGCCAACCGTGAGATGTCAGTTGATCAAAATACATAATAATTTATCTGTCCTAAAAGTTCGCGGCCGGATTTGTACCCCCCGTCCTGTGACGTCAAAATGACGTAGGCGTTTTTTGTGGGGGGTACAAATCCGGGGGGTACAATTCCGGCGACCCTTAAATTTAAAGGGCATTTAAATATTGCAAACTAGTTATATTATTTGTGAATTGTAACATATATGTTGCAGAGATGATTTATGCCAATTTTCAGCCCTCTACATATAATATTAAATCTACTGGAGCTGAAAAACCTGAGGAAAATTTCGAAAATTAAAATTTCTAGCGCTATCTAAGGGTGAAGGAGACGAGATAGAGCAAAAAGTCATAGGACCAAAGTTGTAGATCGTGAAAAATCCGTGGCACGTGGTGCAGTCTGTTTTTCAATAGGACCTCTAGTTTAGCCGCTACAGCCCAAAAACGAAAAGTACTTTTTTCGAACTTCAATTTTTCCCCCCCTTTCCCCCCCTTTTGGGTGGTCGGGGGTGGAAATGTATCGTTTTGATAATTTTCCCTGGGGTTTGACCACCAAAGGAATATCCGTGCCAAATTTCAAGTCTCTAGCTTATCTGGAAGTAGTTTAGAATTTGTATCTATGGTTGAGTTACACATCCGGTTGTATATATATTAGAATCGCCTTACGGCTCGCTCGCCAGGCCCCCATAAGGGGTTTCGCACCAAAGTGGAGATTCTTTGTTTGAAATTCATTATTGGTGATGGTGATTTTATATTTTGATTAGGATTTTTGCGGACATTTGCCATCACTGATTAGTAAAAAACAAGTTTCACGACGTTTCGGGATCTGGAATCTGATCCCGTCTTCAGGTGGAAGAAAACCTAGAACATAACAAGATTAGTAACACAAGCCAGGAAAACCTGGAGAAAAACACAGCTAAAACAGCTTTTTTTGGTTGGCTGTGGGCGCCGCCATTTCCGTTGCCGCCGCCATTTGCTTTCCTCCCACCAGTCTCAGCTCAGCTCTGATTGGGTGTGGACGTGCTCTCTCCTGCCTGGTGATTCTTGATACTTGTGATTCCTGTGTTATTTTGTGTATTGTTTTTCTTTTCAGCTTATTGTTTTAGTGACTGCTTTTACAGTTCTCTGTTTTAGCTGTGTTTTTCTCCAGGTTTTCCTGGCTTGTGTTACTAATCTTGTTATGTTCTAGGTTTTCTTCCACCTGAAGACGGGATCAGATTCCAGATCCCGAAACGTCGTGAAACTTGTTTTTTACTAATCAGTGATGGCAAATGTCCGCAAAAATCCTAATCAAAATACAAAGTGGAGAGTTTGTATTGAAAGATCACAAAACGAATAAACTGTTTTATAAATCCTCAGCAATCCCCCCCTGGTTCCCTTAAAGGGTTTCGCCCCAAAGCAGAGAGAGGTTATATTGAAATAAACAAAATGAATAAACTGTTTCCAAATGCTCAGCAAAATTAATTATTACTAGTTTTTGGAGCTGAATAGTTTCAATGGAGTTTATGGTAGGGGGGAATTATTACTGAAATGATTCATTAAATCTCTGGAGAAGCAAATAGGTTGTCTTTGCCCAAGGTCCCCTTGTTTGTCTTTGCCCCAAAGCAGGGGGTGTGTATTGAAAATTCACAAAATTTCGAAAAACTCATTACAGTTCCTCAGCAAAATATATCATTGTAGTGTTTAGGAGGGTAGTTAGTGAGGGGTAGTTAGAGGGTTACTTTAGGGGGGTTTTAGGGGTAAGGGTGAGGTTAATTTTTCGTTGTAAAAAAGGTTTGGTGAAGTCTGGGGGTGGGGGGTGAGGCAAAAGAATTTGTTTAGAAACAACATTGCCTTAATTTGAAGAATGCATAATTTGATTCTTTTTGTAGTCACATTTAGGGGTTGATAGATTTTCAAAATTACGAATGGCTTCGGATGACCATGGAGGTTGACACAGACGAATCCCTTGTCAAAAATTGAGTCTTTCAGTAATGAATAAATTAGCGCAAATACCACGAGTCAAATAGTAAATTTAATTAAAGTTCAGCTTGAGACGACTTTTTAGGGGTATAAATGAGGTAAAAAATGAAAGTTACCCATAATAAACCGGAAAAGTCAAACTGACTATCTCCGTGTCAAAAATTCGGCATCCCTTGCCAAATATAAATTTGACAAAAAATAAAAACCACGAGGAAAATTTAAAATTCAGCGAAAGTTTAACTTTTGAGGACTATTTTAGGGGTTGAAACGGGGTGAATTTTGCGAATGACCCCTGATAAAAATGAAAAATGAAACCAACTTCTCAGTGTAAGAATAGAGGTCTATTAGCTAAAAATAAATATTAAAAAAATCATCAAAACCCGAAATAAACTGAAATTATATAAGAATTTTAAATTAAGTGGTCATTTTGGGGGTGAAGCAGATGAGATAAAGCAAAATATATAATGACAAAAAATGCAGGAAATTTAATTTCAACTGAGTAAATAACCTTTGTTTCTGAACAGGACCTTTATTTTAGCCGCTAGTGGCAAAAAACAAAAAGTACTTTTATCTAAATTCTAGTTTTCCCCCGTTTCACCCCCTCTTGGAGGGTGGAGGGGTTGAAATTGTTTGCTTTGAGAATTTTATGTTTTGAATGACCACCTAATAAATGTTCCTGCAAATTTACAGGGGCCTAAGTAGTATATCAAGTCAACTGGTAGGGAATATCTACGAAAATTGAAAAATATAGAGCAATCTAAGGGTGAAGGAGACGAGATAGGGCAAAAAGTCACAGGACCAAAGTTGTAGATCGTGAAAAATCCGTGGCAAATAGTGCAGTCCGTTTTTCAATAGGACTTCTAGTTTAGTCGCTACAGCCAAAAAACGAAAAGTACTTTTTCGTTATTAAAATTTGCCCTCCTTTTTCCCCCCTTTGGGAGGTTGGGGGTGAAAATGTTTCGTTTTGAGACTTTTCCCTGGGGTTTGACCACCAAAAGGATATTTTTACCAAATTTGAAGTTTATAGCTCATCGGGAAGTTGATTAGAATTTGTATCCCGATGCATGAGTCAGTCAAGAGTTATTTTTTCAATGTTACAAAAAATGGCCAGATTATGTGAAAATGTAATTCCTACGTCCGGTAGAGATTGAACAGAGCTTTAATTTGACACATAAACTTTAGTTTTCCGACCAAAAATAAACGAGAAATCCCGTATACCAATTAACATTGGTTCTTATGGAGTATAAATCCAATATCGCCGCCAACTCCAACCTCCTCTTAAGTGATATCTGAAAAAAAAGAAGTGTGCCTGTCTCCAGACTCCAAAATAATGAAGATATGTAGCTTTATGTAGCTTTATCTAGTCTTTAATCACAACAAAAATGTAGTTATAACTCCTTTTTAGGAAATTCTAAGGCCTGCATTACACTATCAAATATTTTGTAAAAGATCTTTTATAACAGATTTATTTGACCAACCAAAATTTACGATTTTGTTTGGAAAATCAGCTGGCTTGAATTTTGATTGGTCAAATAAATCTTTTATAAAAGATCTTTTATATTTGATAGTATAATGCGGGCCTAGTAGTATAGTATAACTACGGGTAGATATAACTACATTTTTAAAAGGAAAAATGAGGAAAATTAGATTGTAATACAACTAACAAGTGCTGAATTGGATTCATGTGGGATTGGCCGAAGTTAGGGGTTGAAAGAGGTTAAAATTGGCAAATGACTTTGGGTAAAGGAAAACTTAGTAATAAGGCCACGGTCTTCGACCTGGCAACGCCGCTCTTGAAGGGTTTTTTGTGTGCTAAAAACCCTTACAGAGACAGCTGATTTAATGTAAACGAAAATGCCCCCTTTTTGGTCTTTCCCCCAAAGTAGGGGGTGTGTATTGAAAAGTCACAAAATTTCGAATAAGCCCATTACAAATCCTCAGCAAAATATATTATTGTAATGTTTGGAAGGGTGGTTAGTGGGGGATAGTTAGAGGTTTACTTTAAGGGGGGGTTTAGCGGAGGTGGTTTGGTTTAATTTTTCGTTGAGAAAGGGGATTGGTGGAGTCAGGGGGTTAGGGTGTGAGGCAAAAGAATTTGTTTGTAAACAACATTGCCTAAATTTGAAGAATGCTTATAATTTGATGCTTTTTTTGGTCACATTTAGGGTTGACATATTTTAAAAATTACCAGATGAACATGGAGATTGACACATACGAATCCCTCGTCAAAAATTGAGTCTTTCAGTAATTAATAAATTTGCTAAAATACCACGAGTCAAATCGTAAAATTAATTAAAATCCAAATGAGACGACTTTTGTAGGGGTAGAAATGGGGTAAAAATTGCAAATAACCTATAATAAACCAGAAAAGTCAACCTGACCATCTCCGTGTCAATAATTCGGCATCCCTTGCCAACATAAATTTGTCAAAAAATAAAAACTACGAGGAAAATTTAAAATTCGAAAGTTTAACTTTTGAGGACTGTTTTAGGGGTTGAAACGGAGTAAATTTTGCGAATGACCCCTGATAACCCTAAAGGATCAATTTCACTATCTCAGTGTGAAAATAGAGGTCTATAAACTAAAAATAAACATTAAAAAACATCAAACCCCCAAAAAAAACTGTAAATTTCTAAGAATTTTTAATTTAGAGATCATTTTGGGAGTGAAGGAGGTAAGATAAAGGAAAATACATTATGATCAAAATTGTAGGAAATTTAATTTGAACTGAGGAGATAACCTTTGTTTTTGAACAGAACCTTTATCTCAGCCGTTAAAGAAAAAAAAAACGAAAAGTACTTTTATCGAAATTCAAGTTTTCCCCCGTTTTACTCCCTCTTGGGGGGTTAGCGGGTTGAAACTGTTTGTTTTGAGAATTTAATATTTTGAGTGACCACCCAATTTCACTACTTAAGGGTGAAGGAGGCGGGATAGGGGAAGAAGTCATAGGACCAAAGTTGTAGATCGTAAAAAATCAGTGACTCCTGGTGCTGCCCAATTCTTGATAGGACCATCGGTTCGGCCACTAGAGCTCAATATATGATTTAGGCAATTAAAGCTGGAAAACCTCGAGTAAATGTGTGGAAATTCAACTTTCTAGAGCTACTTAAGGGTGAAGGAGGCGAGATAGGGGAAAAAGTCATAGGACCAAAGTTGTAGATCGTAAAAAATCAGTGACTCCTGGTGCTGTCCGTTTCTCGATAGGACCATCGGTTCGGCCACTAGAGCTCAATATATGAAATGAAAATAAGAAGGTATTTGTTATATTTAAGGATGAAGGAGGCGAGATAGGGTAAAAAGTCATAGGACCAAAGTTGTAGATCGTAAAAAATCAGTGACTCCTGGTGCTACCCGTTTCTCGATAAGACCATCGGTTCGGCCACTAGAGCTCAATATAGCAGTTACGAAAGCTGCACAAACAGCAAAAATGAAGAAAATGTCTAGCGGGTTGTATTAAAAAGGCAAATTTAAAATATTTTAAAATCGTATTTGCATTTTCAAATTCAGAACTTGTTGATACATATGTGACCTAAAGATGATGTGCACCACACCAAATTTCAGCCCTGTAACGTTTAAATTATATACAATCAAAGCTGTAAAACCTCGGGTAAATCTGTGGATTTCAAGAGCTACTTTAGGGTGAAGGAGGCGAGATAGGGGAAAAACTCATAGGACCAAAGTTGAAGATCGTAAAAAATCAGTGACTCCTGGTGCTGCCCGTTTCTCGATAGGACCATCGGTTAGGCCACTAGAGCTCAATATATCATGTCTAAAAAGGACTTTTTTAGCGATTTTTTCAAATGTTTTGGGGGGAGTTTAAATAAAAAATGGCGAGATTTGATAATTTTTCCTGTATTTTATCCTCCATTGGTGATTTGTAACATATATGTTGTAGACAAGATGTGTACCAAATTTAAGCCATGTATGTTTAATATCAAGGCAACTGAAGCGGAAAAATCTGGGGGAAATATTCCAAAATTGATAGTTACAGAGCTATCTAAGGGTGAAAGAGACGAGATGAAAAAAATTTTTTTGAGGGTCTGTTATCATTTTTGAGAGGGTTATAATTTAAAATTGCGATTAAAAAATATAACCGTCGGTTTAAAGCAATGAGGAAAATACAAGCTAAATTTCATATTCCTAGCTCAACCGGAAGTCATAAGGGGTGTAGGTAGTGTATGAAGGCGACACGGAATGAAATGCCTCGAGAATATTGTTAAGAATCAGTTATATTATTGCTTATTTGTAGCATACAGGCTGTATACATGATGTGTGCCAAATTTCAGCCCTCTAAGTATAATATTAAGTCAATTGGAGCTGGAAAACCTAGCGAAACCTTCGAAAATCGAAGGTTTTAGAGCTATCTGAGGGTGAAGGATACCAGATACGGCAAAAAGTCATAGGACCAAAGTTGTAGATCGTGAAAAATCCGTGGCACATGGTGCAGTCCGTTTTTTGATAGGACCATCCGTTCAGCCACTTAATTTATAATGAGTAATATGATTACTTCAGTCATGTAGTTTTGTATTTCGTTAAATACTCATATTAGTATATCATTTGATTGGCTTAGCGGAAGTTTGATAGCTAACTTTTTGTAAAAACATTAACTACACTACTGTTAAATGGCAATGGCGTATTGAGTAGGGTAGTGCCTTAATAAAAAAAAAACTTTAAGCAGTACAGCTGTGTATAACAACAGATATCTCAATAACTGCGGGCGCTAGTCTTTTAAGCGTTTCACGTACTTAAATACTGATTGGTTTACGATAAAAACTATAATCTAGTATATTGCTATCATATATAAATTTTAAACTGGAGGAAAGTGCATGCCAAAATTCAGGTTCCTAGCTATACCTAAATCATACATAAACTGTCCTGAAAATATTCAGGGATCTAGGTAGTACATAAAGGTGACACTGAATGAAATACGTTGAGAAAATCGCTGAGATTTGGCAAATTTCGAAAATTTTTGAACTTTATATGCTTTTAAACATTAGGAACTGGTTATTTTATTATTGATTTGTAACATATATACTGTAACGATGATGTATGCCAAATTTCAGCCTTCTACGTACAATATTAAGTCCATTGGAGCTTGAAAACATTGGGAAGATTTTCGATAATTAAAGTTTCTAGAGCTATCTAAGGCTGAAGGAGACGAGATAGGGCAAAAAGTCACAGGACCAAAGTTGTAGATCGTGAAAAATCCGTGGCACTTGGTGCAGTCCGTTTTTCGTTCGGACCATCCGTTCGGCCTTTAGAGCTCAAAATAACAGTTTTTAGGACAGCTTTTTTGGGTGTTTATTGATAACTTTTTGAGGGGGTTAATAATTTAAATTGCGATTTTTGATAATTTTACCCTCGGTTTTAACCAATGAGGAAAGTGCATGGAAATTTTCAGGTTCCTATCTCAACTGGAAGTCACATATATACTGTTTGCAAAATTTCAGTGCTCTTGGTAGTATAAGAAGGCGACACGGAATGATGAACCTCGAGAAAATCGGCAAATTTCACAGATTTTTTAACTCTGTAGGTATTTGATTATAAAGAAATAGTTTATAATTTAATTAAATGTAAAACAATGCGATAATCGCCCAGGCGAATTCTAGTGTGAAAGAAAAGACTTATAAAACTTTGAGAGCCGTTTTCTCAGAATTATGTTTTTACATGTTTTGTCCAACAAAAGCTTGAATAACTATGTAAGTATTAGGCCTACTGTAATAAAATTTTTACCACATCATCATAATACTATTTGAAAGATTCTGGTATATAGGAATCACAATACAATCAGATTTAATATAAAATTTAATAATATTATAAAACCCGTTTTCCCTGTTGTAAAAATGTGATATTGAAAATATGCTCACCACATTATTGTTTTTTGAGTTACCATGGTTTCTATACACCAGTTTTTCCTTTTTATGTATGGAATAAAATGGTAGCTTGGTTTTTGCAATTAGTTGAGTAGTAAAAAAGTTATTCAAAGAAATAAAATATACGAAAAATTGGTAAAAAAACTTAAAAAGGACCGAAACCATGAAATTTTATTTAAATATATCCTTTATTTCACATCAGATCTTCTAATTAGCCAAGTACTCATAAAAGAAAAATACTAAAATCATAAAAAAGTCAAAAATAAAAACGTTGGAGGTAGTCGAGGATCCCCTTAATAATCAAATTAAATCCAATTAAACTTAAAAATAAAAATATTACAGTTTTTCCACATCATTAAATGGTGAAATGAGTTTTTTTTTTGGGTAGGAGGTGGAATGCGTTTACGCACACTGAGGGGCTCGTTGTCCCCTCAGTAGTGTCGGACTCCCACGAGCTCGATGTCCCGTGAGTAGTGGGCACTTGGGGCTGCTGGCCCAATCAAACTTTGACAGGCAGTCAATTTTTTGACAGCTACTTCCGGTCACGTGACCGGAAGTGACGTCATCAGCTGTGACGTAGCTGTGACGTGTATGGGTGGGTATTTAAAGTTTAAATGCCCTGCTGTGCTGGGTATTTAAATTTTAAATGGCCGGAAGTGTGTCAAGGTCTTTTGGGGATGTTTTTAAAAAAGATCTTGCATTTTCGGAAAATCCGAAAATGCAAGATATTTTCTTTTTTTACAAAAGTATTATTTTACAAGTTAGTAAAGTTTGCTCCCAAATTTGAAAAGTAAGTTGTTGTCGGTGCTGAAAGTTCTTGTTTATTTTCATTCTTCTTGTTGTTGTAAGTTGGCAAAAACACATTTTTTTCGTTTTGATTGTTTGTTGCATAAAGTTCTAAAGATAAACCAAACCCAGTGGTTATAAGTTGTTTTAGTTCTTCACTAAAAATTTCCAAATCCTTGTAGGTTGTAAGATTGATAGTGTTGTAGTGAATCCCGCGAATGTTGAGAGACATGACTAGAGTTGTTTACTCGACGAGAGGTGTAGCAGGAATGACTATTGCAAAGCCGGTGCTGCAGGTACCTCCGATGGTAGTGGGGGTAGTGGTGGGGGTAATGGCAGGTGTTTGTTTAATCACTTTGAATTTAATCGTTGCCACAATAGACCGAGTCGATGTTGCAATTCTTCTAGTTTATCCAACCGGTTCTTTTGATATGTTTTGCAACTACATTTACAATAGCTGAAAGAATTATATTTTGTACAAGCTTTTCCGTCAACTTGATCTTCAGGTATTCTAAAACATTTTTCTTTGCAACAATAAGTTATAAGTGTTAGATTATTTCTTTTGGATGACATGTTGGTTGTAGCTTGTCTTAAACAGAACTGAGCCTCTCAACGTTAAAGTTTCGTATTTATGTAAAGTATTCGAATAAAACTATCGAATAAAATAATCGAATAATACTATCGAATAAAATAATCGAATAATACTATCGATTAAAAGTTCAAGGTCATCCGTTTGAGGTTTTAAAAAAATACAACATATCAGTATATAAAAACATATACTGATATGTTGTTTTTTATCTTTTTATTTAAAACATTTTTTTTACAATGTTATTTTTGTGCGATGTGCAGAGTTAGTAGAGTTGTTTCCGCTCATTCCGTGTGACACCAAATATAATGATCCTGGTTGAATTTCCCGCAGATCTTCATTTAGCAGCAACTGGACGAATCGTTTTGGAAGATATACTTGAAACTTTGGTTCATCACCCGGTGTATATGGTGCATCGGATAAAGATGCGACGACTGCGTCTCCATGCGTTGTATCAATTTTCTTCATTTCATGAACAATATAATGTTTCTGTTCTTTTAATTCTGAACATTTCTTGATAATTAGAGTATTTGATTTTGAATGCAAGTTGAATTGTTCAACTAAACATTGGAGAAACTGTTGTGATGCCATCCTTCACAGGAGATGTTGTCTGTTCGGAGTATGGAGTTAGACTGATACTCGGGGTGTGTTGCCTCTTCGTTTATATAACCTTCAGAACCCCCACTACATTCTTCCGTTTGTTGTTGTAAGTAAGCAGCCAAGTGATACGCGTTTTGTAATGCGCATTGAGATTGGTTGTGTTTCGGATTTATTGTAGAAACACAAATATTTCTAGCATCAAAGTGAAATGTTTTGTCCACTTTTATGTTTAAAACTTCTTTGTTTGTGTACTGTCGTATCCAATTCTTTTTTTCCAATCCTCTGGTATATATGTGTGTAAATTGTTTGCAAAAATGAAACATAATTTTGTGTACATTGTTGTACGGTAGGAAACCTTCATACCAATGGATATGATGAAAATTATTTGTTAGCCATCTGTTTGTTATTTTAGCTTTTGACTTTAGTTCATGGACAGAACACGGTGCTTCAAATAAAAACGGGTATGCTACTTGTGTAAGCAAATCCAAAATTACCAATTCTTTTATGATAAATCTATCATCGTTTCCGCGAAATGCTTGAAATTCAATTACACAAGGTTTTGCTGCAATTTCTTCATCCTGTCTGCTCATCATGGTGTCTGCTGATCAACTGTTTTCCACACCACGGTAGGTTAGATATATATATATATAAACCAGGCCGTACAGTTGTAGGCGCGTTAGTGTATGTTTAACGTGGGCACCATCCCCAGTAGGCCTACCCCACGGTTTATTCTTTTGTTAAATTACATTGTAGTTTTAACCTAGCAAAGTTTCTTCTTCTGTATTATTGTTGTTGGTGGTTTCTTCTTCTGTACTGTTGTTGTTGTTGTTGTTGTTGGTTTCTTCTTCTGTAGCCTCCGTTGTAACTTCGGTAAAAGGTTCAAAGTTTCTTAACTGCCTCCACATTTCCACTTCGTGAGGTATTCTATTAAAGATGGATGTATCTATTGGTCCGTATTGTAAAGTGCTTTCTGGTTGTTTTTCGCATGCATCTACCAGATATTCCTTAATAACATAGCTTGAAAATACTAGTTGTTTCATATACCTGGTAATAGGTGATGTTGCATAGTTTAAAATGTAAAATTCTTCACGTGTTAGAAGAATTTTATTTTCAAATTGTGTCGAGTCTCTAATTCTTACTTGTTGTTGACCACGATGTTTAATAATGTCAATTTCATTGTCACAATCCAAAAGTCGAATGTTAGTTTTTCTTCCAAAGAAACTGTTGGCTAAATAACATTCAATAAGATGTAGATGTTTTAAAAAGGAATCCCAAGCATTTTCTGAAAATAAAACCATCTTTGTTCCATGGCTTAGGATTACTGCGGGAGAGTAGTCTAATGATTTTACCAATCCTATCGACACACTTTTACTCATGCAAGATGAAATAGGATAAAAGATGCGAAGGAAAACTTCAGTTAAAATGTTTGGTGGAATATTTTCTTCAAGTTTTCTTTTCTTTCTTACGTTTGTTTTATTATTTTCCAACTTTTTATTTTGTTTTCCAAACTTTAAAAAGTCATCAATTTCCTTTACAATATTTTCTTCAAAATGTTTATCATCATTTTCCAATAAAGGTGCTGTTTCGGAAACGTCTTGTACAACTGATAAAGAACTCATTTTGTTTATAATGCTGTAGACGATGTTACCCATACAACTGTAGACAGTAAACTAAACAATTTTTGTTCCCGCTCCTGCTTTTATAACCGAGTGGTGGGGGTATTTTTTTTTCCTTTTCATTTTACAAAACTGCTTTTACAATTCCTGTTAAAGGTGTATATGTAACAATTTTATCATGTAAAATTAAACAATAAGCAGATGTATCTTTGGGTACATTTTGTTCAAATTCCATTTCTATTTTTATATCTACACTGGAAGATTTTACAGATTCGTTTTGTTTTGAACAATCCACTACAACAATCGGATAGTTAGATTTAAATTGGTTTGGCGTTAATAAAGGTGTGTTTGTTTTTCCATAATATGAATTTTGGAATCTTGCGTACATATCGTACAAAACGCTAAACCTGTCTTTTGTAAAGTTTATGTTGAAGTTGTCGTATGGAAAGAATTGAGAGTTTAGAAACACCTTAAAATTTGTAAGTTTGCAATGATCAAATTCACCAGCATGTTTAGTTATTTCGTTTCTTCTTTTTGTTTGTAATCCAAATATTACATATCTTGCCTTTTCCAAATGAGTAGAAGTTTTTACAGTCCATGTATGACGTTGTGTTTCCGGTAAAACCGGATATTCATGAAACTCCCAACTTCTAAATGGTATTACGATATCACGATCTGATTTTAAAGTTCTTAATAATGAAATTCTATTCTGATCGTTTAACCGTACATGCGGTACTCTCCAAACAATTTTGTCTAATTGCATTTTCCATTCTAAAGTAGCTTCCGTTGTTCCATCAGTTGCTTGAATAATATATTTGTCGTTTGATGATCTTAACAAAACTAATTCTTGTTTTACGTTTATTATTATTTTTCGGTAATCTTCGGCAAAGCCTAAAAGTAATCTTAAAGGAATGTAAAAGTCAAAATTGCCTGAAGTGTTTGGAGTGATTGTACTGGAATCGGGTGCTACCCATCCTGCGGCGGCCAGCATATTTTTTTCACTCGGTGTTAAAGATGCTAATCCTTTTAATGTACTTGTAATTCCCACCTTTTTTGTTGAATCTACTGTAACTCCGGAAATTTCATATCTTATTTCATCAAACAAATATGCCATGGGGTTATTTATGAACGGAACAGTACTTGCAGTGCTTCCATCTCTTTTTGTTACTCTTCCTTCGATATACAAATAACTTTCACATGGAAGTGTATAAATATCCTGTTGTTGTATGGGAATTCTAATTTCATCATTATTATTTAATTTTGATGAAGCGTAAGGGTTGTGCGTATGATATTCCTTTTCCCATAAGGTTTCGTCGAATGTCGGACCCTGCGCTATATCCAATATTTCCATTATTAATAAGTTTTAATCCAATTTCTTCTAGAAAACGAATGTTATCACTTGTTAATCCTTCTATAGCTGAAGTGCTACTGACTTGTTTACCAGTCAGCTCTTTCTTTTTAAATGATAACCCCATTGTTATACGGTTGATTTTATATGTATTCGTATAGTTATAGGTTCGTCTCTAAAATCAATATGATTTCCGTCTTGATCTAGTATGTTCACCACAATGTCTGAAATAAAACTGGTGTTTAACGGTAGGTACACCAAGTTTTGTGGCTTTTCCACAATTTTAAAACCCGGAGCGACCGTTGGATAGAATGTGTGCAATATATGAGTATTTTCACCATCTCTATAAGAACCATGTATAATATTACATGTAATATCTATACTGTTAACTTTCATTATTGTTACAGTTCTAGCACCTGAATGGTTAATATTAGGTTCTAAAATTTTTGTTGTTTTAGGAAATCCTAATAAACTACCAATTGAATGTTCTTTGCTAAAATCTATATAATATTTAGATTTAATTTCAGCTTTCATAGTATTGTTATTTCCTTTTATTGTTATATTATCTTTTCCCATATGATTTTGTATCGCTTCATTTATATCATCAATTTCATATGCTCCAGTGGGTAAACTAAATACTTGTATATCTGAATATTTGTTTGTATTTTTATCTTTTGTTTTGTAATCATGTATTTTGTCATTAACATTTTCAGTAACGTTGGGAATAGAATTATAAGTTGTTATATCTAATAATGCGGCTTCCCATATATTATCTTTTTCCAAACGTAACGCAGGGAAAAGAACACTTCGCAAAGTAGATGAAGTTCCAGTTAATGATACTGTATAGGAAGACATCTTAAAGTTGACTAACGCTTTTTGTTAAAAAATCTAAACATAAATGTCCACAGATTACCGTATCATCAGGTTGCTCTCTTTTATAATTGTATAGTACATTTTTAGCTGTTTTAAAGTAATAATGTAGTTCTTTTGGTGGTGGGAGATTACCAAAACTATCAAAGTAGTAAATAGTTGATTCTAGTTTCTTATAACATACCCAATGAGTGCCTGATCCTTTACTATTATCTAAATTTACTATTCCGGTTTCATTTTTCCATATTTTAACAGGTAATGCATCTTTCATAAACACTCCTCTAAAAAATGGAATTTTTAAACAAGAAACATAAGTAATTAATTCTTTATCTGTTAATTCTTTATTTGGAATTAGTAATTGTTTTTTTCTGTTTAATACACACGATACGGTCTTAGGTATAATCCTCCTCCTTTTTTTATCATTGACCATATTGTTTGTTTCTTTTTATTTTTACCTGCGGTGGATCGTCGTTTTCTTCTTATATTTCCTCCACGTTTCTTTGCAGGTTTTCTTCTCCTTTTTCCACCTCCTTTCTTCTTTCCACCTCCAAACATCGTTTTACCCTTCATTGCTGCTGATACCGCTAAAGCTGCTGCTTTTTCACCGATACTAGCGTCACTGGATGTTACTCTTTGCCAAGCTTTTTCAGCAAGTGCTCTATCCGCTATTGATCTATTTTTAGTATCTGCAAACTTTGAATATGCTATATCGTGTTGTTTGCAGGCTTGATCAAGTTTATTTATTCCAAGATCTCCTCTAGCAAGTCTTTTTTTCAATTTTGTTCCAGGACCACAATATTGATAACCTCCTGGTAAATGTAGTTCTACAGGTAATAAATCGATAGCTTTATTAACTATAGCTCCAACCGGCTTAGTAATAAGAGAAAGTGCTGTTGATGCTATTCCTCTTCCTCTCTTTATAACGTGTCGATTATGACTGATGCGTTGAACTTTCAACATGGTCTTTTATAGTGAAAGGAAATGTCGATACTTGTTTATTTTATAAATGCTTTATAATGAATGATGCACTTATCCTTTGACATTGTTTATTTATAAGTATGTTTGTTTATGGGTAAAATATTTTTTTCCAGTTTTGTGGAAGGATTGTATCTTCTTCATCATCATCATCTTTAGAAGTTCTTAAAGTATCAGTTTCCTTATTTAAAAAATATTTTTCCATAACATTCTTTTTAACCCAATTTAATTTTTGATCAGATTTTATGGGCTTTATTGTGTTATAAATATCATATAATACTACACTTAAGAGTCTTACAATGTAATTTACATTAACAGCATCAGTAAAATTAATAGGGTCTTTTAAGCTAGTCAATCGCAAGTCTTCACAAAAAAAAGACTGCTTATTTAAATCTTTTCTTAGAAAAAGATTATAGTATATGTGTCCCTTCTTATGCATTTGTGCTACTGTAACTACATCATTATCTCTTATTCCTTCTGCAACATTGACTAGTGGTTTCCCTTTGCAATCAAAGCCTTGTTGACCAGTTCTTGATGAAATTTCTTTTAATGCAGGAACTTGTCCAACTGTTGCTACATCAGTTTCATCCAACCCTTTTTTAACATTAGTAATTATTTTTGCATCCGCATTCCATTTGTTATCTTTTAATTTCATTATTTGACTTATTGTAGCTGCATCTGATTTTGCAGTTCCTTCCTTAACGTTAGTTAACACTTTATTTTTGCAATCAATTGACTTAATATCATGTGTAATACAATGATCTGTAACATATTGAAGGTTTACCGCATCTTTCATATCTTTAGGGTCTCCAATATCGTGTATTACAAAGTTGTAAAAGGAAAATTTATCTGTTTTTTCAGGTATGACTGAATGTAAATACTTTTTGGTAACTGAATCTTGATCATTAACAGGATCTGCTATATTGGCTATTCTAAGATCTTTTGCATCATATGCTTTATTATTACTTTTAGGATCATATCTTAAGGTTTGGTTTATGTACCACATTAAATATTCTTTATTTACCGAATCATTCTTATCTATTGGTTTTGGAAGATTTGCAATTCTATAAAAATTAGCGTTATACACTTCATTTTGAAGCTTTAAGCTAGGTAATGTTTCACTTCTTAAAGTTTTAAAATTTACCGCATCATTATCATCTTTTGGATCATTTACAAACTTTAAACGTTTGTTATTTATATCATAATCTCCATCGGATGTTAGTGGTAAACCACCTCTTTTTCCATAAGATCCTGATTTGCTTCCAGTTTCGGAATACCGTCCAAACTTATCCACACTCATGGTTATACTGAATATTTAATCAGTTATACTTGTATTATATATACTCATATTTTTTTTTGCAATTACTCCTCGATTTCGCAGTTCGCCGACCAAAGCTACCCATTCATTTTCTAAACCACTATGTCCGGCTTGTTTAGCTTCATATATCAACTTCATTCTGTCAACCAATTTGTTTATATCGTTGTAGTATATTATATTAGTATCATACAAGTTTTTTAATAATCCTTTTCCTGATAAACTTGATTGATTTGTTTTTCTTCTTTTATGTAAAATATTTATTTCAGCAGAAGATAATGATTTTCTTTTTATGGGTTCCCTTCTTTTTGGTGGGAAAAGTTTAGCAATAATAGTTTTATATTTTTCTGATGCATTTCTATGAACATTGAAATTTTTAGAATAATTTTTCTTATGCGCATTTGTATCCTCCAATATTTGTTTAAAAATGTTTAAATCCTTTTTAGTAAATTTATTAGGTTTCGGCTTAAAAATAAGTTCAAACAATCCTTTTGTACCCTTGTATTGTTTATTATTTATAATAATATTGTCATGTTCGTCTACATCAAGTTTGCTATCTCCAATCATTAGCCCATTTTCTTCTATTCTAGCACCAAAAGTATGATATTTTCGAGTTGGTTGTGCAGAATGTAACATTTTTAATACAAATTGTCTTGCAAGCGGCCCTTTATACGCAATATCCGAGCCCAATTTGCTCAAGTTGGATGGATTAATAGGCTCTTCTTCTTCTTGTTGTTCTTCGCTTGTAGAAAGACCTTCTTTTTCTGTTAAAACATCCGTTTCCTCACCTAGTTCGCTTTCTTCTTCAGTTGTTTCTCCTTGTTGTGTAAAACTTGTATCACTTTCATATTCTTCTTTTTGTTCAAATTTTGAAATGGGTAAAATAGCATCTCCGGAAAAATTAAATGTTGAATGTTTAACATTTTGTCCTAATTGTTTTAATGGCTCAGTAATAGGTTTAAATGTTGATTCCAGAAATTTCTCTCTTTCACTTATTCCTAATCTTAACGCTCTGTTTTTATGTCTAATAGAATCACTAAGTGATTTTATTTCTTTTAATAGCTTTTCCTGATTAACCATGTTTACACCATGAAGAGTTGTACGATAATGTTGTTAATTAATGTATTAAAACAAATTTATCAAAACCTATGCGGTAACGACCATCTGTTATAGCTTTATCTTTCATAATTACCAAAAATCCATATTTTTCCGCCCAAGCTTTTCCACAAAGCTCTTTGAATTTATCAAATGACATATCAGCATTTACATGATCGTTGTATATATGTTTTAGGTTTGTATCGTCTTGTTTGAATAAAACTAAAATATTTGCATTGTCTCTAATTAGTTGTTTTGGAATTTTGCTATATGTTTGTCCGATATATATGCTATCAATATTATTATGTCTTCCCATGGCAAAATAGTTTCTAATAGTATCATGATTTTCACTAGATACATCATCAAATACAAATACAGAATACGGCTTAGCCTGGTCTGGTTGCATAACACTGTCACTAGCATTAAATTTGTAATAGTTAACATCGGGCACATCAGTCAGGATCTTTTCCAACAATTGATACTTTGGTTGATGTAAGGACTTTGAAAAAATATATAGGTTATTAAATCGCAATCCTTTTGTGTTTGTAATTAAGTTAAACACAACGTTAGTTTTGCCACAGTTTGAAGGACCGCTGACTATACATCGTACAGTGTTTTCCGTGTTTACCATTGTTGATTTTAACGTTATCTACGGTTAAATCATCAATGTTATTAATATTAAATTTATCTTTATGGTGAACAATCTCCATCTTATTCAAAGGCAAAAGAGTAAATAAGTTGATTTAAAACTAAATCAAATCTTTTATAGGTATCCACGAATCTTCAGTTTTATCAAACCCCAACCAACGTACTTTAACTTGGTCTTTTTTCCTTTGCAACACCTTTTCAACAAGATAAACATCGCCTACTGTTGACTTTAACAATTCATGTCCGTAAAAACCGCCTTGTAACAAATTTCCTTTGTTATCTTTTAAAATATGTTTCCGGTACAGTAGGTTGTACTTTATACACTGTAAAAACTTCGTTTGTCCAATTGGGCAGGTATTTTTTAGTAAACACTCCTTTGTATTTACTAATTCGAACTTTATCATTTACATTAAATTTTCTTGGTTTTCTTTGTTCCGCTTTTGGCTGTGTATTTTTTTTAATTCGTTGTAAAACTAGTTTAGCGTTTTTCTTATTCACTTTGTTAGGTGCCATACCGATAGTTCTATGAAACTTGTTGTTGTAATCGCTTATTAATTTTGGTAAGATATCAACCCATACGTAAGAACCTCTTTTCGAAAACATTTTATACATTGCACCTTTTAAGGTTCTATTAAATCTTTCAATTATAGCTGCCTTTTTCTCAGAATTTGTGGAATAATGATTTATGTTATATTTTTTCATTAACAAGGCAAAAGGTTTATTAAAAAATTCTTTCCCATCATCAGTTTGTAAATGTTTAATTTTATTTTTATCTCTTTTTATAGCTACTTCCATAGCTTTTGTTATGCTGTTACCAGTTTTGTCTTTTAATGGCAAAGCATCTGCAACTTTAGTAAAACAATTAATAATCGTAAGTATGTATTTAAATCCTTTATTTATTTTACTATGCGGTTTCATTTCAATTAAATCTGCTTGATATAAATCATTTATTCCTTTTACAACAGTATTTCGTCGTGGAAACTTTATTCTTGCAGGTTTATGAAGTTCATTAACAATCTTTTCCTTTAAGTCTGTCATGATGATTTTACTAACAAAGTCAAGTTAGTATTGAGTGTTTCTTTTTCTGCATCCGCTTTTATAGTTGAAGGTCATTTCAACATATTTTTTAAAAAAAGGGGAAATCACAGCGAGCATGCTGTGATTTCCCCTTTTTTTCTTTTTTCTTTTTTATTTTTTTCTTTTTTTCTTTTTTATTTTTTTTCTTTTTTTCTTTTTCTTTTTACTCATTGATAGGATTGAGAGAGTAGTGGCCGAATGGTAGAGTGTGAATTTTGTCTGGAAGAATGTGTCGTTTGTCATCATTGGAGCAGAGTGCTTTTTTCACTTCTGTTACGCTGTACAGTTGATGGTTGAAACTTCTGATGGTGTTGAATTTTGCAGTTATAGTCGTTTCTTCAAATAAGCATTGCTTGTAGTGTTCAAAATTTACATTCTTCTTAAGATACAAACGTTTTACTCCCTTAGCTTTTTTAATAATATTGTTTTCTTCTTTATGTAATTGTAGTGAATACAATTTTGACATTAGTGCAATAAGTTCTTTCAGTAAAATTCCATTTGCTTCGTCTTTAAATTTTCCAAGTTTCTTTTTGTTCCGATCATTGTCATAATTTAAATGATCTTTTGGATAGTCACTAAAATCAAATTCATTTTTGTGAACAAATGTTCGAAGATCTAAATACATATCTTCAGTAAGAATCCAGTAGATGAAAGCGTCCGTGTCCATGTAGGCGATTCCGATGTTATCTCTACCGTAGAAGGCAACCATTTTGTTGTAGTGGAAATCATACATGTGGGTTTTGGAAATATCCAAAATTGACATTCCAACGTACAACGGACGATCCATTTTCACGCTTGTCTTCTTCATAGATACTGCTACAAGGTTTTCATTGATGATAACGGATGTTCCAAAGTTTGGTTTTTGTACAAGTTTTTCTAGTTTTATAGGATCTGTAACTAATTTAACATTTTTGTGTTTTCTTTTGTTTTCCAATGTTTTTCCAAATATCGCATTATTCATTAATTTAAAAAAATCCTTTTGAAATGTTGATGTTGCAGCTGCTCTTCTTCTGGTGTTTGAATTAATGTACGGTTTTAACCAGCATGATTGGGAAAATTTTAAAACTCTATGAATTTTGGTTATACGTAAACCCAATTGGAGTGCTTGTTGAACAACCCAAAAGTGAGCTACGTATCTTTGTTTATTTTCAAGAGTCATCATTAATTTTGGATGTTTGCCAATTGGTGAAACTTGTGTTTTTGCAAGGAGCGGAAGATCGTAATGAAGATCGTGCAAGTGTTCTGGATATTCAAAGTCACAGTCCAATATGTATCCGGTGTCTCCGTCTTTTGAAATTTGTGAAATATCACCAATAGAGTCTGGATTAACCCATTCAAAGTTTCCAAAAGGAAGTGGATTAGACATGGCCCATCCGTATAAATTGTTGGCATCGAAATATCCTAAGAACACTGATGGTTTTTCTTTATCGTAGTTTGGAAGATATTTGTTGTTAGCTTTAACATGTCTAGTAACACTTTGGGTCAATCCACCTCTAACGCCCGATTCGATCATCAACACCATGTCAATATCGGTTAATAATTGAAGATTGCACTTTGTTTCTTTTAGCATAGCTTGCCAAGCTAGTCCTGGAGAAGTATAAGAATGAAGAGGGTCTAATCCGTAGGCTTCAAAGCAGGTGTTTCTAAATTCTTCCATCACATCGCAGAGAAGGGTCACATCAAGTTTTACATAAAAGTCAGAATAATCTCCCAGAGTGTTCATTTCCAATTCGTCCCAAACTCTGCATGCGTGTTGATAGTCTTCAGGTGAAATGTCCGAATCGGTAAGTTTACTTTTAAATGCTTCTGGTGGAGGAAGTGATGTTTCTTGAAATTTATGTAGTCCATCGATGTAATCATACGGGAAAACTCCTTTCCGAAGAACCAAATCCATTTTTTCTGCAGGTACAATTTTGCTTGTTTCTATTAAATTTTGTCTTCTTAAATTTTCAGAAAGTTTCATAAGACTGGAAGGCATAAATCTAAAAGAATCAACAAATCTAAGTTTAATTTTGCCCACCTTTTTTGAAAAGCTTATAAAGTTTTCCATAGTTTGTGCCAAAACATCTATTTCACCGTTGTCTCTTGCTAATTCAGGAATGATAAAATGTCCATCGTATCCACTAAGATTGTGAAAAACCACAGGAATAAAAGATGGTAGTTTGTAGTTGATGTTACATTCGTTGCAAGCTGCACCTCTGTAGGCTCCTGTCAGATGGTCATGGTCGCGAACTTTAACTTTAGTTTCTGTAAATTGATTGTTACATAAATAGCATGTTGTTGCTGAATCATAAAGATGAAGTTCTTCCGGCGTCATAGGTGACATAGGAACCACATTGCTATACAATGCTTCCACTTTCCCAGCGATGTTGTATAAATCATCAACAAAGTATCGAGCTGCTTCTTCTCCACGATAGATCTTCGGTGTAGATGTCAAACCATATTCTTGAAGATGTTCTTCAGACAGAGTGGATTTTACTATTAAACAATAGCTGTTTGGTTTGTGAAGTTGATACTTTGTTCTGCTTGTAATTTGCTCTCCTTCTTCTTGTTAAAGTGGAAGCAATGAAGATTCAAAATCCGCATACATTACAACTGGAATTCTGTATTGTTGGATAACTTTGTCAAATTTTACTTGCGATCTGCTAGGGTGTGGTAATTTAATTCTTACTTCATAGTTTCCACTGCATAATTTTTGATGTTCCATCAACCATTCTGAACCACCTCTTCTTATTGGTTTGTTTACAAAACAAAAACATCTTTTACAAGTGGTTTTTTCTTCTTTATGTTTTGATAACTGTTTGCAAACTAGAGCTTCGAAATCTTTAATATTTACATAATGTGAAATATCACCTTTTGTTATTAATAATAAATCGGTATGATCTCTGCGTTCGGTGGGTGTTATACGTAAGGGGTAGACATTGTTGGATGAATCTAAGCCAAAAATGTTTACAGATGCAAAAGGATTTTTCTTTTCAAATTTTGATATGTCTTGAATTGCAACAGGATAAGTCATGCCTTGAAAGTTATACTTATAGCAAACCTCATCGTATGCTCTACTCGGTCGTTCCACATGATCTGTTACAAATTTTGCAAGCATTGCATACTTGAAACATTCAGCATCTTCATTTTGTACGTTTACACAAGATTTGGTTACGCGAATCTTCTTTGGCAAAACAATATAACTACTACCTCTCATTCCATATCCATGTTTATGAACTCTTACATCTAAGCTTGTTATACTTAACAAACTCCATCCAGAACCTCTTCCTTCATGTTCTTGTAATTTTGTTAAAAGTTCTTCAAAACAATCATCCACAATTGAGCTTATATCTGACGCAAACATGATGGTTTTGTTTTTAGTTAAAAATCCTCTTGGTGATGTTTCATTCTGAACATTTGTAAATACTGTATCTAATAATATTCCAAACTTTATAAAATTTAATCTTCTTAGTTCATTGTTCAACGTTTCTGTTACTAATGTTTTTGCTTTTGAAATAAACTGTGCAAGTTGCAATTGAGCATTGTCAATCTTAAAATGAGTTACTACACTACCTGGTAAGGCTCGGGCGTATAATTCTACATCCAAAGATGGTCCGGGTGCGTATTGAATAACACTTGGTCTTGAATTTAGTTGTTGTTGTACGGTAGCAAGTATTTGATCTAATTCTTCCAAATATTCTTCTTCTTCTGCATTGTTATTTGTTTCTTGGTTTGTTTCTTGGTTTGTTTCGTTGTTATGGTAAACTTCTTTGTGTATTTGTAGTAAGTTTTCATTTTCAAAAGATTCTTCGCAACTAATGCAGTAATACATGACGTAGGTGTGCTCTCCACAAAAGTTGCAGTAATAATAAAAACCACTCTTAAACTACCCCTATTTATAGACTACCCCCACCACTTTTTCTGTATTAAACATAAAAAGTGTTAATAACAGTTAAATTTCTTATATTTCAAAACTCCTAAGTGTCAAGGTCAAATAATGCAAGTTTAAAAAACATCTAAGTGTCAAATAATGCAGGGATTAAAAAAAATCTAAGTGTCAAGGTCAAATAATGGAAGTTTTAAAAAAAATCTAAGTGACAAGGTCAAATAATGGAAGTTTTAAAAAAATCTAAGTCTCAAGGTCAAATAATGGAAGTTTTAAAAAAGTCTAAGTGCCAAGGTCAAATAATTTAAGTTCAAAATAATACATATTATGCGTCGTAAGTGTGATCATCATTGCTGTTGTTTAAATATGTTATTTCCAAATCGTTATCGCTTTCATCTTCCTCCATGTCCGATGCCGGAAACAAACGTCGCCGAACAAGAGCATGTATATATTGTACTGGATCATAGTTAATTGTTACAACATGTGTTAACCTTTCTTCGCCTTTTCTTCGCCTGTTGCTACTGGTACTTCCAAAATATTTTCTTCATCAGTTGTAGCATCAGACGTAGCATCAGATGTAACATCGGATGTAGCATCAGATGTATCTTCTACTGGAATCAAACTATTTTCAAAAATACTTTCGTCATCCGTTAAATCTTCTGGTTCAACCATTTTATATATTTTTTCACAAATTGTACATCCAAAAGGAAAATTGTTGTCTGTTGGAGGCATTATAAAAGAAACTTGATATTGTAAAATAAATGTTGAAGCAAATGTTTGAAAATTTTTCTAAGTCCGAAAGTATTAATTATTAGGAAGTTTTACAAGTCCCATGTAAAGTAAAATAAAGAAAGAAGTGTTGTTGCCTGTTTAAACAGTTGCAAAAGAATGATAGGTTTGAAAATTTTTCAAAGTCCTAAAATATTAAATATGGAGAAGTTTTAACACTTAAAATTTTTACAAATCCAATGTAAAGTAAAGAAAGAAATGTTGTTGCCTGTTGGAACAATGGCAAAAGAATGATGGAAACCAAACCCGCAGCAAGGGTCCTGTGGTTTGGGAGGGGGTAAGCGAGGAGGGGGGATGACCTCAAGCCGAGTTGGGGTCCAGGATCTGCGCGTGTGGTTCGGCATCAGTTGCTCGCTAGACAGTGAGGTGGTAACATGTTCAGAAGGCGCCCTGAACATTTTATCATTTTTGCTGTTTGGTGAAAATATCTTGGTGTTATTTGTATAATAACATCTTGACGTAGGACTGATTAATTTTAAGGCATGGTAGTTGTTTGTGCTTGTAGATACCCTAGGGTTTGTAGTTTGTTTTTAATTTGCTGGTTTGGTAGTTAGTATTATTTTAAAATCTTTCTTTTACTTACAATATATTTCTGCTTAGAATGTTTAAATTTAAAGAGTAGTTGTTAATGATTCATTCTAGCTCAGGGCGTACGAGGCGTACGAGGCGTACGAGGCGTATGAGACGTATGAGTGCAAAGTCCAAGGTCATCGCTACGTCATTATTTCTCGCGCGCGCCACGAGCGCAAAGTCCAAGGTAATAATAATAATAATAATAATAATAATAATAATTCTTTTATTGCCATAATACAATTATTTACAACTGTGTAGCAAAGGTCAAGAAAAAAAAAACATTGGTTCACATTGAAGGAAATGCGATAAAACAAAGACTTAATCTCCTCCAGAGCCCAACGCCACCATGCTGGACAACCTGGATCTCGCCCCAGGACGCCCCCAAGAGCAGAGGAACCCCTACCATGAGCGAACCATAAACTCACCCACGGTGTAGAACTCCCCCTGAACCAGAAACCGCCTAAGACTAGCTCTGAATCTCTTCCAATCTCTCTCCCTCCGAATACCGTCAGGGAGATTGTTCAAGAATTTCGCACCTGCTTGGGAAGGCAGGTTCATTGCGGTTCTGGACCTATTTTGTGATAGCCTGTACACATCTCTACCCCGTGTTGGGTAGTCATGAACTTGTGCACCTTGGAGAGGTGAACACTTCAGTTTGCAGAAAGAAATGATTTCAAATATGTACAGGCTAGCCAGAGTTAGAATTCCCATCTCCCTGAAGATATTCCTGCATGACTCTCTGTGCTGCAGCTTTGCCATTATCCGAACGGCTTTCTTTTGAAGACGGAACAACCTGAGGAAGTCCGCTTCCGCGCACCCACCCCATATAGCGATGCCATATGACAAGTGAGGATACACCAAGCCGAAATACGCCATTCTAAGCACGTGATCGGGGCTATACCTAGATAGAATTCTCAAGGCGTAAACCCCGGAAGATGCCTTGGTGCAGATGCCATCAATATGGTAGTGCCACGAGAGTCCACGGTCAAGAGTGATTCCAAGGAACTTCGTGGCATCGACGCGCTCAATGACGGTGTCATCGATCATGACAGTTACATCAGTTTCAGAAACCTCACGCCTTGAATAGCATATCCAATTGGTTTTTTGTGGGTTGATTTTCAAGTTGTTTTTGGAAAAATACTGAACGCAAGAATTCAGCTGAATGAATGTTTCAATTTCCAGATTTGGACCAGATTTTGCGCTGCAGCAGAGAGTCGTATCATCTGCGTATTGAACTAATTTGCCAGATCCCATCGCAGATGGAAGATTGTTAACGTAAATCAAAAAAAGAAGAGGCCCGAGTATTGATCCCTGCGGGACACCATACCTCTGTACAATGTTTTTCGAAAATTGATTGGCGATCTGGACTTTTTGTGATCTGTTTGCAAGGTATGACTGGATCCACATTTGAGGGATTCCACGGACTCCGTAGTGGTACAGCTTCGAAACCAAACGACAGTGATCAACACAGTCAAACGCTTTCGATAGGTCAAGAAAGACGCTTATTGTTCTGTGCTGCCTGTCTAGGTTTTCAACTATTTCAGTGACAAGACTGTTGATTGCATCCGTTGTCGACATACCTTGCCTAAAGCCAAATTGGTCCTTGAAGAGGATGTTGTGAATTTGAAGAAATTGAGTCAAACGGTTCAAGAAAAGTTTTTCAAAAATTTTGCTAAAGACTGGAAGGATCGAGATTGGACGATAGTTGCTTGCCAAGTGCGGGTCTCCCTTTTTAAAAATCGGGATGATTTTCGAGTGTTTCAGGTCAGTGGGAAACACTCCGCTCTCAAATGAAATGTTTACTAGGTTTGTCAACGGGCTTAGCAGGTGGTGAAAGCACTGCTTAATAAGCCACACTGACACTCCATTGACATCTGTTGATGTTTTGCCAGGCAGCCTCCTTATGACATCCGCCACCTCTTCCTCCGTTGTGGGGGTCAGGACCATGGACGCCAAGGGACTGTCAATGCCATCGAATCCCTCGGCATGTTGTGCGACCTCGGCAATTCCGGGGTCCGCAACCTCACTGAAGAACTTATTGAAAAGCTCTGCAACTTCCAAGGGTTCTTTAAATTCAACATCATTGATTTTGAGCTGGATATTTTTTGGAGGGTTTTTTGACTTAAGATTGTTGATAACATTCCAGGCTGTTTTAGAAATGTTGTTGCTTTCTTTGAGTTTTTTATTGATGTCATATGATTTTGCGGCACGAATGAGCTTTTTGTAAATTCTTTTGTAGTCACGGAAAAAGGAATTGAAATGTTCACAATTTGAGATTCTAGCTGTGACGGCATGCTGTTTTAGTTTTTCTCTGGACACCAACAGACCTTGGGTAATCCAGGAGCTTTTCTTTTGAAGAGTTGTTTTTTTTACAATTTTAAAAGGGCAACACAAATCGAGGATGAAAGTAAACTGCTGATGAAAAGCATGAAAGCGACATCAGCTGATGCGCATTGATTGAGAAAATCCCAATTTACATACCGCAGTTGGCTGTTTAGACTATTTACGGCCGCTTTGTCTACGACTCTAGCCCTTGTTTTTTGGGGAGGGCAAGGTTCTTGGGGACAGTCAGAGAAAGTGACAATCTGGGCGTCATGGTCGGAGATGGCAGTTACAACAACGGAGGCTGCAAATTGTGAGCTGTTTGTCACAACGTTGTCAATGGCACTGGAAGAGGTTGCTGTGACACGCGTAGGCGAGTCTATGGCCCACTTTAATCCAAAAGATGACAATAGATCCCGAAATCTTTTCGTTTCGGGTTTATTTGTGTCAAGGACATTGATGTTAAAGTCACCGATAATCACAAATGTTGATGAATTGGCCATTAATTCCTTGAGCAGCCTCCCCAGACGCCCAAAAAACGAGTTTAAATCGCCGTCAGGAGATCTGTAGAGGCCAAACAACGAGTACTTCTTTCTGTTTGGCAAAGTTATGTGAACACCGGCGACTTCGAACTCCCTGTCCACACAATAATTTATGGGCATCGATCTAAAGACAATGGGCGCCCTGACGAACAGGGCGACACCCCCCATCTTAAATTGAGTTCGTTCAAATGAAGATGCCAGTTCATAATTTGGAATTTTGAAAAACTGAATTGAATCTTTATTGTAAGCGTGGTCAGACACAACAAACACATCTGGCTCCAGTTCGTTGCAAAGCAGTTCAATCTGGAGAGACTTGTTTGCTGCTGTCTGAACATTTTGGTGGACTATTTTGAAACTTTTATCGTTGGGTTGGGAGGAGTGACACCCCGATTCGCCAAATGCTGCTCTTGGGGGAATCCCGCTGTGCCTAAAAAACATTTTGAGCTGGAGTATTAACTGAAGAACTATTATCTAAGTGGACTGTAGAACTTTTTGTTGGTCCAGGGCGATGATTGGAACTTTCTCTTGGAGAAGTTGTTGCAGGGGTCTGGGTTGTAGCTGCAGTCGCCTTGACGGCCTCCGCATATGTGTCAAAGGCAGGGATGATAGGTGCAGCGAAGTCTCCGGATTCAATCACTGTCGTTGGTTGCATAGAGGAAGTAGTTTGCCTCTCAGCACCAACGATTGTTTGTAGGCACTCAATAATCTGGTTAGCAAATATTCGTTTGCCACGCCAAGAAAGGTGTTGGCCGTGTCTAGTAAAGTGCTGACGGGAGATCTTGTTGATGTCGGTCATCATAACGTGGCAGTGGCGTTTTGCGACTTCCTCGATGTACGCATTCGCTAGACAAATATCTTCATTTATCTTACCTCCAGGCTTAAGGTCATGTCTGTGTGGTATTGTGGAAAGCACCACATGTCTGCCTCGTAGGTCCATCAGCACGCGCTCGAGGTCTCGGTAGATGGCAGCCTCGTTACCAACCGACAGATCATTTGAACCCGCAACAATAACAACGCAATCGGGTGTCTTGCCATTTGGAGTTGGGGCAATACTGATAAGTTTAGCTGATGGTTTGCAAAACCCTGAGAAGCTGCAGCCTTTGTGAACCATTTCCCCGCACAAGGTAGCTAAGCCGCGGGCATGACTGTCACCATAGACTTCTATGGAGGAGAGAGGAAGAACTACTTGATTTTGATTTTTTTTTTGTATTTTCCTTTCTTTGTGTACATTTATTAGTCTTATTCCTTTTCCTTCTCTTGTCATTTTCTTTTACAACCGAACTTAGGGTTGGCTTGGGTACATCTTGGGACACTGTCGGGGACTCAGAACATTTTTGAGAAATAATTTTCCTTTGTTTTTTGCTCGTCACGGTAGTCCATTTTCCTGTTTCATTGGTGTTCTTGTAAGTTTTGATTTCATTTCTTAAAGTTTCAACTTCAGCTTGCAAAACCTGAATAGTAGTTTCCATGGACAATATGCATTCCTTATACTCGTTAACAACGTCGGGAGGAGCAACCCAAGGCTCGCACTGAACTGACGAGTTTTTGGTTTTCGTCAAGGGAGTTTGTTCTTTATCTGAGTCGATGGGAGACTCGTACTGAACTCCCGATTCCACATACAACGGACGGGAATCTTCCTCCTGAATCCGTAACATTTCTAAATCGATTGCTCTATCAGTTAGAGCTTTGATAGTGCGCTCTTGTTTCAGTATTGCTTGCCTTAGGGCTATGATTTCCTCCTCTAGAGTGCTTGAATCAGGGAAAGCAGACGTGATGTGCGGGCCATTCTACGTCATTCTACGCCATTCTAGGTCATCGCTACGTCATTATTTCTCGCGCGCGCCACGAGCGCAAAGTCCAAGGTCATCGCTACGTCATTATTTCTCACGCGCGCCACGAGCGCAAAGTCCAAGGTCATCGCTACGTCATTATTTCTCGCGCGCGCCACCACCGTTGCGCCGTTCGCTCGGCTCGAGCGCGCCGGACGGTTTCAGCCAGTTTTTCAGCCAGTTTCGGACTTGTAAATTTTTCAATAAATGCAGTTTGGACTTAGAAAATTTTCACTCAGTTTAGGACTTGTAAATTTTTCAATAAATGCTGTTTGGACTTAGAAAATTTTCGCTCAGTTTAGGACTTGTAAATTTTTCAGTAAATACTGTTTGTACTTAGAATATTTTTGCTCAGTTTAAGACTTGTAAATTTTCAATAAATATATCTTGAGACTTTGAAAATTGTTGAGAGTCAACGTTTTTAGACTTGTAAAATTTTTCGAAAAAATACTTTTCGGACTTTGAAAATTTTCAGTAGTCAACATTTTTGGACTTGTAAAATTTTTCAAAAAATACTTTTCGGGGACGTGACGTGATCGTGAGGTTCCAGTGGCCGGATCGGCACACTGAGGCTGTTATAGGGATTGTTCCCTCTTCAGCCTTGGACAGGTGGGTTAGGGTAGCGCACAGCTGCAGGACTTAGTAGTTCAATACGAGAATAGTTCAATACGAATGCCTGCAGCTGTGCTGTTGGTTGGTTGGTGATGGTTGGGTGTGGATTTCGGTGGGGTTAGTGTGGGTTGGGCAGTGGTGAGTTGTGGTCGAGTTTCACTGTGAGTCGTTTTGTCTGGTGATGACGGGTGGTTCGTTGAGAGTGTGGATGGGGCGTTGCAGCAGGGCTTTGCAGTTTAATACGAGATTAAGTTACATACGAATGCCTGCTGCTACGCTGGTGGTGTGTTTCGGACGTTTTGTGTGGTTCTTGCGTGAGGTGCAGTGATGTGGTGTTAGTCGGGGAGTGGCGTCTTTCAAGGTGGGTGATGGTGGGTGGGTTGGTCAGGGTAGGGTCAGGGTAGGGTCGCTTCCAAAAAATTTTGGTACGGTCGCAGGCCTACGGCCTGTACCGTACTCCGGTGGTTTTGGTCTGGAGGGTTATGGTAGGGGTTGGGGCAGTTGGGGTGGTTGGGGTGGGGGTGGGTTGTCGAGGGCTACGAGGTGGTGAAGGGTCAGGCTGGGTCGGTTAGTGAAGTAGGGTTGAAAGAAAGGCTGCAGGATGTCTGAGGAGCGGGCTCGGTCGAGGTATTTGGAGTTGAGGTGGGTGAGGAAGTCTCGGAGGGGAGGAACAGTGTGGGCGTCGTAGGCAGTTTGGTTTCGGGTCCAGGGAGGGAGATGGGCTGCCAGCCGAAGGGCACGCCTTTCGGTGGCTTCAAAGCTGGAAATGAAGTGATCTGGGGCGGAGAGCAGGAGAGGATGGGCGAAGGTGAGCACGGGACGGACGACGGAGGTGTAAATCCGTGAGAGGGTCGTTTGGGAGCAGGGACGGTGGCGGTTGTTCAGGATACTCATGGCTTTGAGGCGGGATGTGGCTCGTTTTTTGGTTTGACGGAGGTGTGGGAGGAAGGAGAGTTTAGAGTCGAGTGTGACCCCGAGGTAAGTGCAGGATTTTTTCAGAGGAATGCGGACTCGGTTGAGAAGGATGGGATCGGAGTTGATGCGGGCGAAGCGACGCGCATGGAAGTTGAAGAAGCAGAGTTGGGTTTTGGAAGTGTTGAGGGAAATGCGCCAGTGGTTGCAGTAGGAAAGGTAGTCGGTCAGTGTTTGCGTCATTTTGCGGATGAGGTTGTCCTGTCGTCTGTCTGACACCCAGAATGCGGTATCGTCAGCGAACTGAGCGAGACCGCACGAGGTGTCTGTGGGAGTGCGTGGAACGGGGGCAGGCAGGTCGCGGACGTAGATGAGGTAGAGAAGAGGAGAGATGGCGGAGCCTTGGGGGACGCCGGCTTCCAGGGTGAAGGGGGAGGATAGGGAGCCACGGAAACGCACCTGAGCGGTCCGTCCGTCGAGGAAGTGGGAGATCCATCGGATGACGTGGAGGGGCAGTTGGAGGTGGAGGAGTTTGGACCGGAGGCCATTGTGCCAAACGGTGTCGAAGGCCTTCTGGACATCCATGAGGGCTAGGATTGTTGGGCGGTGGAGGGAGTTGTTTGTTTGGAGGCATGTGACGACCCGCAGAAGCTGGTCGTACATGTTGACTCCGGGACGAAAGCCGGCTTGGGTGAGTGGAAGGAGATTGAGAGAGTTGAGGTGGGTGTGGAGCCTTGAGGTCAGGACTTTTTCAAAGAGTTTCGAAAGGGTGGAGGTGAGACTGATTGGGCGATAGTTGCTTGGGTTTCGGGGATCCTTGTGGGGCTTGGCGAAGAGGATGACATGGGCGTGTTTCCAGGAGGGGGGAGAGTAGCCGAGAAGGAGGATTGAGGTGAAGAGTGTTGTCAGAAGACGGATGAGAATTGGTGGAGATTGTTTGATGAGGAGGTTGGAGATTCCATCGGGGCCGGGGGCGGTGTTGCGGAGGTGGCGTCGTTTCCGATCCACCTCCTGGAAGGTGATGGGACTCAGGAGGTCGTGGTCGGGAAGATCGTCGGGGATGGTGTCTGGGGGGTGGAAGGTGTCATGTTGTCGAGTGACCAGTGCGTTTGTGAGAGTGAAGTGGTTTTCGTCAAAGTCAGGGTGCATGGGGACAGAGTGAATGGTGGAGAGGGAGTCACGGAAGGCCTCTGCGATGCCTTGGCTGTCCGAGACGACCGCGTCATTGACCAGGAGGGATCCGGAGGGAGTGGAGGGACTGTTGTAGTGTTTGACGAGACGCCAAAAACTACGAGGGTTGTTGTGGAAGTCGGAGTCTGCCTTCTCGCACACCTTCATCGCCCTGTCGTCTCGAAAGGAGCAGACTGCAACCTTAACGCGATCGACTAGGGCTCTGTAGGCAGCGTGGAGGTAGGGGGAGGTAGGATCACGGAGGAGGAGTCGCCTGGCGCGGCGTTTGGCTTTGATGAGGGCTATGACGTCTGGAGGAAGGCGGAGGGGGGTGTGAAGAACACGTTTCGTGGGGACGGAGGCTTCCTTGGCGGAAAGGATTGCTGTGGTGATGGATGAGTGGAGGTCGTCAATTTGGCCGGGTGTGCGGGGGGGTGGTTGCTGGATTCTGCCGCCCTGATACTTCGGAAGAATAAAAAACTGAATAATTCGATATTCGATTGTCGATTTCGATTTATCGAATCGTTTCGTTAATCGATTTTAAAGTTTCTACGGTATTCCGCCCTCCTGATACATAAACATCAATTTTTAAAGCCATTTTACGACTTGTAAATTTTTTCAATAAATACAGTTTGGGACTTAGAAAATTTTCAATAGTCAACAAATATTTTTTCGGACTTTGACAACTTTTTTTTTGGAGTTAGAAAATTATTTTTCAGGAACGAAAAAAAATAAAAATAACAAGTATGATCGAAATAATAATAATAACGGGTATAATCGATTAAACGAATATTCACTCTCTCACGAACTTGATATCGTGTTTAAACATATCATTCGACATCGGGATCTTTCCGTGGTACACCACATACAACGGTTGCTCCGATTTCAATAGCGCGTTTATATTTTTCGTACTCATTCTCTCGTTCCAACTCTCGGGTAGTTGAAACCGTACATCATCGCATGTAACCAAAACTCTTACTCCGTAAGCGTAGTGCATTCTCTCTATGCTATTGACCAAATATTTTTTACCGATTTCTAAATCGCTTATCTTCGCGAAAGCGTTACCGTTCACTTCGTCGAGGATATCTTTATAATAATCCTTTTCCATTTCCATCTTTCTTCCGTCTATATATAAAAATATATTTTCACGGTGGAATAAAAAATTGAGAGCGTTTCAAAAGATGTAATAAATCATCGCTTTTGACGAAAACTAATTCATATTTAATTCCGACTCATCGACTAGTTTTAAATAAATAATATAATCGGCCAGAGCGTTTCGCAGGGGAACTTTGTTTTCATCCGTCAGATAAATGTTGATTTCTCTTATCGTCTGCGTGTCGGGTTTGAGCGGCATGTAATTTAAAACGGACGGTTTCTCGTAAATTTTATCTCTGTGTTCTCGCGGACTCGAGTGATACAACAACGAGGAGTTATCGTGTCTGTGCCAATGCTCCGCGTGATTGATATACGAATGTTCGACTAAATCGCAATGCACTTCGATCATCTCGAACGGTCTGATTTGTAATTTACTCTCTTCTTCGTAAATTGATAAAATAGTTTCCGACTCGAACATCAATTCGAACGCGGTTTCATCTTTTTTCAATTCTGTAAACCCTAGAAACCGTCGTAGCTCGTTGTTCATATGGAACTTAACTGGAGATTTGATACATATCTTAGACTGTGGGTCTCGAAAAATCTTAAACTTTTCCACATCTATCGCCGGTGCGATCTTACCGATCCTCATGAATTCACTGATTTCTCTCTGCATAGTTTTCAAATCCCGAAACTCCGCATCAAAAGTTAGTGTAGGACGATCCTTCTCACTCATAAAAAAAGTAATCGAAGCCGGCTCTTTCAAGTTATAAAAATAGTTATGAAATGAAAACCCCGTGAGCGCGAGATAATAACGCACGTCCTCTTCCAAGTGTATGGGGTTTTCGAGCTTCAACTGCAGATGCGGTTTTCGACCGATCAATTTGAAGTACACCATTTTCTCTATATATACTTTTAAAACATTACGGTTACGATTATTTATTAAGAGCGGGGGGAGAAAAAAAATAAAATTATTCGAACCATCTCAAAAATGCGTATTTATCGTTTTGTAAAGCACGTTCTATCGTATTGAAATCCTGTCCTCTGGAAAAACGCCGCAATACCTCCAAACACAAATGACCGCATATCGGGGGATCTTCGTAATCTTGATATCTCGCGTGGTTATAACAAATACCTTTAGTCATGTTTAGATATTTCTCCAATTCTAAAGGTGGAGGCGCCTCGCCGAACGAATCGAAATATATGACATAATTACCTTTTTTCGTATAACAAGTCCAATGCGTGCCGCCCGACTCCAGATCACCTAGATTAATAATAGCACACTCGTTTTCGGTATTTGTTATAACCACGCGAGATATCAAGATTACGAAGATCCCCCGATATGCGGTCATTTGTGTTTGGAGGTATTGCGGCGTTTTTCCAGAGGACAGGATTTCAATACGATAGAACGTGCTTTACAAAACGATAAATACGCATTTTTGAGATGGTTCGAATAATTTTATTTTTTTTCTCCCCCCGCTCTTAATAAATAATCGTAACCGTAATGTTTTAAAAGTATATATAGAGAAAATGGTGTACTTCAAATTGATCGGTCGAAAACCGCATCTGCAGTTGAAGCTCGAAAACCCCATACACTTGGAAGAGGACGTGCGTTATTATCTCGCGCTCACGGGGTTTTCATTTCATAACTATTTTTATAACTTGAAAGAGCCGGCTTCGATTACTTTTTTTATGAGTGAGAAGGATCGTCCTACACTAACTTTTGATGCGGAGTTTCGGGATTTGAAAACTATGCAGAGAGAAATCAGTGAATTCATGAGGATCGGTAAGATCGCACCGGCGATAGATGTGGAAAAGTTTAAGATTTTTCGAGACCCACAGTCTAAGATATGTATCAAATCTCCAGTTAAGTTCCATATGAACAACGAGCTACGACGGTTTCTAGGGTTTACAGAATTGAAAAAAGATGAAACCGCGTTCGAATTGATGTTCGAGTCGGAAACTATTTTATCAATTTACGAAGAAGAGAGTAAATTACAAATCAGACCGTTCGAGATGATCGAAGTGCATTGCGATTTAGTCGAACATTCGTATATCAATCACGCGGAGCATTGGCACAGACACGATAACTCCTCGTTGTTGTATCACTCGAGTCCGCGAGAACACAGAGATAAAATTTACGAGAAACCGTCCGTTTTAAATTACATGCCGCTCAAACCCGACACGCAGACGATAAGAGAAATCAACATTTATCTGACGGATGAAAACAAAGTTCCCCTGCGAAACGCTCTGGCCGATTATATTATTTATTTAAAACTAGTCGATGAGTCGGAATTAAATATGAATTAGTTTTCGTCAAAAGCGATGATTTATTACATCTTTTGAAACGCTCTCAATTTTTTATTCCACCGTGAAAATATATTTTTATATATAGACGGAAGAAAGATGGAAATGGAAAAGGATTATTATAAAGATATCCTCGACGAAGTGAACGGTAACGCTTTCGCGAAGATAAGCGATTTAGAAATCGGTAAAAAATATTTGGTCAATAGCATAGAGAGAATGCACTACGCTTACGGAGTAAGAGTTTTGGTTACATGCGATGATGTACGGTTTCAACTACCCGAGAGTTGGAACGAGAGAATGAGTACGAAAAATATAAACGCGCTATTGAAATCGGAGCAACCGTTGTATGTGGTGTACCACGGAAAGATCCCGATGTCGAATGATATGTTTAAACACGATATCAAGTTCGTGAGAGAGTGAATATTCGTTTAATCGATTATACCCGTTATTATTATTATTTCGATCATACTTGTTATTTTTATTTTTTTTTCGTTCCTGAAAAATAATTTTCTAACTCCAAAAAAAAAGTTGTCAAAGTCCGAAAAAATATTTGTTGACTATTGAAAATTTTCTAAGTCCCAAACTGTATTTATTGAAAAAATTTACAAGTCGTAAAATGGCTTTAAAAATTGATGTTTATGTATCAGGAGGGCGGAATACCGTAGAAACTTTAAAATCGATTAACGAAACGATTCGATAAATCGAAATCGACAATCGAATATCGAATTATTCAGTTTTTTATTCTTCCGAAGTATCAGGGCGGCAGAATCTAGTAGGAACCGGCGCGCTCGAGCCGAGCGAACGGCGCAACGGTGGTGGCGCGCGCGAGAAATAATGACGTAGCGATGACCTTGGACTTTGCGCTCGTGGCGCGCGCGAGAAATAATGACGTAGCGATGACCTTGGACTTTGCGCTCGTGGCGCGCGCGAGAAATAATGACGTAGCGATGACCTTGGACTTTGCACTCATACGTCTCATACGCCTCGTACGCCTCGTACGCGTCGTACGCCTCGTACGCCCTGAGCTAGAATGAATCATTAACAACTACTTTAAAGTAATATTTTTGTTTTTAAGAATGTTATATGATATTTTTTTAATACCTCTCTATTCCAATTTCCTTTTTCCAACAAGCTTGTTGAGGGCATTCCCTCTCTTGTCTTGTACTCCTTTTTAGTTAGGGACACCTTTCAATTCCAATTTCCTTTCCTTTTTTCCTTCCATCGTTTGCATGGTAAAACCAATAATGGTAAAACCGGCTACCGCTTTTGTAGTGATTACGCTTACCAAAGCGGGTCACTTACAACCTCTATACGTGCTGGATGGGTAGTTCGCCTACCTCCGGAGTTTCGCTGGACCCCAGTTGATCTGCGCCTTATGGTGAGTCGCTGGCTCCTTTAGTGTTAGGAAATAAAAAACATATTTGTATAACATTTTTTTTTAGCTTAGCGTTGTGCGGTTATGGTGAGGTGTAAGGGATGGCTTATGTCTAGCTTACACCGTAATCATTCTGTGCAGCGTTGGGCTGACTAGATATTTTTTACTTTTTAGCTCAGCGTTGTGCGCTTATGGTGAAGTGTGAGGGATGGCTTACGTCTAGCTCACACTGTAATCATTATGTGCAACGCTACGCTGACTAACTATTTTTTTTTAAACTCTAGGCAGGTTGTATTGTAAATTAGCTTATCTTCTTTTAGGTTTCCGGGGTGTACGGTTCTGTCAAACCGTACACCCCCATTTTCTTTTAATTATCAAATGACCTTGACCTAGTTATTTTCAAGGTCAACAAAAGAGTAAGCGAAAATTTCTAAGTCCCAAGGTCATTTTTATGTAAAATAGCTTTTCTTCTGTTAGGTTTTCGGGGGTGTACGGTTCTGTAAAACCGTACACCCCTTATTTTTTTTAAAAGTTCTGGATGACCTTGACCTACTTATTTTCAAGGTCAATAAAAGTTAGCGAAAATTTCTAAGTGTCAAAAGTAGGTCAAGGTCACCAAAAAATACCCTATGAACGGGGGAATAGACCGCTATGTAATTCTTTTGGAACTACAAAGTGGTCTATTCCCCCGCTCCTATTTTTGTTTTTTGTTGTTGTTATTTTTACATTAACCTCACAATTTTAACAAATGAAGATATTTTTTGTGTACACTGCATAATGTTTGATTCACACAACACATCGTTACACATTTTTTACCTTTTTTCGGTCCTTTTTTAAAAATATATAAACATTGTTCTTTTATAAAACTGGATAATGAAGAAGAACCTGTCATGTTGCTAGATCCTAAATAGTAAAAAGTCATTCTTATCCCGCTTTTATAAGAAATTACCCCTCCATTGTAAATTTTGAAAATAGGTCAAGGTCATTGAAAAATACCCTATGAGCGGGGAAATAGACCGCTAAGTAATTCTCTTGGAATTACAAAGTGGTCTATTCCCCCGCTCCATTTTTTTTGTCTTGTGTTTAATTTGACCATTTAACTTTATCAGATGGAGATTTTCTTACTAAATAATAATGAACATTACTGATATTTGGAATTTGAAGATTTACTGGTAATTTGAGCAAGTAGAGTTCATCACAACATCTAAGAACAACATCCCTGTTACTGATCTTTTTTACAAAAACATATTTGTGGTTTAATTTCAATCTGTTGATTTTAATTCTTTTATAGTTTTCAATTTTTTCTGGCAATTCACTTTTGGAAGGTTCAATTTTGACTTTTTTAGAAGGTTGAATTTTGACTTTTTCGGAAGGTTCACATTTTTTATGCAGTCTGCACAATTTTTCATTTACACTACACAATTTCACACACCTTTCACCTTTGTTCGCTCCTTTTTTTAAAATATGAGC
Organism: Flexamia atlantica; assembly: GCA_035578135.1. NCBI lineage: Eukaryota > Metazoa > Arthropoda > Insecta > Hemiptera > Cicadellidae > Flexamia > Flexamia atlantica. The sequence goes on along the minus strand of JAQJVK010000001.1, from coordinate 66,853,185 downwards.
ACATTGTTCTTTCTTAAAACAGGATTTTCTTAATTTTTGAAGTTTTTGAAGTTTTTCAGAAATTTTGTTAGGAGATTTTTTCGGTGAAGATTTTTTTGGAGAAGGAGATTTTTTCGGTGAAGATTTTTTTGGAGAAGGAGATTTTTTCGGTGAAGATTTTTTTGGAGAAGAAGATTTTTGTTTCACAATAGAAACAACAGATGATGATGATGTTGTTGATGACGAGGAAGAAGACCTGGACGAAGACGAAGTGCCTGCCATAGCGCTGGATCCTAAGAAAGTAAAGATTACTCTGTTAACCCTGCCTTTATAACAGCCCCCCACCCATTTACCCCCTCTACTTTTCGAGGTCAAAAAAATATTCATCCAAGCTTTCTAACACTGGCAAGAAAACAGTTTCAAAAGGTTGATACAAAATTTCATAAATGTCTTGGTTTAAATTTTGCGAAGTTTGAAGATATTCTTCTATTTCCTGCACAAATTTCTGTTCGAATTGTTGGAATTCTTCTATTTCCTGTAAAAATGTCTGTTCGGATTGTTTAAATTCTTGTTGTTCTAAGTTAAATGTTGGTAATTTCAAGTCATTTTTTAATTTTTTAATGTAATCTATTGCATTTTGAACTATAGATTGTCTGTTAATTTTTTTTGTTTTTGACTTTCCGGTACAACTAATTTTAATTTTTCAAAAGCGTTTTTTAATCTGTGTTGTCTTCTTTGTTCGCTTCGGTTTCTACTTAATTTTTGATCAATCAGGTATTTTTGGAAAGATTCCATAACGTTTTGTTGATACAAAATGTGGCAAACTATTAATTATATGAAGCTTTTATCCGCTCAATATATATACTGGAAACCCGGGGGGGGGGGTCCTTCGCCATCAAGGTGATTGGTACGTATTTAAAGCTTTGAGGTTTGCATAGCCAGACCATAACTATGAGCTCCTTGTACGAGTTGTGTCTGCAGCGGATCTGCACCGATAACCCTATGCTCCGGCATATCAGAAGGGTGTCAGAGCCGCTGCCGCCAATTTTGCAAGGAGAGCTCATTTATGAGCATAAAAGACGATGCGTCTACAAAACCAAAATTTGGTTTGAAGGGCCAAATGTTGGCAGAATATGTGCCGTATGTCACATGGTACGTTTTTTCATTAACTGCATTGTTTTTTTGTTAACAATATATTTTTTTTAATTTCTTTAAATTAATAATTTTTTTTCTTTTCAGGCGCTTCCTCTTGCCGGCCCGGGGGAAGAGCTTTATCGAACTATTGCTTATAGAAGCGGAGTAATTGGGTATAAACTACAAATGCCGGTACCTCAAGAAAAATGTCATCTCTGCAATTTTTGCCCCCTGGCAAAATACGAAATTAATTGTATGTGTTTATAAACACATATAATTATGAGAAATTAAATAGGGACGGGGAACAGAGCAGTTTGTGGTCTAACCACTTACTGCTCTGTTCCCCGTTCATAGGGTATCTTCAGATGACCTTGACCCACTTTTAAAACTTTATGGTGGGGAAAATGTATATATAAACCGTGGATTATATGAAGAGGCATCACTTCCCTCACCAATCATCATGGAAAGTTTCCGTATGTTTTACAATGTTTTTTGCACTCCTCAACAACATATTCAATTTATGTTAAATTTAATCCATGTCCTCCAGAATATTAATTTTCTTACGATTAATGTTACTGGGGAAAGAATGGTAAATTTAACATATCAACGTTTATTAGTTACCATCAACCCTTTGGTAGATCCGAATTGGTTTTCAACACTTGAAACATACATTGATACTATGGCTTTTGAACAAGGATTCCATTATCTTTGGGTTGATGTAGATTACATCAACTTTCAAAATGAATCAGATGATGATGGATATGATTCTGCCACATAAAAGTAGACATAAACGGAACTTCTCCCCCTGCCTTTTAGGAAAAAAGAGAGGAACAGTGTTAATTAATAACACTGTTCCTCTCTTTTTTCCGCTTAAAGTTAAATGACCTTGACCTACTTATTTTGAAGGTCAATTGTAACTTAGTGAAAATTTTCTAAGTCCTAAGTAGGTCAAGGTCATTTAAATCTTAGCGGAAGAATGAAAAGAATAGCTACCAACATGCATTGTTGGTATCTATTCTTTTCTTTCCTCCTAGAAAACCCCTTTAGTCCGTGTCAACTTTGATGTGAATTTTTGTACAAAATTGTACATAATTAAGGACCCATGTTTCGAGTCCTTCGTAATCCATAGAATCCGGAGTGCAACAGATTTTTGTACCGTCTGCTTTAACAGCTTCAAGTACTCCACTAATACACTTCAGATTGCTATGATACGTTCTTATGTACCATAGTACTTTTTTGGCTTCGACAAAGTTGTGCACAGCACCAAAGATCATGAGGGATTCCATGGCAAATGTAACCACAAGACTACAGCACACCTTATATATATACTGTGAGCCCAAGGCTATAGCCTCGATTTTTGAGTTTTTGCGTCATAACTTTTATACCGTTGGTTTTATCAAAAAATGTTACTGGACCTTTTTTGTTTGTCTTTTAATTCCGCTTAATTTGACTACCCGCACGATAGATTTGGAGCATTTTTGTTATATCCACTGCCATCGTGTACGGCGACGCAGTTCTAAAGTTGAACGGCAACGAAATCAAGTTGGCGACCTCCCCCCCCTCCCCCCCCCTCTCCCCCTCCCCCCCCCTCCCCCCCGGTCAAGGTCAAGGTCAAGGTTAAGGTCAAGGTCAAGGTCAAGGTCAAGGTCAAAAATTTTTAACCCCCCCCCCATCAATTGATGGGAGGGGGGGGTCGCCAACTTGATTTCGTTGCCGTTCAACTTTAGAACTGCGTCGCCGTACACGGTGGCAGTGGATATTACAAAAATGCTCAAAACCTATCGTGCGGGTACTCAAATTACGCGGAATTAAAAGACAAACAAAAAAGGTCCAGTAACATTTTTCGATTAAACCAACGGTATAAAAGTTATAACGCAAAAACTAAAAAAAAACTTAACATTTTATTTATTTTTTTTACTTAATATATTTCCAAATTTTATCAGGTGGGTATTCAAATTACGCAAAATAATCTAATTTACAATAAAGTCCGGTAACAATTTAATAACACCAACGGTATAAAAGTTATAGCGCGAAAACTAAAGTTTCAAGGTCATTTAAAAATTTTAAAGTTTAAGAGTAGGTCAGCCAAATGTAGGTCAAGGTCATTTAAAATTTATAAAAAAAGGGGGGTGGGGAAGCGTGGGGTCCCTACTTTATTTTATACTACTTTATTTTATACTACTTTATTATATCTTATACTAACATGCAACGGTTACTGTGTGTGCTAGACATAAGCCATCCCACACACCTCACCGCCTTATTATATCTTATGCTACCCCTTAAATGCTAACATGCAACGGTTACTGTGTGTGCTAGACATAAGCCATCCCACACACATCACCGCCCTATCATATCTTAACCCCTACCTAACGTTCCCCCTATTCTAACTTATACTATGTAATATTACAGTTACGATGTGTGCTAGACATAAGCCATCCCACACACCTCACCATAATACTACCCCTAACTTATACTATGTAATATTACAGTTACGATGTGTGCTAGACATAAGCCATCCCACACACCTCACCATAATACTACCCCCTACGTAATATTACAGTTATGGTGTGTGCTAGACATAAGCCATCCCACACACCTCACCATAATATTACCCCTGATAGCTAAACCACGCAGGAAATGGAAAGGTAGTTGGATTGCCATTGCGGCCGATCATTATAGAAGGGCGCCTCTTCTACAATAACCGAACGCGATGTGAGCTAGACATAAGCCATCCCTCACACCATGGCGAACATTACGTCACAGCATAACCCTGCTCATAAGAGCACGAGTTACACCTTCACCGTAATGCTAAAGCGAAACGCTGCGCGCTCGCCTATATCAAGCTGAAGCGGGCGGCCTTGACTTGAAGGTTGACATATCCGCCTGCTGGGACGGAGGCGGACCTTCACCTTAACCGCGCCGCGGTCGATGACCGAGGGGGGGGGAGCGAGCGTTGCCGTGACTTTGCCACCTAGTTCACCTTGGACGCCGAGCCGGTAGCTTCCGCTTACACTACCTTGACTACAAGGTTGCCGTGTCTGCTGCCTATAATAACCCCACTTGACCACCTCTTGTCATTCTGCCACTTGCCACTTGCCACCTTTGCTGTTAAATTTTACATTCTCATTTTTTACATTTTTCTTTTTTATTTTGCATTATGAACTTCTCATCCTCATCATCCAGCCATGATGCCTCTATCCTACGAGGTTTGCTCGAGCAAGAACTTGAATATACTATAAGAAGCCAACTTCAAGAAAAACAAGTGCTGGAAAATGAAAACTTCATGTCCGACATGTCCGAATTTTTTGTTTTTCATCAGACTACGCCCGCTCAACTGTCTCAGCCTGCTCAGACTCCACCTGCTCAACTGTCACAGACTCCACCTGCTCAACTGTCTCAGCCTGCTCAACTGTCTCCGCCCGCTCAATCATCCAATCAAGAAACTCCGCGTCCTTCACTAATAGTCAAAATCCCCTATCCATTTCAACCCGCACCATGTAAAAGACTGCCAACAAAAAAATTGAAGATCAACAGGCTGAAAAAAAATATCGTTTACAAAATTTTGAAAACCAAAAACAACCTTGTTCACATCCTCAACGAAGAAAAAAATACAATTTTTATCATTGACCTGCCTAAAAAATTTCGTATTCCTCCAAAGCCAAAACATCTGAAAATTACAAAGGACAGCGGCAAATTAAAAATCAATCTTATTTAACTAATAAGTACGGGTTTCTCCATACCACAGGTTTATTTGGTCTAGGCCTGTGGGAACCTCTTTACCCTAAAAAGAGTGACCTCTAGCGTGGTGGTGAGGTTGACGTTCCTCTAGAGGCTTTAAAACTAACGAACCACCGACCAATAAATGTCTTTACCCAAAAACTAAAAAAAAATAATAATAAACCTAACAAAAAATCCGGCAACATTTTATAATCAAACTAACAGTATAAATTTTACTATGCAAAACTGACAAATTTTATTTTACATTATTAATGAGCCACCTTTCTATTTCTGGTGAAGCGGAGGCTGTTGACCCGACCACTGACGCCTGCGCCGCCAACCTTGTAGTAGCCGGTTGGTCGACCTTGTTGCGTCAGCTGGCACAGCAGATGGTCACATCCTACACTCAACAGTTCATTCTCCGCTTTGCCACCAACCTAACAACTCCTGCTTCAACATGAACCGCTCCCAGTATTTCAAAATCTGGTACAATTGTTTCTCACGTTTACAACTGCTGGGGTATCGAGTTCTTCAATCTAATAACAATCGTGATTGGTACGATGTCACATCTACAATTGCTCTAAATCCTTTTCAGCCAGTTGGGAAAAACATTCTCACTGGCATCAAACTCAACACCGAACCACCTCTTTCACCTGTTTTACCACAATTACCCCAGCAGAAACTATTACTAAAAAGACTAAGACTAAACACCAAATATCACATCATCAAACGAAAATCCAATATTTTTTACCTATACAATAAAGAAAAAACCAAAATTTATATTGTTACCCTACCTAAACATCTTTCCATTTATATAAACCCAAAATATCTTGAACTTACAAAACAAGGTAACAAAATCAAAATAAAATTGTCAAAATAAAAACCCTTTTTCCTTTTCCTCCTCCAAAAGTCCACCCTGGTGGCAAAAAAGGTCCTTGTAAGGACCGCCATAAAACTTTCAAATTTAGGGTCTCAACCCTTGGTGACTAACAAGGGGTCCACGTACCTCTAAGTCCCAAAGTGTTGCTGTCGGGGGGGGGGGGGGAGTCGCCAACTGATCTCGGGCCAGGTGTGCAGCAGATGTTCCAAGGTCAACAGCTTGTATTGCCAACTGGTCGACCGATGCTGTTGCGCAACCGTTACGCAACATGGTCGGCAGCATGCGAGGTCACCAGGATAATAAACCCGGCCCAGTGATGATGTCAAGTAAAAGTAGCCAGTTTTTGCGTTTCATTCAACGCAAGTTTCGTTGGTTTTATTCCTTGGTTTTATTTTTATTTCGCCTTTTTCGTTTGTTTTTTTAAACTCGCATGATAAGGTTTGGAAACATATTAATTAAAAGATGAAACATCTTTAAAAATATCGTAACTTGTACAAAGTTAAATAAGTATTTCAAAACAATATTTTTAAGCTAAATGTTAAGAACAAATGTTTACTACTGAGATGTTTACCCTACAACATCTACATTACAACTAAAACTAAATATCGAAAACATTGCGAGGAGTCTCTTATGGTAGTGGGGGAAGGCAGGTGTGCAACATATGTAGCATCGCCCTAACATTTCAATTTTAAATTAAATGTTAAGAAACAGAGTTTATATTTAATCGCAAGTGTAGTTTAGTTTTGCATTTCTTCAACTAAATATTTTAACTAAGTATTAAGAAAAGATAATAAAGTAGCATCTTTAAAAATATTGTAACTCCTACAAAGTTAAATAAGTATTTTAAGCTGTACCGATTTGGATTTAAAATCATGAAAATCGTAATTCCTGCAAACAAGAAATATTAATTTCAAACTAGCCAATCAGCTGTCTGACCGTTAAAAAGTCCGAGGGGAGGGGGCAGCGTCGATGATCACCTGATGTGCCGGCAAACTGGCAGTCGGTGGTCGAATGTAGAGTAATTAGGGTGTGTGGTAAATTCGTTCAAATTTATTTAAAGTTCTTTGCGTTCTTGGTCGCGGTGTAAATTAGAATATCATTGTATCAGGCCTGTGTTTGATTTAAATACAATTGCCGTAAAAATGATTTTCTAAAATCGATTTTTTGAGTAGTTAAAAGTTTTATAAGACCGCAGAACCCGACCAGGGGAAACGCGAGAATTAATAATTTGTTTCGTTTCGGTAGAAAAATTAAAATTCGCCAGCGTATAGCCACCTTGACCACCGACAACAGTATTTAATTATATTATTTTTAATTTATATGATAGAGGGTCGACCCGCAAAAACGTAAGTCTTCTTTGCATATTATATTTAGTTCAGCCAGAGCCACCCATCAATCTTGCATTTAGAGTAAGCACATTATTTATTAAGAATATTATTTATTGAAATTATTTATATTTATTACAATCTTGTTATCACGTATTCAGAGATTTATTCAAAATGGTCAGGTAATCGCCAAGTTTTTTCCCTGTGATATTTCCTAAAAAGAGCCAAATTATTTAAAATACCGTAATTTATTATATTTTTGTAACATCACTAAATTATTGCAGTATTCTATCTATTAAGCCTTGTAACTTCAATCAAAGGATCCAACACTCAAACTGTGATTTGACATTTTACAATACATTTGCTGACAAGTCTATTATTCGTAAAAAAATTAGTGTCTGAATATTTTTGGGGTAATATAATTTTTTGAGGGTGGCAATATTGGGTAACCTAGAGTAAAAAATATCAACAACAGTTTCAATCTCAAATTGTCTTATAGGCTGTAAGGATGAGTACCGTTTAACTTCATAAAAATAACAAAATAAATTAACAACTTTGTAGGCTTAGCTCAGAGCTAGCCTAAACCCCCTTGAAGCTGCAATACAACTGCTGGTGTGATTAATTCCACCTGATTATCCCTTTTGCCATATCGAACAACTGGCCAGTTGTCTCAAATAAATGTTTTGGTACTCGACAGCCTCAAAATAGCCTAAATAAATAAATAGGGAGTCATTACATAGATCTCTAGGTCCCGAGCCAATCCCTCGCTGCATAAATTTGTTTTTCAACTTAGTTTCAGCTTTAATAAAATAAATTCAGACACTGTGCAAAAGAAAGGTTCAGTGAATATAGACCAATAAATATTGTCTTCAACGTTTTCATAATACTGTCTGCAATATGTATGTTTTTGGTTCAATATACGTATGTTAAAGGATCCTGCATTTTAATTAACCTGTGTTATCAAGGTAAAGTGGCAAAGTACACATTATAATTAATCTTTTTGAAGCAGTGTTTTCGTAGTAACATATATTGAATACGCTCAGTTTAAATTTATAAAGTTCTATTAATTAATTAAAATCATCTTCATATTTACTTGCTGTAGTACAGTGTAACTCATTGTTTCAGTCTTACATTCAAATATTTCATTTGACAGATCATTGTGATTATTTTTAGTAATTAAGATTTCTATTAAATTTTATAATTTACGCCAGTTCAGTAATATTCACATCCTTTTACAACATATCAGTTAAACTGAATACTGTAATTTTATTAAACAGGTAATATGATTCAAATATAATCTTCTCAACACAGCAAGCTTTGATCAAATACTGATCTCTTATTTCAAGAAGTGGTTGTAAAAATTAAATTCAGTGTAGTATTAAGAAAACCAAACATTCTCCCCAGATCCCCAAGGATCTCTGGGCATTTTTTCCTAATTTTGGTCCAGCACCGAAAACTCAACTAAATCGACTGGCTTCCACTGCACGCTGCTGTCTGATAAGGTAAAAAAATTTGAGGTGATTTATTGTGTGCTGGAGAGTGACCACTTTTGCAATTTTTCAGAGGGAGGAACACCTTTTTTATTCATTACAAAACCACGCTCTGCTACCAAAAATTATGTACCGATTTGGATTTAAAATCATGAAAATCGCAATTCCTGCAAACAAGAAATATTAATTTCAAACTAGCCAATCAGCTGTCTGACCGTTAAAAAGTCCGAGGGGAGGGGGCAGCGTCGATGATCACCTGATGTGCCGGCAAACTGGCAGTCGGTGGTCGAATGTAGAATAATTAGGGTGTGTGGTAAATTCGTTCAAATTTATTTAAAGTTCTTTGCGTTCTTGGTCGCGGTGTAAATTAGAATATCATTGTATCAGGCCTGTGTTTGATTTAAATACAATTGCCGTAAAAATGATTTTCTAAAATCGATTTTTTGAGTAGTTAAAAGTTTTATAAGACCGCAGAACCCGACCAGGGGAAACGCGAGAATTAATAATTTGTTTCGTTTCGGTAGAAAAATTAAAATTCGCCAGCGTATAGCCACCTTGACCACCGACAACAGTATTTAATTATATTATTTTTAATTTATATGATAGAGGGTCGACCCGCAAAAACGTAAGTCTTCTTTGCATATTATATTTAGTTCAGCCAGAGCCACCCATCAATCTTGCATTTAGAGTAAGCACATTATTTATTAAGAATATTATTTATTGAAATTATTTATATTTATTACAATCTTGTTATCACGTATTCAGAGATTTATTCAAAATGGTCAGGTAATCGCCAAGAACCCGACCAGGGGATACGCTGGCGAATTTTAATTTTTCTACCGAAACGAAACAAATTATTAATTCTCGCGTTTCCCCTGGTCGGGTTCTGCGGTCTTATAAAACTTTTAACTACTCAAAAAATCGATTTTAGAAAATCATTTTTACGGCAATTGTATTTAAATCAAACACAGGCCTGATACAATGATATTCTAATTTACACCGCGACCAAGAACGCAAAGAACTTTAAATAAATTTGAACGAATTTACCACACACCCTAATTACTCTACATTCGACCACCGACTGCCAGTTTGCCGGCACATCAGGTGATCATCGACGCTGCCCCCTCCCCTCGGACTTTTTAACGGTCAGACAGCTGATTGGCTAGTTTGAAATTAATATTTCTTGTTTGCAGGAATTGCGATTTTCATGATTTTAAATCCAAATCGGTACATAATTTTTGGTAGCAGAGCGTGGTTTTGTAATGAATAAAAAAGGTGTTCCTCCCTCTGAAAAATTGCAAAAGTGGTCACTCTCCAGCACACAATAAATCACCTCAAATTTTTTTACCTTATCAGACAGCAGCGTGCAGTGGAAGCCAGTCGATTTAGTTGAGTTTTCGGTGCTGGACCAAAATTAGGAAAAAATGCCCAGAGATCCTTGGGGATCTGGGGAGAATGTTTGGTTTTCTTAATACTACACTGAATTTAATTTTTACAACCACTTCTTGAAATAAGAGATCAGTATTTGATCAAAGCTTGCTGTGTTGAGAAGATTATATTTGAACCATATTACCTGTTTAATAAAATTACAGTATTCAGTTTAACTGATATGTTGTAAAAGGATGTGAATATTACTGAACTGGCGTAAATTATAAAATTTAATAGAAATCTTAATTACTAAAAATAATCACAATGATCTGTCAAATGAAATATTTGAATGTAAGACTGAAACAATGAGTTACACTGTACTACAGCAAGTAAATATGAAGATGATTTTAATTAATTAATAGAACTTTATAAATTTAAACTGAGCGTATTCAATATATGTTACTACGAAAACACTGCTTCAAAAAGATTAATTATAATGTGTACTTTGCCACTTTACCTTGATAACACAGGTTAATTAAAATGCAGGATCCTTTAACATACGTATATTGAACCAAAAACATACATATTGCAGACAGTATTATGAAAACGTTGAAGACAATATTTATTGGTCTATATTCACTGAACCTTTCTTTTGCACAGTGTCTGAATTTATTTTATTAAAGCTGAAACTAAGTTGAAAAACAAATTTATGCAGCGAGGGATTGGCTCGGGACCTAGAGATCTATGTAATGACTCCCTATTTATTTATTTAGGCTATTTTGAGGCTGTCGAGTACCAAAACATTTATTTGAGACAACTGGCCAGTTGTTCGATATGGCAAAAGGGATAATCAGGTGGAATTAATCACACCAGCAGTTGTATTGCAGCTTCAAAGGGGTTTAGGCTAGCTCTGAGCTAAGCCTACAAAGTTGTTAATTTATTTTGTTATTTTTATGAAGTTAAACGGTACTCATCCTTACAGCCTATAAGACAATTTGAGATTGAAACTGTTGTTGATATTTTTTACTCTAGGTTACCCAATATTGCCACCCTCAAAAAATTATATTACCCCAAAAATATTCAGACACTAATTTTTTTACGAATAATAGACTTGTCAGCAAATGTATTGTAAAATGTCAAATCACAGTTTGAGTGTTGGATCCTTTGATTGAAGTTACAAGGCTTAATAGATAGAATACTGCAATAATTTAGTGATGTTACAAAAATATAATAAATTACGGTATTTTAAATAATTTGGCTCTTTTTAGGAAATATCACAGGGAAAAAACTTGGCGATTACCTGACCATTTTGAATAAATCTCTGAATACGTGATAACAAGATTGTAATAAATATAAATAATTTCAATAAATAATATTCTTAATAAATAATGTGCTTACTCTAAATGCAAGATTGATGGGTGGCTCTGGCTGAACTAAATATAATATGCAAAGAAGACTTACGTTTTTGCGGGTCGACCCTCTATCACTATAAATTAAAAATAATATAATTAAATACTGTTGTCGGTGGTCAAGGTGGCTATACGCTGGCGAATTTTAATTTTTCTACCGAAACGAAACAAATTATTAATTCTCGCGTTTCCCCTGGTCGGGTTCTGCGGTCTTATAAAACTTTTAACTACTCAAAAAATCGATTTTAGAAAATCATTTTTACGGCAATTGTATTTAAATCAAACACAGGCCTGATACAATGATATTCTAATTTACACCGCGACCAAGAACGCAAAGAACTTTAAATAAATTTGAACGAATTTACCACACACCCTAATTACTCTACATTCGACCACCGACTGCCAGTTTGCCGGCACATCAGGTGATCATCGACGCTGCCCCCTCCCCTCGGACTTTTTAACGGTCAGACAGCTGATTGGCTAGTTTGAAATTAATATTTCTTGTTTGCAGGAATTGCGATTTTCATGATTTTAAATCCAAATCGGTACAAAGCTAAATGTTAAAAACAATTGTTTAGTACTGAGATATTCACCCTACAACACCTACGTTAGAACTAACACTACAAATCCAAAAATTGCGAGGAGTCTCTCATGATGGTGGGGGAGGGCAGGTGTTCAGCAGATGTTCCAGGCTGCACATGTCAAGGGAGGTTGCAGCGCCACTATTGACATATCAGTTTGCTGGTAGAACTCGCAGAGTAAACATCTAAATAAACATGAGTTCTGTTTTATATGTTTCTTTTATTAAAGATGGACTTTGCATTGAAACGCAAAGTTTTCCTATTGATGCAGATCCTATACAACAAATTTTAGTACATCCGCCAGAAAGTTATGATTCCATCTACATTTCAGTGCAAGAAACAAACGACCCCCCACCACCAACAACTCCTGATGCACAGTAGGACACGGCTACCAAACGTCATTAAAGCTTCAGCTCTTTACCCGAGCACACATGGACTCTGAGCTTCAAGATAATACTGTTTCTTCTACATCTACACCAACGTCTGAACAATTACCTACTACAAATGAAACTACTACAAGTCTACAAGTAAATGAAATTTCATCAACTGTTAGTTCTGATGCGCAAGCAATAATGTTATCATTAATTGGTTTCGACTAAAAATTCAACAATGGAAGAAGAAAGAAATTCGCTACTTTACAACTTGGTTTTTGTGAACCCGTCGAAATTTATTATTTGCCTACTTTCATTTTTATGTGGTTACAATTTTGGTTACCTTGTTCAGGAAATGCTAACAGATAAAAAGGAAGAACATTCGCTATATTTTAAAGTTTATGTTTATGTAATTGCATCTTTATTTGGATACTTTGTAGCAGGATATTTTCTTGTTAATTTGTCAATTCCATTTTTTTACATGGTATTTTAACAGACGTGAAAATCAACAAAACAACAGTTTGTAAAAAGAAGCAAAAATTATCTTGCATTTTCGGATTTTCCGAAAATGCAAGATCTTTTTTAAAAACATCCCCAAAAGACCTTGACACACTTCCGGCCATTTAAAATTTAAATACCCAGCACAGCAGGGCATTTAAACTTTAAATACCCACCCATACACGTCACAGCTACGTCACAGCTGATGACGTCACTTCCGGTCACGTGACCGGAAGTAGCTGTCAAAAAATTGACTGCCTGTCAAAGTTTGATTGGGCCAGCAGCCCCAAGTGCCCACTACTCCCGTGAACTACCGACTAAACCACCTCCCTCGGCACCGAGGACACTAGCCTGGAACTGTTTCACACATTACTTCGGGCTAGGCCTTTGATATTACGCCGCTAGGGCAACCTCCGTGGGGAAATGCTGAAGATTAAGGCCGATCGAGGTCGACCTTTTTCGCCCGAAGAATGGCCTGGACGTAGTGCTGGACACAGTTCCAGTTGCCCTCTCCCTGGAGCATAGCTCCGACGATGTTGTTTGGGCTGACGATCACGCCGATCTCAGATGAAAGTGACATATATGTTACAAATCACAAATAATATAACTAGTTTTTAATATTGAAATAACTATAATTTAAAAGAATCTTCAAAATTCGCCAAATGTCAGGGATTTTCTCGATAATCATCATCGAAACTATGCCACGCACGTTTTATGTTAAAAAAATGATTACTTGTACTAATTTTAAGAAAATATTATTAAAAACCTTAGCCATTGATATAAAGCAATATATTAAACATGGTTTCGTTATACAATTTTCGGAAAAAAGTTCTCGCTGGTGGTAATGTCACAAGTTTCAATGACACCCTCTCTTCATCCAGCTTTTGTTATTACTGGTTTTTTTTCACAATTTGTTCATTTCTGAGACATCAAACATGCATACTCATTTCACCATTGGACGCCTGAAATCGCGGAACTCCGGAGGAGATGCCTTGGTCTCCGACGAGCTGCACAGCGAGCCAGGAACCGCCCTGATGCAAATGCCAGATCGGCTGAGCACAGAGCGGCCCGCCGAGAGCTCCGCGGTGCCATCAACCGGAGTAAAGTCAGGTGCTGGAAACAGCTGTGTCAGGATATCGACAACGACCCCTGGGGGATGGGCTACAAACTTGTAACCCAGAAGCTAGGGGCTCGCTCACCACCTGCGGTCATGGAACCACAAGCCATGGCCGCCGTCGTCGACACACTGTTTCCCAGCCACCTAGTTCGGCCAGTCAGGGAATTCGGAGAGGTAGGCGCCTTCCCAGTCTTCCGGGAAGAGGAACTCACCGCCGCCGTCCGATCCCTACGACCCAGAAGAGCGCCCGGTCCCGATGGCATTCCGGCGGAGGTGCTCAAGCTTGCTGCGGAGGTGAATCCAAGGCTTCTGCTCGATATGTTCAACGCGTGTCTGGCGGAAGGCGTTTTCTTTTCTTCGTGGAAGGTTGCCCGCCTTGTTCTTATCCCGAAGGCGAAGAGCACACCGGGGACCCCTTCTTCTTTCCGACCCCTGTGTATGCTCGACACGGCCGGGAAAGTGCTTGAGAAGCTCCTGCGCGTCAGGCTGACCGAGGCCATCGTCTCTGTGGGGGACTTGTCCCCGCAGCAGTACGGCTTCAGATCCGGCCGCTCTACCATCGACGCTATTCAGGAGGTAGTTGAGGCAGTGCGGAGGGCGGAGGATCACAACCATTGGTCGCGCCGCATGGTCCTTCTCGTCACGCTCGACGTGAAGAACGCTTTTAACTCCGCCAGGTGGAGCGATATGCTGTGGTTGCTTGAGCATACGTTCCAAGTTCCCTCCTACCTCCTGCGTATGATAGAAGCGTATTTGTCAGACCGCGTTCTGTTGTACGACACGACCGAAGGTCAGCGGCGCATTCCCATCACTTCCGGGGCTGCGCAGGGGTCCATTCTCGGACCAGATCTCTGGAACGTGTCCTACGACAGCTTGCTGAGGCTAGACATGCCCGATGAGACCCGCCTCGTTGGCTATGCTGACGACGTCGCTGCCTTGATCGCTGCGAGGAACGTCGAGCAGGCAAAACTGAGGCTCAGCGTTGTAATGGCCAAGGTCAACGGGTGGATGCGAGATCACGGCTTGTCCCTGGCTATCAGTAAGACGGAGATCGTCGTCCTCACCAAAAAGAGGATAAACACCGTGTTCCCGGTGCAGATAGGTGACGTCACACTCGAGACTAAGCCTGCTGCAAAGTACCTGGGAGTCATGGTCGACAGCAGACTGTCTTTCGGCGAGCAGATCCAGCGCGCTGCCGACAAAGCCGCTAAGGGTGTCGCTGCCCTTGGTAGGCTTATGCCCAATGTCGGCGGTCCTCGTTCCTGCAAGCGCCGTCTGCTCATGACTGCCGTCCAGTCAGTCTTGCTGTACGGGGCGGAGGTATGGGCTCACGCACTCGAGAAGCGAGTCTTCCGAGACCGGCTTGCCCGAGTCCAGCGTCGAGGAGCTCTGCGGGTCGCTTCGGCCTACCGCACAGTCTCCGAGCCTGCTGTGATGGTGATCGCCGGAGTCATCCCCGTCCTCTTCCTCGCGAGGGAGAGGCAGGCGATTTACCGGAGGAGGCCTGAAGTGGGCCGGGAAACAGCTGCCAGGGAAGAGCGCGATCGCAGCTTCGACTCCTGGCAGCGCGACTGGGAAGCCGAGCCGAGGGGACGTTGGACCTTCCAGCTCATACCTTCCGTCCGACCATGGCTGGAGCGGCAGCACGGCGAGGTCGATTACAACGTGACCCAGTTTCTTTCTGGACACGGGTACTTCCGAGCCTATCTGCACCGGATGGGCAAAGTCGCCAGCCCGGACTGTCTGTATTGCCCCGGCATCCCAGATACGTCCGAGCACACCTTCTTTCAGTGCGACCGTTGGCACGTCCGCCGAGCCTCACTTTCATCTGAGATCGGCGTGATCGTCAGCCCAAACAACATCGTCGGAGCTATGCTCCAGGGAGAGGGCAACTGGAACTGTGTCCAGCACTACGTCCAGGCCATTCTTCGGGCGAAAAAGGTTCACCTCGATCGGCCTTAATCCTCAGCATTTCCCCACGGAGGTTGCCCTAGCGGCGTAATATCAAAGGCCTAGCCCGAAGTAATGTGTGAAACAGTTCCAGGCTAGTGTCCATTGGTTACCGAGATATTGAAAGTGGTAAACACAGTACGTTGTCTCAATGTTAACCTTATGGGAAATAAGTAAAATTCTATATTTCGCTTATTTCTCAAGATATCTTGATAAAACTTGGTAAATGGCTTCTTCTAGTTCAGATCTACTAAATATTGAATTAAAACCAACCAGTTTAAATGCTTGTAGCAGCAAACCTGCAAACTCATTCCCCATGTTATTCTTATGGAGCTTACAAAAACATGTCAAATCTCGCTATGTTGGATTGAAATATGTTGTTTTGCACTTGAAATTCGCTGAGTATGCAGGTCTGCTGCAACGGGGGTATTTACTTTATCAGCTGCATTTATCTTCTGATTTTCGTTTGTATCTGTATGGAGACATCCCCTTCTGGTGATATTTTAGAAACCCCATTTTTGGAGAGTTTCATGCCTCAAATCTGGTTTTTGAATCTGAAAAATAATCCCAAAACAAATCTCAATAATGTATTATTAATACATGATAAAAAGATTACCTTTTCCCTGTACTGGCATAAATATCTAATAATTAATTGGTTCCGATGTTTTTTTATATACTATATTCTGTTGATTTTATACTCAACACCCTACTTTATGGAGGTTAACATAAGTTTAACGTTTTTTACCTAAACATTCTTGAATTCATGAATGGGTTTTCAATGTATAATGAACATCAAAAGTAGGCTATCTTTCAATTTACACTAACAGATAAACTTAGAATATTACAAAACTACAATACAGGCCACTGCCTGTAATTTTTTTTTATTTAGGCCTAATTAGAATTTCCACAAATCATAATAGTTGCAAATGCTTTGAAACATATAGTTTGTAATTACTGTTAATCTGTAATGGAATTTTTATAATTAGAGATAAAGTAGGCCTAATGGTCAAAATTCAATTAGAAAATATTCAGGGTTTTGTTTTCAATCCTTCCTGCAATAAAAATTTTTTAATAGATTTGGCTACAATTTGTTGCTATTCAGTAACCAACAAGGCAATTTTTGGTACAACCAACGTATAAAAACTGAGTGGCTGCAAAAATGATTAAATTGTAGGAAACTGTGCCTTCTTCCAAGTTGCACCGCT
Organism: Flexamia atlantica; assembly: GCA_035578135.1. Taxonomy (NCBI): domain Eukaryota; kingdom Metazoa; phylum Arthropoda; class Insecta; order Hemiptera; family Cicadellidae; genus Flexamia; species Flexamia atlantica. The sequence continues at coordinate 66,836,161 of JAQJVK010000001.1, read as the reverse complement.
TGAGTTTTTTTCTGTGGGAATAATAGCATTCAAGATATCCGCCCAACACACAATATAACACCAATTCAGTAAAATGATAAAAAAAACAGCAAACTTAGTGGCCCAAAGCTCCAATGCATCCAGCAACATGAGTTACGGCATGGTTAGGGCCTATGGAAATTCGACTGATATAAATCTACTTTTTTGTTACCTTAACGATTCTTTGACGTCTTGCATGGGACTAGTCTGAATAAGTCATTTGCTATAACAATCCTATTTTTATGGTCCTTAACTATTAGCAATTAGATTCAAGCCTAACTTAAACCTGCTGTCATTAATATTTATTTCATAATAAATTAAAATAAGGTTTTATTGTTGATAAAAACATAGTTGGTCCTGGGATGTTTATACATAGGTTAGATTTGGCAGTCTGAAAACAAAATTTTGGCTTTCTAAAATGATTAATTTATTAGACTCTAGCAATTAGATACTCTCTGCACATTAGGGTGTCACCTAGGTGATGGCCTTTTTGAATTAAGGTTTGAATCTGATGGTCAAAATCTATCGGACGCATCAAGAAATTTCCCCGACTTAAAGAAAAAAGCAGCCTTTGTGCAGATGGGCTAGGTAATGAGCCAAGTTCAAGAATAAGTTTTTGTTAGGCGAGGGCAGGACTTTTTTCACTTTAATGCGATGCTTCACTGATTAATTAGGGAACTAAAATTTTTCCCCTTACACGGATGACACGGACATGTGAACTTTAGAAACGTGGTCGATTATGACGGCTACAGTTAGGATTTAGGGACTCTGTAATGTTGCAATGAGAAGGGTCCTAAGAACCCTCGCAAGTCCGCTGTTAACTTATTCATCAGATAATTTTTAAGGAATTCATAGTAACAAGAAATATAATTAAAATATTAGCATTTTCTCTAGGCCTAGTGTTAATCTTGATCCATAGATGAAGACTGGTTGGCCTATCCAGGGATTACTTCGGAGGAGTTGACTTTGAAGTCTAGTATTAAGATTGTAGGGTAAGTATGTAAAGAATTTAGGCAAAAACACAATGATCATGTAGGGTGTATGCCTTTAATTACTTCTACTATCACCACTATTATTACCCATTTAGCCTGTTGTTTTAGGGAACTAAATTTCATATTCAATTTAACCTTTGATCTCATCCAATTATTTTGGGGATTTTATCTTGATCAAAACTTTCAATAACCTTTGTTGATTCATCTTAAAAATAATATCACGCTTCATACTAACTTAACTATCATCCATTCATCGGATCCATGAAAGTATGAAATCAAAAATCAAAAGTAAACAAATATAATGAAGCTAGGCAAAGGCAGAGGCAGACGACAGATGACAAGGGCGCCGTTTTTTTCATTTTTTGCTAGATTAGTTCGTTGCCTAGTTACCAGACAGCGCTGCTGATTGAGCCACGGAGTTAACAAGGGACTGGCAACTCTTAAGAGTCTTCATCAGCAAACGCAGAGGTCGAAATTGACTCTAGCGCTCCAAAACCGGTGTCAACGGGGCCAACTAAATGTTGGGACGAAAAAAGACGATACTAGTGTCGCCTTGGGCGATATCCGGTGATCCGCGCGGGCCGTTTTACAAATAGTTCTCCCGCTTCTTTTTAAAAAGAGAGAGTGAAGGTGTTGTTGGGCAATATTATCGCTCTCTCTCAAAAGGGTGGTGTGATTAGAGAAAAGAGCGGTGCCCTCAGGGCCCATTGACTATAATAAATCAACCGTTAAACGACCTAAAAGGACGAGTGGACGAGAGCGCTAAGATGTTTGAGTTGGTCGGGCAAGTGACACTGCCATGCCCACGCTTCATAGTTTTATAAATACTGTAGTAGTGGCGAGGTGGCGTTTCTGGCCCAATCAAACTTTGACAGCCAGTCAATTTTTTGACAGCTACTTCCGGTCACGTGACCGGAAGTGACGTCATCAGCTGTGACGTAGCTGTGACGTGTTGGTGGTGGGTATTTAAAGTTTAAATGACCTGCTGTGCTGGGTATTTAAATTTTAAATGGCCGGAAGTGTGTCAAGGTCGTTTGGGGATGTTTTTAAAAAAGATCTTGCATTTTCGGATTTTCCGGAAATGCAAGATAATTTTTGCTTCTTTTTACAAACTGTTGTTTTGTTGATTTTCACGTCTGTTAAAATACCATGTAAAAAATGGAATTGACAAATTAACAAGAAAATATCCTGCTACAAAGTATCCAAATAAAGATGCAATTACATAAATATAAACTTTAAAATATAGCGAATGTTCTTCCTCTTTATCTGTTAGCATTTCCTGAACAAGGTAACCAAAATTGTAACCACATAAAAATGAAAGTAGGCAAATAATAAATTTCGACGGGTTCACAAAAACCAAGCTGTAAAGTAGCGAATTTCTTTGAAATTTCATTTACTTGTAGACTTGTAGTAGTTTCATTTGTAGTAAGTAATTGTTCGGAAGTTGGTGTAGATGTAGAAGAAACAGTATTATCTTGAAGCTCAGAGTCCATGTGTGCTCGGGTAAAGAGCTGAAGCTTTAATGACGTGTGGTAGCCGTGTCCTACTGTGCATCAGGAGTTGTTGGTGGTGGGGGGTCGTTTGGTTCTTGCATTGAAATGTAGATGGAATCATAACTTTCTGGAGGATGTACTAAAATTTGACGTATAGGATCTGCATCAATAGGAAAACTTTGCGTTTCAATGCAAAGTCCATCTTTAATAAAAGAAACATATAAAACAGAACTCATGTTTATTTAGATGTTTACTCTGCAAGTTCTACCAGCAAACTGATGTGTCAGTAGTGGCGCTGCAACCTCCCTTGACATGTGCAGCCTGGAACATCTGCTGCACACCTGCCCTCCCCCACCACCATGAGAGACTCCTCGCAATGTTTGGATTTGTAGTGTTAGTTCTAACGTAGGTGTTGTAGGGTGAATATCTCAGTACTAAACAATTGTTTTTAACATTTGGCTTAAAATACTTATTTAACTTTGTAGGAGTTACAATATTTTTAAAGATGCTACTTTATTATCTTTTCTTAATACTTAGTTAAAATATTTAGTTGAAGAAATGCAAAACTAAACTACACTTGCGATTAAATATAAACTCTGTTTCTTAACATTTAATTTAAAATTGAAATGTTAGGGCGATGCTACATATGTTGCACACCTGCCTTCCCCCACTACCATAAGAGACTCCTCGCAATGTTTTCGATATTTAGTTTTAGTTGTAATGTAGATGTTGTAGGGTAAACATCTCAGTAGTAAACATTTGTTCTTAACAGTTAGCTTAAAAATATTGTTTTGAAATACTTATTTAACTTTGTACAAGTTACGATATTTTTAAAGATGTTTCATATTTTAATTAATATGTTTCCAAACCTTATCATGCGAGTTTTAAAAATCAAACGAAAAAGGCGAAATAAAAATAAAACCAAGGAATAAAACCAACGAAACCTGCGTTGAATGAAACGCAAAAACTGGCAACTTTTACTTGACATCATCACTGGGCCGGGTTTATTATCCTGGTGACCTCGCATGCTTTCGCTTGCTGCGGACCTTGTTGCGTAACGGTTGCGCAACAGCATCGGTCGACCAGTTGGCAATACAAGCTGTTGACCTTGGATCATCTGCTGCACACCTGGCCCGAGATCAGTTGGCGACTCCCCCCCCCCCGACAGCAACGCTTTGGGACTTAGAGGTACGTGGACCCCTTGTTAGTCACCAAGGGTTGAGACCCTAAATTTGAAAGTTTTATGGCGGTCCTTACAAGGACCTTTTTTGCCACCAGGGTGGACTTTTGGAGGAGGAAAAGGAAAAAGGGGTTTTATTTTGACAATTTTATTTTGATTTTGTTACCTTGTTTTGTAAGTTCAAGGTATTTTGGGTTTATATAAATGGAAAGATGTTTAGGTAGGGTAACAATATAAATTTTGGTTTTTTCTTTATTGTATAGGTAAAAAATATTGGATTTTCGTTTGATGATGTGATATTTGGTGTTTAGTCTTAGTCTTTTTAGTAATAGTTTCTGCTGGGGTAATTGTGGTAAAACAGGTGAAAGAGGTGGTTCGGTGTTGAGTTTGATGCCAGTGAGAATGTTTTTCCCAACTGGCTGAAAAGGATTTAGAGCAATTGTAGATGTGACATCGTACCAATCACGATTGTTATTAGATTGAAGAACTCGATACCCCAGCAGTTGTAAACGTGAGAAACAATTGTACCAGATTTTGAAATACTGGGAGCGGTTCATGTTGAAGCAGGAGTTGTTAGGTTGGTGGCACAGCGGAGAATGAACTGTTGAGTGTAGGATGTGACCATCTGCTGTGCCAGCTGACGCAACAAGGTCGACCAACCGGCTACTACAAGGTTGGCGGCGGGCCGGCGTCAGTGGTCGGGTCAACAGCCTCCGCTTCACCAGAAATAGAAAGGTGGCTCAGTGATAATGTAAAATAAAATTTGTCAGTTTTGCATAGTAAAATTTATACCGTTAGTTTGATTATAAAATGTTGCCGGATTTTTTGTTAGGTTTATTATTATTATTATTATTTTTTTTTTTAGTTTTTGGGTAAAGACATTTATTAGTCGGTGGTTCGTTAGTTTTAAAGCCTCTAGAGGAACGTCAACCTCACCACCATGCTAGAGGTCACTCTTTTTAGGGTAAAGAGGTTCCCACAGGCCTAGACCAAATAAACCTGTGGTATGGAGAAACCCGTACTTATTAGTTAAAAAAGATTTATGTTTAATTTGCCACCGTCCTTTGTAATTTTTAAATGTTTAGGCTTTGGAGGAACACGCATTTTTTTAGGCAGGTTGATGATAAAAATTGTATTCTTTTCTTCGTTCAGGATGTAAATTGTGTTTTGTTTTGTTTTTTCAATTTTGTATGCGATGTTTGTTTTGAGCCGGTTGATTTTCAATTTTTTGGATGGTAGTCTTTTATGTGGTGCGGGTTGAAATGGATAGGGGATTTTGACGATCAGTGAAGGACGCGGAGTTTCTTGATTGGATGATTGAGCGGGCGGAGACAGTTGAGCGGGCGGAGACAGTTGAGCAGGTGGAGTCTGAGCAGGCTGAGATAGTTGAGCAGGTGGAGTCTGAGACAGTTGAGCAGGTGGAGTCTGAGCGGGTTGAGTCGGTTGAGTTGGTTGAGCGGGTTGAGTCGGTTGAGTTGGTTGAGCTGGTTGAGTCTTATGAATCAAAAAATAATCTGATAGGAAATCTTCGCTTTCAATTAATGTTTTTTCTTCAAGTTGATATTTTATGGTTTTTTCAATTTCTTGTTCAAGCAAACCTCGTAGGATAGAAGCATCATGGCCGGATGATGAGGATGAGAAGTTCATAATGGAAAATATAAAAGAAAATTGTAAAAAAATGAGAATGTAAAATTTAACAGCGATGGTGGCAAGTGGCAAGTGGCAGAATGACAAGAGGTGGTCAAGTGGGGTTATTATAGGCAGCAGACACGGCAACCTTGTAGTCAAGGTAGTGTAAGCGGAAGCTACCGGCTCGGCGTCCAAGGTGAACTAGGTGGCAAAGTCACGGCAACGCCCCCCTTCAGTCATCGACCGCGGCGCGGTTAAGGTGAAGGTCCGCCTCCGTCCCAGCAGGCGGACATGTCAACCTTCAAGTCAAGGCCGCCCACTTCAGCTCGATGATATAGGCAAGCGCGCAACGTTTCGCTTTAGCATTACGGTGAAGGTGTAACTCGTGCTCTTATGAGCAGGGTTATGCTGTAACGTAATGTTCGCCATGATGTGAGGGATGGCTTATGTCTAGCTCACATCGCGTTCGGTTATTGTAGAAGAGGCGCCCTTCTATAATGATCGGCCGCAATGGCAATCCAACTACCTTTCCATTTCCTGCGTGGTTTAGCTATCAGCGGTAATATTATGGTGAGGTGTGTGGGATGGCTTATGTCTAGCACACACCATAACTGTAATATTACGTAGGGGGTAGTATTATGGTGAGGTGTGTGGGATGGCTTATGTCTAGCACACATCGTAACTGTAATATTACATAGTATAAGTTAGGGGTAGTATTATGGTGAGGTGTGTGGGATGGCTTATGTCTAGCACACATCGTAACTGTAATATTACATAGTATAAGATAGAATAGGGGGAACGTTAGGTAGGGGTTAAGATATGAAAGGGGGTGAGGTGTGTGAGTTCGCTAACGTGATGATCACACCGTAACCGCATGCATGATAGCATTTAAGGGGTAGCATAAGATATAATAAGGCGGTGAGGTGTGTGGGATGGCTTATGTCTAGCACACACAGTAACCGTTGCATGTTAGTATAAGATATAATAAAGTAGTATAAAATAAAGTAGGGACCCCACGCTTCCCCACCCCCTTTTTTTATAATTTTTAAATGACCTTGACCTAGTTTTGGTTGTTCTACTTTCGGACTTAGAATTATTTTAAATGACCTATTTTTTAGACTTAGATATTTTAATTTTAAAAGACTTACTTGTTTGACTTATATATTGATTTTAAAAATCTACTTTTGAGACTTAAATATTTTTTTAAAGTTTTAAATAACCTAAGATTTTAGTTTTGTGTTGTATCTTTTATTAAATAATTATTATTTTTAACATTTGGGTTTTTGTAAATGTTTTAATTTCTGTTGATGGTGAGTTTAGTTTTCGCGTTGGTTTATTAATATTTAGGTGTTTCTTAAAGCCTCAACCCTTGGTCACTATCTAACCTAACCTAACCGACCCCCCAACCCCTTCCAAAGGGGTTGGGTGGTCGGTTTTTTTTAAACCCCCCGCGCTCCCGCGCCCCCACGCCCCCGCACCCCCGCGCCCCCGCGCCCCAACGCCCCCGCGCCCCCGCGCCCCCGCGCCCCCGCGCAGTTTTGTGTTGTATCTTTTATTAAATAATTATTATTTTTAACATTTGGGTTTTTGTAAATGTTTTAATTTCTGTTGATGGTGAGTTTAGTTTTCGCGTTGGTTATTAATATTTAGGTGTTTCTTAAAGCCTCAACCCTTGGTCACTATCTAACCTAACCTAACCGACCCCCCAACCCCTTCCAAAGGGGTTGGGTGGTCGGTTTTTTTTTAAAACCCCCGCGCTCTCGCGCCCCCACACCCCCGCGCCCCCGCGCCCCCATGCCCCCGCGCCCCCGCGCCCCCGCGCAATTTTGTGTTGTATCTTTTATTAAATAATTATTATTTTTAACATTTGGGTTTTTGTAAATGTTTTAATTTCTGTTGATGGTGAGTTTAGTTTTCGCGTTGGTTATTAATATTTAGGTGTTTGTTAAAGCCTTAACCCTTGGTCACTATCTAACCTAACCTAACCGACCCCCCAACCCCTTCCAAATGGGTTGGGTGGTCGGTTTTTTTTAAACCCCCCGCGCCCGCGCGCCCCCGCGCCCCCGCGCCCCCGCGCCCCCACGCCCCCGCGCCCCTACGCCCCCGCGCCCCCGCGCCCCGGCACTCCCGCGCCCCCGCGCCCCCGCGCCCCCACGCCCCCGCGCCCCCGCGCCCCCGCGCCCTAAACCCCCCCCGCCACCGGCAAATGTTGCCGGGGGGGGGCCCCACTTGATTTCGTCGCCGTTCAACTTTAGAACTGCGTCGCCGTACACGATGGCAGTGCATATAACAAAAATGCTCCAAATCTATCGTGCGGGTAGTCAAATTAAGCGGAATTAAAAGACAAACAAAAAAGGTCCAGCAACATTTTTTGATAAAACCAACGGTATAAAAGTTATGACGCAAAAACTCAAAAATCGAGGCTATAGCCTTGGGCTCACAGTATATATAAGGTGTGCTGTAGTCTTGTGGTTACATTTGCCATGGAATCCCTCATGATCTTTGGTGCTGTGCACAACTTTGTCGAAGCCAAAAAAGTACTATGGTACATAAGAACGTATCATAGCAATCTGAAGTGTATTAGTGGAGCACTTGAAGCTGTTAAAGCAGACGGTACGAAAATCTGTTGCACTTCGGATTCTATGGATTACGAAGGACTCGAAACATGGGTCCTTTATTATGTACAATTTTGTACAAAAATTCACATCAAAGTTGACACGGACTAAAGGGGTTTTGTAGGGGGAAAGAAAAGAATAGATACCAACAATGCATGTTGGTAGCTATTCTTTTCATTCTTCCGCTAAGATTTAAATGACCTTGACCTACTTATGGACTTAGAAAATTTTTCTAAGTTACAATTGACCTTCAAAATAAGTAGGTCAAGGTCATTTAACTTTAAGCGGAAAAAAGAGAGGAACAGTGTTATTAATTAACACTGTTCCTCTCTTTTTTCCTAAAAGGCAGGGGGAGAAGTTCCGTTAATGTCTACTTTTATGTGGCAGAATCATATCCATCATCATCTGATTCATTTTGAAAGTTGATGTAATCTACATCAACCCAAAGATAATGGAATCCTTGTTCAAAAGCCATAGTATCAATGTCAATGTTTCAAGTGTTGAAAACCAATTCGGATCTACCAAAGGGTTGATGGTAACTAATAAACGTTGATATGTTAAATTTACCATTCTTTCCCCAGTAACATTAATCGTAAGAAAATTAATATTCTGGAGGACATGGATTAAATTTAACATAAATTGAATATGTTGTTGAGGAGTGCAAAAAACATTGTAAAACATACGGAAACTTTCCATGATGATCGATGAGGGAAGTGATGCCTCTTCATATAATCCACGGTTTATATATACATTTTCCCCACCATAAAGTTTTAAAAGTGGGTCAAGGTCATCTGAAGATACCCTATGAACGGGGAACAGAGCAGTAAGTGGTTAGACCACAAACTGCTCTGTTCCCCGTCCCTATTTAATTTCTCATAATTATATGTGTTTATAAACACATACAATTAATTTCGTATTTCGCCAGGGGGAAGAAACCGCAGAGATGACATTTTTCTTGAGGTGCCGGCATTTGTAGTTTATACCCAATTACTCCGCTTCTATAAGCAATAGTTCGATAAAGCTCTTCCCCCGGGCCGGCAAGAGGAAGCGCCTGAAAAAAAACATTATTAATTTAAAGAAATTAAAAAAATAATATATTGTTAACGAAAAAACAATGCAGTTAATGAAAAAACGTACCATGTGACATATGGCGCATATTCTGCCAACATTTGGCCCTTCAAACCAAATTTTGGTTTTGTAGACGCATCGTCTTTTATGCTCATAAATGAGCTCTCCTTGCAAACTTGGCGGCAGCGGCTCTGACACCCTTCTGATATGCCGGAGCATAGGGTTATCGGTGCAGATCCGCTGCAGACACAACTCGTACAATGAGCTCATAGTTATGGTCTGGCTATGCAAACCTCAAAGCTTTAAATACGTACCAATCACCTTGATGGCGAAGGTGATTCCCCCCCTGGGTTTCCAGTATATATTGAGCGGATAGAAGCTTTATAGAATTAATAGTTTGCCACATTTTGAATAAACAAAACGTTATGGAATATTTCCAAAAATACCTGATTGATCAAAAATTAAGTAGAAACCGAAGGGAACAAAGAAGACAACACAGATTAAAAAAAGCTTTTGAAAAATTAAAATTAGTTGTACCGGAAAGTCAAAAACAAAAACAAATTAACAGACAATCTATAATTCAAAATGCAATAGATTACATTAAAAAATTGGAAGAAGACTTGAAATCACCAACATTTAACTTAGAACAACAAGAATTTGAACAATCCGAACAGACATTTTTACAGGAAATAGAAGAATTCCAACAATTCGAACAGAAATTTGTACAGGAAATAGAAGAATATCTTCAAACTTCGCAAAATTTAAACCAAGACATTTATGAAATTTTGTATCAACCTTTTGAAACTGTTTCCTTGCCAGTGTTAGAAAGCTTGGATGAATATTTTTTTGAGCTCGAAAAGTAGAGGGGGTAAATGTGTGGGGGCTGTTATACGGGCAGGGTAAACAGAGTAATCTTTACTTTCTTAGGATCCAGCGCTATGGCAGGCACTTCGTCTTCGTCCAGGTCTTCTTCCTCGTCATCAACAACATCATCATCATCTGTTGTTTCTATTGTGAAACAAAAATCTCCTTCTCCAAAAAAATCTTCACCGAAAAAATCTCCTTCTCCAAAAAAATCTTCACCGTAAAAATCTCCTAACAAAATTTCTGAAAAACTTCAAAAACTTCAAAAATTAAGAAAATTCTGTTTTAAGAAAGAACAATGTGCTCATATTTTAAAAAAAGGAGCGAACAAAGATGAAAGGTGTGTGAAATTGTGTAGTGTAAATGAAAAATTGTGTAGACTGCATAAGAAATGTGAACCTTCCGAAAAAGTCAAAATTCAACCTTCTAAAAAAGTCAAAATTGAACCTTCCAAAAGTGAATTGCCAGAAAAAATTAAAAACTATAAAAGAATTAAAATCAACAGATTGAAATTAAACCACAAATATGTTTTTGTAAAAAAGATCAGTAACAGGGATGTTGTTGTTAGATGTTGTGATGAACTCTACTTGCTCAAATTACCAGTAAATCTTCAAATTCCAAATATCAGTAATGTTCATTATTATTTAGTAAGAAAATCTCCATCTGATAAAGTTAAATGGTCAAATTAAACACAAAACAAAAAAAAGACAAAAAAATGGAGCGGGGGAATAGACCACTTTGTAATTCCAAGAGAATTACTTAGCGGTCTATTCCCCCGCTCATAGGGTATTTTTGAATGACCTTGACCTATTTTCAAAATTTACAATGGAGGGGTAATTTCTTATAAAAGCGGGATAAGAATGACTTTTTACTATTTAGGATCTAGCAACATGACAGGTTCTTCTTCATTATCCAGTTTTAGAAAAGAACAATGTTTATATATTTTTAAAAAAGGACCGAAAAAAGGTAAAAAATGTGTAACGATGTGTTGTGTGAATCAAACATTATGCAGTGTGCACAAAAAATATCTTCATTTGTTAAAATTGTGAGGTTAATGAAAATAACAACAACAAAAAAACAAAAATAGGAGCGGGGGAATAGACCACTTTGTAGTTCCAAAAGAATTACTTAGCGGTCTATTCCCCCGTTCATAGGGTATTTTTTGGTGACCTTGACCTACTTTTGACACTTAGAAATTTTTGCTAACTTTTATTGACCTTGAAAATAAGTGGGTCAAGGTCATCCAGAACTTTAAAAAAAAAATAAGGAGTGTACGGTTTTACAGAACCGTACACCCCCGAAAACCTTACAGAAGAAAAGCTATTTTACATAAAAATGACCTTGGGACTTAGAAATTTCGCTTACTCTTTTGTTGACCTTGAAAATAACTAGGTCAAGGTCATTTGATAATTAAAAGAAAATGGGGGTGTACGGTTTGACAGAACCGTACACCCCGGAAACCTAAAAGAAGATAAGCTAATTTACAATACAACCTGCCTAGAGTTAAAAAAATAGTTAGTCAGCGCAGCGTTGCACATAATGATTACAGTGTGAGCTAGACATAAGCCATCCCTCACACTTCACCATAAGCGCACAACGCTGAGCTAAAAAGTAAAAAATATCTAGTCAGCCCAACGCTGCACAGAATGATTACGGTGTAAGCTAGACATAAGCCATCCCTTACACCTCACCATAACCGCACAACGCTAAGCTAAAAAAATGTTATACAAATATGTTTTTTATTTCCTAAAACTAAAGGAGCCAGCGACTCACCATAAGGCGCAAATATCACCAAGATATTTTCACCAAACAGCAAAAATGATAAAATGTTCAGGGCGCCTTCTGAACATGTTACCACCTCACTGTCTAGCGAGCAACTGATGCCGAACCACACGCGCAGATCCTGGACCCCAACTCGGCTTGAGGTCATCCCCCCTCCTCGCTTACCCCCTCCCAAACCACAGGACCCTTGCTGCGGGTTTGGTTTCCATCATTCTTTTGCCATTGTTCCAACAGGCAACAACATTTCTTTCTTTACTTTACATTGGATTTGTAAAAATTTTAAGTGTTAAAACTTCTCCATATTTAATATTTTAGGACTTTGAAAAATTTTCAAACCTATCATTCTTTTGCAACTGTTTAAACAGGCAACAACACTTCTTTCTTTATTTTACTTTACATGGGACTTGTAAAACTTCCTAATAATTAATACTTTCGGACTTAGAAAAATTTTCAAACATTTGCTTCAACATTTACTTTACAATATCAAGTTTCTTTTATAATGCCTCCAACAGACAACAATTTTCCTTTTGGATGTACAATTTGTGAAAAAATATATAAAATGGTTGAACCAGAAGATTTAACGGATGACGAAAGTATTTTTGAAAATAGTTTGATTCCAGTAGAAGATACATCTGATGCTACATCCGATGTTACATCTGATGCTACGTCTGATGCTACAACTGATGAAGAAAATATTTTGGAAGTACCAGTAGCAACAGGCGAAGAAACACCGTTAACACATGTTGTAACAATTGACTATGATCCAGTACAATATATACATGCTCTTGTTCGGCGACGTTTGTTTCCGGCATCGGACACGGAGGAAGATGAAAGCGATAACGATTTGGAAATAACATATTTAAACAACAGCAATGATGATCACACTTACGACGCATAATATGTATTATTTTGAACTTAAATTATTTGACCTTGGCACTTAGATTTTTTTAAAACTTCCATTATTTGACCTTGAGACTTAGAATTTTTTTAAAACTTCCATTATTTGACCTTGTCACTTAGATTTTTTTTTAAACTTCCATTATTTGACCTTGACACTTAGATTTTTTTAAATACCTGCATTATTTGACACTTATTTTAAACTTGCATTATTTGACCTTGACACTTAGGAGTTTTGAAATATAAGAAATTTAACTGTTATTAACACTTTTTGTGTTTAATACAGAAAAAGTGGTGGGGGTAGTGCTATAAATAGGGGTAGTTTAAGAGTGGTTTTTATTATTACTGCAACTTTTGTGGAGAGCACTCCTACGTCATGTATTACTGCATCAGTTGTGAAGAATCTTTTGAAAATGAAAACTTACTACAAATACACAAAGAAGTGTACCATAACAACGAAACAAGAAACAATGCAGAAGAAGAAGATTTGGAAGAATTAGATCAAATGCTGGCTACCCATCAACAACTAAATTCAAGACCAAGTATTACTCAATACGCACCCGGACCATCTTTGGATGTGGAATTATACGCCCGAGCTTTACCAGGCAGTGTAGTAACTCATTTTAAGATTGACAATGCTCAATTGCAACTAGCACAATTTATATTGAAAGCAAAAACATTAGTAACAGAAACATTGAAGAATGAACTAAGAAGATTAAATTTTATAAAGTTTGGAATATTATTAGATACTGTATTTACAAATGTTCAGAATGAAACATCACCAAGAGGATTTTTAACTAAAAACAAAACCATCATGTTTGCATCGGATATAAGCTTAATTGTGGATGATTGTTTTGAAGAACTTTTAACAAAATTACAAGAACATGAAGGAAGAGGTTCTGGATGGAGTTTGTTAAGTATAACAAGCTTAGATGTGAGAGTTCATAAACATGGATATGGAATGAGAGGTAGTAGTTATATTGCTTTGCCAAGGAAGATTCGAGTAACCAAATCTTGTGTTAATGTACAAAATGAAAATGCTGAATGTTTCAAGTATGCAATGCTTGCAAAATATGTAGAAGATCATGTGGAACGACCGAGTAGAGCATACGATGAGGTTTGCTATATGTATAACTTTCAAGGCATGACTTATCCTGTTTCAATTCAAGACATATCAAAATTTGAAAAGAAAAATCCTTTTGCATCTGTAAACATCTTTGGCTTAGATTCATCCAACAATGTCTATCCCTTACGTATAACACCCACCGAACGCAGAGATCATACTGATTTATTATTTATAACTAAAGGTGATATCTCACATTATGTATACATTAAAGATTTTGAAGCTCTAGTTTGCAAACAGTTATCAAAACGTGAACAACCAAAAACAACTTGTAAAAGATGTTTCTGTTTTGTAAACAAACCTTTAAGAAGAGGAGGTTCAGAATGGTTAACAGAACATAAAAGATTATGCAATGGAAACTATGAAGTAAGAATTAAATTACCACACCCTAGCAGATCACAAGTAAAATTTGATAAAGTTATCCAACAATACAGAATTCCCGTTGTAGTGTATGCAGATTTTGAATCTTCATTGCTTCCACTTGAACAAGAAGAAGGAGAGGAAATTACAAGCAGAACAAAGTATCAACTTCACAAACCAAACAGCTACTGTTTAATAGTAAAATCCACTCTGCCTGAAGAACATCTTCAAGAATATGGTTTGACATCTACACCAAAGATCTATCGTGGAGAAGAAGCAGCTCGATACTTTGTTGATGATTTATACGACATCGCTGGGAAAGTGGAAGCAATGTATAGCAATGTGGTTCCTATGTCACCTATGACACCGGAAGAACTTTATCTTTATGATTCGACAACAACATGCTATTTGTGTAACAATCAATTTACAGAAACTAAAGTTAAAGTTCGCGACCATGACCATCTGACAGGAGCCTACAGAGGTGCAGCTTGCAACGGATGTAACATCAACTACAAACTACCATCTTTTATTCCCGTGGTTTTTCACAATCTTAGCGGATACGATGGACATTTTATCATTCCCGAATTAGCAAGAGACAACGGTGAAATAGACGTTATAGCACAAACTATGGAAATATTTATAAGCTTTTCAAAAAAGGTGGACAAAATTAAACTTAGATTTGTTGATTCTTTTAGATTTATGCCTTCCAGTCTTATGAAACTTTCTGAAAATATAAGAAGACAAAATTTAATAGAAACAAGCAAAATTGTACCTGCAGAAAAAATGGATTTGGTTCTTCGGAAAGGAGTTTTCCCGTATGATTACATCGATGGACTACATAAATTTCAAGAAACGTCACTTCCTCCACCAGAAGCTTTCAAAAGTAAACTTACCGATTTGGACATTTCACCTGAAGACTATCAACACGCATGCAGAGTTTGGGACGAGTTGGAAATGAACACTCTGGGAGATTATTCTGACTTTTATGTAAAACTTGATGTGACCCTTCTCTGCGATGTGATGGAAGAATTTAGAAACACCTGCTTTGAAGCTTACGGATTAGACCCTCTTCATTCTTATACTTCTCCAGGACTAGCTTGGCAAGCTATGCTAAAAGAAACAAAGTGCAACCTTCAATTATTAACAGATATTGACATGGTGTTGATGATCGAATCGGGCGTTAGAGGTGGATTGACCCAAAGTGTTACTAGACATGTTAAAGCTAACAACAAATATCTTCCAAACTACGACAAAGAAAAACCATCAGTGTTCTTAGGATATTTCGATGCCAACAATTTATACGGATGGGCCATGTCTAATCCACTTCCTTTTGGAAACTTTGAATGGGTTAATCCAGACTCTATTGGTGATATTTCGCAAATTTCAAAAGACGGAGACACCGGATACATATTGGACTGTGACTTTGAATATCCAGAACACTTGCATGATCTTCATTACGATCTTCCGCTCCTTGCAAAAACAGAAGTTTCACCAATTGGCAAACATCCAAAATTAATGATGACTCTTGAAAATAAACAAAGATACGTAGCTCACTTTTGGGTTGTTCAACAAGCACTCCAATTGGGTTTACGTATAACCAAAATTCATAGAGTTTTAAAATTTTGCCAATCTTGCTGGTTAAAACCGTACATTGATTCAAACACCAGAAGAAGAGCAGCTGCAACATCAACATTTCAAAAGGACTTTTTTAAATTAATGAATAATGCGATATTTGGAAAAACATTGGAAAACAAAAGAAAACACAAAAATGTTAAATTAATTACAGATCCTATAAAACTAGAAAAACTTGTACAAAAACCAAACTTTGGAACATCCGTTATCATCAATGAAAACCTTGTGGCAGTATCTATGAAGAAGACAAGCGTGAAAATGGATCGTCCGTTGTACGTTGGAATGTCAATCTTGGATATTTCCAAAACCCACATGTATGATTTCCACTACAACAAAATGGTCGCCTTCTACGGTAGAGATAACATCGGAATCGCCTACATGGACACGGACGCTTTCATCTACTGGATTCTTACTGAAGATATGTATTTGGATCTTCGAACATTTGTTCACAAAAATGAATTTGATTTTAGTGACTATCCAAAAGATCATTTAAATTATGACAATGATCGGAACAAAAAGAAACTTGGAAAATTTAAAGACGAAGCAAATGGAATTTTACTGAAAGAACTTATTGCACTAATGTCAAAATTGTATTCACTACAATTGCATAAAGAAGAAAACAATATTATTAAAAAAGCTAAGGGTGTAAAAAGTTTGTATCTTAAGAAGAATGTAAATTTTGAACACTACAAGCAATGCTTATTTGAAGAAACGACTATAACTGCAAAATTCAACACCATCAGAAGTTTCAACCATCAACTGTACAGCGTAACAGAAGTGAAAAAAGCACTCTGCTCCAATGATGACAAACGACACATTCTTCCAGACAAAATTCACACTCTACCATTCGGCCACTACTCTCTCAATCCTATCAATAAGTAAAAAGAAAAAGAAAAAAGAAAAAAAGAAAAAAAGGGGAAATCACAGCATGCTCGCTGTGATTTCCCCTTTTTTTAAATATGTTGAAATGACCTTGAACTATAAAAGCGGATGCAGAAAAAGAAACACTCAATACTAACTTGACTTTGTTAGTAAAATCATCATGACAGAGTTAAAGGAAAAGATTGTTTATGAACTTCATAAACCTGCAAGAATAAAGTTTCCACGAAGAAATACTGTTGTAAAAGGAATAAATGATTTATATCAAGCAGATTTAATTGAAATGCAACCGCATAGTAAAATAAATAAAGGATTTAAATACATACTTACGATTATTAATTGTTTTACTAAAGATGCAGATGCTTTGCCATTAAAAGACAAAACTGGTAACAGCATAACAAAAGCTATGGAAGTAGCTATAAAAAGAGATAAAAATAAAACTAAACATTTACAAACTGATGATGGGAAAGAAATTTTTAATAAACCTTTTGCTTTGTTAATGAAAAAATATAACATAAATCATTATTCCACAAATTCTGAGAAAAAGGCAGCTATAATTGAAAGATTTAATAGAACCTTAAAAGGTGCAATGTATAAAATGTTTTCGAAAAGAGGTTCTTACGTATGGGTTGATATCTTACCAAAATTAATAAGCGATTACAACAACAAGTTTCATAGAACTATCGGTATGGCACCTAACAAAGTGAATAAGAAAAACGCTAAACTAGTTTTACAACGAATTAAAAAGAATACACAGCCAAAAGCGGAACAAAGAAAACCACGAAAATTTAATGTAAATGATAAAGTTCGAATTAGTAAATACAAAGGAGTGTTTACTAAAAAATACGTGCCCAATTGGACAAACGAAGTTTTTACAGTGTATAAGGTACAACCTACTGTACCGGAAACTTATATTTTAAAAGATAACAAAGGAAATTTGTTACAAGGAGGTTTTTACGGACATGAATTATTAAAGTCAACAGTAGGCGATGTTTATCTTGTTGAAAAGGTGTTGCAAAGGAAAAAAGACCAAGTTAAAGTACGTGGTTAGGGTTTGATAAAACTGAAGATTCGTGGATACCTATAAAAGATTTGATTTAGATTTAAATCAACTTATTTACTCTTCTGCCTTTGAATAAGATGGAGATTGTTCACCATAAAGATAAATTCAATATTAATAACATTGATGATTTAACTGTAGATAACGTTAAAATCAACAATAGCAAACACGGCAGTTTATTTCCAAACACTGTACGATGTATAGTAAGCGGTCCTTCAAACTGTGGCAAAACTAACGTTGTGTTTAACTTAATTACAAACACAAAAGGATTGCGATTTAATAACCTATATATTTTTTCAAAGTCCTTACATCAACCAAAGTATCAATTGTTGGAAAAGATCCTGACTGATGTGCCCGATGTTAACTATTACAAATTTAATGCTAGTGACAGTGTTATGCAACCAGACCAGGCTAAGCCGTATTCTGTATTTGTATTTGATGATGTATCTAGTGAAAATCATGATACTATTAGAAACTATTTTGCCATGGGAAGACATAATAATATTGATAGCATATATATCGGACAAACATATAGCAAAATTCCAAAACAACTAATTAGAGACAATGCAAATATTTTAGTTTTATTCAAACAAGACGATACAAACCTAAAACATACATACAACGATCATGTAAATGCTGATATGTCATTTGAAAAATTCAAAGAGCTTTGTGGAAAAGCTTGGGCGGAAAAATATGGATTTTTGGTAATTATGAAAGATAAAGCTATAACAGATGGTCGTTACCGCATATGTTTTGAGAAATTTGTTTTAATACATTAATTAACAACATTATCGTACAAGTCTCCATGGTGTAAACATGGTTAATCAGGAAAAGCTATTAAAAGAAATAAAATCACTTAATGATTCTATTAGACATAAAAACAGAGCGTTAAGATTAGGAATAAGTGAAAGAGAGAAATTTCTGGAATCAACATTTAAACCTATTACTGAGCCATTAAAACAATTAGGACAAAATGTTAAACATTCAACATTTAATTTTTCCGGAGATGCTATTTTACCCATTTCAAAATTTGAACAAAAAGAAGAATATGAAGGTGATACAAGTTTTACGCAACAAGGAGAAACAACTGTAGAAGAAAGCGAACTAGGTGAAGAAACGGATGTTTTAACAGAAAAAGAAGGTCTTTCTACAAGCGAAGAACAACAAGAAGAAGAAGAGCCTATTAATCCATCCAACTTGAGCAAATTATTGCGTATAAAGGGCCGCTTGCAAGACAATTTGTATTAAAAATGTTACATTCTGCACAACCAACTCGAAAATATCATACTTTTAGTGCTAGAATAGAAGAAAATGGGCTAATGATTGGAGATAGCAAACTTGATGTAGACGCACATGACAATATTATTATAAATAATAAACAATACAAGGGTACAAAAGGATTGTTTGAACTTATTTTTAAGCCGAAACCTAATAAATATACTAAAAAGGATTGAAACATTTTTAAACAAATATTGGAGGATACAAATGCGCATAAGAAAAATTATTCTAAAAATTTCAATGTTCATAGAAATGCATCAGAAAAATATAAAACTATTATTGCTAAACTTTTCCCACCAAAAAGAAGGGAACCCATAAAAAGAAAATCATTATCTTCTGCTGAACTAAAAATATTTTACATAAAAGAAGAAAAACAAATCAATCAAGTTTATCAGGAAAAGGATTATTAAAAAACTTGTATGATACTAATATAATATACTACAACGATATAAACAAATTGGTTGACAGAATGAAGTTGATATATGAAGCTAAACAAGCCGGACATAGTGGTTTAGAAAATGAATGGGTAGCTTTGGTCGGCGAACTGCGAAATCGAGGAGTAATTGCATAAAAAATATGAGTATATATAATACAAGTATAACTGATTAAATATTCAGTATAACCATAAGTGTGGATAAGTTTGGACGGTATTCCAAAACTGGAAGCAAATCAGGATCTTATGGAAAAAGAGGTGGTTTACCACTAACATCCGATGAAGATTATGATATAAATAACAAACGTTTAAAGTTTGTAAATGATCCAAAAGATGATAATGATGCGGTAAATTTTAAAACTTTAAGAAGTGAAACATTACCTAGCTTAAAGCTTCAAAATGAAGTGTATAACGCTAGTTTTTATAGAATTGTAAATCTTCCAAAACCAATAGATAAGAATGATTCGGTAAATAAAGAATATTTAATGTGGTACATAAACCAAACCTTACGATATGATCCTAGGAGTAATAATAAAGTATATGATGCAAAATATCTTAGAATAGCCAATATAGCAGATCCTATTAATGATCAAGATTCAGTTACAAAAAAGTATTTACATTCAGTCATCCCTGAAAAAACAGATAAATTTTCCTTTTACAACTTTGTAATACATGATATTGGAGACCCTAAAGATATGAAAGATGCTGTAAACCTTCAATATCTTACAGATCATTGTATTATGCATGATATTAATACAATTGATTGCAAAAATAAAGTGTTAACTAACGTTAAGGAAGGAACTGCAAAATCAGATGCAGCTACAATAAGTCAAATAATGAAATTAAAAAATAACAAATGGAATGCGGATGCAAAAATAATTACTAATGTTAAAAAAGGGTTGGATGAAACTGATGTAGCAACAGTTGGACATGTTCCTGTAATAAAACAATATGAAGACGGTAAACAATACTTTGATTGCAAAGGGAAACCACTAGTAAATGTTGCAGAAGGAATAAGAGACAGTGATGTAGTTACAGTAGCACAAATGCGTGAGAACGGAAACATATACTATAATCTTTTTCTAAGAAAAGATTTAAATAAGCATTTTTTTTTTGTGAAGACTTGCGATTGACTAGCTTAAAAGACCCTATTAATTTTACTGATGCTGTTAATGTAAATTACATTGTAAGACTCTTAAGTGTAGTATTATATGATATTTATGACACAATAAAGCCCATAAAATCTGATCAAAAATTAAATTGGGTTAAAAAGAATGTTATGGAAGAATATTTTTTAAATAAGGAAACTAATACTTTAAGAACTTCTAAAGATGATGATGATAAAGAAGATACAATCCTTCCACAAAACTGAAAAAAAATTATTTACCCATAAACAAACATACTTATAAATAAACAATGTCAAAGGATAAGTGCATCATTCATTATAAAGCATTTATAAAATAAACAAGTATCGGCATTTCCTTTCACTATAAAAGACCATGTTGAAAGTTCAACGCATCAGTCATAATCGACACGTTATAAAGAGAGGAAGAGGAATAGCATCAACAGCACTTTCTCTTATTACTAAGCCGGTTGGAGCTATAGTTAATAAAGCTATCGATTTATTACCTGTAGAACTACATTTACCAGGAGGTTATCAATATTGTGGTCCTGGAACAAAATTGAAAAAAGACTTGCTAGAGGAGATCTTGGAATAAATAAACTTGATCAAGCCTGCAAACAACACGATATAGCATATTCAAAGTTTGCAGATACTAAAAATAGATCAATAGCGGATAGAGCACTTGCTGAAAAAGCTTGGCAAAGAGTAACATCCAGTGACGCTAGTATCGGTGAAAAAGCAGCAGCTTTAGCGGTATCAGCAGCAATGAAGGGTAAAACGATGTTTGGAGGTGGAAAGAAGAAAGGAGGTGGAAAAAGGAGGAGAAAACCTGCAAAGAAACGTGGAGGAAATATAAGAAGAAAACGACGATCCACCGCAGGTAAAAATAAAAAGAAACAAACAATATGGTCAATGATAAAAAAAGGAGGAGGATTATACCTAAGACCGTATCGTGTGTATTAAACAGAAAAAAACAATTACTAATTCCAAATAAAGAATTAATTACTTATGTTTCTTGTTTAAAAATTCCATTTTTTAGAGGAGTGTTTATGAAAGATGCATTACCTGTTAAAATTTGGAAAAATGAAACCGGAATAGTAAATTTAGATAATAGTAAAAGATCAGGCACTCATTGGGTATGTTATAAGAAACTAGGATCAACTATTTACTACTTTGATAGTTTTGGTAATTTCCCACCACCAAAAGAACTACAATATTACTTTAAAACAGCTAAAAATGTACTATACAATTATAAAAGAGAGCAACCTGATGATACGGTAATCTGTGGACATTTATGTTTAGATTTTTTAACAAAAAGCGTTAGTCAACTTTAAGATGTCTTCCTATACAGTATCATTAACTGGAACTTCATCTACTTTGCGAAGTGTTCTTTTCCCTGCGTTACGTTTGGAAAAAGATAAATTATGGGAAGCCGCATTATTAGATATAACAACTTATAATTCTATTCCCAACGTTACTGAAAATGTTAATGACAAAATACATTATTACAAAACAAAAGATAAAAATACAAACAAATATTCAGATATACAAGTATTTAGTTTACCCACTGGAGCATATGAAATTGATGATATAAATGAAGCGATACAAAATCATATGGGAAAAGATAATATAACAATAAAAGGAAATAACAATACTATGAAAGCTGAAATTAAATCTAAATATTATATAGATTTTAGCAAAGAACATTCAATTGGTAGTTTATTAGGATTTCCTAAAACAACAAAAATTTTAGAACCTAATATTAACCATTCAGGTGCTAGAACTGTGACAATAATGAAAGTTAACAGTATAGATGTTACATGTAATATTATACATGGTTCTTATAGAGATGGTGAAAATACTCATATATTGCACACATTCTATCCAACGGTCGCTCCGGGTTTTAAAATTGTGGAAAAGCCACAAAACTTGGTGTACCTACCGTTAAACACCAGTTTTATTTCAGACATTGTGGTGAACATACTAGATCAAGACGGAAATCATATTGATTTTAGAGACGAACCTATAACTATACGAATACATATAAAATCAACCGTATAACAATGGGGTTATCATTTAAAAAGAAAGAGCTGACTGGTAAACAAGTCAGTAGCACTTCAGCTATAGAAGGATTAACAAGTGATAACATTCGTTTTCTAGAAGAAATTGGATTAAAACTTATTAATAATGGAAATATTGGATATAGCGCAGGGTCCGACATTCGACGAAACCTTATGGGAAAAGGAATATCATACGCACAACCCTTACGCTTCATCAAAATTAAATTATAATGATGAAATTAGAATTCCCATACAACAACAGGATATTTATACACTTCCATGTGAAAGTTATTTGTATATCGAAGGAAGAGTAACAAAAAGAGATGGAAGCACTGCAAGTACTGTTCCGTTCATAAATAACCCCATGGCATATTTGTTTGATGAAATAAGATATGAAATTTCCGGAGTTACAGTAGATTCAACAAAAAAGGTGGGAATTACAAGTACATTAAAAGGATTAGCATCTTTAACACCGAGTGAAAAAAATATGCTAGCCGCCGCAGGATGGGTAGCGCCCGATTCCAATATAATCACTCCAAACAGTTCTGGCAATTTTGACTTTTACATTCCTTTAAGATTACTTTTAGGCTTTGCCGAAGATTACCGAAAAATAATAATAAACGTAAAACAAGAAATAGTTTTGTTAAGATCATCAAACGACAAAGATATTATTATGGCGCCTGATGGAACAACGGAAGCTACATTAGAATGGAAAATGCAATTAGACAAGATTGTTTGGAGAGTACCGCATGTACGGTTAATCGATCAGAATAGAATTTCATTATTAAGAACTTTAAAATCAGATCGTGATATCGTAATACCATTTAGAAGTTGGGAGTTTCATGAAAATCCGGTTTTACCGGAAACACAACGTCATACATGGACTGTAAAAACTTCTACTCATCTGGAAAAGGCAAGATATGTAATATTTCGATTACAAACAAAAAGAAGAAATGAAATAACTAAACATGCTGGTGAATTTGATCATTGCAAACTTACAAATTTTAAGGTGTTTCTAAACTCTCAATTCTTTCCATACGACAACTTCAACATAAACTTTACAAAAGACAGGTTTAGCGTTTTGTACGATATGTACGCAAGATTCCAAAATTCATATTATGGTAAAACAAACACACCTTTATTAACGCCAAACCAATTTAAATCTAACTATCCGATTGTTGTAGTTGATTGTTCAAAACAAAACGAATCTGTAAAATCTTCCATTGTAGATATAAAAATAGAAATGGAATTTGAACAAAATGTACCCAAAGATACATCTGCTTATTGTTTAATTTTACATGATAAAATTGTTACATATACACCTTTAACAGGAATTGTAAAAGCAGTTTTGTAAAATGAAAAGGAAAAAAAATACCCCCACCACTCGGTTATAAAAGCAGGAGCGGGAACGAAAATTGTTTAGTTTACTGTCTACAGTTGTATGGGTAACATTGTCTACAGCATTATAAACAAAATGAGTTCTTTATCAGTTGTACAAGACGTTTCCGAAACAGTACCTTTATTGGAAAATGATGATAAACATTTTGAAGAAAATATTGTAAAGGAAATTGATGACTTTTTAAAGTTTGGAAAACAAAATAAAAAGTTGGAAAATAATAAAACAAACGTAAGAAAGAAAAGAAAACTTGAAGAAAATATTCCACCAAACATTTTAACTGAAGTTTTCCTTCGCATCTTTTATCCTATTTCATCTTGCATGGGTAAAAGTGTGTCGATAGGATTGGTTAAATCATTAGACTACTCTCCCGCAGTAATACTAAGCCATGGAACAAAGATGGTTTTATTTTCAGAAAATGCTTGGGATTCCTTTTTAAAACATCTACATCTTATTGAATGTTATTTAGCCAACAGTTTCTTTGGAAGAAAAACTAACATTCGACTTTTGGATTGTGACAATGAAATTGACATTATTAAACATCGTGGTCAACAACAAGTAAGAATTAGAGACTCGACACAATTTGAAAATAAAATTCTTCTAACACGTGAAGAATTTTACATTTTAAACTATGCAACATCACCTATTACTAGGTATATGAAACAATTAGTATTTTCAAGCTCTGTTATTAAGGAATATCTGGTAGATGCATGCGAAAAACAACCAGAAAGCACTTTACAATACGGACCAATAGATACATCCATCTTTAATAGAATACCTCACGAAGTGGAAATGAGGAGACAGTTAAGAAACTTTGAACCTTTTACTGAAGTTGCAACGGAGGCTACAGAAGAAGAAACCAACAACAACAGTACAGAAGAAGAAACCAACAACAACAATAATACAGAAGAAGAAACTTTGCTAGGTTAAAACTACAATGTAATTTAACAAAAGAATAAACCGTGGGGTAGGCCTACTGGGGATGGTGCCCACGTTAAACATACACCAACGCGCCTACAACTGTACGGCCTGGTTTATATATATCTAACCTACCGTGGTGTGGAAAACAGTTGATCAGCAGACACCGTGATGAGCAGACAGGATGAAGAAATGGCAGCAAAACCTTGTGTAATTGAATTTCAAGCATTTCGCGGAAACGATGATAGATTTATCATAAAAGAATTGGTAATTTTGGATTTGCTTACACAAGTAGCATACCCGTTTTTATTTGAAGCACCGTGTTCTGTCCATGAACTAAAGTCGAAAGCTAAAATAACAAACAGATGGCTAACAAATAATTTTCATCATATCCATTGGTATGAAGGTTTCCTACCGTACAACAATGTACACAAAATTATGTTTCATTTTTGCAAACAATTTACACACATATATACCAGAGGATTGGAAAAAAAGAATTGGATACGACAGTACACAAAAAAAGAAGTTTTAAACATAAAAGTGGACAAAACATTTCACTGAAATATTTGTGTTTCTACAATAAATCCAAAACACAACCAATCTCAATGCGCATTACAAAACGCGTATCACTTGGCTGCTTACCTACAACAACAAACGGAAGAATGTAGTGGGGGTTCCGAAGGTTATATAAACGAAGAGGCAACACACCCCGAGTATCAGTCTAACTCCATACTCCGAACAGACAACATCTCCTGTGAAGGATGGCATCACAACAGTTTCTCCAATGTTTAGTTGAACAATTCAACTTGCATTCAAAATCAAATACTCTAATTATCAAGAAATGTTCAGAATTAAAAGAACAGAAACATTGTATTGTTAATGAAATGAAGAAAATTGATACAACGCATGGAGACGCAGTCGTCGCATCTTTATCCGATGCACCATATACACCGGGTGATGAACCAAAGTTTCAAGTATATCTTCCAAAACGATTCGTCCAGTTGCTGCAAAATGAAGATCTGCGGGAAATTCAACCAGGATCATTATATTTGGTGTCACACGGAATGAGCGGAAACAACTCTACGGAACTAACTCTGCATATCGCACAAAAATAACATTGTAAATATTGTAAAATAAATGTTTTAAATAAAAAGATAAAAAACAACATATCAGTATATATTTTTATATACTGATATGTTGTATTTTTTTAAAACCTCAAACGGATGACCTTGAACTTTTAATCGATAGTATTATTCGATTATTTTATTCGATAGTTTTATTCGAATACTTTACATAAATACGAAACTTTAACGTTGAGAGGCTCAGTTCTGTTTAAGACAAGCTACAACCAACATGTCATCCAAAAGAAATAATCTAACACTTATAACTTATTGTTGCAAAGAAAAATGTTTTAGAATACCTGAAGATCAAGTTGACGGAAAAGCTTGTACAAAATGTAATTCTTTCTGCTATTGTAAATGTAGTTGCAAAACATATCAAAAGAACCGGTTGGATAAACTAGAAGAATTGCAACATCGACTCGGTCTATTGTGGCAACGATTAAATTCAAAGTGATTAAACAAACACCTGCCATTACCCCCACCACTACCCCCACTACCATCGGAGGTACCTGCAGCACCGGCTTTGCAATAGTCATTCCTGCTACACCTCTCGTCGAGTAAACAACTCTAGTCATGTCTCTCAACATTCGCGGGATTCACTACAACACTATCAATCTTACAACCTACAAGGATTTGGAAATTTTTAGTGAAGAACTAAAACAACTTATAACCACTGGGTTTGGTTTATCTTTAGAACTTTATGCAACAAACAATCAAAACCAAAAAAATGTGTTTTTGCCAACTTACAACAACAAGAAGAATGAAAATAAACAAGAACTTTCAGCACCGGCAACAACTTACTTTTCAAATTTGGGAGCAAACTTTACTAACTTGTAAAATAATACTTTTGTAAAAAAAAAACAAATAAATAAAAAAAGAAAATATCTTGCATTTTCGGATTTTCCGAAAATGCAAGATCTTTTTTAAAAACATCCCCAAACGACCTTGACACACTTCCGGCCATTTAAAATTTAAATACCCAGCACAGCAGGGCATTTAAACTTTAAATACCCACCACCAACACGTCACAGCTGATGACGTCACTTCCGGTCACGTGACCGGAAGTAGCTGTCAAAAAATTGACTGGCTGTCAAAGTTTGATTGGGCCAGAAACGCCACCTCGCCACTACTTACTGTCCTGGGTTAAAATAAATGGTTATATGTTATAAATTCCCCACTTTGTTAAAACACAGGTAAAAATGGAAAACAAACAATTATATTATAATTTTGAGGAAAACCTTTTGATTGTAGTTAATTTCTAACGGTATCAATTAAAAAGCCACATAGGCTACATTTTCTCCTCAAAATTCGACACTAGTCTAAAATTTCCTGCTCATAATATCTAGGCTGGAAATATATATTTCAAAAAAAGCGAAGAAATTAATTTAACCTATAAAAATGCTATCTAAAGGTAAACCACTTGAAATACAACAATCTGTTGAAAAATACGTAGGTTTATTTTTCTTCGTAAATATGTTTGTCAGAACAAAAAAATAAAAAAAAGAGCATCAAAATGCATGAAAACCTTAAAATAGCCCCTGAACAACAACTTTTTACAGACACATATATAAACATAAAATAAAAGCGGTATCAAAATTAATAACAATTATCAAACATTACAACTCACAGGTTTAGACGGTATTTTATGTACAGAATTTTTATTTGCTTTAAAAAAGAGAAGATAAGAAAATAACAACCAACATTTATTCAGAGACTTATAATTTTATATAATGGAGGTAAAGCACAAAACCCTAACTTATTTAGTTAATTCTGTATTTTTGGTTTGAAAACCTAAATTTATTGGAGCTGCGTTGAAAACCTAAAACCTGCAGCTATTTAAATATGAAAATATATATTTATAATTCATTGGAAGCTTATAACTCAAAGATGAGTTTCAAGTGAGTAAATCATAATTTTAAAAGACGTATTCACCAAACTCACTGAAATTAATCAATAAATTCATAGATTATTAAAGAAAACTTGTTTTGGAAAAGTCACTGAGATCACAGTCTCTTGACCACAGTCTACAGTCCAACATAAATCACAGTCTACATCAAAACATATTTTACACAAAAATAAAAAAAAACCGAGGGTCTAACATTAAAATACATTTTTAAATCTGTTTGAAGACTCAAGAAATATCTTTCTTCACTCTGAACACGAAAATTGCCCGTTACCGAACAGCTGAGATCTACGAAAACTCTCAATTCCCTTACATCAGAATCAGAATATTTATTTCCATAAAAACATACAATCTTCGAGTCCCAACAAACCACATGATTTGTCGTTGGGTGCTCATAATTACATAGAGATACAGAAACGTAAAACTAAAAATATACAAAAATTAACACAGCGCTCAGGTGGCGGTGCACAAACGAACTATATATTTCTACCTACTGGTTAAACTCAAAACATTGCAACGTATTTAAACTAGGAAACGATTATCTCAAGGAGAACCAATAATTTTAATCAATATATGGTATGATATTAAAAAAACAAAAATATATAATAATGAACTCAGCATAAGTTTACGTAAAAGGTAGTATGATGCACTAAGTTTGAAAATAAAAAGAACACAAAAGAAACCATACACAGCTACCCACAAATACAGATTACTACTTAGTAATTAAGAGTACAAGATCAAAATCAAGACTGAAAACAGCCTACTAGCTTAACAATGGCAATCACTCACTGACTCACACATTATTTTCCTTTTTAATTATTATATTGTGTACTTTTGGCTTTTGTTTAGTAACCAAGAAATCAAATCTAATTTTATAATATCAAAACGTCTTGCATTTTCTAAATTAAAAGGCAGTTCATTGAACAGTTTTGGAACCACGTGACTGAGCGAGTTCTTACCATAGGTGTTGCAATATCTCGGTAATTTGTATTTTTCTAGACTTCTAAAGGAATATTGCTCTTTAACATTTGGTTGTTTGAAAGTGCACTTATTATAAAAAAGTTTAATAATTTTATACTTATAAAAATCCTCTGGGTAGAGGGTGTTATACATTTTGAAGATACTGACAAGTGAGTTAGTTTCTGGACATTTTTGTTTGGAAATCATTATTAGCGTTTTGGTTTGCAAGGCTTCTATTCGTCTTAAAAAACATTTTGGTGCCGTGCCCCAAATTTCTATCCCGTACCGAATTATTGATTCAAACATTGATTTGTAAATTATGACAAGAGCTTCGTAAGGTAATGTTTTTCTCAAATAAAACAATTTAGCAGTAATTGGTTTGAGTTTATTTACAACATAATTTATATGGTGTTCCCATTTTAACTTAAGATCAATTATTAATCCTAAATATTTAGTTTCACTAACAGAGTTTAGCTTTGGACATTGGCAATTTATGAAATCCCGATTTAGGAGACATTGACAAAAATGACTTCGAATGTCTGGAGCGCGTGGTGGAATATTATGGGCGGAATGAAAATTCATTACAACAGTTTTTTTGGCATTTATTACAAGTTTTTTATCATGAGCCCAACTATTTAGAACATCGAAGTCTTTTTGGAGTGTCTTTTCTGCAATATTGAAATCTTTGTGTGAAGTGATTAAAACAGTGTCATCGGCATACATAAAAACTTTTCCCTTAAACCCACACGTTGCTAGACTTTTAACATATATGTTGAACAGGATAGGTCCTAAAACGCTACCTTGCGGTACACCCTGGTTTATGACTTTACTAGAACTTAAGATGTTATTAATTTTAACAAATATAGGTCTATCTTTTAAATAACTTGCGAACCATTTTAAGAGATTGCCCTTTATACCAATATTTTCGAACTCTTTTAAAAGTATACTATGATCTAAGGTGTCAAATGCTTTGGAGTAATCTACAAATACTGCGATTATATGATGTCTTTGATTTAGGCATTTATTAACGTAGTCATTAAAATCTAATAAAAGCATTTCTGTACCCTTGCCCTTTTGGAACCCATACTGATTTTTACAAATTATGTTGTTCTCTGAAAGATATTTATTTAAATGAGATGTTACATATTTTTCAAATACCTCTTCAATTACAGAGAGAATAGCAATTGGACGATAATTTGATAACAAATTTCTTGGTCCAGATTTGTAGATCGGTCTTATGATGGATGGTTTTAACAGATCTGGAAATAAGCCAGTTTTAAGTGAAGAGTTAATTAGCAAGGCCAAAATCTCATTAATGTTTTTACTCACACATTGAATATCGCCCACTCGGATTCCATCAATTCCAGGAGATTTTTTCATGTTTAGACTATTGACTATTTTAGTAATATTTTCTTTATTTGCTGCTGGAAGATAAAAGCAAGAGTTAGACACGTTGTTTCCAGGGTTGTTAGAGAGATTTATCACGCAGTCATGTCTGATTTGTTCTACACTATTTTTAAAAAAGTCAACAAAATTATTCTGTATTGCCGGGAAAATGCATCAAAAGCCATCATTATTTGAGCGTCTGGATTTGGTTTTTTTCTGTTTCCAATAAGGTTGTTTATGCAGGCCCAGTATTTCTTCATATTGTTTTGAGCCACAGCAAATTCAAAAGCTACGTACTCTGTCTTCCTATTCCTTATAAGTTTATTAACTCTATTACGATGCTGGGCGTATTCTTTTTTATATGCATTGTTAGTTGGTGCACTTTTCCATTTTCTAAATAATTTATCTTTTTTCTTAACTTCATCAAGTAACATTTTTGTCATCCACGATTTTTTTAATGATTGGGTATAATTTTGACTTGGCTTTTTGATGTAAGACTTACTTTGCTCGAATATCCTATGAAATATTTAAAAATGTTTTCACAAAGTTCCTGCGGGTGGCAGTATTGTCTAAGTTCCAACCAATTCACATCCATTAGTTTTGCTTTAGCTATATTATTGCTTATAACTAATTTTTGTTTTTCTATGGTTACTGAGGGTTGATCATGTTTAAGGGTTATTGAACATCCTATTAAATAGTGATCTGCAGGTTTATAATTAAAAACGGCTGTATTTATGAAAGCTGGATCGGCTGCTCTTATGTAGATGTGATCCAAGCAGGACTTAATAACAATTCCCTCTCTAATTTCTTCTCTAGTGTTAAGAGTTATACATTTAAGCAAACCGAAAGAGGCAAGAGTAGTTTCGTACTGCACGTCTTGCACATCAAAACAAATAATGATCAGCTGCTTTTTCGGTACCCAAACATTGCATTTCCGTACCCAAACAAACAGTTTTCTGGGGTGTTCCTATTCTGACAGTTCAATCAGCTGACTCTAAAATAGACAGTTCAGCCGTATTGTGTATGGTTATAGAAAAATTACTGAATTATGAAATGGCGGATGATTTTTTATAAGTTTGGTTACTTATTTGCACCGTGATGAAAAGTAATGTTCACAAATCGTCACAGAAGTGCCATTTCGGGGCTCGATAGTGTTTTACATGCTCAGCTTACGCCTCGCAAGTAAAACACTATCTTGCCCCGAAATACTAGTCACGAAAGTAGCCCATTTCGGGGCAAGATAGTGTTTTGCTTGCGAGGCATAGTCGAGGAAATGCAAAGTTTGGGTACCGAAAAATCCGCTGATCGTTATTTGTTTTGATGTAAGGAAATCTAGGGTTTTCATAGATCTCAGCTGTACGGTAACGGGCAGTTTTCGTATACAGAGTGATGAAAACATGTTTTCCATCAGAAATACACTAACAGCTGATTATCTGATCATGATCGGCTTACGCCTCGCAAGTAAAACACTATCTTGCCCCGAAATGGGCTACTTTCGTGACTAGTAGTGAAATATACTATTTCTAAAGTTTTTCATCATAAATCTTATAAAAATAAAATTATCACAATTATTTGTAAATCTACAGGAAAAACTTTCCAAATTTTTAATTATTAAAATCTCTCTGGTAGAACTGTATATTTAGTTGTAACTGTAGACAAAGTTTTGCAAAAATCTCCGACTCAGTATTTTTTTCACCACTGTAAATTCTCACGTTGCTTAGTTTTTTTGCAAATGACTTTCAAATGGCGAGGAAATCGGTTAAAGTGGAAAATGATTTTCTGAAAGAGAATAAAATCAAACATATAACACTAAATAACACAAATAAAAACTAAATAACTCAACGCAAAACAGCGAAAATATACCAAGAAAATGACAATTTCACTGTTAATCAAACCCCGCAACTCGTGATCGCAAGACGACTCGCAGTGCGGTCGACTAGTATTTTGCTCTTTGCTCAACCGTCACAGCAATTGGCCATATCGTTGCCGAAAAATTTGTCGTTTATAAATCGACTGGTGGCTGGGAGGCATAATTTATCGATCGTTTCGCAGCCGACAAATCTCACGCTCTTTTCGAGGTCGTCTTATCTATATTGGCCACATTGCAGCCGGAAAATATGTCGGTTATGTCGCAGCTGGAAAATCTCTGGGACGCATTATGACTGAAAATCACTTGCTTTTACATGGCGTTACATCTTTCGGTCGCCTCGCGACTCCGCGGTTGTCAAATCGCGGTCGCTTATACTGAGACCGGAAAATCGCTCGGTGTTTCCGCGGCCAGCAAATCTCTCGGTCGCATTGCTGTCGTCGAATAATTGTATTTTACAAAGATTGTGTTCTAGTATTCGTTTTAGAAGGCAACTTGGCTGTCGGGAAAATGACAGCAATTTCATATATGTCATGTTAATTAGTTAATTGCCTGAGTTTTTTAATGTAATTTATTCCTAGCAATTTTGTATGTTTTTTGTGTTCTTGCAAGCTGTATTTATTGTAACTGGCGCAAGCATGAAATATGTCATTTTAGTAGTGTAATTAGCTGTGTGCACGTAGCCTTTTGCAGTTTTACATTTGTCAATGCAAAAATTCTATTCGCATGTTTTGTTTATTTATTAAGTTAGTGCATGTACATGCATTGATCGGTATTAATGCTTTCTATTAAGTAGTATATTATTGTTAGTGGGTTGCTTATAAAACAATATTTTCGCACTTCTCATCTGATGTATTATGCATTTATTGATTGGTAATATACATATCATATATATACGGTATATATATATTTTTTTTTGTTCTTGGATTGTTGTTGGCATGAATGATATGAAATAAGTTCTTGAGCATTATTTTCAAGTTTTTCTTGGTTGTAACCATACTTAGTAGGCCATTATTTATTGTTGCTCATAATATTGTATTACTGCATATTTTGTTGGTTTTTGTATTGTCTCTTTGTAAATGGTTTTTACCGTTAATAAATTAATAAATAAATAAACTAGGAATACGCTCCGATGTCACGTAAGAGGATGGAGCGAAGATGAGTTTACTGTCTTCGGGGCTACCAATATTTATAAATCTCAAATCAGGTCAAAAATCTTAACTTAATATTAACCTGTTTTTGAACTATCTAAGCGCAATATACAATCAACAAACCATGATGATTTAAAAGCTTTTTGACTTGGTAAACCTCGCTCTACAAGAGTATAAGCGACTAATGAAATATAATTGCTAAAACACATGGGGGGGATTGCCCCACACCCCCCTCTAAGCTCGGTCCATGAATTTGCACATACAAAAAACAACAATGTAAATCTCTCTTTATCACGGTACTTTATATTAAATTTGTGTACTGAGTTTGCCCTTTATGACAAAATAAAGGTCATTTATTTTCAAAAAATAATAGCGATTGAAAATATATATTTTCAACATGAAAAAGGGTTGAGTAACACCTTTGCTCCTTTGCACTCTACATGAATTTACTCATGCGAAAGAAAAATATAAATATCTTTTTAGCACATTAAAATAAGATTTTGTATTTTGCCACTTGTTATACTGTGCTTTATATTAAATTTTTATACTAAGCACCCCGTCTGTGACAAAAAGCTCAATTTCTGAAACAAACTAATAGCAATTTAAAATATATATTTGCGAACAAGGTTTAAGGGTACACTAAAAAAAAGGTTTAGTGGGCTTCACATTAAACAAAATACACGTTTGCTTCAATTTAACGTCATAATAAACTACCTATGCAGTATGTAATTAAAAAACCATGATGGTTCAAAGCTTTCTTTGAATTTTGGTAACGTTAACCTAGCTCTACAAAACCATGAGGGGCCTATATGATTGCTAAAGACATGGGGGGCTTCGCCCCCCCACACCCCCCTTACCACTGCCAAAGGATTTAAATTAAAAAAATTAACGTTATTATCTCTTTATTACCTTAAAAATACCTTTTTGTATTACATATCAAAATATACTGTACTTTATATTTAATTTGTTTACTAAGTGCTTCATTTTTTACTATAGCACAGTCTTAAAAAATAAATAAATATGTACATATTTAAAAAAGGTTTGGTTGGCTTCACTTTAAACGATTCATACGATTGCTTCAAATCAACCTGATTTTAAACTACATATGCACTATACAGTTAACATAAACATTATAGTTCAGAGGTTTTTTAAGTTTTGTAAAGTATATACACCTTGCTCTATAAAACCGTGAGCGACTTATTAGATTGCTTGAAGACATGGGGGGGCTTCGCCCCCCCCCCCTTAACACTGCCAATGAATTTCTGTTATGAGAAAAAAACAATAACTTTATTGCCTATTTATTATATTAAAAAGTTTTTGTATTTGATATCAAAATATACTGTACTTTATATTTTATTTCTTAACTGAGCGCTCCCTTTTTTACTAAAGCACAGTCTCAAAAAAAAATTATTAGCGATAAAAAATATAAATTTGAAAAAAAGTTTAGTGGGCTTCGCTTTAAATGAATTATACGTTTGTTTCAATTTAACCTCATTTCAAACTGCCTATGCAGTATGTAATTAAAAAACCATGATGGTTCAAAGCTTTCTTTGACTTTTGGTAACGTATACCTAGCTCTTCAAAACCATGAGGGGCTTATTTGATTGTTAAAAGACATGGGGGGCTTCGCCCCCACAACCCCCCTTACCACTGCTAAAGAATTTAAATTTAAAAAATTAAAGTTATTATCTCTTTATAACCTTGAAATTATCTTTTTGTATTTCATCTAAAAATATAATGAACTTTACATTTAATTTGTTTACTAAGTGCTTCATTTTTGACTATAGCACAGTCTCCAAAAATAAATAATAGCCAAAAATAAATAAATATGTACATATATAAAAAAAGGTTTGGATGGCTTCACTTTAAACGATTCATACGATTGCTTCAAATCAACCTGATTTTAAACTACATATGCACTATGTAGTTAACATAACCATTATAGTTCAGAGGTTTTTTAATTTTGGTAAAGTATATATACCTTGCTCTAAAAAACCGTGAGCGACTTAATAGATTGATAAAAGACTTGGGGGGGCTTCGCCCCCCCACACCCCTCCTTACCACTGCCAAAGAATTTAAATTAAGAAAAAAACTAACGTTATTATCTCTTTATTACCTTAAAATTATCTTTGTGTTTTTCATCTCAAAATTTACTGTACTTTATATTTAATTTGTTTACCAAGTGCTTCATTTTTTGCTGTAGCAGAGTCTCCAAAAATAAATAATAGCCAAAAATAAATAAATATGTACATATTTAAAAAAGGTTTGGTTGGCTTCACTTTAAACAATTCATACGATTGCTTCAAATCAACCTGATTTTAAAATACATATGCACTATGTAGTTAACATAACCATTATACTTCAGAGGTTTTTTAATTTTGGTAAAGTATATATACCTTGCTCTACAAAACCGTGAGCGACTTATTAGATTGCTAAAAGACATGGGGGGGCTTCGCTCCCCCACCCCCCCCCCCCCTTGACACTGCCAATGAATTTCGGTTATGAGAAAAAAACAATAACTTTATTGTCTCTATATTATATTAAAAAAGGTTTTGTATTTGATATCAAAATATACTGTACTTTATATTTTATTTCTTAACTGAGCGCTCCCTTTTTTACTAAAGCAGTCTCCAAAATAAATTAATAGCGATAAAAAATATAAATTTGAAATAAGTTTAGTGGGCTTCGCTTTAAAGGAATTATACGTTTACTTCAATTTAACCTCATTTCAAACTGCCTATGCAGTGTGTAATTAAACAACCATGATAGTTCAAAGCTCTCTTTGACTTTTGGTAACGTATACCTAGCTCTATAAAACCATGAGGGGCTTATATGATTGCCAAAAGACATGGGGGGGCTTTGCCCCCCCACACCCCTCCTTACCACTGCCAAAGAATTTAAATTTAAAAAAATTAACGTCATTATCTCTTTATTACCTTAAAAATATCTTCTTGTATTTCATCTCAAAATATACTGTATTTTATATTTAAATTGTTTACTAAGCGCTTCATTTATGACTATAGCACAGTCTCCAAAAATAAATAATAGCCAAAAATAAATAAATATGTACATATATAAAAAAAAAGGTTTGGTTAGCTTCACTTTAAACGATTCATACGATTGCTTCACATCAACCTGATTTTAAACAACATATGCACTATGCAGTTAACATAACCATGATGGTTCAGAGGTTTTTTAATTTTGGTAAAGTATATATACCTTGCTCTACAAAACCGTGAGCAACTTATATGATTGCCAAAAGATGTGAAAGGGCTAGCCCCCGCACAACCCCTTCCTTACCTCTGCCTATGAGAAAAAAATAACGTTGTTGTCTCTTTATTACGTTAAAAGAATGTTTTTGTACTTTATCTCATAATATACGGTACTTTACATTTAATTTGTCTACTGAACGCTCCCTTTATGACTAAAGCACAGTCTCCAAAAAAAAAAAAAAAAAAAAAAAAACAGCCCTCAAAAATATGTATTTGAAAAAAGGTTTGGTTGGCTACGCTTTAAACAAATTATACATTTGCTTCAATTCAACCTGATTTTAAACTACACATGCACTATATAATTAACGAAACCATGATGATTCAAAGGTTTTTTTTTAATTTTGGTAAAGTATACCTACAAAACAGTGAGCGACTTATATTATTGCCAAAAGACATGGGGGGCTTCGCCCCCCCACACCCTGCCTTTACCCTGCTCATGAATTTAAACCTATGAGGAAAGAACAATAACGTTAATCTCTTTATTACATTGAAAATATGATTATTTTATCTCATGATATACTGTACTTTATATTTAATTTGTTTACTAAGCACTCCCTTTATGACTAAAGCAGTTTCCAAAAAAAATAATAGCCCTCAAAAATATGTATTTGAAATAGGCTTGGTTGGCTTCGCTTGAAACAAATTATACGTTTGTTTCACAATAACCCGATTTTGAACTACATATGCAGTGTGTAGTTAACATAACTGTGATGGTTCAAATCTTTTTTTAATTTTGGTAAAGTATAACTTGCTCTACAACACTGTGAGTTACTTACATGATTGCCAAAAGACAAAGCCGAGGCCTCGCCCCCCAAACATAGGAGAAAAAAATAATGTTCCTTGTTTATTTCGTTGCTATCATGGCAACTCATAAGACCGATGTTAACATTTTTCAACTTTTACATTATTTTAATTAGGTTATTAGATTTTCACTGGCCAAGTACTCTGCACAGAACACATTTTTGGGCAAAAAATTACTTATTTCTAGGCTTTTAAGGAAATTCTCAGACCTGTTTTTTGAGATAATTGTGCAAGCAAGCAAGCACACACCCAAGATAACAAAAAACATTTTACTGTTATTTCAAAGGAAATAAATCACTAAGACTGCACATAACTGATTTATTAATGTTTTATATAAAATACAACTACAATTAATGAAATACATTATATTTAAATATTTAATGTAGCTAAACAATGTCTTAAATGACTTCTGAATAGGATTTATTATTTTTACGGAATTATTCACTTCATAAAAAAACTAAGAGAATTCTAAATAGTTAATATTATATGGAAAATTTAAAAAAAGAATAAAATAAACATAACATATTTAGACCTACAGATAGCCTACTTTAAAAACTGATGTCAACCACTGTCTCAAAAAATGTGTTGAATAATTTCTTCTTAGCCTGAAACAAAAATAATCATAAGTGGCAGATAATTAATTAAAGCATTTTTAAAATCTGTAATACACTTTATTTTTTGGTTCATAATTTGATAACAGCTGAGTCAATTCTAATGTTTAGGGGTATTTTTATGAAAATTTGACAATACATCTCAGAATTTAAAGAAGTATCATCACTTGTTTACATAATAGTTTAATTTCCAGAGAAGTGGCCTTATCCATCAACAGCTAATCAAACCCAAATAATTTGGTTTACAACTAAACATTTGGACATGGCTTGGAATAGTTAGTTATAAAGGTTAACCGCGGAGTACACTTTTAATTTCCGAGGACTAACAGCTTTTATCATTGACAATAAATACGGAAGGACACTTTTCATTGCCTTCGTAAAAAGTGTAGCCTCCCATTTGTTGTGTCAGGATTAGAAAAAGAACCAACTTATTGTATTCTTTGATTGCCAAACAGTCGATACCTGTCATGACAGCCTCTGATCATTAAAGTTGTTCATTTAAAGACTGGTTTACATAGTTTTTGAAAATTGGTAATCATGTCATAAAAAATAGTATATTTCGCAACAAGGGCTGAAAATTAGGTTTTGCAGGCTCGTGATCATGTTTTAAATTCGAGACGAAGTCGAGAATTTGAAGCGATCGAGAGCTGCAAAACCTTTTCGGCCGAGATGCGAACGCTATTTTTCACCACACTACACAATGAAATATACCCTAAATAATTTTAAAAAACTGATTATTATTTGACTCACTTGAAAACAAAACTTTAAGGTTATGAGCAACGTTACAACTTCTTTATCATTGAACCTATTGAATGCCGTATATGTGATGTTCTGACGTTGTTTCAAGCAAATAAACGATTAGCTGACATTGGCCCTAGGGCTCCCAACGTTTTTGGTCCTGTCGCGGCAAACAGTGGGTTTCGGTCCACGTTTGACGTTTGTAAAACAGGTGATTTCATCGTAGTGTGGTGAAAATTAGTTTTCATCAATCTGTATACGAAAATTGCCCGTTATCGTACAGCTGAGATCTACGAAAACTCTCGATTTTCTTACGTCAAAACAAATAATGATTAGATGCTTTTTCGGTACCCAAACATTTCATTCCCGTACCCAAACAAACCATTTCCGTACCAAAACAAAATTTTGCCGTACCCAAACAAACGGTTTTCCTATTTTGACAGTTCAACCAGCTGACTCTAAACTAAAACAGACAGTTCAGCCGTATTGTGTTTGCTTGTAGAAAAATGATTGAATATTGAAATGTTGGATGAATTTTTGAAATGTTTGAAATGTCGGTGATTATCTACATGGACTGATAAGACCAAACTCATTTGCTCACTGCTGGCTGTCATAATGTGTGAATGAAAATTAATATTGTAATTTTTCCTCTCCCGCACGCGCCATGTTAGGCGAATGGGAGCCTGTAATTAATATAATAATTTGCTTGAATAAAATGATTTTGACTTTGACTTTGATTTATTTACAAGTTTGGTTACTTATTTGCATTGTGATGAAAAGTATTGTTCACAACTCATCACAATAGTCCCACTTTAGAGCTCAATAATGTTTTAATGCTCGGCTTACGCCTCGCAAGTAAAACACTATCTTGCCCCGAAATGGGTTACTTTTGTGACTAGTAGTGAAATATACTATTGCTTACCATTATCAACATCATATAAGCTATGACTCATAAAAAATGTGGATATTCCTTAACACATTCACTGCTGAAGTAAGGGCTCTTAGGTACCTACCCTAGTTGCTAAACATTTTTTATACATAATCACTACACTTTTGAAGTGGTATTCAGACGGAAAAAAAATTTGTTTGTAAAAAAATATTAATTTTATCAAATTTTTATAGCCTCATTTCTGGTCTGCACATGTGCGTGATGAGCACTCATAAGATGACTTGATCAAATCATGGATTTAAGCAGTATTGATAGCAGATGGCATCCGCTAGTGATTGCTAAGAGACCCACCACTAAAGGTTGACAATACTTACAAAAAACAATACTATTCTTATCAAAAAATCATTTTGCACGTCTCAAGTTTTACTAAAGATTAATTCAATACGATTTATAATTTTTCCACAATAAAAATCACAAAAATGGGCATAAGATTACTTTTGGAAATGGAAACGGGCATCCGCATCCTGCAAACAGTACATGTGATGTGGTAGTCTGCTACTGTCAGACTGAATCTAGCATTTTACCCTCAAATTCATTGAAAAATCCCTGCTTATAGCCGGTAAGACAGCAATAATCCCTGCAAAACCTTCAAGGTACCAAAATCCAGGAATTACCCAAAAATATCACAGCAAGTGTTTCAAAACATCCAAAAAGCGGGCATAGTATCCTGTCATAACCTATATATGACAAAAAAAGTAAATTTTACATTAATATCTATCACCTTATTACAAAAAAGATTTATCATACTTACTGCTCTATTGCCATGAAAACAATTTTTTCAAAACTTTCAGTGACATCATGTTTGAGTGGGGCTAAAAAAAACCCGGCATTTCCCGGTTTTTTTTTAAATATTGAGAGTGTTGAGTGAATCCCCGCTGCCCTAGTCTAAAATCCCCGGTTTGATCAAGGTTTTCTTAATACCCTTAAAGTACCCAAAAACCGAACGGTTTCATCGTCATGTCAGCATGCTGCCTGACTATTCTTTTCACTACACGGTATTATTAAAATACAAATAGCGGTAAGCTAATATATCAGTGCAAATAAGTCAAATTTAATGAGCCTATAAATGATATAATTTATAACTATAAATTACATGGTATTAACATTTGAAAAGTTGTTTAATCCTCAATTCATATGATTTTATTTTCATTTTAATTGTCTTTGCAATAATCTTTAGCCTACCAATCCTTGATTCCTTTCCAAATATAGGGCCTATACTGTTTTAGCGAATTTTCTTAAAGGAATAAGCTATTACGGTAGTACTCATGGTAAGACCTAAGTCCGAGACCATGTTAATTTTTCATTTAGGGGTCCCCAGAAGAAAAAAACACCATTCGTTTAATTTATATATATATATATATATATATATATATATGTCTGTTAACACGATAGCGGCCGTAAATATGGTCCGATCTTAATGAAATTTGGTACAAACGTGTAAAGTGGTAATCACTCGGACGAGTTCGTGAACCAGCCCGATCGGGCCACCGGAAGGGGGTGTAAAGGGGGATAAACCCCCCAAAAATGGGTTTTTTGAGTTTTTCACATAGAAAAATAAAATTTATCAAATTTTTGTTGGCACCATTGAATTCAGCTCAAAAAAACAAACAATTTAGTATTTCAAATCACTGCTCTATGTCCATTGGTTACCGAGATATTGAAAGTGGTAAACACAGTACGTTGTCTCAATGTTAACCTTATGGGAAATAAGTAAAATTCTATATCTCACTTATTTCTCAACATATCTTGATAAAACTTGGTAAGTGGCTTCTTCTAGTTTAGATCTACTAAATATTGAGTTAAAACCACCAAGTTTTAATATACCTGTAGCAGCAAACCTGCATACTCATTCCCCATGTTATTCTTATGGAGCTTACCAAATCATGTCAAATCTCACTATGTTGGATTGAAATATGTTGTTTTACATTTGAAATTCGCTGAGCATGCAGGTCTGCAACGGGGGTATTTTCCGGATTTTTAATTTTTACAACCACTGCTTCTGACATGAAAGAAATTTATGAAACGATGAATAATTAGATTAATCTTTTAAATCTGAAATGGACTCTATTTGTTTCATTTATATTAATATTACAAAGAAGAAATAAAACTTCATATTTTGAAATAATTATAACACTGAATATTTTTAAAGGACATAATTTATTTGATAGATGAATAATTTTTCCTTAATTTTTAATTTTAAAACAATATTTTGGTAAACAAAATCAGGACCTTTCTATCCAGGGGTGTCTGTGGCCCTAAGCAAATAATTGTCAACCTGGCCCAAAAACGTCCCTATATGTTAAATAATCCTAGAGATTCCATAACTGTATGTAATTGCCAATCAAGTCATTAACTACTTGTTAAGTGCTTGCCACTGTTCATAGACAACATCCAGGTTGGGAAGACCAATAAGAAATGAGTATATGCCTTGAGTTAGGCATAAATAATATAGTATGTAGGTACACGGTACACTACCGATTCTCGCAGTCTTCAGAACCAAGGCTACCTCGGATAACACAAATCTCGGGTAATACAGAGTTTACGTGTGTTTTGAGGTTGGGCTGTAATAAGACCACTTCAAAATGTTTTTACTATATAGTATTTATGAATAAATTCGACAATGAAAGTCCTTTCGAGTTGCAAATAATAAAATTTTAAATAAAGACACTTATTTTATGCATCAATAAAACTATTAGTAAGACAATAAAAACATTTATTTAAGCTCATAGCTGCCTCAGATAACCTGGAGTCTCGTATAACCGGGGCTCGGATAATCGAGAGTGTACTGTAGTGTTAAAAGAATCATAAAGTTAATCACAACATGCAAGATGCAATGTAAACAATGACTGTTAACACATCTTAAAATTGATATAAAAAATAATGGGAATAAAACATACCTAGCCAGCTTGGCATTATGTTAAAATATTAGTTAAGACCAAAATATCTTATTGTAGCCTACTTAAGTTCCTTAGTTTCATGAATTATACTCATGAATTATATATTAAGCGTGTTCAGTTGCTCACAAGTGAGTAACTACCATAGGCCCTAGTTAAGAGATGGATTTACTATCAGCTGGGCTTACCATGCATTGTTGTGCATACACCGAAACATTTTTATGGTCGGTCCAGACATTGATGAATGTCAAGATGTATGGATTCGCCTACTAAGAACTACGGAGGAAACCAGTTAGTTAGGTGAGTGTAGCTGGTACGCCCAGTATCTCTTGGTCATTATAAACAGATTATCCATTGGTTTCAGACATCTGAAACAAAGAAAATACCAAAATACTTACTAATGCCAAAATAAATTAAATATAATTTAAAAAATCACACACATCTTAAATCACCTATATTATTTTTATTGCAATTTACCATAAAACGGTAGGATGGTAAATGCAAACAATCACTTGTAATAAGATTTTAATTATTGTAATGCTTATTTCTTTGCTGAAAGAAAAAAATAACGGTATTTATTTTAATTCAAAGAATTGTAAACTTCATAAAAGACATTTTAACAATAAAAAATTTAAACTAATTTCAATATGTACTAATATCTAGTAAATTATAGCGTGTCCTGTAATCTTGCTTCGGTACTTAGAGTTCTAATGAATTATGGATAGTTGTAGGCGATGGCTTGTGGATGCGGTGTTCCCTAGTGGGGATTAATGTCCACAATATTGAATACTAAGTTCATAGGACTGTCTCCGTAATCAGACCAGTTCGTAATTTGTAAACCAGGTAAAATTATGGCTTGGATTCCAAGTTAAAATGTAGGTCCCTTAGTTGCCATTGGCTGTTGGGCTATTAAATCATCAAATGGACGACTGGGATGGTAGCATGTCCAGTAATCCAGCTACTTAGATTCTAACGAATTGTGGATAGTTGTGAGCGATGACTTGTGGACGCAGTGTTCCCTAATGGGGATTAACGTCCGAAATATTAAATACTATGTTTGTAGGACGTTCATAATTAGACCAGTTCGTAATTTCTAAACCAGACAAAATTATCGGTCAGATCCCACATTAAAATATAAGTCCCTTAGTTGCCATTGGCTGCTGGACTATTAATTAACAGTCCTGCCCAAGGGACATATCGGCCTTAGTCAGTAACAAGACTACAAGATCGCGCCACAATCATCCTTCACTCATCTGACATTCATACTTGGCTTAAAATACTTATCTGGGTGTGGGTAGGTCACCATTTCAAGAATGGTATAAAGTATGAAATTTAAGTTATGTAGGCCTATCGATAATTTATAAACTAAAGCCTTTAACC
This sequence comes from Flexamia atlantica, assembly GCA_035578135.1. Taxonomy (NCBI): domain Eukaryota; kingdom Metazoa; phylum Arthropoda; class Insecta; order Hemiptera; family Cicadellidae; genus Flexamia; species Flexamia atlantica. Next base: position 66,792,328 of record JAQJVK010000001.1, on the reverse strand, counting down.
TGTTTGCTTATATTTAACATTTCCTAACTATAAAATGTAAATGTGTCATGAACATTCCTCTTAGATTTTATTTTTGTCCATAGGCATATTATTAAATGATTTAATACATTTTCTTTGTAACTAACATCATTCTGTCTTGAACACAACTTTTAAATAATATTTCTAATATTTCAGGACTATGTGACCATAATTGATACCTTCAACATTTAATAATTTAGTAATGCAATCTGTAGGCTTATTATCACAAGGTAAATTTTGTCATAACTGTCCTCCCTTGTACTGTGCCCGCTCTCTCATTGCTTTTCTTGATTACTTCCTCGCACAGGCCTAATGCTTTAGTGCAGGGGGAAAATGCAAGGTAAAATAAAGAGGCCGCCACCCTTTTTTTAAAAAAAAAATTAGTTCAATAAAGCATCATAGGGACATTCAATAACACTATCATTTTTAATATAAGGGTAAAATTTACCATTTCCATATTTGAATTTTCACAACTAGCCTACTTATTAAAAGGATTAGGTTACATTGTATTTTTACTATCTGCTCTTTGACCCAGTTTGAATTGAAGGTCATGGGACGAAAACCAAATAATTTTTCGATGGTCAAACTACGATAATTTTTGGGTGTTGTTCATATTTTACTGTAACTGTAGGGCCTATTTGAGAATGATAGCAAATACCTATAAGTTCACATATCGAAATAATGATAAGCATCAGATCACAAAGTGAGGATTGTGTTTATTAACCCTGCAGTGGTGACGTACGGTCTCTCAGACCGATCCGATTTTTAGTCGTAGATCACGAGTTTACCGATAGGTTGTGTTCGCTGCCGCTTGAGTTATGTAACACGCACCCTTCAGTGTGCCTCCACGTGCCGGGGCGTAATTTTAAGGTTAGGTAGTAGTACGCAGCAGTGTTCAACGGTCCACTGCACCGGCGTCACCGAAAGTGTAAGTGGTCTGGTGCACCGACGTCACCATACACGTTGTGAATGTTGTAATTTTCGGTGTGTTGCACCGACGTCACCATACTCTGGTTCTAGGTTTTATAGGTTTGATTAATCTTTTAGAGAAATTACACCTAATTTCATTGATATATTATAGATTAAGTTTAAGAAAAAAAAAATTAATTATATTAAATTATTATCTTACTAATTTTACGAGCATTTAATAATATATAATCCCACAGACCGACGTCACCAAAATTAAAATATGGTTCCTCAGACCGACATCACCATAATAGGGACTTCGCATATTCACTAATGAACCCTTTTTTGTCAATTTTCAAAACACGTTTTTCAAAAAACAACTGGATAAATTTTGGATTTTCATAATTTAATCACAAGATTAATCCTTTATAATTACAAAAAATGAATAAATATTAGGTTTTTATATTTAGTTTAATATTGCTGATTTTTTTCTGTGTCAAGTATTGAATAAAACATGTAATGCAATAAACTTTTTTTTCTCCACTTCAAAACGTGATTTCTTTATAATAACCCTGTATAAATCTTCCCAATACTATAAAGTTATTACACAATTTTTATCAAAAACAAGTTCCAATATTTAGTAAATGAAAAAAAGAAATATTTACAAGTTGGTCTCATAGACCTACGTCACCAGTTGAAGCCGCAAAATCATGTCACCACTGCAGGGTTAAGATAATCTTCACATATGGGATTGTGCTTATACTGAGTATAGGCCTACATAGAATATAAAGTTATTGTATTTGATTGAGCTATATTGCTGAGTGTAGACCTGCACAAAATCATTCATGAATTTATTAATTTTATTAATAAGTTAGCATTTATTAAACAAGTTCACCTGCCTTAACTTGAACTTACTTTAAATTATTGGTCTTCATCCAAATTTTTCGAGAATAGGTTGAGCGTCAATGTCATACGGTACTGGTAACTTGTGTTTGGTAGCCTAGGTAACAAAACTGATCCAAGCGCCAAACATAACCTAAAAGCAGAGATACAAATTTAACCTTAAGTAGATTTAAATGTAACAGGCCTAACCTTGATGGTTAGAAAGGCCTTTAACCTAAAAAATAGGGTGAATAATTTCTCTCAATAATAATTTCATCAATTGTCATGTAATTAAAACTAAATGATATGATGTGATAAATGGTGAGAACTAACATATGGTCAATTTAAAATTGTTGCAAAACTTAGGCTTACTTTCAACTTTCACAATTTGCCTAACAACATACTTATTCGAGACTGTTTATCATATTGGTAATACCATTTTTAACTTGCATGATTCAGAAAGATTTTCGCCAAGTTTTTCTTACCTGTTTAGCCTTCCAAAAAAATGTATTGGTCTTGACATAGGTAATTAACTGGGAACCTTCTCTGCTACACACTGCACAAATAACACATATTCTTGATTTTGAAGTTATTAATGCGCATTAAAATGCTTTAGCCAATTATGAAAACCAATATATAGTTCACTCGTCTACTTACAGTGCAACAATTTTTTTTACATTAATAATTCTTGAAAACCGTAAACAGTTCACTTGGGTGAAATACAAAAAATTTTTTTAGCTATCATTCCCAAAAATCTTTTCCTTAAGTTCGTCTTCCAGCTTCCAAAAAATTGAACGAGAGATATTAAGCATTTTTATTTACTTTGTAAAACTGAATGTAAACAAATGCAGCCGCTTTTCAAAACAATTACTTGAGTCAATTGAGGGTTTAAAAGTCAAGTCACTACTGAAAGTAATATTTTAAATGTAAAGCTTTAAAAAATCTAATTTATACTTTATTACCTATCCGAAAGGAAAATAATAAGATGGTGAACGTTTCAAGGCATGAAATTCTACCGTTATTTTATACGGAGCGCACACACCCACACACAATGAAATCCCCGATCACATCCAGAGATGTTCGCTTTCGCTCCATCAACTACTCCATTACAATTTATTTTTTAATTTGGAATACCTATCTTCATTCAAACAAAAAACTCTGGATTATGATAAATCGTATTTTTGAATCACTGCCTAAGCTATATGCAGTTTATTTAGGAAACAATGAAAAATAAATCATAATAAAGAAAGGCCCATCGATTTTCCGATATATCGGGAGCAATATATCGATGTCTATGATATATCGACCCCCAAAATATCGATATATCGGGTTAACGATGTATCGAAAATTTTACTTCGCTTTTTGAAAAGAAAACTGCTTATTGTAAGTTCAAATGTGCAATGTGCAAACACAGGGAAAAGAAAAGAGAGACCATGTAAATAAAAAATAAAACCGCTTTAAAATTAGTGGATACTTTAAATACATTCAAAATGTTATATGGGTTTGCGATTGGATCTTGAATTTCCAAGAAAATTACAAATAAAATGACAATTTTTGTCATTTTATGACTCCGATATATCGGACCCCAAAAATATAGATACTATCGGGATGAATTTGTTGATGGCGATATATCGATATATCGGGCCCAGAATATCGATATATCAAAAATATCGATATATCGTTGCCATCCCTATTTGTAGTGAAACCCGTCCTACGGCCAGACGCTATCTAGACTAGAGGATTAGACCAAATTAGACGCTAGAGTAACCCAGGGCTAAAGAAAGAGAAACCCACCTCTTTTTAGATATTTTTCTGAAGAATTTAGGGTAAAATTGGTTGGTTATGGTGGAGACCCTGATTAACAACTACAACTTCAATAGGATAATAAGGGAGGATAACCTCACCACAACTACAAACTCCCACTTGCACGCCGACACTTTCAGTCAGTGATAAGTCTTGCTGACATTTTATGAGGGAATATTTTACCATATAATCTGCAAATATTTCTGGTTATAACGAGGCTAGTACTAAGCAAGGTAGGCTATGTGATGCATAATATAAAGTTTAAATTTGCAAGGATAACCTGATTACCAAATTGGGGTTTTTTCTTCTTGTTGACCATGCTATAACTTAGGCATACTCTCAACCTATTGAGAGTACCTACTCTGTCTCATATCATTGCAAGCTAGGTACAGTCCATTAGTGTTCAGACAGAATAGCCAAGGGTTCACTACACAGTTTTGTGCACAATCTCATTGAATTTATTATTGAGTCCTCTGCAAGTTAACCTCTCTTCAAACAAGATAACTAGGCCTAGGACCTATTTTGAATAATTGAATTGGAAACATCAAGTCGCCTGGTGCCTTACTGACGGCTTATCTAAAATGCTGACTGGCTGACTGACTGTCTATAATATTTTCTCAAGGATGGGAAATTGATGCCACGATGAGTAGACACAAATGTGACATTTGATATAGGAGGTCGAATTCTGTATAAACATAAATATTGACAAGTTTGTTAATTTAGTTTAACCGAGGTTTGGTAACTACGCACCAATGGAGAGTCCTTTAAAAACATTTAAGGCTTAAGAACTTAAGCCATGGAGTAAGAAAAAAACTAACATAGGCCTACATGTTGATAGGCTACATGATCTAAGTAATTTCATAGCTCTATCTAAGTTTACTCGGTGACACCGATTTTCTAACCTTGCGAGAAAATAACATGGTCGGTCGGTAGGTCTGTCAGTCAGCGTATTAGATAAACCACTGGCTGGCTGTTTGTTTTAGCGAATTTCCTTTAAGGAATAAGCTATTACGGTAGTACTCATGGTAAGACCTAAGTCCGAGACTATGTTAACTTTTCATTTTGGGGTCCCCAGAAGCAAAAAACACCATTCGTTTGAATTTATATATATATATATATATATATATATATATGTCTGTTAACACGATAGCGGCCGTAAATATGGTCCGATCTTAATGAAATTTGGTACAGACGTGTAAAGTAGTAATCACTCGGACGAGTTCGTGAACCAGCCCAATCGGACCACCGGAAGGGGGGGGTAAAGGGGGATAAACCCCCCCCAAAAATGGGTTTTTTGAGTTTTTCACATATAAAAATAAAATTTATCAAATTTTTGTTGGCACCATTGAATTCAGCTCAAAAAAACAAACAATTTAGTATTTTGAATTACTGCTCTATGTCCATTGGTTACCGAGATATTGAAAGTGGTAAACACAGTACGTTGTCTCAATGTTAACCTTATGGGAAATAAGTAAAATTCTATATTTCGCTTATTTCTCAACATATCTTGATAAAACTTGGTAAATGGCTTCTTCTAGTTCAGATCTACTAAATATTGAATTAAAACCAACCAGTTTAAACATACCTGTAGCAGCAAACCTGCATACTCATTCCCCATGTTATTCTTATGGAGCTTACAAAAACATATCAAATCTCGCTATGTTGGATTGAAATATGTTGTTTTGCACTTGAAATTCGCTGAGTATGCAGGTCTGCTGCAACGGGGGTATTTTTTTTTGCTGTTTGCAGTGCTTCAACTTAGGCTAGCCTATTTGTAACTGTTTGAAATAATTTGGAGTTAGGGACTTTTAAGAATTTATATTCTGTTTTTCAATCCCCTAATTTTATATTTATTTATTGACGGAAAATCCATTTTTAACAAATTCAATACATTTTGTATAACATTCCAAAAATAAATTATAATAATAAATATATCAATTAATATCAAGATGCGTGATATAAAAGGAAAAAAATAGCAAGCACAACTGAAACAAATGCAGCAGAAATGGCAACACAATATCACAATATCATGCCTTAAACCTTATTAACTAAGTATGAGTGTAAAGAATAGAAATAAACAACAAGCAGGCTAGAGTTTAAGTTAATGAAAAATAACAAGCACGGAATAGTTTATAAGTAAATAAGCACAGACTAGAATTTAAGGTAAGTAGAAATAACTAACCGGCACAAACCTTCCACAAACCTAACCAATAACATTCCAAAACATCACAAACCTACATGCTAACAAGCAAAATGAACAAGCAAAGGAAAAAAAATTTAACAAGCATTAGGCATCGAAAAAAAATTAATTAACAAAAGAGCAGGAATATTAAAGAAGGTACGTTCAGCTGGATCAGGTACGAAGAGCATTGCAGTGGGCCAGCAGCATCCTTCTCTTGATGCTGGAGATGCTTGTCCAGAACAGGTCGACATCAGAGGCCTGACAAAGGCAATATAGAGTGATCTTAATGTTTCTGGCTGGCGGAGGTATCCTGAGACACGGAAAATGAATCCCAAGCTCCTGTTCGCCTTGGAGCAGGCCATGTTAACATGCGACTCATAGGAGAGGGATGATGACATCATGACTCCAAGATCTTCAATGTCCTGCCGTTGAGCTGGTAATCAAACAGAACTGGAGATGTCTTCCTGTGAAAGGTTATACTGGTACATTTATCGATATTAAGCTTCATTCCATTAGTGATGCACCAGTCCTATACTGCAAGAAGGTCACGTTGAAGCAAGTCGCAATCCTGGGGTGACGAAATTCGTGCATATAACTTCACATCATTGGCAAACAGCAGATGGGGGGAGTTTAATGAGTAGGTCAAATCATTGACGAAGACATTGAATAGGATGGGACCGAGATGTGATCCTTGCGGTACACCAGACGTAGCGGTAAAGACCCTCGAAGTCTGAGCACCAAGCCTAACGATGAGTTGACGATCCAGGAGATAACTGGTAAACCACATCAGCAACTGGCCATGAATCCCACAAGATTCCAACTTTTTGACCAAGAGACGGTGACAAACTCGGTCAAAGGCTTTGGAGAAATCCAAGTATAACACATCGACCTGTTTTCTATCCTTCATTATGTCCATAATGTCAGACTGGATAGTGACTAAGTTGGTTGAAGTTGATCTTCCCGGCATGAAACCATGCTGAAAGGGTGACAGTGAGCTCTTGAGGAGAGGGAAGACTCTGGTGAGGACAAGTTTTTCAAAGATCTTACTATGGTTGATTGGATTGCTATAGGTCGATAGTTATGCACGTCAGAAGAAGGACCAGATTTGTGTATTGGGACAATGTAACTCAATTTGAGGACGTCCGGAAATATCCCACAATTCACCGACTCGTTGAACAGGTTCTGAAGAGGGCCAGCCAGGAGATGTCTGCAGCCCTTGAGAACTGCCGGGGGGATACAGTCTGGACCATGTCCTCTGTTGACATCGAGGCAGGCGAGGGCCCTTTCAACTTCGTTGTGGGTAAAGAGACAATTGGGTAGACAGTAAAAAGTGTTGTGAGAGTTCCGGTAGGGCAAATCCACTGGGGGCTCAAACACCGAGGCAAAGACATCTGCAAAGGCTTCACATTTGTCCTTATCATCCACCAGAAGGTCATCATTCCGGCCTAGTAGCGTAGACGGCCCAGAGCAGGAACCACCTCGAGTAGAGGAAACGAAGCTCCAGAAAATCTTCGGGTTGCTTGGATGAACATGTTGAATGTGCTCAACATAGTTGTGGAAGCATGTGGTCGACAATGTTTTACATTGGGCACGAGCAGCAGAAAATTGTAAGTACATTTGTAGAGAGCGTGCAACATCTTTTTCTTCTTGATGAGAATCTTCAGTTCCGGGCTAAACCAGACAGGACATATGGTAGAAACTTTCTTCAATGGAGAATTTTCTAGAACTAACGATTTAATAATCTCCACTAGGCAGTTGAACTTATCATTAATATCTGTGTGTTCCTGCAACAAAAGGTCAGTGGTTTCAAGGGTACGGGAGACACCAGATACATCGCATCTCTTGAGGTTGGGAAAAACGTTAGCTCCAGATTGGGAGGTGAAGGTAGAAGAATGTCTAGAGCAGGATGATGGCGGTCTTCGGTCACCCATGGATCCGCACGACTTACTTTGATGGATGAGTCAGTAGAAAACACGAGATCAAGGATGACACCTCTTTCATTCCGTATGAAATTGGTCTGGAAGAGATTGAGAGTTTGAATCATATCAGAAAGATGGTTTTTAATGGGCCCGTAGAGTGGGGGAGTAGACCAACATACATCAGGTAAATTAAAATCACCAGCGATGAAAATATTCGTGTAGGAATGGGTTGCTGTAGCTTCCTCAACAGCCAGATTGAAATTTTCATATGTGACAGAACTAGAGCTGGTTGGGATATAGGCACACCCAACAAGAAGTCTATAGCCAGCCTTGACACTACAGGAAATGAATAGGCATTCAATACTATCAAAAGATGTCGGAATGAGATGAGAACTGAGGGAGCTACTGATGGCAACCACAACACCACCTCCGCTTGTCTTAGAACTGGATGCCAAAGAACGATCACTCCTAAATATGTTATAGTTATCCGCACCAAGTTCAGAAATGCTTATATCTGCATTAAGATTGGTCTCTGTGAACATAACGATGTCATAGGTAAATGTCGAGAAAGCAACTTGGATATCCCTAAGCTTGCCCCTAAGTCCATTAACATTTTGATAATATATAGCAAAACTGGATTTTCCGCCAAACGATTTTAGTTTTTTTTTCTTCTCAGACACAATTTGTGGTATTCCATTAATATATTTTATGGTAAGATTTTCTTCTCCTCCGTTGGTTCTTTCATCGAGGGTCTGACGAAGAGCTGCCAGATGTTCACGTTCTTTGGTTGTGCGATCCCTAGAGATGGATAGCTGGACAGATGAGGTTGAGATTCAGTGACCTTTTCCTTGGAGAAAAGTTTAATAAAAGAGAAGGCATTTGTTTGAGTTTTAAAAATCACTTTCAGTGGTCGTAGCACATTGCAATTAGTAGGTTTACCAATCCTAAACAACGTGGCACATTCACTATTATACTGAACAGCCTGAGAGATATGTTTTAGTTGAGCTAGATCATCATTCTTCTTCCTAGAAGTGTTGATATTGCTATATTGTTAAGGCACTTGAAATCCAACTAGCATCCTTCTGGATATTTTAGCTTGTCTAATTCTGTCTTTTTCTTCCGTATGGGAAATTCGCCATACTGAAGTGGATATTCTCTTCTCCTAGGTTGAGACCTCAAACACGAAACCTTTGCTTGAATATTGGCTTTGACTCATTTTTCTTACTTAAATCTCCCATCCTTGCGAGAGACTGAAAGTCCATTTAGTGTGAAGTCAATCAAAAATTGTCAAATCCTCTTGATTTTATGTGTCATCAAAAGTTAATTTATTGGAATTTATTTTTCTTAAGTCTTTTAAAAGCTTTCTTAGAGTAATGTTACAATACAAGATGAACAATAAACTTGCTTAACACTCCAGAGGTAGTGCGGGATACAGTGGTATCCCAGTGTTTTGTTTTTATGCGCCATTATCATTTGGCAGCTCGTGTGACCTTGAGCGGCCCTTTAGCTTTCCTATGAAGTGTCTGGAATGCATTAATATTGGCTTGGCCTTAACCTAATTATGAGTGTACAGTGCTGAATGAAATTTGGCACAGGCTTGTAAAGTAGTAATTATTCGGACGAGTTCAAAAACCAGCCTGATCAGACTATTGGAAGGGGGGGTAAACCCTCCATAAGTGGGATTTTGGGATTTTTTACATAGACAAATAAAAATTATAAAATAGTTTTTTGGACCATTAAATTCAGATTAAAAATAAATAATTTAGTTGGCCTATTTTAAATTGTTGTTCTGTGTCCATTGGTTACCAAGATATCGTTAGTGGTATACACAGTAGGCCTAAGTCGTCCCAATGTTAACCTTATGGGAAATAATTAAATTCTATATCTCATTTATTATTATAAAAATTTCATGTTTTTTTTTTTAATGCTTTAGATGACAAAAAATGACACCATCCGCATGTCTGTAAAAATTCAGGTTCAGAAGTTATGGGGGTTTAAGTATTAAAAAATTCATATATTTCAAATTTCACAAAATTTCTAACTTGTTTCTTTAAAGAAAATATACTTGCAATCATTAAATTTGACTTGAAAACTAAATAATCCAGTATTTTGAATCATTAGTTTACATCAACTGGCTGCGGAGATAATTGATATTTTAGTTTGGTGGTAAACGCAGTACGTTGTACACTGTTATTCTTATGGCAAATATTTTAAAACCGATATCTCTGTTATTTAGCCTACTAACCGATTTTGATAAAATGGTATGTATTTTTGTGATAATTATTTGTTAATTTGTTTTACTTCATTATTTATAAGTTTTCTGGTTTTAAATGACTTTAAGGGAGAAAGTATGTGTCAGTTTCCTGATACAGTTTATTATTTATATATATATATATGTATGTATATATGTACATCTTGATAAATGAAGATCACTGATGAGGTCTGTAGATCTATCTTGGGCCCGCATTAACACTATCAAATATTTTATAAAAGATTCTTTTATAAAAGATTTATTTGTCCAATCAGAATTAAAGATTTTGTTTTGAAAATCAGCTGACTTGAATTTTGATTGGTCAAATAAAATCTTTTATAAAATATATGATAGTGTAATGCGGGCCTTAGTTATCTAGCTTGCTTGTTCTACATATCTATATGTATGTCTGTTAATACGATAGTGGCCGTAAATATGGTCCGATCTTAATGAAATTTGGTACAGACGTGTAAAATGTTGATCACTCGCACGAGTTTGTGAACTAGCCCGATCGAACCTCTGGAAGGGGGGGGGGGGTAAAGGGGGATAAGCCCTCCCCCCAAAAAATAGGTTTTTTACATAGAAAAAAATTTATCCAATTTTTGTTGGCACCATTAAATTCAGCCCAAAAAAACAAACAATCTAGTATTTTGAATCACTGCTCTATGACCATTGGTTACCGAAATATTGAAAGTGGTAAACACAATACTTTGTCGCAATATTAACCTTATATGGGAAATAAGTAAAATTCTATATCTTGCTTATTTCTCAACATATCTTGATAAAACTTGGTTTTTGGCTTCATCTAGATGAGATCTAATGTTTAATAGTCTAAAATCCCTGCTTTTTCCATTTTTGTGGCAGCAAACCTGCATTCTCATTCCCCATGTTATTGTTATGGAGCTTACAAAAACATTTCAAACCTTGCTATGTTGGCTTGAACTATGTTCTTTTAAATTTGAAAATCGCTGAGTATGCAGGTCTGCTGCAACGGGGGTATTTTTATTTTTCTATGTAATCAACTCAAAAACCTTTGAGGGGGTTTATCCTCCTTTACCCCCCTTTCTGGTGGCCCGATCGGGCTGGTTTATGAACTCGCCTGATTGATTACTACTTTACATGTTTGTAACATCAACTGGGGATTAGAATTAGATTAGAATTAAAACTTGGTAAATAATTTCAACTTAGCCTAATTGTAATACAGGAACTATAGGCTAGTTTATCTTGACGCATCCAATACACTATTTGTATAAATTTTGTACAAATGTGTCCAGGAATAAAGAATATTTGATTTGATTTGATTTGATTTGAACAAATTTCATTAAAATTGGATTATATTTATGACCTCGGTTGTGCTAACACATATTACATGGTGTTAACGAATCTATAGTAAGGCTGTCCAGAACTATAGATTAGGGTCTAAGATCTCACAACTGTGGTATTGTGGGATTGGATTGTCTCTGGCACATATTCAGATCCTGGGGCAAACAAAGAATATTTCCTTATTATGTGGTTTAATAAACAGGAATGGTTACTACTTGATTAAACTTGAATAAAAATCTAATAGGCTATTTACAAAATATTATTTTCCAAACTGCATATTTTAATTTTATTAATTTTGTGTATTTTGTGAATTTCAATGCCAGTGGCATTTTTTAACGTTTTCATTGGGAACAGTCCAAAATTGTAAAGATATATCATAATTTGTTGGCAAAATCTGGGGAATAAAAATTTATTTTCAACCCACAACAAAAAAAATCCTTGACAAGTGGCATTGTTGTAGGTGCAGTTTTGAAATGTGGACTAACAAATTATTGTTGGTCCCTTTGGCAGGCTCATGTGTTGTGGTCTATTTATTGAAGTAAGTAGCACAATGTTAAATTAGTAGTTAATATTTGTTAGTTTCATGAAAGCAATACCATTTAACTACTACAACCTACTTGTGACTATTTGTTTTGAAGGGCTCGTTTAGCATGGTACTACAAGATGGTGCATATACGAAGCTGATTCCATGCCCCACGTAAACATTAACATTAACCATGATTTCAATCTGACATTTTTACAATTATATTTGATTTTGAGAAGCCTGGGATGTTTTTAATGGCCTGGAAATCAATTTTGAGTATTCTTTCTAAATGACATGCCTTTTTGGTGAGGTGATTATTATTCTCAAATATTTTGGGGCATTCACTCACCGTAGTAGTCAGTGCAGTTAAACTTCCAAATGCCCAGGGGTCATAAAAACACACACAAACTAAACAAATACTGGAAACGCATTTTTTTTATGGTCGACGTTTCGCGGACACAAAAACAAATCCGCTTTATCAAGACCGGCCGGTAGATGGATTACGGCCACGTAGTCGCTCGGAACGTGTCAAGGCGGAGTCGTGTCAAGGCGTTCCGAGCGACTATATTGGTTACCGAGATATTGAAAGTGATAAACATAGTAGGTTGTCCCAATGTTAACCTTATGGGAAATAAGTAAAATTCTATATCTCGCTTATTTCTCAACATATGTTGATAAAACTTGGTAAATGGCTTCTTCTAGTTCAGATCAACTATATATTGAATTGAAACGACCCAGTTTTGATACACCGGTAGCAGCAAACCTGCATACTCAATCCCCATGTTATTCCTATGGAGCTTACATAAACATGTCAAATCTCGCTATGATGGATTGAAATATGTTGTTTTGGATTTGAAATTCGCTGAATATGCAGGTCTGCTGCAACGGGGGTAATTATATTTTGATTTTGATTTTTGTGGACATTTATCATCACTGATTAGTAAATAACAAGCTTCACGACGGTTCAGGATCTGGAGTCTGATCCCAGGGGATTTGTTCGGTGTGAGGCCAACCTCTTACTGAATAAAATTCCTGTCCCTAAGCCCAACCTAAAGAAAGAGAGAATCAAGGCAGTATCTATCCTTGGGAAAGATGATACTATCAAAATATTGCCTTCGGATAAAGGAAACGCTACTGTTGTCCTGGACACAGTAACATATAAAGAGAAAGTATTAGAAACTCTCCAGGCTGGTTAATTTTCTGAACTAAATAAAGATCCTATTGAAAGTTTTGAGCGTAAAGTTGCAAGTACTCTTAGCAAGCATAAACAGTTTTTTTTTTCTGATAAACAAAGAACTCGTTTAACACTGCATCATTAGAAAATCCCAGACATATATGGGATACCTAAAATTCATAAAACAGATGTGCCTCTTAACTGTCTTGACTCACCTTGTTGGGAAGTGTTTAAAGTCCTGGACATCCTGAAACTATTGGTTGAAAAAACTGATTTGTACATAAAAAATTAAAAAAAAAATTGCTTAGAAGTCAAAGGGCTAAGACGGATAAGCTGGTCAGTTTTGATGTTGAAATTCTGTTCACGAATGTCCCAGTTCCTGAAACCTTAAAAATAATAGAGGCTCGGCTCGAAAAAGATGAAAGTGTAACTGAATGTCCTAAATTTCCTGTTAACATTATGGAACTATTAATGGTTTAAATACCTGCCTCAAAGTAATCCTGTTAGTTGCTGTGGCGACTAGTTTCGGTTCTGGTGAACCATCATCGGGCCTTACAAGGTGATGTCTTCATTTACTCCAATGATAATTGAAGGACGTCATGTTGTTTAAAAAACACTAACACACACGAAAACTGACACATTGATATAATTATTACGAAAAAACATTAAAAACGAATACACGAGCAGGAGCGACGTGACCGCGCGGAAGTGAGTTCGTCTATAGACTGATGTTTAATTTTTTTTCGTAATAATTATATCAATGTGTCAGTTTTCGTGTGTGTTAGTGTTTTTTAAACAACATGACGTCCTTCAATTATCATTGGAGTAAATGAAGACATCACCTTGTAAGGCCCGATGATGGTTCACCAGAACCGAAACTAGTCGCCACAGCAACTAACAGGATTACTTTGAGGCAGGTATTTAAACCATTAATAGTATTCTACAGTAATCCGGAGGCTAAACAACTGAAAAATTATGGAACTGCTTGAATTGTGCACTCAATGTAACTATTTTGAACTAGAGGGTAAATTACACCGTCAAGATGAAGGATGGCCATGGGGTCGCCATTGTTGCCTATCTTTGCTAATATTTTTATGGAGAATTTTGAGCAAAAGGCTTTGTCTTTGGCTCAACGTAAACCGAAGATTTGTTGGAGGTTTGTTGATGACACCTTTGTGGTATTTCCGCATGGAGACGATAAACTAAAAGACTTTTTAGGACATCTTAACAGTATTTCTCCTTCCATATACCTAACAATGGAAGCGTAAGTCCAAAACAAATTAGGCCTAGCATTTTTTGGTGCCAAGGGTAGGGACGCTTGAAACAACTGTTATCAGAAAAAAGATGCACACACACAGACAGACACACGCACATGCACACGCACACGCACACTTGCACACGCATACTTGCACTCGCACGCGCAGTCGCACACACACACACACACACACACACACACACACACACACACACACACGCACACGCACACGCACACGCACACGGCACACGGCAGTACTTAAATTTTCAATAAACCGAAAAAAAATCTGTCAAAGAAGGGTTAGCTTACTCATTATTTGACAGAGCAAAGAGCATTTGCTCAAATCAAGATGGATTAAAACAGGAAATCAAAAAAGTAGAACAAGATTTGTCAAGGTATGGATACCCTCAATCCTTGATGAGAAAGTGCAAAAACAAAGGGCCAAACAAAACAAGCTAGAAAAACACTGAAAAATTTGTTTGTATGTCCAATCCCTTATGTGTCATGATTATCAGAAAAAAATAGAAGATTTCCTTGGAAGTTTAAAGTTAGAACCGCGTTTAGGACACAAAACACTCTTAGGCAATGACTAGTAAAAACAAACCCAAAAAATGGAACTCGGGGATAAAAAAACTGTGTTTACAGAATAAACTGCAGTTAAGTTGGCAGCCCTGATTTTGTCTATCATAGTTGGCGTGGTTCGCGGGACTCCACGGACCTTCTGGGGAATAACGTCCTATTCGCCGAAAGATGGACTTCCTGCCGATCTTTGCGTTGTCACCCAGCGACAAAAATTGCGTAAATAAAAATAAAAGAAGAAAAGTAAATATTGGAAAGTTGAAGTATAAGACCAGGAAGGAATATAGAAACGCTGGATTACCCTATTTTTCAAAAACTAAGAAGCCAAGGCCTGGAAATAGCCCCCAAAAGAAATAAGTAGAATAACGTTTTAAGCGCCACCTTTTGATAACTTGTAGCAAAATGACATATCACCTTACAACATATAACATTACGTTTTTGTACTTTTATATCAATAACATTGTTTTATATTCAGTTTTATTTTCCTTTATGTTGGCATTCCTACACTCTGATGTTTTCTTCCAAATCAGGAGATAATTGTCAGGAGTCTGTCCAAATCAGGAGTCTGTCAGAGCACATTTCAAACACCAGTCGTTTACATTGTTATAAACCCAAAAAAGCAATGTGAATCCTATCCTATCCTATACTCTAAAAAAGCAAAGTTCGTACGGGCAAAATTTTTATTCCGTCCTAGGACTTTTATTTTTTGTTTAATTTGGAGTTTTAGAGCACCAGAAATTGATTGGAACTGGTCTCAAGTCTGGGAAAAATCCGGTTTCCGCCCTACAGCACTTTTAAATGCCCATTCAAAGTGCCCATCGTCATGGGCATTTTTCGTAGCTGCAATTAAAACCAGAACACCTGATCCAGATTGTTTTTATTTTCATTTGAATTGTGAACAACAAATTTTATTTGTTTACAGGTTATTTTGAATTAAACATTTTAGTTTGCCTTATTTTTGTTCAGTGTTAAATATTTTTAAGGATATGTTTTAGATTATAGGAATTTTAGAAATACAAATGAAACTCGGAAGACCTCTAAAACGAATCTGTATTCAGAATTTGCAAGGGAGAGGAGCTTCAAACAATCCTCAAGACCTTCAACGAGCCTCTACATCTTCATTTGTAATCGAGCCGGATTCAACAAGCTCCTTCGTCTCACAAAGTATCTCCGAACCACGGCTAATACGCGCGTCGAAGAATAAAAGTAAAGAAAGTATACCAGATATTAAGGCCCAGCTCAATTATGAAGAACGGGCCGATCACCATGAGCAAGAAAGGCAACGAATCGCTGCTCGACGTTTTGAAGAAACTGAAAATGAAACGATTCACCGAATTGGCCAAGTTCGTCAGCAATTTCAACGTCAGCGCACTACAGTTCCTCAAAGCTATAAGGTTGCCATGTCAGCGGATGTTTTCAAGAATGGAGCCGTTTAACGTCGCATGCATGCATTATGGAGCCATATTTTCCCCTGAGGAACGAGTGCAGAACAGAACAGGCAGAGATTCATTTGGCGATTGTTGTCTCCACGTAAAATACCCCTACAGGGCTTTACGATTCCCAAACGAAGTTGCGCTGCTGTTCGCCCGTCAACACCCGCCAAATCCCTTGTTCCTGTGGTCACAACTACATAGGACGAACCTCAAAGCCGTTACATGTTCGTATTTCTGAGCATGCTAAAAAGTAAAAAACAGATAAGTTTATGGTTCCAAAATATGTGAGCATGTTTATGACAAAGGCCATGAGATAAAATGGGACAGGAGTGCAGTGTTATACAAGGAAAATGACTGGAAGAAAATAAATCTGGCCGAATCACTATTTATGGCATTAGAAAACCAGCCTATCTCACGCCCATCTGTGGAGATAAATCCAGTATATTTTGATTTGGTGGGAAATGAAATAAAACACCTGTCTGACAATGCACGGCCACCCTTGTTATCACTTCAAGGTCAGGACAGGTCTTCCGCCCCTCCTGCCCCTCCCCCCTGTAAGAATAAATACTTAGTATTTCACCAGGAAATGTGGCTTTATTCAACTAAACATTACATGGAGTGTTGACAAAAGAAAATCAATAATGTAAACAAACAGTTGTCATATGAAACATATGAAAGAAATAATTTATAAACAGGTAAAAGGGAATGTATTTTATCATTTTTCCCGCCTCAAAGAAGAAATTTGATAGTCCTTAAAGTGGTTAGGTAGTTTCCATGTTCTTGTCGGACATTTAGTCGTTGGTACTTCCTCTTCTAGAGTTTGATTACTTGCCTGTGATTCAAGAGTCAGAGAATGATTACTTGCTTCTGATTCGAGAGTTTGAGTGCTTGTTCCTGGTGCTTGTTCTAATCCTTGATGTTGGTTGAACCATACATCGATACCATCATCTTCATCATCGCTTAGACAACGTCGTGATTGTGGTTGGAAGTCGTACGTTAGCTGTAGTTGTACGTGTTGCTGCCGCTGCTGTGCTTCTTCATTCCCCTTAGGAGCCAGTTGACAGAGAGAAACCGTAGTCTCATTGCCATTCCGGAACCTGACATGAGCATAGTTTGGGTTCACTTCCAAAAGGGTCACTTCTTCTACTTGGGGCTCATAGTTTGATGTAGTATTGGACTTCTTCATGAAGATGGTCCCAGGATTAGTCAGCCAGGTCGGCAGTGAAGAGCCACAGGAACTTCGTCGTGGGTGCCTAAACATGCGTTCGTGTGGTGTTTCGTTAGTGGAGGTATACAGCAGAGAACGGATCGCATGTATTGCCTCGCCTACGACAGATTCCCATTGATTCACTTCAAGGCCTTTGGTCTTCAAAGCTAGTAAGATTGTTTTCCAGATTACCCCATTATACCGTTCTGTTTTGGCCATTACCTTGGGGGTTGAAGGCAGTTGTTCTGCTTGTAGCCACTCCATTAGCTGTTAGGAATTGCTTCACATCTGCAGACATAAAAGACGAACCGCGATCAGAGTGAATGTAGCTGGGTGTCCCAAATAAACTAAATAACTGTCACAAGCAGGTTATTACAGTAGTTGAAGACAGGTCTGAGCATGGGAAGATGAAAGGAAATCTTGAATATTCATCGATGATTGTTAAAAAGTATCGATTTTTAGTAGTCGATGGAATGGGTCCCTTAAAGTCAATGTTGAGACGTTCAAAGGGTGACGTTGATTTTATTAGTTTGCCTTCAAACTTCAAAAATCGAGGTTTTACTTCACAACATATTTTACAGTTTTTTGTGAGATCTCGTATTTCATTCACCGAAAACGGCAAATTCTTGCTTCGTACCCAATGATAGATATGAGCTACGCCGGGATGACACATTCTCTCATGCAGTTTTTGAAGAGAAGGGACATTTGATCAGGAGATGTTGCAGAAATTCGAGAAAATGCATCAGCAACTGTGTTGTTTTTCCCTGGTCTGTAGGCAATGTCGAAGTGAAAATTAGATAGTTCCAGTCTCCACCGTAAAATCTTGTCATTCTTAATTCTACTCGAGTGTTTACTGTTGAACATAAAGGCGACTGACCGTTGATCTGTGATTAATGTAAAGTGTCTTCCCATAAGGAAATGTTTCCATTTCCTGAGAGATTCGACAATAACATAAGCTTCACGCTCGACTGTAGAGTGACGTTGTTCAGTTTGCGACAATGTTCTAGAAAAGAACGCGACTGGACGACCACTTTGAGACAGAGTTGCTGCGATCGCATGGTCAGATGCGTCCGTTTCAACAACTAAGGAACTGGTTTCGTCAATCGAATGTATTGCTGAGTCAGCAATCAAATTCTTTACATTCTCAAAAGCTGCTACTGCTGATTTGTCAAGTGGGAAACGTTTACTATCGATGAGAGGTCTAATTTTTTGAGAAAAGTTAGGAATCCATCTAACATGATAGCAAACATGCCCAGTGCGCAAACATGCCCAATGCTCTCCGCAGAGCTGCAGTGTCTTTTGGTATCGGGAACTCAAGAAGAGGTTTTAGCCTTCCCGGGTCAGGTCGGATGACGTGATCCGAGATAATATACCCTAGAACGCTTATAGACGAGGATGAAAACTTGCTTTTAGATTGATTTATTGTTAGGTTGTATTTTTTTACATACTGCATGAATGCATGGAGATTGTTATCATGGTCTGCCTGATCCTGAGCGCAGATAGTAATCTCTTCTAAATAAGCAAAAGTACCCTGAAGTTTTTCGGTTCTTATGAGGTCGTCAATAAATCTTTGAAAGCACGGTACGCTATTAATAATTCCAAAAGGAATCCGACAAAACTGATGTAATCTCCCATTTGCTTCTATATCGGTAAATGGCCTGTCACTTTTGCTGATTGGAATTTGATGATACACATTACTCAGATTAATAGTGCTAAATACCGAATATTGAGCTATGTTGTCTATGTTGTTTACAACATCCTCGATCCGGGGTAGGGGATATGCATCTAAAAGAGTGTACTTTTTAATGGTTTGGGAATAATCAATACACACGCTTCTTGGTTTGCATTACTTACCACAACTATTTGAGCCCTCCATGGAGAACAACTCTCTTGGATAATGCCTTCTTTCAAGAGGCGTTGTATTTCCACATCAATGAATTTCCTGTCATTAACAGAAAAATGCCTACTCTTTGTTGGAATAGGTTTACAATCTGGGGAAAGATTTTGGAATAACTTTGCATCAGGAACATTAGCTGTGGTGAAATTACAAATCTCAAGTGATGGTTTATTTCCACTAAATTGAATTACTAGCTTCTCATATTCTTGTAGAAACTATGAAATCAACACATGAATCAGGGAGTGCAGAAACAGTTATATTTTTGAACAAATAATCCCTAATTTTTAAGTTAAGATTGCAATTGTACCTGATTGTGCAAGATAGTGATTTTGAAGCCATTGAAATTGTATTTGAAGTCGGATATAAAACTAAGCCTATGTCTTGCAAATTGTTCATCAACATAGCCTGAAGAGCTTCCACTATCAATCAAAGCCTTCGCATTTACTCCATTGATATTTACATTAATAATGGATTTTGAGAGACATAATGGAGCTATTACAGATAGAACTTGTGTATTTTCTTGTTGACTGGAGTCTGTTGATATTACTGCAACATTTTTATTTCTAGAACGACATACAGCAGAGAAATGACCCAACTTACCACAAGATTTACAGAGAGATCCAAAGGGGTACTGTGGGGGGGCTTGCAGGACACACTTTCCGAGGGTACCTTGCTTCCCCACAAAAATAACATTTTTGGGTGGAGAAGGCAGCTAACGTTTCAGATTCGGGCACCTGACTTACTTTAAAGGACTCATTGTTTTTGCAGTTAGAGGAAGAAGACGGCAATGCATTTACATGTACAGTTTTGTTATTAATATTTATGAGTCAGAATGAATTTTAGCCATTTCAAGGGCAAAGCTTGTAACATTTTTTGCAAATATATGACATGCCGACCAAGGGTCGAATATAGACTAGAACACATTTAAGATTTCTTTACTCTTGTTTATTGCATGCACAATTTTCCAAATAATCATTCTCCTCTTTTTTTACAATACGATTAAATAGGCCCATTAGTTTTTTAACTGACAAAATCAAACGTCTAGCTTGGAGGAAATTAACATCTGGGTAACACTTGAGCCCTAAAATCAACAAAAACAACTTCCTAGATTAACAGTCTTACAAAACATTTAACAAAACAGGTGAAATTATTTACTTTTTAATTTCTGAGAAAAATTACAAAAACGACAATAGCAACTTTTACAATACTTAATTTTTGTTTCTTAATTTATTTTTAATTTACATTCATTTTTGATTTATTATTTAAATTGCAAGCTTCAAAAATTAAAACCAAATTCTACAAAATATAAATTTATAACAGTTAGCATTATTTATTTTCTTGCTGAATAAATAAAATCTTTAACATTTAAATTTAAAAAATATAAAATCATTGAATTAATTTTACTCATAAAAAAGGCAAGAGAATAAAAATATAAAAAAAATAAATCAGAGATTAACTTACTTCTACAAGAGTAGGCTGCTGCACCCCAGGAACAACTAACTGACTCACTGAACATACAAACTTAAATAAAAGGAGAGGAGGCAGCAGTACGCTTTTATAGCCTGGACCTCACTTCTAGAATATTCCTCCACCTATTGCAGCAAGCTGCGCGTCTATATGAGATAAGAAGCTCTAGATCTGAATAAACTTGTTCACCTACAGGCCTGCACAACTTGATTAATTCTGTCTTTTTATTTAAGAACTGCTAAGCGTTAAATCATAAAAAAGTAAAATAAAATAAAAATATTGAAAACTCAAATTTTAATTTTTATAAAGATTTGCCACGTTACAAAATTTCCCCCTCTGAAAATAAATTAAAATTTGCAAAAGTTTTAAAGATTTTTTTTATAACCCTAATCTAAATTTAAAATAATACAATCTTCAATTTTCATTGTACATTGTCTTCTTTCTTCTCCACGGATCCTCGAAGACCCAAAACTGCAGGCAGGAACTCAGCATCCGTAGATTGCCACCCTCAAGTAGGTGTTACCGTTGGCGTCGTCACGTACCAGGGTCCAGGCGGGCGGCGCGGCGATGGCACAGGTCACTGTCCCATCTCTGGTGTGATCGCTGCTCTAGCCGGCATCAGCAGTTCTCACACGCTGCACCTGACGCCTCCGTAGACCTACTATTTGTTTGGGGCCTACGCGAGTTCATTAAAACAGTCTGGAAAATAGTCTTTAAATATAATTCCATTTTCACTGTGTATAAAAGTTTACTCTAAACTGGATTTAATTCAAATTTCTTTTCATAAATCTTAATGGATATAATTAAATTTCAAAGTCTCTCATGATATTAAATTGTCATCATTTTTATCCCTAAATTGTATTTAATAACACATAATAGTTTTATTTACAATATTTACAATTTTTTTGTTACTTGTGTCATTTTTATTTAGAGATCTCATTTAGTTTAAACTTTATGCAGGGTCCCTGTTCATTGTTTCGTATTCTGTTACAATAAATTATATCTTAACAAACTTTTGATTTTAAAAACTCTGCTAGTCTAACAAGCACCATTGATCAGCTGGCTCATTCATTTCTCCAACAAGGAAAAGGAAGTTAATTGTTGTAAACCTGATAACAAACAAATGGCATGCCCCGTCCTGATAACAAAAGATAAGGAAGTTTTGATCTAGTAAAATTCTTGAGTAGGTAGTTTAGTCCTCAGTGCGCGTCGTTCAAACCAGTTGCTGTTTGAGTAGGGCCCATAAGTTTTATGCAAAATGATTCGTCGATGTCGATTCTAAGTCGTTGTTGTATAGTTGAAGTGCGAAATTCTTCCGTGAAGTGTGATTAGTGGTCCATAGTGAAGTGTCTGTGATAGTCCTCTTGAAGTAAATAGTGAAGTGTTCTTGTGTTATTCCAACGAATCAGTGTCATCCGCTTGTATCCTTCTCCACAATTAATTTATTAAGTTTTGATTATTTAAGTAGCCGAGATAATATTCCATGTTATTTTTCCTGTAATTTAATTACCTAGGGCTTATTTATTTCTGAAAAAAATATTATTTATTTGTAGGTTTAGGAATATTATATTGGTTCTATTTTCCTTACTTCCTCAGTTGGGAAATATGTGCCTTTTTAACATTTAAAATGTTTTCAAAGTCTTGCAATAAAACTGTTACCTCATTTAAGAAAAATATAATTCTAAGGTCCGGAATATCTAAGTGTCATTTTACTTGTAAACTTTTTGGCTTTGTCAGATAAATAGTATTGATTCCAGTATTGATTTGCACGTACCACTGTTAAAATTTAAGAAAAGTAAGTTTCCTCCTTGGATGTCTTACAATACTGTAAAAACTATTAGGAAAAAGGAGAGGATTAGGCGAAGATATAAAAAACAAAAAGTAGAAGTATTATTATATGAATATAAACAAATTAGAGCTGAGTCCAAAAGGTTAATTAAACAGGACTATTTGAATTACACATCTCACTTAGAAAATAATATTGTAAACAATCCAATGACATTTTGGAATACGATGAGGAGGTTAAGGTCGAACGACGGTTGTTTGACAACAATGACTCTGGATGGGGAAGAGGTGGAGGGGGAGGCCGCGATCGCTGAGGCATTTGCTTCTTATTTTAAATCGGTGTATGACGTCACCACTCTAACTTCTGAACAGCTGATTACTGATGCCCTACGCTCGCCCATTCATTCTGGCATTTCCTGTCTTACTATTGATTCAATATCAGAGGAGGAAATATCTCAAGCAATGAAAATGCTTAAATCTAAGCGTTCATTTGGGCCTGATGGCATTCCACCATTTATTTTTAAGGGTTGTTCTGAACTGTTTATCAAATCACTCTGTCATTTGTTCAACTTGTCACTGAATAAGAATTTCTTTCCTGACTATTGGAAGTTGACTAAGGTCGTCCCCATTTTCAAGAAAGGTTCTAAGACGGACATAAAAAATTATAGGCCCGTTGCTCTTTTGTCCACGCCATCCAAGATTTTCGAGATGATTTTATACAAACGTATATTCAATCATGTTAAGAACATCATCACACCTCACCAGCACGGGTTTTTCCCCGGAAGATCCATTAATACAAATCTTCTTTGTTTCTCTGAGTTTTGTATATCTTCTTTGGATAGAGGTGGACAGGTGGATGTCGTATACACTGATTTTTCAAAAGCTTTTGATAAGGTAAACCATTTGGAAATTATCAAAAAACTTAATTATCTCGGACTTTCAATTAGTGGAATTAAATTCACATCTTCTTATCTGTTTAACAGAAGGCAGATTGTAAAATATGCTGGTAGTTCTTCTAAAGAATTTTTGGTTCAGTCTGGCGTTCCGCAAGGCTCGAACCTTGGACCTTTACTTTTTTTATTATTTATTAATGATATCGTTAAATGTGTGAAGTACAGCGGGTTCTGCTTTACGCTGATGACATGAAAGTCTTTCATGAGATTAACTCTACAGATGATTGCCAACAGCTTCAGGAGGACCTAAATAATTTAGTATTGTGGAGTCAGCATGGTTTAAATTTCAATGTAGAGAAATGTCATGTTGTTAGGTACACCAGAAGGAAGCAAAACATCATTCAATTTCAGTATTTTCTTGAAAATAATTCATTGACTGTTAAAGACACTTTTAAGGACCTTGGGGTGATTTTTGATGAAAAGTTTTCTTTTTCCCTTCATATTACTGAATTATGCAAACTTGCGTATCGAACTTTAGGATTCATTTGCCGCTCAAGTTATATTTTCAAAAACAGATCAACAATAAAGCTGTTATACTTTTCATTGGTAAGATCTAGATTAGAGTTTGGTTTGCACATATGGTACCCGCATCAGTATTACTTGATTAACATGATAGAAAAAATACAAACAAAGTTTCTAAGACTATTGTACTTCAAAGAAACTAGAGTTTACCCACATTTCTTTTCCTGCACTCAGTTATTATCTTGCTTTGAGATGGACGCTTTTTATCTTGCTTTGAGATGGACAGCTTGCAAAAGCGTCGTGATATGGGTTTGCTCATTTTAGCGAATTTCCCCTATAGGGAAGAAGCTATTACCGTAGGTCTCATGGTAAGACTTAAGCTCGGGACCACTATAACTTTTCGTTTTGGGGCCCCCAGAAGCAAAAAACACTATTCGTTCGAATTTTTAGATATATATATATATATATCTATATATCTATATATATATATATGTGTCTGTTAGCACGATAGCGGCCGCAAAAATGATCCGATCTTTATGAAATTTGGTACGGACATGTAAAGTGGTAATCAATTGGACAAGTTCGTGAACCAGCCCGATCGGACCACCGGAAGGGGGGGTAAAGGGGGAAAAACACCCCCAAAAATGAGTTTTTTGAATTTTTTACATAGAAAAATAAAATTTATCGAATTTTTGTTGGCACCAATGAATTCAGCTCAAAAAAACAAACAATTTAGTATCTTGAATCACTGCTCTATGTCCATTGGTTTCCGAGATATTGAAAGTGGTAAACACAGTACGTTGTCCCAATGTTAACCTTATGGGAAATAAGTATAATTCTATATCTTGCTTATTACTCAACATATCTTGATAAAACTTGGTAAATGGCTTCTTCTAGTTCAGATCTACTAAATATTGAATTAAAACTACCCAGTTTTTATATACTTGTAGCAGCAAACCTGCATACTCATTCCCCATGTTATTCTTATGGGGCTTACCAAAACATGTCAAATCTCGCTGTGTTGGATTGAAATATGTTGTTTTGCATTTGAAATTCGCTGAGTATGCAGGTCTGCTGCAACGGGGGTATTTCTTTATAAACTGGTCAATGGAGTAGTGGATTGTGGAGAGTTGTTGGAGCGGCTTACCTTCTTCGTGCCACGACCTTAATCCAGAGCGCGGTACTTATTTAGTCCCCACTTTGCCAATACAAGTCTAGGGAGCCAGGCTCCTCTCAATACAATGATGCGGATTTACAATACCCTTCCACAAGATATTGATATCTTGTCGTCGACCTTGACCTGCTTCAGCAGTAAAATAAAATTTGCTTTAATAGATCCATTTGCTGATCAGCTGTAAAAATATAGTTCCTCAGAGTAAGTTGAAGTCATATGCACATTTTTTTTATTCCTCATTGTTTTGTTGATTGCCATTGTAATTTATTCCTATATCTGTTTATATGTATTTTTCCTTCTGTAGTTTCTAATATTTATTACCGAATGTTCTAGTCATTATATATTACTATTTATGCCTGCAATTATCAATTATTAATTATTAATTATTATTTATCTAAATATTTATGTACGAGCTTTATGACATTGTAATGTTATATGTAAGATGCTGCAACATAATTGGACTTTTGTCTGTTTTGTAGCATGAAATCAAATAAATAAATAAATAAATAGTGAGTTTTCAAAACTACTTTATCTCCGACTTTGAATGGTGCTCTGACTTCTCAGCAGAATATCTCCGACTTAGCATTTTTTAAATATGTTTTTCTTTGAGAGACCTTAACTTTTTCTAATTTTTCATTTATTTCATTTTGGCTTAAATCATTTTCTAAAATACTGTGTAAGTCCCAATAATTTGACAATTCACAATTTGGCTGATGATTAAACATGACATTAAAAGGACTGTTCCCTAAAGCTTCATTGTACGAGTAATTCAATGAATTCTGGATAAAAGGCAAGGATTTGTCTTAGTTCGTTTGATTGTCATGATTTAACGCCCGCAATATCGACTTAGATGACCTGACATACCGCTCTGCAATGTTGCCGCTTGCTTTGTAAGGCGTTATCTTTAAGTGCGTTATGCCCTTCGAAAACAAATATTGGGTCATCAAATTCGATGTAAAACAACTCGCATTGTCGGTTACCAAATATTTGCATGTGGAAAAATTGTTAAGAACTATTTCATCCATCTTCTTGATTACCGTTGATGTTTTACTGTCTCTGGTTGGTATTAAAAATGTATACTTGCTGAAATGGTCCACATAAATCAAGACGTAAGTGTTCAGAGTCTTAGTCGCTCTAACAAAAGGACCAATAAAATCCACATAACCTCTTTCAAAACATTGCTTGGATGGAGTAGATATTAATTTTCCCTCAGATATTTGCAAGGCAGATTTACTCATTTTACATAAATC
Source organism: Flexamia atlantica (assembly GCA_035578135.1). Taxonomy (NCBI): domain Eukaryota; kingdom Metazoa; phylum Arthropoda; class Insecta; order Hemiptera; family Cicadellidae; genus Flexamia; species Flexamia atlantica. The sequence continues at coordinate 66,765,885 of JAQJVK010000001.1, read as the reverse complement.
ACAGCTAGATACCCTATCTTTAACTTCTCTGAATAAATTTGGCCTGTAAAAACTTTCTCCTATTCTTTGATAAGTTCTATTTATGCCAGGATGACAACCTTGATTGGATGAATGGTAATATTTATAAACCATATCCATTAAATTCGCCGGTAAGTCGATTTTTCCTTTGTCACGGGGATTCTTTTTGTAGATTACAACACCCTTGTTTAACGAAAACTTATCTGAGTTAGTTTTGTTTAAAATACTGTCATAAATTTGTACTATTTCTTCATCTTGTTTTTGATAGTCTTTAATATTTTTAAATGCCATAGGAAAATCCGTTATTGTATTGACTTGTTTAGATTTAGTTTCTTTATCCTTTAGCAGTTTTGCATTAACAGTCCTAAACTTTTTTGGTAATTTCTTTGGGTCCAAAATTTTATTTTGCTCTTAAACTATTTCCACGCTGTGTTTGTCACTAAGTTCCCCAAAAACTCTTGAGAGTGCATCCGCCACGGGATTTCCGTTCGACTTTTAACGTGTTCCACTGTAAACGGCAAACTTAATATTTTCTGCGCCCATTTAGCTAATTTACTTCCCAATTTGTGACTGTTAGATAAAACAAAATACAAAGCTGAGTTGTCGGCTATTAAATGGAAAGGTTGGACTTCCAAATAATTGTAAAACTTTTGGATGCTCAAAACAACAGAATAAGCCTCCTTTTCGTACGTTGACCAAGCCATTTCCGCATTAGATAGTTTTTTAGAGAAGTACACAATAGGACATAAATCTCCAGCTTCATTCTTTTTTAGTAATGTTGAACCTAGAGCGATTGAACTTGCATCTGTCATTAGGTAAAATTGGTCATTAAAATTTGCTATCTGTAAGACGGGAGGGTTAGAAATTTCATCTTTGAGAGTCTGGTAACTTTTTTCACAATCTTCCGTCCAAATAAATTTAGCATTTGTCTTCCTTAAGTTATTTAACGGGCTAGCAATATCAGCGTAGTTCTTGATATATTTAGAAAAGAATTGAGTCATTCCAATAAAGGTGTGCACTTGTTTTACAGTGACAGGTCTAGGATAATTCCTAATTGCAGTAGTTCTATCCGGGTCTATTGTTACACTATTTTTGGTTATTAGATTACCAAGAAAACTAATTTCCTTGTAAAAGAACTTCACCTTGGAGGGATTTACTGTTAAGTTATTTTCAGACAGGCGTTTTATTACTTCTTCCAAATTAGCTTTATGTTGCTCCTTTGATTTAGAAAATATTATTATATCGTCCACAAAATTAAGCATGTATTTAAACTTTATGTCGTGAAATATTTTCTCTAAATATCCGCTTAAAACTCCAGAACCCAGGTGCAAACCATAAGGAAACCATTTAAAGCAATATTGGCTGTAAGGTGTTGTGAAACTAGTAATGTGTTTACATTCCTCCGAAATCGGTTGCTGATAAAAACTGTTACATAAATCCAGGACTGTAAAGTATTCACAATCTTGCATATATAATGTACACTATCATGTAATTCCCCAATAGGTTGGTTATTTCTGATTATCTTTTGGTTTAATTTTGTATAATTAACAACCAGCCTATATTTATCAGTTCCAGGTTTACTGACAAGGAAGCTAGAACTGCTATATGGACTCAAGCACTCCTCAATCACAACTTGTTTAGTAAATCATCCGTTATTTCTCTCATTATTTTAAGTTTAGGAGGGGAGAGTGGGTAAACCTTTTGTCTGACAGGTTCCTTATCAACTAGTTCGATTTTAACCTCATGATTTAGCGCTTTGCCAATTTTACTTGTAAACACATTAGAATGCGGGTTGACGAACTGCATTATATAATTTTGCATATCCGGACATCCGACTTTAAGTTCATTTTCTTGCATGCTATTTACTTCCGAAGTGTTTATTTTTTCTATGGAACAGAATTTAACATTCTTCTTAAATGGAAAATGACAAACATTATTAGCTAAGTCCAAAATCATTCTTGTTTCTTTAATAAAGTTACTCCCAAGAATTACGTTGTAGGCCAGGTTATCAATAATAGCAAATTTTACATACCAGGAGAGATTAGAGATTTTTATCTTAGCAACACATTCCTCGAGAGCAGTCATTATATTTTGGTTAGCTGTGAAACATTCTGCTTTTAAATTATTTTCGCTCCTTATAAGCTTACTCTCTTTTAGTATGTTATACATGTTTAATGATATTGCGTTTATAGAACTGCCCGAATCTAGAAGTGCATTATAACTCAACAAATTTGAAAATTTAATAGTAATCTTGGGTAAGCCGCAAACTACATTTGCATCTTCCTTATGAAACTGTTTGGTCTTGATTTGGTTTATTTTCCTATTAAATTTCCACATTTCCTTTTTAAACTGTTGTTTTTCCTTTTTATTTGTCTTTATTTTAGCTCTAGGGTTTATGGCTTTATCATGCTTATGAGGACCTCTTTACTACTTTTAGCGAATTTCCCCTATAGGGAAGAAGCTATTACCGTAGGTCTCATGGTAAGACCTAAGCGCGGGACCATCATAACTTTTCGTTTTGGTGCCCCCAGATACCAAAAACACCATTCGTTCAAATTTGTATATATATATATATATATCTATATATATATATCTATATATATATATATATGTGTCTGTAAGCACGATAGCGCTCGCAAAAATGGTCCGATCGGAATGAAATTTGGCATAGGCGTGTAAAGTAGTAATTATTCGGATGAGTTCGAAAACCAGCCCGATCGGACCACCGGAAGGGGGGGTAAAGGGGGATAACCCCCCCCAAAAATGGTTTTTTTGAGTTTTTCACATAGAAAAATAAAATTTATCAAATTTTTGTTGGCACCATTGGATTCAGCTCAGAAAAACAAACAATTTTGTAATTTGAATCACTGCTCTATGTCCATTTGTTACCGAGATATTGAAAGTGGTAAACACAGTACGTTGTCTCAATGTTAACCTTATGGGAAATAAGTAAAATTCTATATTTCACTTATTTCTCAACATATCTTGATAAAACTTGGTAAATGGCTTCTTCTAGTTCAGATCTACTAATTATTGAATTAAAACCAACCAATTTAAACATACCTGTAGCAGCAAACCTGCATACTCATTCCCCATGTTATTCTTATGGAGCTTACAAAAACATGTCAGATCTTGCTATGTTGGATTGAAATATGTTCTTTTGCACTTGAAATTCGCTGAGTATGCAGGTCTGCTGCAACGGGGGTATTTCTGTTTAGTTTATGTGGGGAGACAAACCTGCCCCATTTGGCCTCTCCCCTTACTCGTTTAAAGTTCCGGGTGGATTTACTTGATTTCTTGAATAGTTAGTATTATTATAGGCCTATTGTTTTGATTTAAAACAATTTCTTGCAATATGCCCTATTTTGTTGCAATTGTAGCATTTAACAGGGGAATCTGTTTTGGAGACATTATTTACAAAATTATTTCTTCTTGGATTTTGGATAGGTTTGTTTAAATGGTTTGCTAATTTACTCCTACTTAGGGCGTTGTTTCTTTCTCAGTTAGCATATCCTACATTTTGGCTTTGGATGCACAATTGGTTCAGATCAGCAAATGTTTGTGGAAGTTGCATGAATACTAGCCTACTATGCTCCTCTTGATTCATGTTCATGCATATTAACTGGACTAGTTCAAATTCAGAATAATTGCAACATAAAAGTTTAGAGTTCTCTTTGACCATACAAACATAAGCGTGTAAAGGCTCATTTGGATGTTGAGGCTGGTAACCAGATCCCTTTTCAAAGCTTCTCTTAAACCTAGGGGAACAAAACAATTTAGGACTTCTTTATGAAAGAACTCTAAATTTTTGTGGGTCGTTTTGCACTCTAAAACTTTATTGAGCAGGGGGCTGAAACTGTATTGTTGACACACTTCTAAAATGTGTACATTGGTCATGTTTGTTTCAGATTTTAATCTTAGGATGACACGTAAAAACTTTAATAAAGGGTCAATTTTAAGCCCATCACAAGCTTGTAAATTTTCAAAATATTTCAAAATCGGGTTTGGGAGTTTAGAGAAAAGATTACTCTCTGATGACTTGAATGAAGTGCATGCGTTTTCTGGAACCGGTCCTACAATCTCCGAAGTCATTGTGTTTAGCATTTCAAGGTCAGGATTACTGATATTCTTTTCTATTGTTTTAGCTGGGGAAACAGATTTATTTTTACTTGCATCAGTTACTTCTAAATTTTCAAAGACATCATCTAAGTTTTCTTCCTCAATGTTACTTTCGCTTAGCTTGCGCAATACTACGTCCTTAACATTAGTGTCAATAGATTTATTTATTTCCTCAAACTTTAAATTTAATGCCTTAAGTTCATTTTCATACTTCTCGATCGATTTTTGCGTTTCCTCTGGTATTTTAAATTTATTGAAGTTAGATACAGTAGAACCCCTCATATCCGGCCTCGGTTTTACCGGTCCTCGGTTTATCTGGCCGCTTCCTGGAAGTAAATACCAAAATATATTTCCCACGGCTTACGTACTCGTGGACGCAACATGAACATGTCTACTATCATTCTGTAATTTAATTTTGTTTACAGTAAATAATTTTTTATCGGTTTTACCACAGACGAAGCACAAAACAGATTGGCCAAGCAATGCATTTTTTGTTACCGTTTTTTGCTCCTTCAATTTAGTATGCTCCTTCAACCTCAGAGTGTGTCTATGGTATTAGTTAGCTCCTTGAAGGTTTGAGTGCGCTTGTGATTATGTTAAACAAGTAATGCAGTTTATTTGTTTATTTAGTTGAGTGTTTGCTCCCAGAAGGCAGGCCAATAGGTTATAATCTTACTAATCCTAATGTTGATTTTATTCAATGAAATGCAACATAACATACGTAAATTTAATTCGTTTTAAACTGAGTTATTCAGAATTAATCTAGGAGCACCGGGAGATCGTGCTTTACTCAGAAAAAATCAAACTAACCAGAGATTTTTCTTTCATCTCTGGTTTTACAAAGTGTGTGTTTATAATAACCCTAAAACACTACTATTTTACACTACTTAAGACTTTATCAGTTTATGTAAGATTAATTTGGTGTAAATGGCCGTAATTATAGTAGATTGGTTTATCCGGCCAAATCGTTATCCGGTCAAGGCTCGGTCCCGAGGTGGCCGGATATAAGGGGTTCTACTGTATCCTTAAATTTAAATGCTCACTTTTTGCCTCAAATCTCAACACATCAATAGGTCTACTACTTTCATTTAGATATTCTAGTTTACCACTTAATACTTTTTAACTTGTGTGAATATAATCTAGCTCATCTTGCAACGCTATTTTGTTAGTTAAATGTCTTACATCTCTTTTTACCTGACTTCGAATTAACTGTCTCAACTTTTTTCTTAAAACAGAACTAGTACTTTTGTTGCCTGGCTCAAAATTTCTTAATTTTAATTCATATTCTAATTCACTTTTAGACATCAAGTCGATTTTAGATCCCATCTTGTATTTTTAATTTGTTGAAAATTTATAACTCTTGGTTAATCTGGCATGTGAGATTTTGGTGCAAAATATTTCTAAAAGATACCAACTAAGCAAATGCAAAGTTGTAGCAGAGTTGCGCATTTGTTTTTATGTAACATTTTTTGCAAATATATGAAATGCCGACCAAGGGTTGTATATTGACTAGAACACATTTAAGATTTTTTTTTATACTTGTTTATTGCATGCACAATTTTCCAAATAATCATTCTCCTCTTTATTTACAATAAGATTAAATAGGCCAATTAATTTTTTTTAACTGACAAAATCAAACCTCTAGCTTGGAGGAAATTAACATCTGGGTAACACTTGAGCCCTGAAATCAACAAAATCAACTTCCTAGCTTAACAGTCTTACAAATCATTTAACAAAATAGGTGAAATTATTTACTTTTTAATTTCTGGGAAAAATTACAAAAACGACAATAGCAACTTTTACAATATTTAATTTTTGTTTCTTAATTTATTTTTAATTTACATTCATTTTTGATTTATTATTTAAATTGCAAGCTTCAAAAATTAAAACCAAATTCTACAAAATATAAATTTATAACGGTTAGCATTATTTATATTCTTGCTGAATAAATAAAATCTTTAACATTTAAATTTAAAAAATATAAAATCATTGAATTAATTTTACTAATGAAAAAGGCAAGAAAATAAAAATATAGAAAAATAAATCAGAGATAACTTGCTACTACAAGAGTAGGCTGCTGCACCCCAGGAACAACTAACTGTCTCACTGAACGTACAAACTTAAAAAAAGGAGAGGAGGCAGCAGCACGCTTATATAGCCTGGACCTCACTTCTAGAATATTCCTCCACCTATTGCAGCAAGCTGCGCGTCTATGTGAGATAAGAAGCTCTAGATCTGAATAAACTTGTTTACCTACAGGCCTGCACAACATGATTAATTCTGTCTTTTTATTTAAGAACTGCTAAGCGTTAAATCATAAAAAAGTAAAATAAAATAAAAATATTGAAAACTCAAATTTTAATTTTTATAAAGATTTGCCACGTTACAAGCTCTTGTCAAGAGCCAAGCTTGTTGTCGTAAGCTTGTTTTAGGGTGAGAGAACTATTCTCTAGTAAATGTCTACGTGATTCTTGGGAATGCAGTCCCCTAATAAAGGCGTCCCTAATGTGCGCTTCTCTGTTTTCTTTAGCTGAAATGGCTTTAAAATCACAATCATGACTAAGATGTTGCAAAACCCTAAAATATTGATCAACTGTTTCATTAGAGGCTTGACATCTTGTTGCTAACTGATGTGGAGCGAAGATGATTTCATTTCTAGGTTTGATGTAAGCTGCCTTTAATATGCCTATTGCTTCAGAATATGATTGTGAATCTTGAAATATGGTAAAAACCGAAGGAGAAACGTGATTAATTAGTATGTTAAGTTTACCTTCATACTTAAGGTTTCATTCATACTTAAATAATAGATACCAGTTTGTTGAAATTACCCACATGGCCAAAAATAATAAACTCATAAATCAAAAATCAAAATTAAAACCCATTGAATAAAGAGCCTATGATTTTGACTTGACTTGACTTGACCTCTGTCATCGGCATCGGTTTCTGGTATTCGCGAAATAAAGTACTCGAATGTAGCATACCAGTGGGCCCATTCGGTTGCAGATGTTGGTGAGTTTGGATCCATGTTTAATATGTCTGGTCTGAGTATTCTATCCATTTCCGTAGTTGAATAAATTGTAAGAATAAATACTAAGTATTTCACCAGGAAATTTGGCTTTATTCAACTAAACATTACATGGAGTGTTGACAAAAGAAAATCAATAATGTAAACAAACAGTTGTCATATGAAACATATGAAAGAAATAATTTATGAACAGGTAAAAGGGAATGTATTATATCACCCCCATTGATGATTCATCGCCGCCGGCAGTCGTAATTAGGCGTTTGGCTTGGTTGCGGGTATCCAAAAACTCTCAAAGACTCCCCTAGAAAACAGGAAACGTTTTTATGGTTTTCCGAAATGTCGGGTATACATTTTTGGCGTTCTATGTTCCGTGTCGTGTGTTATGTGTTATGTTTAGTGTTTTTTAAGTGTCGACAAGAAGATTTTTTCAAAAAATCCTCGCTGATTGGACGGACGGACTTTTCGCCATAAACCTGGAGGTGGGTAGAAGCCCAATAGTTAGTAAATATAATAAAAACTCCACCAAAAACATGTCATTTAAAGAAAGAAAACTAGGTTTTTGTCGCTTTGAATGTTTTACTGGAGACCGCTTCAATCAGTGATGGCAAATTCCGCAAAAATCAAAATCAAAATATAAAGTCACCATCACCAACAATGAATTTCAAACAAAGAACAAACTTAGCAGTTTTGAATTTCCAATAGGCTTAAACTTTGGTTAAGGGCATGATATTGAACTCGGATTTGCGGCGTTTTGTTTCACTACGCCCTTCAAAGTGAGTGGTCACTCAGTAGGGGTTTGTATTATATAATTTGGGGCAACCACTGCAAAATCACCATTTGGTGACAGAGACAGATATGACATGCAGAGCAAAATGTGTTTTTTTGGTCAGAACTTAAGTCCAAAATATCTTTAAACTTTGTTTTAGTTTTTTATTTTTTAAGTCGATTTAGTTCAAGAGTTCTTAAACCGATCGGGGACTTTTGGGACAAACGTTTTATTAAAAGAAAATGCTACTTTTGTTATAGAAGAACTTTATGGCTGAACTACAGGCTTGATTTTGATGATTTCGTATCATTTGTAAGCTCTTTACATGTAGATACGCTTTTTGAGGACTTAAGTCAATTTGTAGACCCAGAAACTCTCAGGACTGTACCTTCCAAGTACAGTTTCGACCCATTCTAAAAATGTTTTAACATTGAAGAGTAATCCAAAACAAAAGAAGCAGCACATTTGTGATTGTCTTAAGCAGACAGCTGTCAAAATAATGCTTTTGGAAACAAAATATTAAACAGTTGGTTTACCAGTGGTAATTGACTCGTTAGAAACAATAATTTTGAAGACTATTTCAAGTGTGTTAATGATAAAGCCAAATGTAGGTGGTGAGCAACATGTTGATGCTTGAGTTTGAGGTATTCGCAGAGGAGGGGAGGAAATCATTGATGACGTGGAAGTTAACAGAGTCATGTGTTACACTACTAGTCTGGTAGCTGAAAAATACCAAACCAAAACAAAGTGTGGGTTGATATTGAAAACAATGTTTTGCTCTTTGAATAAAAACCAACAAACAGGTGAAATGTTTTTGATTTAGCATGTAACAGAACAAGAATTTCATAGTTGAATCAATTGATCATCTTTTATTTTTTCCCTTCTCTAAAAATCCAAATTCATCTTGTTTTCTTTATAACACCCATGCTTCTTCATGTTCCTCACGACTGTAAAAAACTTCACCAATAAAACTTGGCCTCTGAGAGAAATCAGCCGGTTGACTACCAGCCATATTTACTATACTCTTATATGAGCAGTGTTACTTGTGTGTGTGCTTGCACAATTATCTTATTAACAGCTCCCAGAATTTCCTTCAAAGCCTGGAAATAAGTAATTTATTACTAAAAAACTTGTTCCATGCAGATTACTAAGCCAAAGAAAATGTAATATTGAATAAAATTAATTTTAAAGTTGTAAAATTTTAACATTAGCCCTATGAGTTGCCATGATAACAGCAAAATAAACAAGGAAAGTGTAAACAAATAAAGTAATCACAAAAGCTGTTTGCAAACTACAGCCATCTAAGAGTAATATAAAAGTTTTTTATTTATCAATTTTATGACACTGAAATATTTTATTATTATTGGATGAACTGGTAAATATGAAATAATACAGAGCAAGGCTCGGTCCACCAGGTACTTATCATTTTAATAGAGTAGAAATGTACGATTTTGCTGGTTTCAGAGCTTTCAGAGCTCCCTCTTGTTTTATAATGGAAAAATTGAGAGGCAAAGTTATTTGACTAGTTTCCAATTGAATTGGATTGAGTTAAAAAAATGGATTAATACTAATGTTTTTTTTTTTATAATTCTTGAATTTATTTGATGAAAGACTCAATTTTGTCTTCTAATTTGTGACTTTGAACTCAATTCAATTAACCCTTGTATCATAAGTACACGAGACTGATAAACAGTGTAAAGAACCGACTGATTCCTTAGGTTCAAAAGAGGGTCAATCGAAGCTTGGCAAAGATCATTAGGCCTACCTTATGTGTAAGATTAATTTTGTGAAAGTATTCTATTTGTCTGTATTCCTGTAGGAAATACTACAGCGGAAAATACTGTAACTGCCAAGTTAGCCTTAAAGGCAAAGTTATTATTGTTACTGGTGCTAATTCAGGGATCGGCAAAGAAACAGCAACTATTCTAGCTTTGAGAGGTAGGGCTATAATAATCATTAATTGGTCATAGTTTTGTTCTGCTTCAACCCAATTGAAAGAACTTTTTTGTATTCTTACAATTCAAGATCCAAATAGTTTGTTATCAAACCTAGAATATTGCAGGTTATTGCAAAATATTGTTCTTATTTAAGAAATACATACATTGAGGCTGTAAAATCAATTATTGTTTTTTGGTTGAAAAAATTTAAATTTTTGAGAAAACTGAGGCCTTTTGTATTTGAAAACCCAATCACATAACAACTTAACTTTGTAACTTTTATGTCAGTTTAGATTTCTAAATTCAAAACTCACAAAAATTGCACACATTATCTTTTGGATCTTCATTTCTTGTTTACTTTTATTTGCTAGCAATACCTACCTTTTATTTGCCTTTACTTTCTTATACAGTCATTAATAACTAAGAGGGATGTTTTTTAAATAGGTAGGCCTAAGTACCGCCTTTGGATAGGTAAGGTAGGAGTGGAGTGGAGTGTGGGTTTTGGTGTTGGTATTTGGTAGATAGACTCATTAGGAGTTGATCAGTAGGTGGTGGAGGCCAGTAGGTCTGTATAAGCTCTAAATAAAAAAACAAAAAATGGCTACCTCAAACTGTTGGGCCGTTGGCTCCACCACCAAATGGTTGGCGGATGACAAATGGATTGTCAACCAGCATGGTTAACAATCATGCTGAATGCATAGTGTGTGTTTCCATTCACTTTCTTTAGGTGGAATGAAATTAAACCTGACCTGTGGATATCTATTGCAAATTGTATCAAGTATATGGGGAACAATATTGAGCATCAGTGCAATAGGAAAATGGCACCAGTTGCTTAAAGAAAATCATACTATTGTGAATGTTTATGAGAAGAGTGGCTGACCGTCTGTGGTAAGCAATGATCTTGTAGCCAAATTAAACAGTAAAGTTCGAGAAAACAGGAAATTTGCAATTGCTGTTCCATCTGAGTGTTTCTCTTATTTCAAAACCCTTCACTTAAAGAACAGGAGTGATATTTTAAACTTCCGGCACAAGATCGTGGCCAGAGAGAGCCATCATCGTGGGGGGTGATGGCTGGCCATTCTTCTCTTCAACGTGGACAATAGTGTGTTCTTCTTTAAGTTAATGGTGCCATTTTCCCCGTGAACTTGACTCTATTCTCAATGATATCTACATGTTTAATTTTTTTACCCAAAGAAAGTGAATGATTACATTCTTTGCATTTAACATGATTGTTAACCACAGTGGCGGAGCCGGCAGATCTGTATCTTGAGGTAGCCATTTTGTTTTTGATCTTTACAGCTTAAAACAGCCCCATTGGACACCATCATATACTGACTGACTCCTATTGAGCCTATCTATCAAATGACGATGCCTAAATGTACCCCTACCCTCCCTCACCTATCTGAAAACAGTACTTACTTAAAAAACATACCTTGTATGCAAAAAATGTTATTGTAAAAAATTTCAAATTAGTTCAAATATATTATAAATTATTTTTGGCCTGAATGTTAGTTTTATTTTTAGGTGCAATAAAGTTAAAAATACACATTCCTGTCCTCTCATTCTCGTCTCCTCAAAAACTACACAGGAATGTTTTGGATTTAGATGTTATTAATGTTAAGTATATAAATTAGAGATATAACGGATAGTCGTTTTGGTCAGATACTGGATACCAGATATCCAGCGAGGTCCTAGGCCAAAGCGCCGAATATCCGGCTACTGGATATCTGGCTCAAGAAGTATATGTTTACTTTCGGTGGTGATTCATGGAAAGACAAGTATGAACTTGTCTCTATGACGAGGAAGAGTAGGTGGCTCGCATTTTTTATTCGCAGTCAGTCAGTACCATCCAACAATAACTACAGTTTGTGAGTTAAAACTAAAGTTTATTCTACAATATTACCCAATATTAATACAACTATTTGAATTTTCAAGGTGTTTAATTAATTTAATTTACATAATTAAGTATCCGCTACCTTGCCGCATAACAAAAAGTGTCTGGCCGCAAACCGGATAATAACTGGATATCCGTTAAAACTCTGATTTAAACTAAACATTTCTAAAAAAGGCAGGTGTCATAAGTCAGACAAAATAGTTTTTTTTTGTTCAGGCGCTGAAGTGATCTTGGCTTGTCGAGATATAGAGCAAGGTCTTCTAGCTGCACGTGACATCATTCAAAAGACAGGCAATACATTGATCCGCTGTGAGAAATTGGATCTGTCAAGTTTTGAAAGCATCATTGATTTTGTAAACAGATTCAAACTATCAGGTAAACAACCAGCAGCATTAGAGTACATCTAAGCGGAGTCTCGATATCTCACGTAACTTGTGTACTTAAATCATTAACTTATGAATTGTTAGTCATCAGGCCTACTCTTAGTTGAATAATATATTTATTATCATGTATTCAATTTCGTAAGACAATTCTTTGTGTAAAATTGTGGGTGTCTGGTAAGTCGTACTAAGATGGCAGAGGGCTCAAATTAAAGGTCTCTATTCTGTAATGGCGGGAAAAATAATGAAATTGCTTGAAATTCACCAGAAAACGAGAACTGACGTAAAATATCTGCCATTCGAAAAGCATTGGGATCTAAAAACGTCGTCCGATTTGTTAACATAAAACATATGATGATTACTTGATTGAAAGCCGTGTGGTAGGCTAATATTAATATAAAGTAGATCCAGTTTGCTATGAAGGTATTTTGTACTATAATAAATAATAATTGATTATTATTTATTATAGTACAAAATACCTTCATAGCAAACTGAAACACATTTTCAAATTGGGCCTGTTAGAATACATTCCCTTGCTCTCATTTTGAGGAGTAACACAACACCTGTTCTCATCGCACTCTCTTCATCAACTGCACTTAATTGGCTCATCATTAACCACTTAAGCGCGGAGTAATTTGCTCCCCGCGTGATCGGTAGCAAGGAGTTTAATTACACGATCAACACCAGCGCGTGGGATTTAGCCTCAACGTGACGAACGTGATACTGCCGAACTCGTGGTGTGGACGAAGTTCCATAAAAATCCACTAGAGTGCAGCACCAAACGGTCTGCAACTCGTCAGGGTCAACTGTACAGTCATAGAATGAAAAAACCGAGCAGAACAGTTGTACCAACAAAATAACGAAATAAATCAGCTAAGAACGTCAAATCCGAGTAAACGCGGCCGTCGCGCGGGAGGCACTTAGATTTTCCACGAGATATCTCGTGCGTCGTGCTTAAGTGCATAGAATACTACCACGAGCTAACTCGTGCGTCGTGTTTAAGGGGTTAATGGTGTTAGCGTTCTCAATCCTGGGATTTTGGGTACCCGATAATCCCGGGATTAGAGTCTCTCAACTCCGGGATTGATGGGATTGCCAAAAATAATTGTTTTTCTGTGATTTGAGTGTTTGAACTACTGCAAAAGTCGTCTTTACAAACATGTAGGCCTAAACATAAACATGTTTTTGGTAATTAATATTTAAATACTAATAACCCATTGACCTACCATTTTTTTTATATTTCTCAATTTTTATTTGTAATATGTTTATTTTTTCTGTATTTGGTCTAATATTTTAGTTATGACCTGTCCATATGTATTGAAAAATCAATAAAAATTAAAAAAAACGTGTCCTCCTCCTCTATACAAAGGTAAAAATAAGCAAAACAGGTGTCCACTGCAATCCCTATTAAACCTACAATTGCCGTCAACTTCCACCCAAGCCGGTCACCGTTTATTTTAGGTGGGCCCTCCCACCAACTAAGCCACACAATTGCAAGCCTAATAGGGATTGCGCATGGTGCGGGAATTGAACCCGCGCCGCGGCGTATGTCCTAATCATTGGCTCGTCAGTCAATGATTTAGACCACACGGCCGCGCAGTACCGTCAGACCAGTGCTCGTTTGAGTCTTAAAGCCTACGGCTCTGGCGACGATTCACTGAACCACTTGAGCAACCGGCCTGGTGGCAAACCAGTGAACTACTAGGCCAAGCCGTCGGTAACAGCACCCGCGCGACCAGCGACGAGACCATTTCGTCAAAGTAGGCGAATGGGATAAGTAGTAACAAAGTTGTTTATTGTTTATAATTCACGTCCCTTTAGACTGTTATTTTTAACTTTCCCGATGTTTACTTTGACCAAAACCTATATTCAATACAACAATGACAATATATTCCTGAAATATGATGGGAGAGCCCCGAATAATTTCCTTTTAGCTCCGAACTTATGTTGTACTTAGTTTCCACAAATTGAGGTCTCCCACAGGGCACGGCCAAATAGCTGACTTTATTTTGATATTTTTTATCTTGCTGAATTTTTATATCTATCTGATCACCAACACTTTAAGTTTTTATCGGGCTTTCGTTAAGTGAACACCTACGCGAGTCGGGAATGTTTGGTGTAGTGAGTAAAGAATGCCATTAATTAGTTATTTTAATGATAACGATTTGTGATTTATTTTATTTATTTATTTATTTACATCGTCTTAATATGCCCTTGATAGACAAAAAAATTTGCCTGGGTTGAAGAGTTGTCACATTGTTGTCTTGAAACATAACATCTTGAACCTAAATCAAAATGTATCCAAATACAAACTGTACAATGTTTTAAAATACAAAAGAATTTCCAAAAACAATTAAAATAATTGGCTTTCAAAAACCTTGAATTCAATAGGAATACTATAGCCTATGTCATCCTTACACCAACTAACAAAGATTTGAAAATTCTATTTCAGTGAAGGCAGTCTGTCTAAAATTTGAAATCCATGTACTCTGAGCAGGGGCAGCCCCAGGACAGTTTCTCCGGGGGGGGGGGGGGGGAGGGGGGGCAGATATGAGAAAATTTGGTTGATTTTTAGTCACCTCCCTCCAAACGGGTTTGACTATGATAGACCTTTGACGTTTTGACAATTTGGGCCACGTCACACTGGTCGAGTAACTCGGCCGAGTTTTAGAAATATGTTCTAAAAGTGGGCAAGTTAACTCGGCCGAGTTGGCGGAAGAATTAGTGTCAGGTGATCTTAAGGAGCCAGACAAATGGCGAGAAGGATATATAAAGAAGTTTATTCATATATTTGGTCCCTTTCACACAAGACGGTTTTGACGCGGCTCTTGCCGTGCGACAAGGAGTCGTTCTTTAAATAGTTGTATGTAACCTTATGGGTCCTTTAACACGAAGCGGCAGTGTGTCGCAATTTCATTTTTGCCGTCTGACCATTTCAAAGCTGATCACACGACTCATTTTTTATATGAACGCTTCCCAACACAAATTATTTGGAGTTTAATGTGTTTAATTTATTCCACACCACTTAAGAGGAGGCTAAAGGCAATTTGGTGTTGCCCTCGCGGTCGAGATACTTACCAAAATTACTCCACGAATAATCGGAAAAAAGTGTGACGTAGTAAATAATCAGTTATTCTAAAATTATGGTCTTAACTAGCATATAAAGTTCTCTTTTTCACTTTTTAAGTCCAAAACATAGCTATAGAGGCTGATATAATGTTACCACTCATTTATTTACGTATTCAAACAGTAATGAATATAGTAAATATTCTTCCGTGGGGTCGGCGATCAGCGCGTGTCAACGTTCACGCGATATATTTTAATTTAGAGAAAATAATTTTATTGCACCTTGAAGACAAATTCAACACTAGGTTCGTGAATTACCTTTTTCATTTTCTTTTTACATTTCGAGTTATTTTAGCTCAAAATATGCAACTAGCTAAAACCCACTATTTGAACTCCAACGCCAATTACTCCTGTATTTGTTATCATATCGGAAAAAATGCATATTGAAAGGAATTTATTTCTTTTCATTTTGGTACGTAGCTTATTGTCTTAAGTTGAAAAATAACGTCAGGATATGGTTTTGCGCAATGTTGTAATCTGTGAAAATCATGAAAACGCCCTTATGTGCGGGAACGCATTCCGACTAAAGTTTTCAATCAAAAATTGAAATATTATATATCAAATTAAAGAGGAGAAAAAAACCCTACAAAATATTACCATTTGGTTCCACAATGCTAAGAAGGGTAAATGAGTAATTACACCTAAAGTTCAGTCGATGATTTTTAAGTGATTATTAATTAGGTAAATTCGTCTATGCAAATTCAAGGGCTGATTACTCCTATATTTTCCGTGTAATCGTAATTAAAGTGGTAGTGTTATGAAGAATTTGTCCTCCTTTTCAATTTGATATATTTCGTTTTGAATTTCAATCGAAAATTATAGTCAAAATTGCGTTCCCTAACACCAAAGTTAGCGATTGCAGTTTGTTGTAATTGTTTATTTTTGTAGTTTGGACTTGCTAAATTCCACAAACATTCCGCCTCACGGTACAGTTCAACAAATTTCAAAGTTTCCTCTCCAGACCACCTCATTACAAATGAATGTAACATTTTAAAAGTATTTAAAATAAAATTGTTATAAAAAGAACAGAGCAATAATATAAAAACATTAAATTAGTAATGAAATAAAAATATGTCTACAGTACGTTATCGTCTATGGTTATAGGTTAATCCTACACTAAACAGATAAAACGAAAATAACACACAAAACAAAAATCATATGTGATTATGTTTTAAATTGCATAAGGTTTTTGAGCAGCTGACTTTCTGGCGCAAAATTTCAACTCACCCGTGAACAGGGTCTTCTACTCGACTAGTCCGCCACTCGACTCGCCCATTTATTAAGGTCGCGTCACACTAGTCGAGTTGACGGCCGAGTCTAACTCGCCCGTCTAACTCGCCCTCCTACTCGACCAGTGTGACGTGGCCCTTTGTTATAGATTTCATTTAAGGGGCCATCCATGAATTATGTAACATAAAAATCAGCCTTTGCAGACCCCCCTCCCTCCTTATAACGGCCTTGTAACGCTGGCACTAACCCCCCTCAAAAAGTACGTAACACTGTACTGTCAGCCCCTCCCCCAAAAGAATCAAAAACTTTATACTTTAAATATAATATAAATTTGTTGAAAGAATTTATGGAATTAATTCTTAAACTTTAATAGGTACATACAGGGCCGGATTTACGATTTTGCCGCCCATGGGCCCAAAGCATTTCGCCGCCCCCCCCCCCCCTCCCAAACGTGACAATTTGCCAGACCTTATCAGAGGCGTAATTCGAGGGGGACAGCACTTGCTCCGCCCAATAATTTGGGAAAATAATTCATTGGCTAAACCTGAATTTTTTTACATAAAAAACAATAATTGTGTTTGTGTATACGTCTGCTGATACAAGCTGGCGAAAGGCCTCACAAAATAAAATTATACAAATAAATATTGTGGTGTTTTTTAATTTTAAAATTTCATAATATCCGTTATTAACAATTTACTAACAAGGCAGAAAAATTTATTTAATTTGTGGCCGAAAAATCTCTTGGTCGCATTGCCGCGGTCTGAAATTCTCTCGGTTGTTTCGCCGCGATAATTTTTCGGCCAGTTCGGAGCTACCAAAGCCTCATTATCGCCTTCTTTTTATCTCGGCCGTTTCGTAGTCGAGAGTCTCTCTGTTAGCTTCTTCCCTGTAGGAAAACTTCGCTAAAAGTCGGGAAAAAGTAATGAATTTAAAAGTCGGGAATGTCGATACTTGAGTTAAAACTAAACGAAATATAGCCGTTTTCATCGTTGGTACCGTCATCGTGGCCGGCAAGTCTCTCGATCTAATCACAACAAACAAACATTTCTGTAATGTATGTATTGTGGCAGGAAATCAGTCGTTTACATCGTGGCTGGAAAATCTCGTTTTGCGGCTATGCGGCCGGAAAATTGCCTGCTTGTATCGCCACCGGCAGATCTCTTGGTCGACAAGTCTCTCGTTCATTTCGCGGCCATCGCATATGATGGCCATGTGGCCAAAAAAAACGGCCGTTTTAACAGTGGTTGGCACGCAAGTATCTCGGTCGTTTCGTGGCCGACAATCGCTCTATTACAACCGCTCTTTTAAAGGAGGCGTTATGACTGATTTCATTGATCGTGCATTTTTTTGAAATAGTCGGGAGATGTAAGGAAAAGTCGGATAAACATCATTTGTGAAATCTGGTTAACAACCTGCATGGATTTTGCAGCGACTGGCAATAACAGCTCACGCTTAGGTTGTATCGTGGCCTGCGAACATGGGTTGTTTCAAAAAAGCTTTTAGTCGTATGTTGGTTCTTAAATCGGTCGGTTCTATAGCGGTCGTCAAACCAGTTTAGTTGTATTTCATGTGAAAAATCTCGATCGTAATTTGAGACAAATACCTCGAGTATTTGCATCCGACGAATTTTGGTTGAATCACAAAACAAAACAAATCTTTAGGATTTTTAGCGATCGGCGAAATTCCCTCGGTCATTTCGCGGCAATAAAATCTAACGGTTGTATCGTAGTCGGTAATCTCGGTTTTATCATAGTGGACGTTTACTCGTTAAATCTCTTGGTGGTATCGCAACCGCGTTAAACCTCTTAGGCCTGATTTCAACTCTCGGGCGATTCGAGGCCGTAATTTTTTCGCATATATTTTTTACAAATTAAAACATATCGCCCTCCCCGCCCCTCCTTCTTATGATCCGATTCCACCATTACCCCGAATAATGAACGACTCTACACCAGCGCCCGCGCCCAGGCCAAAAAATAAGCTTTCGCACCCCACTCGCCTTGAGTAAAACGACTGCCACCTTTCCGCACAGTATGACGCATTACGCAAAATAATAGTGTAGTCAGATATGAAAAAATTATCTAATGTACTAAAAAACTTCTCTCCGGACTTTTTATAGTTTTATTAGTGTATGACTCTGAGAGAAAACTAAAACATTGCAAAAAACGTTCTACATTGTTTTAGTAAATTTTTAATTGGCCTTCAAAATTTGCCGCCCCTAGAAATTTGCCGCCCTGGGCCCGGGCCCTTGTGGCCCATGCCTAAATCCGGCCCTGGGTACATAACATTGCGTTGAAGCCCCCCTCCCACCCTTTTAACGGTGTATAATGCTGACGAAATCCCCTCTTCCCACTAGGGGCGTTGCATAATTATGGATGGCCCCTAATTTAATGATTAAATAATTTGTTAATTTAATAAATAGTACTAACACATAGGCTAAATGAACTTCAACTTTGTTATGATTGTACGTTTATTTGAGAGTACTGTAATTTATGTTATAATTTGAAGTATTGAATGCCAGACAGTATTTAAGCAGATCAATTACTTACTCCATGGACTTGGTAATGGTGATGCGAAAGGTTGTTAAAATATTAGATGTTTATTTGCTGTCAAACTGCCTCCATCACACATCCCACAACCCACACTACCAAAACAAAAACAGAAACTTCCAAATGGCCGTCACACCTACAGTGACAGCCAAGTACAGTCTTTGGTGCTTGTGGGTTGTGAGTGTGTTGACAGGTTGACTACCGACCATCACACTACTGTGGTACAGCCTGTGGTGCTTGTGGGTAGTGAGTGTGTTAACAGGTCGACTACTGACCGTTACACCTACTGTGGTACAGCGTGGGGAGTGTGTTAAAAGGTCGACTACTGACCATCACACTACTGTGGTACAGCCTGTGGTGTTTGTGGGTAGTGAGTGTGTTAACAGGTCGACCACCCACTGTCACACTTACTGTGGTACAACCTGTGGTGCTTGTGTTAAAAGGTCGACTACTGACCATCACACTACTGTGGTACAGCCTGTGGGTGCATGTGGGTAGTGAGTGTGTTAACAGGTCGACCACTCACTGTCACACTTACTGTGGTACAACCTGTGGTGCTTGTGTTAAAAGGTCGACTACTGACCATCACACTACTGTGGTACAGCCTGTGGTGCTTGTGGGTAATGAGTGTTTTAACAGGTCGACTACCGACCATCACACTACTGTGGTTCAGTCTGTGGTGCTTGTGGGTAGTGAGTGTGTTGACAGGTCGACCACCCACTGTCACACTTACTGTGGTACAACCTGTGGTGCTTGTGTTAAAAGGTCGACTACTGACCATCACACTACTGTGGTACAGCCTGTGGGTGCATGTGGGTAGTGAGTGTGTTAACAGGTCGACCACCCACTGTCACACTTACTGTGGTACAACCTGTGGTGCTTGTGTTAAAAGGTCGACTACTGACCATCACACTACTGTGGTACAGCCTGTGGTGCTTGTGGGTAATGAGTGTTTTAACAGGTCGACTACCGACCATCACACTACTGTGGTTCAGTCTGTGGTGCTTGTGGGTAGTGAGTGTGTTGACAGGTCGACCACCCACTGTCACACTTACTGTGGTACAACCTGTGGTGCTTGTGTTAAAAGGTCGACTACTGACCATCACACTACTGTGGTTCAGTCTGTGGTGCTTGTGGGTAGTGAGTGTGTTGACAGGTCGACCACCCACTGTCACACTTACTGTGGTACAACCTGTGGTGCTTGTGTTAAAAGGTCGACTACTGACCATCACACTACTGTGGTACAGCCTGTGGTGCTTGTGGGTAATGAGTGTTTTAACAGGTCGACTACCGACCATCACACTACTGTGGTTCAGTCTGTGGTGCTTGTGGGTAGTGAGTGTGTTGACAGGTCGACCACCCACTGTCACACTTACTGTGGTACAACCTGTGGTGCTTGTGTTAAAAGGTCGACTACTGACCATCACACTACTGTGGTACAGCCTGTGGGTGCATGTGGGTAGTGAGTGTGTTAACAGGTCGACCACCCACTGTCACACTTACTGTGGTACAACCTGTGGTGCTTGTGTTAAAAGGTCGACTACTGACCATCACACTACTGTGGTACAGCCTGTGGGTGCATGTGGGTAGTGAGTGTGTTAACAGGTCGACCACCCACTGTCACACTTACTGTGGTACAACCTGTGGTGCTTGTGTTAAAAGGTCGACTACTGACCATCACACTACTGTGGTACAGCCTGTGGGTGCATGTGGGTAGTGAGTGTGTTAACAGGTCGACTACCGACCGTTACACCTACTGTGGTACAGCGTGGGGAGTGTGTTAAAAGGTCGACTACTGACCATCACACTACTGTGGTACAGCCTGTGGTGTTTGTGGGTAGTGAGTGTGTTAACAGGTCGACCACCCATTGTCACACTTACTGTGGTACAACCTGTGGTGCTTGTGTTAAAAGGTCGACTACTGACCATCACACTACTGTGGTACAGCCTGTGGGTGCATGTGGGTAGTGAGTGTGTTAACAGGTTGACTACTGACCATCACACTACTGTGGTACAGCCTGTGGTGCTTGTGGGTAGTGAGTGTGTTAATGTAACAGTTACAAAATTTCTATGCATAAAAACAAGTATTTAAATAACAAGGTGACAGGCAGACAGATGGACAATTTTATTTTTGGCTCTAGTAGTGCTGTACTGTACTGTATAATAGTAGTATTGTACTGGCTGGCCACCAGACAACAGATTTCCTGCTCATTGTTGGAAGCGCACTCCACTCCAGTTATCAGCTGAGCCTAGCGTATTGTCATTGTCTACCTTTCCTGTTGAATTCTGTCTGGAGATATTTCTGTCCCCTTCCCCTCTTGAAACTCAGAGAAGACTACTCTCCACAGCCTTCACTCCAACCAACTACATCTACAGCCCATTACTTCTCACCTGGTGGATTATACGAAGAAATGGTGAGCTATATGATGGATATTTTATTTAATTTAATTAGTGACTGTTATTGAATATTTAGTAGTCTTGTTTTTTGCAGAAAGAAACTTTATTATGAATTAATTACAAAATACCCCCGTTGCAGCAGTCCTGCATACTCAGCGAATTTCAAATGCATAAATAAATAATTTAAATGGAGTCTCGCATCAAGTAAAATCAATATACATTCAAAAGAAAGTGTGCAAAAATACTCTCCTAGTAGCTTTTAGGAGCAAAAGACTATAAAAAAATAATAGCCTATACTTGGCACGAAAATTCAATGTTCAAAACTTCAAAACAGCTGGCTTTTCCAATTAATCATATGGGGAAATGACCAGCTCTTTGTTAGTAAAAAATTTCATTAACATCATCAGTAAAAATCTGTATTCGCTATAGTACATTTATTTGACATATTTAGTTATCTGGCCTTTAAATAAGCCATATGTCTGTATCCACCATATGGCTTTGAATCAAACATCAGCTCACATGTTTTAATGTAAACAAAGCAGATGTTTTAGATCCCAATGCTACTTAAATGGCAGTTATTTTATGTTATTTTTTGTTTTCTAGCAAACTTTAAGAAATTAAAGTACTTTTCCTGAGTCCCTGACATTAAATCATTTAATTTGAGCCATTTTCCTTCATCCTGTGACTTCTCAAATGCCCACAATAGCTATTCAAAAATAAATTACTCTCCATAAGATTAGTATATAAAAATGCAGGTTTGCTGCTACAGAAATTTGAAAATGAGGTATCATAGGCTACAATCCAATATATCTAAATTATATGAAGCCACATAACATGTTTTATCAAGATATGTTGAGGAATGAGAAAGCTATCCAATTTTATTTACCTCTCATAAGGTTAACATTGGGAAAGAGAGTACACAGGTTTGCTGACTCAAGAATTTGATGATTTGGGTATTTTAAGCCATAATCAAGTAGATATTAACTTTATGAAACCCCATGCCAGTTCTTATCAGGATATTTTGAGAAATGAGCAAACTACACAACTTTTTTTATTACCCATAAGGTTAACATGGTGAATGAGTATGCAGGTTTGCTGCCATGAAAATGTAAAAATATAATCCAGTATATTTCAACTAGATGAAGCCACATACAAAGTTTTATCAAGATGCGTTAAGAAGTAAGGAAGATATAGGATTTTTTTTAATATCCTCTAAGGATAACATGGGAAATGAGTATGCAGGTTTGCTGCCATAAAAATGGAAATATCGGGGATTTTAGACTAAAATGCATTAGATCTCATCTAAATGAAGCCACAAACCAAGTTTTATTAAGATATGTTGTGCAATAAGCGAGATATATAATTTTACTTATTTCCCATAAGGTTAACATAGGGACAACGTACTGTGTTTACCACTTTCAATATCTCGGTAACCAATGGAAGAGAGCATTGATTCAAATTACTAAATTGTTTGTTTTTTCAAGCTGAATTCAATGGTGCGAAACAAAATTGGATTATTTTTATTTCTGTATGTGAAAAACCCAAAAAAACCCATTTTTGGGGGGTTTACCCCCCCTTTACCCCCCCTTCCAGTGGTCCGATCAGGCTGGATTTCGAACTTATCCGAATAATTACTACTTTACACACCTGTGCCAAATTTCATTCTGATCGGACCATTTTTGCGAGCGCTATCGTGCTTACAGACACATAGATATACAGGGTGTCCACCATTGCTATCTCAGAAACTATTGGATTTAGAGAAAACTTTAAACGGGGGACTTCACCTACTTTTTTAAGACATTTAAAAATATGAATTCCATTTTCTTCTAAATGACCGTCATTTTCCAATATGGCGGACAACTTTGATTTTTCTTATGGAACACCCTGTATTTTATGGCGTATTTGGATTTTACGCTTAATTTTAAGACCTTTTTATTCTTTGACATTTTTTCCTAAACTTAATGGTTAAGGAGATATAAGCAGTTAAAGTTTGATTTTTCCCCATAAGAAATGCATTGCGTTATTGTTGGTACTCGGTATATCAATAACGGTTGGGTTAATTAGAACATACCAGAGAACAAAAGTGCTTTAAAATGTGATTTTAGTTTAGATTCAATCATATAAGTAGTTTTTAGTCGAGATTCACTCATGGTAATGAATAATTTTGAATATTTTTATACTCCATAAGGATTGCATGGGATGGCAAAGTTAAAATGGACACAATGCATTTCAAATGGGGAAACATCAAACTTTTACTGCTTATATCTCCTTAACCATTGGGTTTAGGAAAAAATGTCAAAGAGTAAAAAGTTCTTAAAATTAAGTGTAGAATCCAAATTCACCATAAAATACAGGGTGTTCCATAAAAAAAAATTATAATTGTCCGCCATATTGGAAAATGGCGGCCATTTAGGAGAAAATGGAATTCATATTTTTAAATATCTTAAAAAAGTAGGTGAAGTCCCCCTTTAAAGTTTTCTCTAGATCCAATATTTTCTGAGATAGCAATGGTGACACAGTTAAGTTGGACACCCTGTATATATAGTGTATAATAAAATGTTAAAATACCCCCGTTGCAGCAGACCTGCATACTCAGCGAATTTCAAGTGCAACACAACATATTTCAATCCTACATAACGAGATTTGACATGTTTTGGTAAGCTCCATAAGAATAACATGGGGAATGAGTATGCAGGTTTGCTGCTACAGGTATATTAAAACTGGATAGTTTTAATTCATTATGTAGTAGATCTGAACTAGAAGAAGCTATTTACCAAGTTTTATCAGGATATGTTGAGAAATAAACGATCTATAGAATTATACTTATTTCCCATAAGGTTAACATTGGGACAACGTACTGTGTTTACCACTTTTAATATCTCGGTATCCAATGGACATAGAGCAGTGATTCAAAATACTAAATTTTTTTTTTTTTTTTTAGCTGAATTCAATGGTGCCAACAAAAATTGGATTATTTTTACTTTCTATATAAAAAACTCAAAAAACCTATTTTTTGGAGGTTTATCCCCCCTACCCCCCTTTCCAATGGTCCGATCCGGCTGGTTTTCGAACTCGTCTGAATAATAACTACTTTACACGTCTGTGCCAAATTTCATTCCAATCGGACCATTTTTGCGAGCGCTATCGTGCTTACAGACACATAGATATATATATATATATATATATATATATATATCTAGAAATTCGAACAAATAGTGTTTTTGACTTCTGGGGGCACCAAAACGAAAAGTTATAGTGGTCTCAGGCTTAGGTCTTACCATGAGACCTACGGTAATAGCTTCTTCCCTATAGGGGAAATTCGCTAAAAAAGGGTACTTAAGGAATTTCTTTCTCTCTTTAATTACAATAGTAGCCCAAGAAGTGAACATTAAAATGATATATATATATATATATATATATATAGATATATATATATCTAGAAATATGAACGAATGGTGTTTTTTGCTTCTGGGGGCCCCAAAACAAAAAGTTATGGTCTTGGGCTTAGGTCTTACCATGAGACCTATGGTAATAGCTTCTTCCCTATAGGGGAAATTCGCTAATTCCCTATAGGCGAAAT
Organism: Flexamia atlantica; assembly: GCA_035578135.1. Taxonomy (NCBI): domain Eukaryota; kingdom Metazoa; phylum Arthropoda; class Insecta; order Hemiptera; family Cicadellidae; genus Flexamia; species Flexamia atlantica. The sequence goes on along the minus strand of JAQJVK010000001.1, from coordinate 66,740,867 downwards.
TCGCTAAAAATAAATTAAAAGAGAGAATAGGGATCTTCATGTTGTTGAGGCTTCATCTCACTCGCCACTGTGTCAATAATCCATTGTTGTCACATGCACAAATTTTTAATTTAAAAACAACAACAAAAGGGAACAAAATCAGTGCCATCTGGTTTTTAGCAGACAAACAAAAAATACTGTATAAAATTAATTCAACATACCCCCGCCCGTGAACCACACTAGGGTTCATGGAAAAAATGAGAAACATGAACTAAAATTCTGATGGGAGTTAGTGACAGCCTGAGTGAGAGGTCCTTTGTTGGTGCGAAGGTGTACAACTCGTACAAGTCCGTCAGGTCCAGGGGATGTAGCTGTGACACGACCTATCCTCCAGCTGAGGGGTGGAGAATTCTCTTCATGGATTAAGACAAGGTCACCTTCTTTGATGTTTGCTTCAGGGGATTTCCACTTTCCTCGTTGCTATAGAGAATGGAGATAGTCTTGTTTCCACTGCTTCCAAAAATGCTGAGACATAGCTTGAACAAGCTGCCATCTTGAGAGTCGATTGGTGGGTACTCCTTCCCATGTTGGCTCTGGAAGAGCGAGAAGAGGGCTTCCGATAAGCATAAACATTTGCTATTTGAGATTAATTTATGTCAGAATTCAAGAACTTGAAAAATTCAGAATTTTGTCTAGACTTGAAAGTTTTTGTGTAGCACATGATGGCTTGGAGATTTAAAATTATAAATTTATTGAGTTATTTAATGGGAAAAAGGAGCAATTTCTTTTTCTAAGACAAGCCTGTTATTAAACAAAAATTAATTATAACTGAAATATTAATATATTTCAGGGCTTGTAACAGGTTATTTTTTTGTTATTTTTTTGCTCTTGGTTATTTTTTTGGAATTTGGTTATTTTTGTTATTTTTTGTTGGAATTTTGGTTATTTTTTTATTTTTTTCAACCTCAAGAACTGCTACAAGCCCTGTTTACAGTATTAGTCTGTCAGACGATCTCGTAGCAGCATCTCATCATCCTAAAATGCGTGAAAACTAAGTCTCGTTGCGTGAAAACCAAGTCTCGCCGTCAAATCTAGGCAGATTTGTGATTATTCTGTTGAGATTTTCTTTTTTACCAAGGTTAAGAATGTATTATCCCCAATATATCGCCGGTTTTATAATTTTTAGCAGCTTTTTTTGTGTACAAAAGGTTATTTTTTGGTTATTTTTTTATTATTTGAGTTATTTTTTTTATTTTTTTCAACCTCAAGAACTGTTACAAGCCCTGATATTTGTACGCGTAGTTTTACTGACCATTTTAGCGAATTTCCCCTATAGGGAAGAAGCTATTACCGTAGGTCTCATGGTAAGACTTAAGCCCGAGACCATGATAACTTTTCATTTTGAGGCCACCAGAAGCAAAAAACACCATTCGTTCAAATTTTTATATATCTATCTATCTATCTATATATATAGATGTTTGTTATTTAGCTTGAAAAAGGTAAAACCGAAATATTGCTAAGTAAAAATGTTTTAATTATTTCGAAGTATGTATATATAAATATATGTGTCTGTCAGCACGATAGCGACCTTAAATATGGTCCAATCTTGATGAAATTTTGTACAGACATGTAAAGTGGTAATCAATTGGACGAGTTTGTGAACTAGCCCGATCGGACCTCCGGAAGGGGGGGTAAAGGGGGATAAAGCCCCCAAAAATGGTTTTTTTTAGTTTTACATGGAAAAATAAAATTTATATAATTTTGGTTAGCACCATCAAATTCAGCTCGAAAAAACAAATAATTTAGTATTTTGAATCATTGCTTTATGTCCATTGGTTACCGAGAAATCAAAAGTGGTAAACATAGAACGTTGTCCCAATGTTCTTACGGGAAAAAAGTAAAATTCTATATCTCACTTATTTCTCAACATATCCTAATAAAACTTGGTTTGTGGCTTCATCTAGATGAGATTTATTGTATTATAGTCTAAAATCCCCGAAGTTTCCATTTATGTGGCAGCAAACCAGCATACTCATTCCCCATGTAATCCTTATGGGAAATAAAATAAATGCTGTATCTTCCTTCTTTTTTGACATACTCTAAAACAAGCAAAGTACTCCTAGGGCAAAATTTTTATTTTGTCCTAGGATTTTTGATTTTTTTGTTTAATTTTTGGATTTAGACCACCAGAAATCGATTGGAACTGGTCTCAAGTCTGGGAAAATTCCGGTTTCCGCCCTACAGCACTTCTAAGTGGCCATTCATAGTGCCCATCGTCAAGGGCATTTTTCATAGCTGCAATTAAAACCAGAACAGCTGATTCGGATTGTTTTTATTTTCATTTGAATTGTATACAACAAATTTTATTTTTTACAGGTTATTTTGAATTAAACATTTTAGTTTGCCTTATTTTTTTTTATTATTTTTGTTCAGTGTCAGATATTTTTAAGGACATGTTTTAGATTATAGGAATTTTAGAAATACAAATGAAACGTGGAAGACCTCTAAACGAATCTGTATTCAGAATTTGCAAGGGAGAGGAGCTTCAAACAATCCTCAGGACCTTCAACGAGCCTCTACATCTTCATCTGTAATCGAGCCGGATTCAACAAGCTCCTTCGTCTCACAAAGTATCTCCGGACCACGGCTAACACGCGCGTCGAAGAATGAAAGTAAAGAAAGTATATCAGATATTAAGGCCCAGCTCAATTATGAAGAACGGGCCGATCACCATGAGCAAGAACGGCAACGAATCGCTGCTCGACATTTTGAAGAAACTGAAAATGAAACGATTCACCGAATTGACCAAGTTCGTCAGCAATTTCAACGTCAGCGCACTACAGTTCCTCAAAGCTATAAGGTTGCCATGTCAGCGGATGTTTTCAAGAATGGAGCCGTTTAACGTCACATGCATGCATTATGGAGCCATATTTTCCCCTGAGGAACGAGTGCAGAACAGAACAGGCAGAGATTCATTTGACGATTGTTGTCTCCACGTAAAATACCCCTACAAGGCTTTACGATTCCCAAACGAACTTGCGCTGCTGTTCGCCCGCCAACACAGACTATCGAAATATTTTGCAGCTGGCATACGGAGGCTCGACACCATCTTCGCTTTTGCGTCATTCAATGTAAAAGATGACCAAACGAGCAACACCCGAGGCATCTACTGTTTCACCGCCAGGGGCCAAGTGTATCATCGTATGAATATCGGAATATCGCTGCTCGTCCAACGCAAGATGAACAAGGAGAATCCGAAAGACCGCACAATGGGCAGATATTTTTTCTCGACCCAAACGACGCCGTTGACGAACGAATTGCTACGAACGCAGACATGGACCTTAAATTGATCCAGTTACTAGAGAGGATCCTGCAAAACAATAACCCTTTCGCCCAAGCGTTCATGATGATGCGTGAGGTCATTGAAGAAGAAAACGCTCGAGCCGCCGCTCAAGCCATTTCCATATCCTCTCTTTTACACACAAGGAGACTTGGTGTTTCCGACCAACATAGTGTCAACTGCTTCCCATTGTCGCTCTAAGATATCAAAACTTCAATTCGTGAATAAGCCTCTTAGTGTTCCGACCCAGTTACCGTGGTTCCGACCGGCAATCGTAAGACCACTGCACTCCAAAGAACTGACAGAAAATATAACGACCAACTTCAACGGACTTCCCTTCTGTGGGCATTTATTGCAAAAGTACGTCGTCGATATGTTTTATCAGTGTTGAACGAAACCGAATCAACTCATTTTTGCTGGAACAGAAAAAGCTGAAGCTCTATAAATGCGTTGATATATGCTCAAACAGTGTTATAGTTATAAGTGCTCATGTTATAGTCGTGGAATTTTTAACTAAAGTAGCTGAATCAGCCGGTTGCTTTTATTTAATCCGACCAAAGCTCAGTCTCCGGTACTCTTGGTAAAACTTGGTATATGTCTTCTCCTAGTTCAGGTCTACTAAATAATGAATTAAAACCACCCAATTTTATAATACCTTTTGCAGCAAACCTGCATACTCATTCTCCATGTTAATCTTAGTACCGGGGACCGAGCTTTGCTCGGATTAAATAAAAGCAACCGGCTGATCCAGCTATTTTATTTAAAAATTCCACAACTTTAACATGAGCACTTATAACTATAACACTGTTTGAGCATATATCAACGCATTTATAACTATAACAGCTTTTTATATTTATACTTCAGCTTTTTCTGTTCCAGCAAAAATGAGTTGATTCGGTTTCGTTCAACACTGATAAAACATCGACGACGTACTTTTGTAATAAATGCCCACAGAAGGGAAGTCCGTTGAAGTTGGTCGTTATATTTTCTGTCAGTTCGTTGGAGTGCAGTGGTCTTGCGATTGCCGGTCGGAACCACGTAACTGGGTTGGAACAGTAAGAGGCTTATTCACGAATTGAAGTTTTGATATCTTAGAGCGACAATTGGAACAGTTGACACTATGTTGGTCGGAAACACCAAGTCTCCTTGTGTGTAAAAGAGAGGATATGGAAATGGCTTGAGCGGCGGCTCGAGCGTTTTCTTCTTCAATGACCTCGCGCATCATCATGAACGCTTGGGCGAAAGGGTTATTGTTTCGCAGGATCCTCTCTAGTAACTGGATCAATATAAGGTCCATGTCGGCGTTCGCAGCAATTCGTTCGTCAACGGCGTCGTTTGGGTCGAGAAAAATATCTGCCCATTGTGCGGTCTTTCGGATTCTCCTTGTTCATCTTGCGTTGGACGAGCAGTGATATTCCGATATTCATACGATGATACACTTGGCCCCCGGCGGTGAAACAGTAGATGCCTCGGGTGTTGCTCGTTCGGTCATCTTTTACATTGAATGACGCAAAAGCGAAGATGGCGTCGAGCCTACGTATGCCAGCCGCAAAATATTTCGATAGTCTGTGTTGGCGGGCGAACAGCAGCACAAGTTCGTTTGGGAATCGTAAAGCCTTGTAGGGGTATTTTATGTGGAGACAACAATCGCCAAATGAATCTCTGCCTGTTCTGTTCTGCACTCGTTCCTCAGGGGAAAATATGGCTCCATAATGCATGCATGCGACGTTAAACGGCTCCATTCTTGAAAACATCCGCTGACATGGCAACCTTATAGCTTTGAGGAACTGTAGTGCGCTGACGTTGAAATTGCTGACGAACTTGGTCAATTCGGTGAATCGTTTCATTTTCAGTTTCTTCAAAACGTCGAGCAGCGATTCGTTGCCGTTCTTGCTCATGGTGATCGGCCCGTTCTTCATAATTGAGCTGGGCCTTAATATCTGATATACTTTCTTTACTTTCATTCTTCGACGCGCGTGTTAGCCGTGGTCCAGAGATACTTTGTGAGACGAAGGAGCTTGTTGAATCCGGCTCGATTACAGATGAAGATGTAGAGGCTCGTTGAAGGTCCTGAGGATTGTTTGAAGCTCCTCTCCCTTGCAAATTCTGAATACAAATTCGTTTAGAGGTCTTCCACGTTTCATTTGTATTTCTAAAATTCCTATAATCTAAAACATGTCCTTAAAAATATTTAACACTGAACAAAAATAATAAAAAAAATAAGGCAAACTAAAATGTTTAATTCAAAATAACCTGTAAAAAATAAAATTTGTTGTTTACAATTCAAATGAAAATAAAAACAATCCGAATCAGCTGTTCTGGTTTTAATTACAGCTACGAAAAATGCCCATGACGATGGGCACTTTGAATGGCCACTTAGAAGTGCTGCAGGGCGGAAACCGGATTTTTCCCAGACTTGAGACCAGTTCCAATCGATGGAGTCATGAGTCAGAGTTCGACCGGAGCAGACGTATGCCGGAGCGCTATTGCGTAACGTCAGTAAAAATCAATATCTTGTGCAGTGTTACCATTTGGGAAGCCTTAATTACTTATTAGTCGAACATATATATCAGTCTCTGTTTACTACATTGTTTAAAATGAGCTCATGCAAGGTTTGTTTGGCACCTTTCAAGAAAAATAATTTGAAGGTTATGTGTCAAGACTGTAATGGAGAATTTCATGGGAGGTGTGTTAGGGTAACCCAAGCTGATATGGACTACCTATCAGAACAGGGCTCAATGTGGCGTTGTGAGCCATGCAACACAACAAGGAGGAAAAGCATGCGACTCGAGTTTAGTCAGACTGAAGGCAGCGTCACATTGGAAGAAGTGATGGAGGCCCTGAAGCAGATTCAAGAAAATCAGAAGAAAAATGAGTCTGATTTTAATAAGTCCTATGAGGCACTACACTCAAATCTTGAAGAGAACACCAAAACGTTAAGAACCGGAATGGAAAAAATCGAGGATTACATAAAGGAAATCGAGCGATTGAAAAGCGAGAATAATGCTTTAAAAACTAAAGTCAGTGACCTGGAGAGCCGAGTGGATGAGCTTGAAAACTACTCTCGGAGAAACTGTGTTGAAATACAGGGGGTTCCAGAGGAAAAAGGTGAAATTGTCTCTGATGTAGTAAAGAAGGTGGGAGAGGCACTTTCGATGGAAATCGATCCTTCTATGATTGATGCCTGTCACAGAGTTGGACGAGTGCAGAATGATCGTCCAAGAGGCATCATAGTAAAGTTTGTCAGGAGAACTGACAAGGAGAATCTGATGACCCAGCGGCGGCAACGGAAGCGGGATTTCTCGACGAGACATCTGGGCCTACCCACCGACACTCCCATCTACGTCAACGAATCTTTGTCACCTGCGAGACGACGACTGCTGGCCCAGGCCCGGCAGATAAAGAGAGATAAGGGCTATAAGTATCTCTGGATGCGGAATGGAAACATCCTCCTGAGAAAAGAAGAGGGATCACCTGTTTTGGAGATTAAGTCTCAGGCTGACCTCAGTAAGTTGTGATTTTGTATTTAAATGAGTTCTTAAGAGTTAATGGTATTTTTTTTTATATGTAGGCTATGTATTGCTTTAAGGGTATGTTTTATAGGTTAGTTGTTTTTTGTATTGTTTTATGATATTTTATTGTATACAATATCCTAATGGAACTATATTTTAGAGCTAGTTATTTATTTCACGCGGTTATATTTCACTATTAAAACACAATAGATAGACACAGGAATAAATTAATGAACACTGACCAAAAGCTTTTTATAATTCATCAAAATATACGTAGTTTGCGTGAGAACTTTGATAATTTTGTTGCTGAAATTGCGGGTTGGGTTTGTTTTCCGGATATAATTGTTCTTTCAGAAATATGGATAAGCAATGAGGAGAAGGGTTTTTATAACATTAGAGGTTTCGAGCTGTTTCTTAATGCAAATTCAAGTTACCGTGCTGGTGGGGTTGCAGTATTTATCAAACAGGATCACATTGATATTATTGAGTGCGAAACCCCTTTGATGCAGTCCGTAGATGCAGTGAGGTTAAAATTTAATTTCAAAGGAATTTGTTTCAATTTATTAGCCATATACCGTCTTCACCATTTCTCAGTAAGTGTTTTCATTGATGAGCTACAAGATTATTTTATTATAAATGATAAGAGAAACATAATAAAAAATTTTATCGTTATAGGGGATAGCAATATAAATATTCTACAAGAAAGTCAAGAAGTAGACAATTTCAAAATCTTAATGGCGAGTTTAGGTTTTGAATCTTTAATAAATGATTATACTAGAGTAACTAATACGACGAAAACATGTATTGATAATATTTACTTGCGCTTAATAAACAGGAGCGACGTAGAGTGTGAGGCTGAAGTGATTAAAACAGACATCACTGACCACTACATGACGGCTGTTCGATTGTTGTCGGCGGCGGGAGTGGGCGGGGAGGGGGGCAGTCGATCAGCCGACTGGCCCCCTCACTCCTCCGCGCCGCCGCCGGTACCGCGCCGTCGTGTATGTTATGATAGGCTCGTCGACCTATTACACACTGTAGATTGGTCTATTGTCAAAACTCAGTCTGATGCATCATTTGCATATGACTTGTTTCAGGCTCAACTTGCCACTTGCATTTCGGAATGCACTGAAGAAGTTGAAGTTAAAGAAACAATTAAAAAATTAAAGCCCTGGATAACAGACAGTCTTTGTAGGCTAATTAATAAGAGAAATAGGCTATTTGAAAAAGTTAGGTGTAGATCTGGGGATGATAAATTCAAGCAATATTATTTAAGATTTAGGAATAAAGTGAGAAGGGATATAAAAACAGCAAAGCTCTCGTACTATGCAAGGATATTTGAAACTAATAAGGGTAATTCTAAAACAATTTGGAAAACTGTCAATGAAATTGCTGGGCAAAAGAATAAAAACAGAAATTATTCCCTGAACATAAATGATGAGATGATTACGGATCCCGAATTGGTTGCTAATGAATTCAATAAATATTTTTTATCAGTAGTAGAAAATGTTGTGGGAAATAATTCTGTTAGTGAGCATTTTTCAGATCTACCGTATAAATATAGTTTTCCCGACTACAATCAAGCAAGTTCTATAATGCTTGGTCCAGTTTTAATGGAGGATGTGGAAAAGGTTATAAAATCGCTAAAAAGTGGAAAATCACCTGGATTAGATGGTGTAAATTCAGTAATGATAAAACATATTTATCCAGCAATCTTAGATATTTTGACGTTTCTAATTAACTTGAGTTTCACAACAGGGGTGTTTCCAGATGCACTAAAAAAGGCTGTGATTGTACCTATTTATAAAGCTGGGTCCTGCTCTCTTGCATCTAATTTCAGACCAATATCTCTAATATCAACTTTTGCTAAAATTTATGAAAAAATCATGAAACAAAACATTTTGACTTTTTTAAACAGAAATAATTTTTTCAGTAGCAAACAGTTTGGTTTCAGGACAGGATTAAATACTGAATTGGCTCTTTTGAATTTCATGGATAATTTAACGGATAGTATCAATAATGGAAAGTGTACTAGTGGTCTTTTCCTGGATATAAAAAAGGCTTTCGACACAGTTGATCATGATATTTTGCTAGGAAAATTATATAAATGTGGAATTAGGGGGGTAGTACATAAATGGTTTAGCAGTTACTTAAATAAAAGACAACAGTGTGTCAGGATTAGTGGAGACGTTAGTTTTATGGGAGAAATTAAGTATGGGGTACCACAGGGATCGGTTTTAGGAGCAATTCTATTCATAATTTTTATTAATGATTTTTGTAATGCTCGGTTAAATGGAAAGATAACTGCCTTTGCTGACGATACAGCTCTCTGTTACTCAGAAAATTCTTGGAATTTAGTGGAACAGAAAATCAGCCAAGATTTAGGAGCCATAAAGTGGTGGTTTGCAGTAAATAAATTAGTTTTAAATGCTGATAAAACGACATACATTAATTTCTCTTTAAGACAGACTATCAATTTTTCAGACGACTTGTTGTACAATTGTGATGATTGTTTATTAAAATCTTTGTTTTGTGGCAATTGTTCTAAAATTAAATCAAGTACCAGTACGAAATATCTGGGAATTTTAGTTGATAGTAAATTAAACTGGAAGCTGCATTTGGCAAAACTCAAAACTAGAATAATGGGTAGCATTCGTCTTTTTTACTTTCTAAAAAATATTTGTCCTCTCAAAATTTTAAGAAGTTTATATTTTTCATTAGTTAATAGCAGACTTGAATACGGGTTGGTATTTTGGGGTGGAACTTATATAACAAATTTAAAATCAATCATTATTTTACAGAAGCTTTTTGTAAAGGTTATTTGTAAGAAATCCAAATTTGAGTCTTCATTTCCATGTTTTGTAAAACTAAACATATTTCCATTACGATCACTTTTTGTGTTTAAAGTTCTTAAGCTCTTCTGCAGTACAGCAGATTTGTATAGCGAAAGCAATAGTTATAAATCAAGATTAAGAAATGTAAGTTTACAACATGTCCCGAAGCCAAATCTAACGTTCTTTACACAAACTTATCAGTTCATTGCACCAAGAATATTTAATCAACTTCCAAACAATATTAAATCAATAAATAATCATAAAAAATTTGTAAAAGAACTGAGGAAATGGCTTAGGACAGTTAAGAATGCAGACGATTTGTTACGTATAGTGTCATAGATTTCATTCAAGTGTTATAGGTTAGAGTTAGCCTCTACTTATTAAAAAATATATTCATGTTTTGTATTTATACTGTATATACAGGAAATTGAATGTTTGTCTCTTATTCTATCTATATTTTATAATATGTCTGTAGATTAACTAACTGTATTGTTGAGTGTTTGTTGTAGGTAACAGCTTTGAAATTGGTTTTAAGTTTATATGCAGTATTGATTTTTTTTCTAGATTACTTTATTAATTTTTATTGAAGTATTAGTGTGGAGAAAGCACAAGATTTTGTAGGTTAGTTGTATTTTTTTTACTATCGTTACATCAAATTTGTTGTTTACATTTAAATGCTCCGAACTCTATTAAATAATGGTTATATTTTGTAAAGGAACCCCCAAACAGACATTTTATGTCTTGGGGGCCCTATTTTTCATCTGCGCATACACAATCTTCTGAGGTCAGCCTGGTTTTAATTATTATTTTTAATTTTGTATGTGTCTCTTTACCAATATATTGTAAATGTTTGTATGTATGTGCAGAGAAAATAAAGATTTATTTATTTATTTATTTCTGGTAGTCTAAAACCCAAAATTAAACAAAAAAATCAAAAATCCTAGGACAAAATAAAAATTTTGCCCGTACAAACTTTGCTTGTTTTAGAGTATAATAATAATGGAGATTACAAAACATGTCAAATCTCACTATGTTGGATTGAAATACGTTCTTTTGCATTTGAAATTCGCTGAGTATGCAGGTCTGCTGCAACAGGGGTGTTATGTAATTGATGTACTTATTTTATGTAACCGTTTTTCTATGTCTCAAATGTCTAGCCCTGTTTTGTAAGTAAAAGGTTATATTATGTTTAAATTTTAAATATGTAAATGTTTTCAATTTTCCTGATCTCAAAAAAATACATAGTTAATTGTTGCTGAAGTATGTATTTTTGCAAAACATGAGTAGGCCTAACTGAATTTCCTGTAATATTTTTAGTTACCACCTGAAAGGAAACTATTATATCAGAATAAAAGAATAGATTTTGTCTTAGTAATTTTTTTATGACTAAAGAATATTAATTTAACGAATAATAAATATCTCTAGTTGGAAATTAACCCGTCTATTGATGATTTTAATGCAGTAATGATAAAAATATTCAAAGGGAATGATACCAGAAAATTTGTATGAGTGATTTCATAATGGAATAATAGTTAAAATAATTTTATATATTTGTATAATGTCAGAATAATTTTTCAACTTTGTAATGTAAATTTTTTTTGGAACAAATATTATTTTATTTTGGAATATTCAGGGTTGCCCTGTATGGTGTATCTGTCTGGCTGATCTCACCATCTGCTGAGGATACCACTACTGCCCCAGCCATCTTCTCTACAATACCCAGATGCTGCTACCCCATTCCTTTGAGGATCTACCCAGACTGGAGGAGCACCTCATCTTGAAAGTTGTCAGCTGAGTGATAGCATAGTCCTTGCAAATTTAATTGCAGATTTTCTGATTTGGAAATATACTTCAGAATATGACTACTGGTACCAGATTTTTCGCAATAATGAACTCGGAATATACTGTGAAGTGTTTCAATGATTATGAAGGCGTGACTGATTTTGGCCTTAATGCATTGGACATTTTCTTAAATGAACAATCCCATCCCTCAGTCATTTGATTGATTTTATTTCTGCATTTGATTGAACATTTGAACTGTGATTTATTATTGGTTCTGCAGTGATATGAAGAAGTGCAACATGGGGAGGGTAGTTTAAGGTAGCATTAAGGAATTAGATTTAAGATTTGTATTTGTGTATTTTCATGTTAAAAAGGTATATGTTGTTTTTGTTGTAGCCACACCTTGAAATATTTTCAGTAAAAATGAATCAAGATTATGGAAGCGCTTCCCTTAAAGAAAATTAATTAGGTGTTATCTTACAATATAAAAATATTTATATATTTTATTTCAACATAATCTCCAGAGTATGATTGAATTTCCAAAGATTTAATATTTGATATTTTTATGTCCATCCAACCCTATGGTACAGCATTTTGTGTCTTACTGAAAGTTTTTTTTCATATCTTTATTGTCATTAAATACATAGAGCACAATAGACAACGTCAATAATAAACAATAATAAAATGATCCAGTACAAAAATGTAAAAACCTAAATATCTGTAATAGTCAATGTTAAAAATTCCTCTATTGAATAAAAACCTTTCTCTAGGAGCCATTCAGACAACCTTGCCTTAAACCTATTTAGACTCAACATCTGAAATTCTGCAGGTAACCTGTTACACAATTTGATTTGTAGAAATTTGTGGCTATTTATTGATTTGGTCAGTCTAATTGACGGAATTTCTAAGCTTTTACATATCCTAGTGCTATAACTATGGATTTCATTACGCTTGATAAAACTAGTTAAATTTTCCTTAACAAATAATATATTGTGAAAAATAAAGATACTGGCAAAGTCATAATTTTAAATTTAATAAAAAAAGGTTTACAAGTGCTTCTGCTGGGGATATCAAACATAATTCTTAATGCTTTTTTTTGCCAAATGAAAACCTTATTAGCTCCAACACTATTTCCCCACAAGATGTTTCCGTAGAGAAGGTATGAGTGGAAAAAACTGTGATAGGCAGTCATGAGCATGTTATATGAGACACAACATTTGAGCCTTCTTAGAAGAAAACAAACACGTGAAACTTTAGAAATTACATTTTTGGTATGATGCTCCCATGTTAGCTTTACGTCAAGATGACTCCCTAAAAGTTTAACAGATGAAGAGAAGTTTTGATTTCCTAAACTTTTTAATGAAAAACAAATACGTTCCGTCTTTTCATTATTAGATGCAAGAAAATTAGCTTGGAACCAATCAGAAGAACTTTTAATTGCATTATCAATCATTGATTCAGAATCATTTAAACAACTACTAGAAGCAAAAAAAGAGGTGTCATCAGCATATAAAATAGATTGACATGGTATGCTATTGGGCAAATAATTTATCATCAAAAGAAATAAAATAGGGCCCAGAACTGATCCTTGAGGGACTCCAGCTAGAACCTCCTGAAAGTTAGAAGAGCCACTACCAATAACAACTTGCTGAAACCTACCACATAGATATGTTTTAAAAAACTTTAATGAATCATTTTTTATACCATAAAAGTTTAGCTTTCTCAAAAGAATTTCATGTGAAGCACTATCGAATGCCTTGCTTAGGTCCATTAAGCCTACACTAAGATATTCCTTATTTTCAAATGATGTTAGAATTTCTGAAACCAAACTATCCACAGCCTTTATTGTAGACAAACAAGGTCTGAATCCAAACTGACTAGCACATAGAATATTGTTGGTGTTAAAGTGACAATATAACTGATATTTGACATGTGTTTCTATAATTTTTGAAAAGATTGGCACAATGGAGACTGGTCTATAGTTACCAATGACTTCCTTATCACCTTTTTTATAAATTGGATGTGTTTTGGAAAATTTCAGGCTATTTGGAAATATGCAGAAAGAAATAGACAAGTTTATGATATAAGTCAAAGGTTCTAAGATAAAAGGAATGATTATTTTAATAACATTGTTAGACAAACCAAAAATATCTTCAGATGAGGACGTTTTCAATGATCTAGCAATAGATAATAATGACTGTTGATTTAGAGAAATGACTGTTGATTAGTTGTAGAGAAAAGTCATTATTCACAGGCTCACCTTTATTAAGTAGCTCAACAAATTCAAAATTATGATTTGAGGCATTAAAATTAGAAGCCACCTGTCTACCAACATCATTGAAATGGTCGTTAAATTTTGTTGCTGAAATCTGAGGCATCACCTTCCCAGAATTGTTTATACCTGATTCAGATTTAATTAGTCGCCAGGCAGCAGCACATTTATTTTGGGAATTACTAACAAGGTTATCATTATATTTTATTTTAGCCTCTTTTATAGCAGCCCTATATTGTCTCTTACACTTAAGAAGTAATTCTTTTAACATACAATTGTTATATTTAGGAATCTTTAACATGTCAGTAGAATTACATTATCCCTTAATATTTTTAAATTGTTATCAAACCAAGGCTTTGAAGCTTTCTTAATTCTAGTAGAACATTTTTTTATCTTCCTGGGACAGTAAAAGTTATACAATTTGTGTAGTTTATCTAAGAAGTAATTAAAAGCCCTATCTGCATCACCAATGCAAAACAACTCTTCCCACTCAGTATCAGCCAGACTACTTACAAATAAATCCATCTGTTTAAGATTTCTGGAGGAAATTTCTTTAATTTGAGGTTTCTGTACCCTACAATCTAAAAGTTTAAACCAAATAATAGAATGGTCAGAAATTCTGTAATGCCAAATTCCTTGATTGAATTCTTTGTTACAAAAATTAGTGGCAATGTTGTCCAAACAGCTGCTGTTTCTGGTGGGCTCTTTATTTACACAATACAAATTATATGACTTAAGAATATTAAAAAACAATGCAGTATTATGATTCTCAACATTAAAATCCCCCCCAAGAACAATGTGGTAATTTTGTTTTTTGCTACTAATAAAATCCAGCAAAGTATCTAATAAACTAAAGAAACGCACAATATTTGAACTGGGATTTCTAAATAATGAAATTATAAACAGTTTGTAGTAAATTAATTCTATACATACCATTGATTCATCCTGTACAAAATAATGTGTAATATCAACTTTATTAAAATTTAAATCTTTACAAATAAAAATAGCTGCACCTCCATGAGGGTCTTTACTTCTACAGTAAGCATCGGCAAGTATAAATCCCTGAGGTGTATGAAAACTAATCTCATCTTTGTAACACCAATGCTCATTAATTAGGACCACATTACAGGAAAAATCATCCAATAACAAACCTAGCTGATCTACCTTATTTCTGATTGACTGTACATTAATATGCATAAAATTTAAATTTGTACTTACAATATTTTTGTTATCTAATTTGTTAGCAGAACATTTACTAATTAAATCTGACTTTGAAGTATTGTCATACATACATGATTTATTACCGTCATTATTCAAGTTATCAAACCTAGACTTTATGTTATATGCAAAATTACATTTTTTGTCATTCTAAATGTGGAGGAGTGAGAGATGGACTTAAGCTAAGATTAGAACTATTTAAAAGTGTTGGTGTAAGCTCGTCTGTCTGTAGAGGTAAACAAACACAATCAGGCGAACAATGCCCACAAACCCCCGATACTGAACTGCACACTGACACTGAAAGAGGCTCATCACTGACACTCAACACTGCTGGAACCGCCTGAAGTTGATAATAACCAGCAGCTCTCTCTTCGATGCTGGTCTCCGTTGCTGGAGTCGCTAAGGATGAGCTGTCGTCCTCTAGTGTGATTAGCGTCAATGCCAATCTTGCCTCTAGCCTCCGCAACCTCATTCTGCAGTTTCTCTAAGAATTCCGTATAGCTGAAGCCGTTTCGCAGCTTCCGTGTTGATTTTTCATCACTAGTCACAATACAAACTTTGGCCCCAGTATTCTGTTGAAACTTCACGATGTTTGCGGCAAATGAGCTGACATCAATGTGGTCCCTTACACATCCCATCGGAGAGCAAACTAATATTTTAAAATTTCTCTTCTTAAAATCATTTATAAGGTGTAAAAAACACATAATCTTTGGTCGTAATCTTTTGGCTCTGGTTTATGTGAATATTTTGATTTAGTCTGGCTGTATTTTGATATACAGCTGCTCCATTGTTGAACTGTTGATATGCTATATGTTTATTGAGAGTATCAGAAGTCTGTGGCTTTCCAAAATGCTTTTTAAATATCACTGCTACGCCTGCACTCATATTTCTTGGGCAATCAAAATCACTAGAGATACAGTGCGCAAAGGCAATAGTACTGTTGTTTTTCACTCCAGTTATGATATCTTCCATGTCTTCTTCTACAATTTGTATATTTGTAGTGAGTCGGTGGTGCAGTTGGTAGCGCACTCGGCCCCGGTTCTGTGGTGGCAGCGTCGCAGGATCGAGTCCCGATGATGCCGCATACTTTTAGCAGTACTGTTCATCCTTGTACTGTACCGGCTCACTCCTTGGGTTTGCTTGATAACTTCCACGCACAGGCCTTAGGCCCATGTGGGGGGGCAAATGCAATGTAAAAAGAGGCCGCCACCCTCTTAAAAAAAAAATCCTGTTTACAATTCAACATTAGGCCTACTTTAGTTTCTACAGAACACTTCTCTAGAGATTGAAATTTGTTATTTGATGTCTCTTGCACTTTGAGATGAGTTGAAATGGCAGCATCAGTATTCTCTCTTGTTTTCTCTTTTATTATATTAATTATAAGTTTCCCTATCCTTTATTTTCCTGTATGATTGAAATGCATTCCATGGTTTGTGTACAGATGTCTTGGCAAGTCATGTAGTGGAAGAACTGATGGTTTATTCTGTGTTTTTTTAACTGTGTCCAAAATGTGCCTATTGATTGTTGAGATTTGAAGCTATGATTTGAGCTATCTAAGTGAAAGTTATCGTGACGGAGAGATAATGTTGCAACGATAAGGTTAGTATTTTCCAAAATTTTTGTTAATTTTGCAATCTTGTGAGGTAGTTGATAAGCATGTTTTGTTTCAACATAATTTGTTCCACCAATTACAACAATGTGATCTTTCTTTGTAAAATCCTTAGCTGCAACTAACACATCGTGTGTTACCTGATCAAATGTCGCATTTGGTCTTGATATAGTAGACACCGAAAGAAATGTTTGCTCCTGAATGTACCTGTTAAGGCCATTACCATGACTGTCCGCCAAAACAAGAACTCTTCCATCTTCCAGGTCCGTGTGACTAGTCTTTTTGTATTCTTGCTGATTATGCTGCTGTATCTCTGGCTGTTTGGTTCTCTTCAACATTTTTTTATGTCTTCGTTTACTCTTCTTTTTTTGGACATTTTCTCCTTTAGTCAGATCATTATTATTAATACTATTACTGTTTGATTCATGGTAACTGGAGCTACTTGTTTCAGTGTCACTTAACAAGTTAAACTTGTTAGAAAGAGCTATGCTTGAGCTCTCCTGCACCTGAGGCTCTTTAGTCAATATACATAAGCTTGGTGGATGAAACTGTTTTTTTTCATCTCAATTAGGCCTAGTTATCCATCATATAGCAAGCCAGTTGATTCCTTGTTGACGACTGGACTCGACGAGCTGAAAATAACAAGGTGGCGCCCTATAAATTTGAACTTTGGAATTTTTGGTCAAACTCTTTGAAACTGGACTGTTTAGGACTTCGAAATTTTGAACCACCTCTCTCTACCGTGATACCTTGAGCTATGGGCTACATTAACAGGTCGACTACCGACCATCACACTACTGTGGTTTAGTCTGTGGTGCTTGTGGGTAGTGAGTGTGTTAACAGGTCAACTACCGACCATCACACTACTGTGGTTTAGTCTGTGGTGCTTGTGGGTAGTGAGGGTGTTAACAGGCCGACTACCGACCGTCACACTTACTGTGGTTCAGTCTGTGGTGCTTGTGGGTAGTGAGTGTGTTAACAGGTCAACGACCGACCATCACACTACTGTGGTTCAGTCTGTGGTGCTTGTGGGTAGTGAGTGTGTTAACAGGTCAACTACCGACCATCACACTACTGTGGTTCAGTCTGTGGTGCTTGTGGGTAGTGAGTGTGTTAACAGGTCGACTACCGACCATCACACTACTGTGGTTTAGTCTGTGGTGCTTGTGGGTAGTGAGTGTGTTAACAGGTCAACTGCCGACCATCACACTACTGTGGTTCAGTCTGTGGTGCTTGTGGGTAGTGAGGGTGTTAACAGGCCGACTACCGACCATCACACATCACACTACTGTGGTACAGCCTGTGGTGCTTGTGGGTAGTGACTGTTTTAACAGGTCGACTACCGACCATCACACTACTACTGTGGTTTAGTCTGTGGTGCTTGTGGGTAGTGAGTGTGTTAACAGGTCAACTACCGACTGTCACACTACTGTGGTTCAGTCTGTGGTGCTTGTGGGTAGTGACTGTTTTAACAGGTCGACTACTGACCGTCACACTACTGTGGTTCAGTCTGTGGTGCTTGTGGGTAGTGAGTGTGTTAACAGGTCGACTACTGACCATCACACTACTGTGGTACTAGACCAGGCGGTATATGTTTTGACTTGGGTAAATCATACAGTCTCCGAGATTTTTGTGTTAATGGCTTCGGAATATCATTAAAAAACAAAATTTCACTATGCGTACAAATATAAACCTGTGCAAAATTTTTTATCAAGGAAAATATTAAAAATTAAACAAAAATATCTACGTTTTTTGCCTGTTTTTTGAGGATATCTCCAAAACTATTCACTTTAGACAAAAACTAATGACACCAAACGTTTCGTTATAAAATTCTACATCGAAAAAAGTTATTTTCAATTTAGTTTTTCCTACAAAAAATGCATTTTTTAATCGAAAAATGTAAAAAAATAGTAAAAAATAATCTAAACATTTACGTTTTTTGCGATTTTGTTGGGACACGACGATTCAACCAATGACCTTCAAACTTTTCACGGTCAATGTTTGTATTATAAAAAATAATTACAACAAGTTTCATAAAAATCAGCCTAATATCTTCAGCACAATAGTCATCTAATAATCGTACTGCCAAAATATTAAACAATTTTCAAATCCATCTAAACCGCAAAGTACGATCCGCAGATACATGAAATTTGGACCAAATATAAAGGAAAAGTAGATCTTTCAAATAAATCTTAAAATATTAAAATCGGTTCACTAGGACAGCCTAGGCAGGTGTTTAAATATAGTATTATTTTTGGCAGTTTCTAGCAATTTCATTAATTTGCATAATTTTCTATTAAAGTATATTTTTTAACCTCAAAAACATTTATTTCAGGCCTGAGTGGCCTTAACATCGAGTCTGACCTTCGTTTGTCAAAGCTCGGCCCCCAAAACGCAAGGGTCGCCTTTTATTAGCAGAGCTCGTACAACGCCATCGAACTGACATTCGCATGCATGAAGCTCGGCCCCAAATTACATTAATCCCTAATGCCTATCTTCCCTTCGCCAAGCTCGGTCCCCGAAATTAAACATGATGCCATTATTAAATAATACTCAGCCCCTATCATAGGACTTTTTTATACGAAGATAAATTACCAAATGAAAAGGTCCACTTCAGTTTCCTGTGGCCTTCTCTCATAACCGGAAGGTCCTTCTTGTCTACCTTTTTATGTCTGTATGCGGAAGTCGCTCTTTGTAAGATTAAAAGTGTTGTTTGTAAACAACAGAAATGTAAACATTGTAAATTGCATTCTAACGTCAAAAAACTTTTAAGAGAAGAATTTTAAAGACTAAAAGCTTATTTTTACAGTATGATAAAGTCGCTCCTTGTAATGAAAACTGCTATTTTGAGCTCTACGTAGACAACTACAAGAATTATAATTAATTATTTAGTAAAATACACACTATTGAAAACAAAAGTCTTCAGTGACTAAAATATCTCCCTAAATAGTCTGTAGCAAGTATTCAGGGAAATAGAAATAGTCCTCATCTTAATCAAACCATTTACATTCGTGTAAAAAATGGTTCACTTTGACATTTTTCAATCTTCACTGAAAAAAATAAAAGGTATAAAATACATATTAGGAAGAAAGTTTTTCTTACCAGCAAACATGACCTTTTTTACTTACATGCATAGTCTCACCATCTTGATATGATGATCACCGTCCCACATATCATGCATTTGCGCACAGGAC
The DNA here is from genome assembly GCA_035578135.1 of Flexamia atlantica. Lineage (NCBI taxonomy): Eukaryota > Metazoa > Arthropoda > Insecta > Hemiptera > Cicadellidae > Flexamia > Flexamia atlantica. The sequence goes on along the minus strand of JAQJVK010000001.1, from coordinate 66,721,127 downwards.
ACACACAATAACAGACATGCATGCTTAGAATGTACTATTACATCAGTGGTAGCCCTTTCACAATAAATCAAATAATCTTTTTTCCATAGTAAAATAACATTTTTTGTTCAAATACTCTCTTTAAATTACATTACATGTTACAGAATTCTGAACGTCTAATCCTTAAAATCCAGTGGGAGTCTGTTCGTGGTGGCTTAAGAAAAACCATTAAGGCTATAGAAATTAGCTTTAACTAAAAAATACTCCCTTATAAAAAACTTCCTCTCTGTGCATGAACGAACAAAACAACTAAATTTTTGTTACAGAAAATAATTAAAACGCTAAGAGTCCAGTATATTGTTCTTTCCTATTATAATCTAAGGTATATGGACAGTACATTTTAGACTTCAGAAGAAGGAGACAAAAAGATGTGTAGCACGTTTCTCTATTGTAAAAAGGTAGTTAAGAATAAACGTTTTGAGAAGAACGTTTCGATAAAGAAGGAACTACTGAGTCTAAATTCCTTGAAAGAATTTTATAAAATTTGAACCAATTTCACTTGGAAAACAGTTAAAAAACCATAAATTTCACATAAATTGCCTGAATATCTTTTACACGTTGTTTTATCACAGTGTCATTGCATTAAACAAATGCAAAATATTTTAAATTGACATTTGTAAAAAAAATTGAAAAGTTCCGTATGTATTCAAAAGAAAAGAATCACAATTAAATAAATCTTTATAATATAAAATCATTTTTAATATGGGGGGGGGGAATTTTAGGAATCGAGCTTGAGGACTAAAAGAATAAGGGTACAATTGCAGCTTTCTGCAGATTGAGAATCAAGCTAGAGATAAATGAGAATGTGTACTAATTGCCCATGAGGGATTGTGCACTGCTCACTATCAGCAAAATAAGTTCGGGGACAGAGCTTGACGAAGGGAAGGTAGGGATAAGGGATTTATGTAATTGGGGGCCGAGCTTCATGCATGCGAATGTCGGTTTGATCGTGTTGTACGAGGACTGCTAATAAAAGGCGCCCCTTGCGGTTTTGGGGGCCGAACTTTGACAAATGAAGGTCAGTCTCGATGTTAAGGCCACTCAGGCCTAAAATAAATGATTTTGAGTCTTAAAAATATACTTTAATAGAAAATAATGCAAATTAATGAAATTGCTAGAAATTGCCAAAATAATACTACATTTAAAAACCTGCCTAGGCTCTCCTAGTAAACCGATTTCAATATTTTAAGGTTTATCTGAAAGATCTACTTTTCCTTTATATTTTGTCTAATTTTCATGTATCTGCGGATCGTATTTTGCGGTTTAAATGGATTTGAAAATTGTTTAATATTTTGGCAGTACGATTATTAGATGACTATTGTGCTGAAGATATTAGGCTGATTTTTATGAAACTTTGTGTAATTATTTTTTATAATACAAACATTTACTGTGAAAAGTTTGAAGGTCATTGGTTGAGTCGTCGTGTCCCAACAAAATCGCAAAAAACGTAATTTTTTAGATTATTTTTTACTATTTTTTTACATTTTTCGATTAAAAAATGCACTTTTTAAAGGAAAAACTAAATTAAAATTAACTTTTTTCAATGTAGAATTTTATAAGAAAACGTTTGGTGTCATTTACTTTTGCCTAAAGTGAATAGTTTTGGATATATCCTCAAAAAACAGACGAAAAACGTGGATATTTTTGTTTAATTTTTAATATTTCCCTCGATAAAAAATTTTGCACAGGTTTATATTTGTACGCATAGTGAAATTTTGTTTTTTAATGATATTCCGAAGCCATTAACACAAAAATCTCGGAGACTGTACGATTTACCCAACCATGTGCTTTTCTTAACAGATACCGCCTGGACTATACAGCCTGTGGTGCTTGTGGGTAGTGAGTGTATTAACAGGTCGACTACTGACCATCACACTACTGTGGTACAGCCTGTGGTGCTTGTGGGTAGTGAGTGTGTTAACAGGTGGACTACCGATCATCACACTACTTTGGTACAGTCTGTGACGGTTGAGGTTACTTGTGTGGTACTACAGTAGTGTGTGTTTTACTTAAATTTACTGAAACATATGCTTTTGCTACCATATGATCCTACTGTGTTAATGGGTTTATGCGCAGAAAAACTCCGTTAAAGTAGGGGAAGAAGAAAAACACCTACAGTGACGACCAAGTACAGCCTGTGGTGGTTGTGGGTAGTTAGTGTTGACTACCGACCGTCATACCCACTGTGGTTCAGACTGCAATGCTTGTCGGTATTGAGTGTGTTAACATCAAATCTGAATTTAGCAAAGTTTTTAAATAGACCAAAAACAGTAAAAAAAATAGACACAGAATCTATTGGCCAAAAACCCATTTCCCAATGCATTCCTCATTCACATCAGAGGTCGAGTCACTCATTTAGTTGATATAGGCAAAATATATACAAATAGTATATTTTATGGAATCAAAATAGCCATCATTAAACGCAAATCCTCCTAAAATTAAAGTTTTGAACCCCTGTTTCCAAAAGATACACACACTTGAAATGGAAAGTCTAAAGAGAGTTTCAAGATTGAAGATTCTAGTTTTAGTACTCTTTTATTTATTTGTTTATTAGATGGACAACCCTTTTCCCACCTATACATAGTATATGGAGAAAGGATTGTTTTTGTCAAAATTTTCGAATTTGAGTTGTCAATGGATAGTTTGTTTTAGTGCCCCCGAGTCCAAAAAAGTGGTTTTCGGAGTGGTGTCTGTCTGTCCGGGTGTGTGTGTGTGGATGTAAACAAAGCTGACATAGTAGTCCGTATTTCATGAAATTTGGCATATAGGTATAAAATCATGATATCTCAAGGCGTCTTTTAATTTTTTTAAATTTTTGATTTTTAAGGTTATTTACCCCTTAAAAGCCTATAAAAACGAAGAAAATCCAAATTTCTCAAAAATGGCTCTAACCATTTGGTTAAAAATTTCATTGTTCATAGTGCTTAAGATGACAAACAAAATGACACCACCCGCATGGCTGTAAAAATCCAGGTTCAGAAGTTATAGGGGTTTAAATGTTAAAAAATTCATCTTTTTGAAATTTCACAAAGTCTGTTAACTTCTAAAGAAAATATACTTGCAGCCATTAAATTTGGCTTGAAAAACTAAATAATCCAGTATTTCGAATAATTAGTCTACGTCAACTGGTTGCGGAGATAATTGTTATTTTAGTTAGGCGGTAAACGCAGTATGGTGTCCAAAGTTATTCTTATGGCAAATATTTAAAAACCGATATCTCCGTTATTTACTAACCGATTTTGATATAATTTGGTTTATATTTGTCTGATAATTAATTATTAATTTGTTTTATTTCATTATATAAGTTTTAGCGAATTTCCCCCATAGGGAAGAAGCTATTACCGTAGGTTTCCAGACCTAAGCTCAAGACCATGATAACTTTTCGTTTTGCGGCCCCCAGAAGCAAAAAACACCATTTGTTCGAATTTTAGCGAATTTCCCCTATAGGGAAGAAGCTATTACCGTAGGTCTCATGGTAAGACCTAAGCCCCAGACCATGATAACTTTTCGTTTTGCAACCCCCAGAAGCAAAAAACACCATTCGTTCGAATTTTTAGATATATATATATATTAAAAATATAAAGATAAACTGAGTACCCTTTTTAAAATATTTTTTATTGAGCAACATGTTTTGCCTTTATGGGCATTTTCTAGCTCAAAGTTTAACCTAATTTATTGTCATATACAATAATATTTACATATCATATGACTGCTTCATTTTAGCGAATTTCCTTATAGGAATAAGCTATTACGGTAGTACTCATGGTAAGACCTAAGTCCGAGACCATGTTTATTTTTCATTTTGGGGTCCCCAGAAGCAAAAAACACCATTCGTTCGAATTTTTATATATATATCTATATATCTACATATCTATACATCTATATATTTATATATATATATATATGTCTGTTAACACGATAGCGGCCGTAAATATGGTCCGATCTTAATGAAATTTGGTACAGACGTGTAAAGTGGTAATCACTCGGACGAGTTCGTGAACCAGCCCGATCGGACCACCGGAAGGGGGGCTAAAGGGGGGTAAACCCCCCAAAAATGGGTTTTTTGAGTTTTTCACATAGAAAAATGAAGTTTATCAAATTTTTGTTGGCACCATTAAATTCAGCTCAAAAAAACAAACAATTTAGTATTTTGAATCACTGCTCTATGTCCATTGGTTACCAAGATATTGAAAGTGGTAAACACAGTACGTTGTCCCAATGTTAACCTTATGGGAAATAAGTAAAATTCTTTATCTTGCTTATTTCTCAACATATCTTGATAAAACTTGGTTTGTGGCTTCATCTAGATGAAATCTAATGTTTGGTAATCTAAAATCCCCGATATTTTCATTTTCGTGGCAGCAAACCTGCATACTCATTCCCAATGTTATTCTTATGGAGCTTACAAAAACATGTCAAATTTTGCTATGTTGGCTTGAACTATGTTCTTCTGCACTTGAAATTCGCTGAGTATGCAGGTCTGCTGCAACGTGGGTATTTTAATTTTAAATGACTTTAAGGGAGAAAGTTTGTGTCAGATTCCTAATACCGTTTACTTAAAAGTGGGAATGTAAAACAGTACTTTTGATGGTCCGTACAGCGCAAGTTGTTTAAGTGGTATTTGACAAAAATATAATAGACTTGTACATTTTATTGTTTTAGTAATTTGGGTCTCGTACCTTTTCTATCCTATGAAAATAACCTATAGGCCCTCCTTACGTAACACAAATATTGGCCTTTTAACAAACTTGTAACGCTTGCAATCCATACTTTTGAAAACTTAAATGGTCGCTATTTTGAACTTTGTAATCTACCCTCTTTTAGTCTATCAAGAGAAAATATTTTAATATTCTTTCTTCAGGGTGTCTACCAGTCGGGAATTCGGGAAAATGTCGGGGATTTTGTAAAGGCGGGAATAGTCGGGAAAAAGTAATGAATTTCAACATTTGGTCAGGAAATTCGAATTTGGCTATAAAACAAAACAAAATAGCAGTTTTCTTCGTTACTGTCATCGTCTCGGCCGGCAAATCTCTCGAACGAATCGCGGCAGACAAATTTTTAGCTATATCACGACCAGAAAAGCTGTCGCTTATTCCGCTGCCGCAAGTTTCTCAGTCCTAATACAGATGTAAAAACGCTCGCTCGTTTCGCGGCCGACAAGTCTCACTCTACGCGGCCGACAAGTCTCTCGCTCTTTACGTGGCCGACAAAACTCTCGCTCTTTACATGGCCAAGAAGTCTCTCGCTCTTCATGCATCCGACAAGTCTCTCGCTCTTTACGCGGCTGACAAGTCTCGTTCTTTACGCGGCCGTCAAGTCTCTCGCTCTTTACGTGGCCGACGAGTCTCTACGGTCTGTACTCGGAGTCTCTCGTTCTTTATGCGGCTGACAAGTCTCGCTCTTTACACGGCCGGCAAGTTTCGCTCTTTACACAGCCGGCAAGTTTCGCTCTTTACGCAGCCGACAAGTCTCGCTCTTTAAGTGGCCGACAAGTCTCTCGCTCTTTACGCGGCCGAGAAGTCTCGCTCTTCACGCGCCCGACAAGTCTCTTGCTCTTTACGCGCCCGACAAGTCTCTCGCTCTTTACACGGCCGACAAGTCTCGCTCTTTACGCAGTCGACAAGACTCGCTCTTTACACGGCCGTCAAGTCTCGCTCTTTATGCGGCCGACAAGTCTCTCGCTCTTTACGTGGCCGACAAGTCTCTACGGTCTGTACTCAGAGTCTCTCGCTCTTTATGCGACCGACAAGTTTCGCTCTTTACGCGGCTGACAAGTCTTGCTCTTTACGCTGCCGACAAGTCTCGCTCTTTACGCGGCCGACAAGTATCTCGCTCTTTACGCGGCCGACAAGTCTCTCGCTCTTTTCACGGCCATCACATCTTTCGCTTTTATTGCGGCCGGAAATCTTTCGTTTGTTTTGCGGCCGGAAAATCTCTTGGTCGCATGTCGGCCAATAACTTCATCCCTCTTTTCGTGAGCGTTAGACCTTTCGGTCGTATTGCGGCCAGAAAATCGATCATTCATTTTGGGACCAAAACATTTTTCGGTCGTCTCGTGGTAAACAAATTTTTTGCTCTTTTCGTGGCCATCACATCTCTCGGTCGTATTGCGTCAAGAAAATCGCTCGATCTTTTCACGGACGGAATATCTTATCATTTATGAACCAACCGGAATTTATGCTCTGAATAAAATGTCATATTATTGCAAATACAACTTTAAGAACCATTTTTTTGCATACATACATTCTCATATTTCATATGGCATTTGTCTTTATGGAGCTACAAAAAAATCGAACATGGATAAAATCTTCAAACAGCAAAAAAGTGCCATCAGAATAATGTTAAATTTAAAGCATGACAAATCTGCTAAAAATCAACTTGAAAATTTTGACAGTTTATGGACAATATATTCCTTGACTGTATTCTGATGGCAAGGAAGGAGTCATTATGTGACACTAAATCTTTAAAAATAGTTCATCCCTATAACACAAGGAAAAAATTGGACACAAATCCTCAACAACATAACTTAAAATTCTATGAAAAAAACCATCTTGTATGGGGATAACATTTTTAAAACAAATTCCTCAAAAAATAAAGGATGAAAGAAATTTAGGAAAATTCAAAAGGTTGTTGAAGGAGTATTTGGTTGGTCTGGCTATATATTCCCTGGATGATTTTTTCCACTCCTCTTAAATGAAGCGATGATGGTGATCGGTATGGGACTTTTGAATTGTAAAAAAATAGTAACGATATGTTTTTTCTTTTATTAGGTGTAAGTTTTTTAATTTGTATCGACGCCATTGATATGTATCAGTGTGCATTGATAATAAAGATGATTTGATTTGATTTGATTTATACCGTGGCCGGCAAGATTTTCAGTCTCATTGCGATTGGAAATCTTTCGCTTGTTTTGCGGCAGGCAAATCTCTTTGTCGCATCGTGGCCTATGAGAACCTTACTCATTTTGCGGCCATTAGACCTCAGTCATATTGTGGCCGGAAAGTCAATCACTCGTTTTAGGAATGAAACATTTTTCAGTCGATTCGTAGCAGACGAGTTCCTTGCTCTTTTAGTGGCCGTTATATCTCTCGGTTGTACTGCGAAAAGAAAATCGCTAATTTTTTTCAAAGCAAGAGATATTGTAATTTACAACATGGCTGGCAAATCTTTTCGACTTATTGGGGCCGGAAATCTTTCACTTATTTTTCGGTTGTCGGGTGGCCGATTGTTTCTGGTTCGTATTGTGTCGCTTACTCTTTTCATAGCCTTTACATGATTCGGTCGTATTGCGGCCGGCAAATCTCTCTGTCGCATCGTGGCTGTCAAATCTCGGTCGTTTATACCACGTCCGGAGGATCACTTGGCCACAACGCGGCCGGAAAATCGCTCATTCTTTCCGCAGCCGGAAACTTCGGTCGCATTAAGGCTGGCAAATCTATTGGACTTATCGCGGTCATCTTGCTCACCTTTTGGCGATCTTTCGCTTGCATTGTAGCCATCTAAATGTATTTATTTACAAATATCGTTCTCAATATTCGTTATAGAAGGCAATGGTCATGTTTCCTATGGAAACGGGAATTTTTTTTAAATTGTCGGGAAAAGTCGGGAAAAAGTTGGGAGTTTCATATATGAAATTTGGTAGAAACCCTGTTCTTAGTATGCATCAAGGCTGTAAAAAATATTTGTGCCAAGTTTCATGGCCAAAGAAACCTTCATAACTTTTTAAAATTGATTAATTGTCGCCATTTTGTATTTCATAGTCTGCTCTCTTTAAGCCTTTAGAGAGAAAATATTTTAAAATCCTTTTTCAGTACTCATCTACAGCCTTTAAAGAATGAATCAAGTTTCATGGTCCAAAGCTTTACATTACAGTTTTTGAGAATCTGTGATCAGTGAGTGAGTGAGTCAGTCGGTCAGTCAGTCAGTCAACCGTTTTAGATTTTATGTGTACAGTACACTCTCGACTATCTGGCTCTGAATAAAATGTCATATTATTGCAAATACAACTTTAAGAACCATTTTTTTGCATACATACATTCTCATATTTCATATGGCATTTGTCTTTATGGAGCTACAAAAAAATCGAACATGGATAAAATCTTAAAACAGCAAAAAAGTGCCATCAGAATAATGTTAAATTTAAAGCATGACGAATCTGTTAAAAATCAACTTGAAAATTTTGACAGTTTATGGACAATATATTCTTGACTGTATTCTGATGGCAAGGAAGGAGTCATTATGTGACACTAAATCTTTAAAAATAGTTCATACCTATAACACAAGGAAAAAATTGGACGCAAATCCTCAACAACATAACTTAAAATTCTATGAAAAAAACCACCTTATATGGGGATAACATTTTTAAAACAAATTCCTAAAAAAATAAAGGATGAAAGAAATTTAGGAAAATTCAAAAGGTTGTTGAAGGAGTATTTGGTTGGTCTGGCTATATATTCCCTGGATGATTTTTTCCACTCCTCTTAAATGAAGCGATGATGGTGATCGGTATGGGACTTTTGAATTGTAAAAAAATAGTAACGATATGTTTTTTCTTTTATTAGGTGTAAGTTTTTTATTTTGTATCGACGCCATTGATATGTATCAGTGTGCATTGATAATAAAGATGATTTGATTTATACCGTGGCCGGCAAGATTTTCGGTCTCATTGCGATTGGAAATCTTTCGCTTGTTTTGCGGCAGGCAAATCTCTTTGTCGCATCGTGGCCTATGAGAACCTTACTCATTTTGCGGCCATTAGACCTCGGTCATATTGTGGCCGGAAAGTCAATCACTCGTTTTAGGAATGAAACATTTTTCAGTCGATTCGTAGCAGACGAGTTCCTTGCTCTTTTAGTGGCCGTTATATCTTTCGGTTGTACTGCGAAAAGAAAATCGCTAATTTTTTTCAAAGCAAGAGATATTGTAAATTACAACATGGCTGGCAAATCTTTTGGACTTGTTGCGGCCGGAAATCTTTCACTTGTTTTTCGGTTGTCGGGTGGCCGATTGTTTCTGGTTCGTATTGTGTCGTTACTTTTTTCATAGCCTTTACATGATTCGGTCGTATTGCGGCCGGCAAATCTCTCTGTCACATCGTGGCTGTCAAATCTCGGTCGTTGATACCACGGCCGGAGAATCTCTTGGTTACAACGCGGCCGGAAAATCGCTCGTTCTTTCCGCAGCCGGAAATCTCGGTCGCATTACGGCTGGCAAATCTGTTGGACTTATCGCGGTCATCTTGCTCATCTTTTGGCGATCTTTCGCTTGCATTGTAGCCGTCTAAATGTATTTATTTACAAATATCGTTCTCAATATTCGTTATAGAAGGCAATGGTCATGTTTCCTATGGAAACGGGAATTTTTTTTAATTGTCGGGAAAAGTCGGGAAAAAGTTGGGAATTTCATATATGAAATTTGGTAGACACCCTGTTCTTAGTATGCATCAAGGCTGTAAAAATATTTGTGCCAAGTTTCATGGCCAAAGAAACCTTCATAACTTTTTAAAATTGATTAATTGTCGCCATTTTGTATTTCATAGTCTGCTCTCTTTAAGCCTTTAGAGAGAAAATATTTTAAAATCCTTTTTCAGTACTCATCTACAGCCTTTAAAGAATGAATCAAGTTTCATGGTCCAAAGCTTTACAGTTTTTGAGAATCTGTGATCAGTGAGTGAGTGAGTCAGTCGGTCAGTCAGTCAGTCAACCGTTTTGGATTTTATGTGTACAGTACACTCTCGACTATCCGAGCCCTGGTTATCCGAGGCTCCGGGTTATTCGAGGCTTAAATAAGCTTAAATATATGTTTTTATTTTCTTACTAAGCGTCTTATTAATGCGTAAAATAAGTGTCTTTATTTAAAATTCTATTATTTGCCACTCGAAAGGACTTTCATTGTCATATTTATTGGTAAATACTATATCTAATAAAACATTTTTAAGTGGTCTTATTACAGCCCAACCTCAAAACACATGTAAACTCCGTATTATCCAAGGTTCGTGTTATCCGAGGTAGCCTTGGTCCCAAAGACCTCGGATCAGGCGTGAACTGTATAGATGGACTAACTGATAAACATGAAATAATACCGAACAAGGCTCAGACGACCAGGTACTCTCTTTTTATTTCGGCTAAAATGCCCTAGTTAATCCATAGATGAAACAGTACGATGGTTTACCTTAGGAACAAATTACGAAAGGAACTGAATAAGATCTTATCTTTCCTAGAATTGGAGCTGCATGAAGTACGGTCAAAAGTGCACTGCACAACATGGTATTCGGCAAAATAGTCAATATCTGATAGCTGCAGCCTTCAAGACACCAGTATAAAATTTGTCATGCTACCCAGATTTAACGAGTTTGTAAGACAAAGTTACAGTTAGTTTTAAATTAACATTTTTTTTAGTGTCTCATCACACAACAATATATTCTAAATATAAAGAAAACGGAAATCCCTTTATCCTGGGACAAGCTTCTACCAATCCCGATAACCTAGGGTTGGAATTTAGGTTTTTGGTTGAGACTCCTAATTGCCGTACATAGTTTTCTCTTTTTGGAAACACTCTTTTTTCATTTGGTCAAAACGTTTTGCAACTATTAAATAAGTGTGGCAGTGATAATAAAACTGTATAATTAGTCAGTTCCGCCGTGTAAGAACAAACACCACACAACAGAACCCGTCAGACATTTGACATCGATGTTTTCTAAAATATTTGGCATAGACCTAGTTTTCAATGAACAAAGTCCTTTGCCAGAAGTGATTGCGATGACTTGCTAAGACCAAGTAAATACATGGAGATCAGTAGCCAGAGAAGGCAAAAGATTCTTTTTTCTTTAGTACAAAGATTTATTACTCGTCACAATCATAAAGCTAAATTTAAAAATTCTAGTTGAAATGTAAAAATATAAAATACATAGATCAGTGGCGGCTGGTGGGTTAAATGAACAGGAGGACTCACTTACTACTAACTACCAAAAGAGTATTACGGATTTTGTGTATTTCACCTACCTTCGATTGCTATTCACATTTCATGGTCTGTAATATTACCAATATCCGCTGAATTCACTATTAAAATAATATTAATCACTTGTCACCATCCCTGATTACCGTCTCATAGGAGTAAAATGGATACGTGAAACACAGCATGTAAATAAATAACCTCACTTCAGCTCCCATGCCTCACCCACCGTTTAGGTTACGTTACGGTTTGAAGGTTAGAGAAGTTGGTTGCTATGGTTACTAAAACGAGCAAACAACAGGTGAGCCAACATGAGTCTTGCAATCATAACGGCAGCAAAGGTTTAGTTTCTTATTGCCCTAAAGAGATTGTGGTGGCTGCACTGATTGCTGATGTGCGCACGCATCTTCGGACTCTGCCCGAGCCGCCCTATATGAAGACATGGTAGTGACGTCAGAGCACCCTCACCAGAGACTGCTCGATTTGCCATAAGATAGCATGCGTTAGGACTGGGACGCTCGGGCTAGCGTCCACGGGATATAGTACGCGCAATAGCAGATGATACCTAAGTACTTTCGCAACATATTTCTATGCATATGGTTGAAATGAATTTATTATTAATGGTCAGTGTAATGAAAATTAGTAGTTTTTACACATTTATCGGATACATATGTAAACTAATTTAATTCAGTACGTTTGAAAATCTTCTGGGGGGGCGGCGTCCGAGAGTCCTTATGGGCCGGCCGCCACTGACATAGATCCAATTTTTTATATATTTTATTATATTAGTTTATAAAACAACAAAGAGCCATATTCGTAATTTTCATCCTCTGATCTAAATAAAAAACCAAAACTAAATTACACAGCTGACTTGAAAATGAACTATAGGATAAAGAAAAGGTCCCAACTAAATTAACAGATTACATTATAAATGTTTCTAAAGTGGTTGTGTATTACAATACAATACATTCCATTGCTTGAAATGGCAACCTACCCAGTTAGGTATTTTAAGCCAATTATGAATGACAGATGAGTGAAAGATGATTGTGGTGATCTTGTAGTCTTGTTTTGTTACTGACTAAGACTTTAACTGTTCCTTAGACAGGACGAAAAAGAAATACAATTCTTTTAACTAAGACTTGAACTGTTTCTTAGACAGGACGAAATAGAAATACAATTCTGTTAACAGAGTTTTTCTGTTAACAACAAAACATAGACCCATTAACAAAATAGGACAATATGCTAGCAAAAGTATTTGTGACAGTAAATTAGAGTAAAACTAAGGCTGAAGAAAAGAACAGCAGATAATATAATTTAAATCGAAAAATCCCTGCCTTGATAACAAATAAAGATAATTCTTTATAGTGTTAAAATGTAAAATTTCTGAATTGTTTTTGGTGACGCACTGACATTCATGGTTTTGTTGCAGGAAAGAAACTCTATGGTCTTCTGAATAATGCAGGAGTATTTTATGTTCCTTTCCAATTGACTGATGATGGATTTGATGTTACTTTACAAACTAATTATTTAGGTAAAGTGAAATTAATATAGACTTTGAAAAATAAAAATGGGACCACCATTTTTAGAATAGTAGCAAGAAAAATATTCCTAAAGCCTTCTATTGTACTTTTTACCCAGGGTACCAATGGTGGTCCAGCTAGCCATTTCAAGTTATAAGCCACAGCGCTAGAAAATGGCATTGTCACACCTAATGGTTGAAAGATGGCATTGTCACACCTAATTGCTCTTACGTGTTGAAATATGAATCCAGTGACACAGTACAGAATGTTCAGGAACGTTTTGTGTAGTGATTGGCAATTGGAAGGGTGTTTGCATCATCAAAGGCAGTACTATGGCCTTGTAAAGACACATAATCAACAGGGTACAACAATGAATAAGAATAAAAACAGCTGACATTCCAAGGATATTTAAAGATGGTAGCTATTAAATGACCGATCTTACTCCAGTGAATGAACGCAAAGGATCTCCGAACATTCACTGGTTTCAGCCCTGATTACGTTCCAGTTTATGATACCCCCAATAATAATCAAATGTAGCATGTATATAAAACAATTGCATTTGGAATTAATTGTAGAATATTTTGTTATTTTACTATATTTTGAAAACATTTATCAGTTACAAAATGAATATAAACTTGGTTTAAGCTCATTTATGAGTAGCTAGTGTAAGGGAAATACTTATTTCTTTTTTTTTTAGCAAAGCGGCCTTTCAATGTGGGGTGGTCATTCTCTCGGGTACACACCCTACCTAATGCAATCAATATATACGATTGAAATATTTATTACAATAACTCAAACAAAGGAAAATTAAGAAAGCACTATATACGATGGAAATTATCTATGTAATGACAACAATATTTACCAAACTAATATCGATATCACTAAACTAAAACATAACTCAGAAAACTCAAATATAACACTTTAAAGCAACCACAACCAACTAGCTGTCATGCCTGGATGATGAGGCACAATAGGGAGCAGCAGCTCCAAAAGATGCAAACATGCTTCCTTCCATGCCAGAGCGGCTCATCAGTCTGCTCCTTATCTGGCATTACCTGCTTCAATGCAAGAGTTGCATAGCTCATTGCTTCAATTTTTTTTGGATAGTCTTTTTAATTAATTTTGTATTTTATTAATACCCCCGTTGCAGCAGACCTGCATACTCAGCGAATTTCAAATGCAAAAGAACATATTTCAATCCAACATAGTGAGATTTGACATGTTTTTTTTTTAACTCCATAACAATAACATGGGGAATGAGTATGGAGGTGCTGCAACAGGTATGTCAAAACTGGTTGGTTTTACTTCAATATTTAGTAGATCTTAACTAGAAGAAGCCATACACCAAGTTTTATTAAAATATGTTAAGAAATAAGGAAGATATAGAATTTTTTATATTTCCTATAAGGATAACATGGGGAATGAATATGCAAGTTTGCTGCCACAAAAATAGAAATATCGGGGATTTTAGACTATTATATATTAGATCTCATTTAGATGAAGCCACAAACCAAGTTTTATTAAGATGTGTTGAGAAATAAGCGATATATAGAATTTTACTCATTCCCTAAGGTTAACATTGGGACAACGTTTTGTGTTTACCACTTTCAGTATCTCGGTAATCAATAGACATAGAGCAATGATTAAAAATACTAAATTGTTTGTTTTTTGAGCTGAATTCAATGGTGCCAACAAAAATTAGATAATTTATATTTTTATGTGTGAAAATCTCAAAATACCCATTTTTGGAGGGGTTTATCCCCCTCTACCCACTCTTCAGTGGTCTGATCGAGCTGGTTTTCGAACTCGTCCGATTGATTACCACTTTACATGTCTGTACCAAATTCCATAACAGTACTTCTTCAAGGGATACACTCTTCCCAGGTGTGACAGGCATCTGGTATTTTTTCCCTCGTTGGTTTGGAACCAAATCCTCTGCTCGGATGCTGTTCAGATACGCTTGAAACTCTTCACCAACAAGTTTAGAAACATCTTCTGGTGCTGGTTCGGAGTATTATGGCAACTTTTTTAAAACTCTGTCTCTGTCAATGGGAACGATTCCAGTACATTCGAATCCTTTTTGGGATTTGCTTCCAATTTTGGGCTGATTCCTTCGATGGTTTTTTCAACAGACAAGAGAAGAACCTGTTTGGCAAAGACACACTAACCTTTCCTTGGGGTGAATCTCGCCACTTTTTAAGCAACAGTCGCCATTGGGTTTTCATCGGAGCAAAAAGGGCAACATCGAGCGGCTGAATTAAATGAGTAGAATTCGGTACCAAAAAAACAAAAGAAATGTCATGCTCTTTGCATTGTTTAAGCACATTGACACTTGACAGGTGGGCAGACAGATTGTCTCCAATCAAAAGTTTTTTTCATTCTAGTTTTTTGGCGAAAGGAAGAAAATGGCTTTGGAACCAATCTTCAAAAACTGTCATATCCACCCACCCAGATTTAGAGACGTTCATTCTTGACCCTTCTGGGGCACCTAGGATCCAATTTGACATCTTGTTCTTACCCTTAAACACAAAGTAAGGCGGTAACATGTGGCCAGCTGCGTTGCAACAAAACATCAGAGTATAGCAAGATTTTGTACTATTTCTAATTATCTCAGGGTGTTTCATAGTACGGCGAAAAATGTGTTTGCATTTTTTAGGGTTATCATGAAACCCAGTTTCATCGTAATTGAATACATTTTGTGGGGGCACTCCTTGCATCTCTGCTTCTAAGTGATCATAGAATTTGTTTAATGACTCGGCATCTACTTGGGCTCTTGTACGGGAAATGTTCCTGCCAAAACAGTTTTTTAGTTCAGGATGGCGTCCCAAGAAGCCCTCACCCCAGTCCCAACCTGGTAAATTGTTATAAAGACACTAATGGTTTTTTGTTGTTTGTCAAGATAGTTTTTCACAACACAACGCAAGTCGTACATTGTGAATGGTTGTCCCATGTCACTTATAGCCAAAACGTGTTCTTTGAAAATGTTTTCTTCAAGTGGGGTAAACTGTAGAGGCCTACCAACAACTTTGCTATGCTGGTTTCTTAATTTATTCTTCAATGTATTCCTTGGGATACCATAAGCCCTTGCAGCTTCTTTAATTGCCTTTTTTCCACTTTTTATCTCACTTAACACCAGGTTGAGTTGCTCCTCCGTATACCTTGATTTTGTCCCATACTGGCGGGTACCAGGAGCAGAAGGCCTAGATCGCTTCTTTATTTTCTTTCTGGGCTTAGCAATTGTCTGATTGTTCTGAGCCTAGAAAAAACCATAAAATTGCTATAATTCTAAATAAACAGGAGGAAACCAAATAAAGAATAGTAAGTAAACATTTATATTTTTTAATTTGTTATTAGTTGTTAGAAAAGGGAACTAGTTTAGCAGAAGAAAACTCACATAATGGGTAAATTTTTTAAAGGCAACCAAAAATTTGGCTTTATAAACTTAAATGAATTAATTTTAAATGAGTAGCCTACGTAGGGTCAAATATTTACTGTATTTTGGAAGTTAATATCCCACAAACATAGAACCTATCACTATAATTGGTTCAACTTTGATCCTAGGGTCAATGTTAAACAGATATCTGGGAAACATTGACCCGGGGTCAATGTTTCACTGAATATTATAAATACAGGTTAGGGTTCCTGAAAACCTTATTTTAGGGATAGAAAAAACACATATCTTACCTGATTTTCATCAATTTCCATTTTTGCTTATATATCATCAATTCAAACTAAATTTAACAACAGGAACAATGAAAAACCAACTCAAAACTAAAAAGTAAAACTGGACAGCCACAGGGACTCTTTGCACTGGGTTATTTCAATGGCATTTCCCTCCAAATCTGAGAGAAGTACAAGAAAGTTTTGTCTGAAAAAAAGTAGCCACATGATCAAGCTTACAGCAGACCATTTTTTGGCCACAGAGTTAAATAAATTGAGGTCTCAATGAAGTAAAATCTAAACATGTGGTAAGGGGGTCAAAGTTAACCAGCGTTGCAAAGTTAGCCTGATTGACTGTAAGACTGGACCATATTTACGGCCGCTATCGTGCTCACAGACATATAGATATATATAAATAAATACCCCGGTTGCAGCAGACCTGCATACTCAGCGAATTTCAAATGCAAAAGGGCATATTTCAATCCAACATAGCGAGATTTGACATGTTTTTGTAAGCTCCATAAGAATAACATGGGGAATGAGTATGTAGGTTTGCTGCAACAGGTAAGTTAAAACTGGGTTGTTTAAATTCAATATTTAGTAGATCTAAACTAGAAGTAGCCATATACCAAGTTTTATTTAGATATGTTAATAAATAAGCGAGATATAGAATTTTACTTATTTCCTATGTTAGTTTTACTTACATATATAGGAAATTCCGCTTAGAAAAAATAGAAAATAATCTTTTATAAACACTTAAAAACACTTTTTATTCCAGGAATGTTTTCTTACTACCCAAAAATAATAACAACAATATTTTATTTATTTACATAGCCAGCTGTCAAAATTAAGACCATTAGAAATCAAATTCCACATTCTCCCACCAAGTTAACCAGTTTGGTTAACTTCATCTGTATATCTCTGTGGGATTTTTACTTGTCTTCCATGTCTTGTGATCTGTGGAGTCCGTGGAGGTATACATTCACATTGGTCTTCTTGACGTTTACATTGAACACAATTTGTTATGACAGATCTTATTGTTCTTCGTCCACCCAAAATCCAAAATCGTTCCCTAATAATTGCTAGAAGTGTTAGGGTTCCTGCGTGACAGTTCTTGTGATGTAGGTCCATTATTAGTATTTTTGCTACAGGGTGGTCTTTAGGCAAAAGCACAGGGAATCGAAAATCTTCACTGTCCGGTCTGTTGGATATTTTGTTCTTAGCCGGATAACACCATTCATATCTTCAAAAGGATGAAGACAAGATATTTTATTATTCTTCAAACTAATAGATGATTTCTTTTGTACAAACTCCAGACATTGGGCCTCTGCATTTGTGACCTCTTCTAGTGAAAGATCTCCCATGTTTGCTACAAAACTGTTATTTTTCTTCGATCGAGAGTTGTTAATAAAACGATTCATCCATGCAATCATCCTAACAATTTCCTCATACTTTGAAAAATATTTGAAGAGCCAGTTTGATGGACTTTCAGATGGAGATGTATTCACCATCAACGTTGTTCCCTTTAACTTCTCCTTTACAATTGCTTCCTCATCATATTTAAATTCATGAGATGGCCAGTACGCTTGAGGTTGTTTAAGCCATTCCGGACCCTCCCACCATGAGGAAGCAACAAGATGTCTAGCTGAACACTCCCTAGATGGCAAATCGGCAGGATTAAGAGTGCCAGGAACGTGATTCCATTGTTCTGGTTGCATCAGCTGCCTAATCTCTGCTACTCGATTCTTCACAAAAGGCGCCCATTGCTCATATCTGTGTATCCAGGCTAGAACTGTGGTAGAATCACTCCAGAAATATGACTTACAATCCATTGGCAAATACTTCGAGTTATATTGATAAAGCCTTGCCCCAATCAACGCTGCAAGAAGTTCCAGACGAGGTATTGTCACAGACTTTACTGGAGCCACTCTTGTTTTTGCACTAATCAGTTGAACTGATACTTGACCCTCTAATTCTACTCTGAGAAAGACGGCAGCAGCATAAGCAGATTCGCTTGCATCACAAAAAGTATGTACAGACAATTTACCTGCTCCTACTCCTTCAAGAAGCCATCGTTTTACTTTGACATCAGCAAGATAAACTAAATCTTTCAACCATAACTGAAAACGTTTATTGATTTCCTCACTTACTTCATCACCCATTCGGTTTTACTGTTCCACAGCTCTCGAAGGATTAGTTTAGGTTCTAAAACCATGGACATGAGAATCCTATTGGATCAAAGACACCATGAGACAGAGAAAGAATTGATCTCTTTGTTACTTTCTCGGGCACACGTCGAAGTACGTCACAACTGACCGACAGAACATCCTCCTTCCTGTTCCATACCAAACCTAAAACTCCAGTACTACTGTTTTCAGGTTCTAAGTGAGAATCATTGTACTCCCACCCACGAAGATCAAATTTTCCTTCTGCCATCAAAGCTCGAGCCTCAGAAATCAGAATCTGGAGTTCCTTTTCGCTGTCAACACTCGTTATAAAGTTATCTACATAAAAAGAATCTTTTAAACTTACAATAGTCGATTCTGAATAAAGTGATTCTCCTCTGTGATACTTCTCATGAGCTGTAGAAAGGTGACTCTGTATGACTGCACTTAGTTGGTAAGGACTACATACTACGCCAAACACTACTCTTCTATGGCGATATACTACACTATTTCCTGATCCATCTTTCCATAAAAAGCACAAGTAATTACGGTCATCGGGACATACACTGATTTGTAAGAAAGCTTTTTTAATATCTGCTACAACTCCGTTTTGTTTCAATCGAAAGCGTAAAAGCAAGTTAGGTATCTGTTCAATCAAGTTAGAACCCTTTTCAAGACAGTCGTTTAGGCTAGGACTACGGGATTCGTGGGCAGATGCATCAAAAACTGGTCTTACTTTTGTGGTGCTTTGCTCTTTAATTACTGGTCTATGCGGCAAAAAATGTTTAACATTACACATTTCATCATCAGGCACCTTCTCAATTATTTCCTCACTCAACCATTCATCAAAGACTTCCTGGTACTTAGGTACATCCCACTGTTTTGTAGTTTTTTGATTGTAGTTTCCAATCTTTTCTCAGCTAAACAAAGGTTGGATGGTAGAGGTTGATGATACTCTTTCCAAGGAAGGTTTACCTCGTATCTCCCCTCTTCATTAACCTTAAGGGTATTCTTGAAATGTATGTCAACGTTTTGTAAAACCTCCAATTTACTTTTGACTTATGTCGGATCGGAAATACCAATTAAGTCCAACTTCCAAAGAACAGAAATATTAAGATTATCAATCAACATGGAAGTTACAACCATGGCGTTACTTAATTTTAGATTATAATGAGGAATTTTGCCTAGCAAAGTCCACCCCAGATTAGTTTCAACAGCTGTTAGACCACAACCAAGTTTTTTGACATTTCCCGTTAATATTTTTCCTGCAACATCAGCCCCAATAAGAATCTCTATGGGTCCAGAACTGTCCTTGAACTGATCTTGTGAAAGACCACATTCAATGAATTCCTTTGATGATAAGCCATGGTCAAAGTGTAATAGATTATCACAAATATTATCTTGATCTAATACATCAAAATTACACAAAAAGTTACCATCCATACTTGATAGATAAAGTTTGTATTTGTTATGATTACAAATACCTGATCTTTTACCACCAAAAAGTGAGTGTACGATATTCTCCTTTTCAAATGGCGAGTAATTCATTTCCTGAGCAGTCTTTTTCAGCAGGTAAGAACACTGTGATCCAGTATCAAAAACAGCTCTGGTGACCTTTTCCACTCCATTTCCACGAATTTTCACCAGTAAAATAGGTAAAAGAACACTATCAGAAGTTACATTTGCTAAAACATTATCTCGATTAGCTACATCTTGAACCTTAGAATCTAAAGCATTTTTGGGTTTTTCCCTCCTTAAGTCAAGACATAACAAAACCACGTGTCGTTTGTTACAAATAATACATTTTTGTTTGTACTTACACGCTTTAGCCATGTGATTAGCTTTCATACATACTAGACAACATCTTTTACTCTTTACCACTTCCACTCGTTCTGCAAATGGCAGATCCCTTGCTTTGTAGCAATCAGTACTGCTGTGACGATTATCATTACAAAAAATACACACAGATTTTTTATTTTCATTTAAAGATAGTAAACCAGTAGCAGAAGGCATTACTTTATTTTTTACATACTTATGGATAGTCCCTTTTGCAACCCCTTTGTCACTGCCAGATTCCCCAAAACCTGACATAGCTACAGAAATCCTTTCCTCATTGTGTACTTCATTTTTCAAAAAAGCCATAAATTTTTCTAATCTACCTTCTGCAGTAGTCTCTCTGTCTGTGTAACTCCTCTGCCATACTCTAAGAAAATCCTCTGACATACAAGACTCTAATAGAGGACAGAGAATAGACGCACATTTGCCCTTCGTTACACCTAGAACTTCTAATGCTTTCAAATGACATTCTAATTTATCATACATCTTAGCTAAAGAACAAGTCTTGTTTGAGGGAAGTGTTAAACTAAGTAAATCTCTCACATAAATTTCAATAAGGACATCTTCCCTACCAAAACGCTCCTTCAATGCATGAATTGCTAAGGGATAGTTATCCTCTGCCGGAGGAAAACATTCTAACACACCCCAGGCACGAGAATTGGGTACAATGGCCTGATTTAGGTAAAAGAATTTATCAACAGCAGGAATGCTGCTATCTTCATGAATCCTTTGGAACTGATTCCAAAAAGGCAACCATTCTTTAAAATCACCAGAAAATTTCCTTAATTCTATTTTAGGTAAGTGTAAACTGTACCTATTTTGACTAAACTCGGATGAGTTAGAAACTGATTTCTTATCTGAAATGTTACTAAGAGAGTCTTCTAAACGTACTTTAATTAACTCAAATTTACTTCTATATTGATCAGTTTCTTCAGTTACTTTAGCTAGATCCTCATCATTGAAACTATCATCATCTAACATGAGTCCTAAAATTTCTTCATCTAATATGGATAAAGATTTCATATGTTGTTCTAAAACATTGAAACATCCCCTTGCTTCTACAAACTTGTTATCTATTAAATAGTTTGATAGAAGACTTAACTGCTTTGAAAAAAGTGTCCTAACTAAAGATCTTCTTTTCTCTACTTTTTCCATTTATTTTCCTTGTATAACTAACTAATTAAAAATTGCCCCACGTTAGGCACCAAATGTTAGTTTTACTTACATATATAGGAAATTCCGCTTAGAAAAAATAGAAAATAATCTTTTATAAACATTTAACACTTTGAACCCTGGGCGTTAAAATCTCTTTTTATGTGCGTTACTGGCCATTTTTGGGGTTCAAATTAAAATTCGTAGCTTAATACATATATTTGTTACCCATATAAATTATATATCAAAATAAAGAGAAAAATATAACCTTTCAAATGATATAGATTTTATTACAGTTACAACAAACAACAATTTTAGGATTCCACATAAAACGGACATAAAAAAATGAAGAAAACAAAATTGCGACGGTAGTCACGTACATCACTCATATCAAATATATCTCTCATATTTTACACTAAACATGACAAAAACATTACGTAATAAAGGAATAACAAATCTTAGACTCAAAACACTTGTAAATATAAGTAAAATCACACTTTATTGGACGCCGACACAAACGTAAACAAAGTCAGCCATTACTGCAGACAACAAAGCGTCGTCAGCCGGTGACGCAAAGGATCAGCTGCAGACATTTGGATTTATTTTTCTGCTGCTAAATAGATGGATTTTTCGAGACCTTTGGATACTATAATCAATGCCAGATGATCAAGGAAGAGTTCCCTAGCAACGATTAGCGAAAATAAGTCGAATATACTTTGCTATGGAATTTAATTTCGCGGCCCGACCTATACTCGGGCTTCGTACACGGCGACATACGCCATGCCCCGAGCTATACTCGGGCTTAGGGTTCAAAGTGTTAAAAACACTTTTTATTCCAGGAATGTTTTCTTACTACCTAAAAATAATAACAACAATATTTTATTTATTTACATAGCCAGCTGTCAAAATTAAGACCATTAGAAATCAAATTCCACATCCTATAAGGATAACATTGGGACAACATACTGTGTTTACCACTAGCTATATCTCGGTAACCAATGATCATAGAGCAACAATTCAAAATACTCAATTATTTGTTTTTTAAGCTGAATTCAATGGTGTAAACCAAAATTAATTGCATTATTTTAATTTTTCTATGTAAAAAATCCAAACCCATTTTTGTGGGGGTTTTCCCCCCTTACCCCCCTTCCGGTGGTCAGATCGGGCTGGTTTTCGATCTCGTCTGAATAATAACTGCTTTACAATTATATGCCAAATTTCATTCCAATCGGACCATTTTTGCAAGCGCTATTGTGCTCACAGACAAATCTATATACAGGGTGTCCAACTTAAGTGTGCCACTATTGGTATTTCAGAAACTATTGGATTTAGAGAAAACATTAAATAGGGGACTTCACCTACTTTTTTAAGACATTTAAAAATATGAATTCCATTTTCTCCTAAATGGCCGCCATTTTCCGATATGGCGGACAACTTTGATTTTTCTTATGGAACACCCTATATTTTATGGCATATTTGGATTCAATGCTTAATTTTAAGAACTTTTTACTCTTTGACATTTTTACCTAAACCTAATGGTTAAGGAGATATAAGCAGTTAAAGTTTGATTTTTCCCCATTTGAAATGCACTGTGTCCATTTTAACTGTGCCATCCCATGCAATCCTTATGGAGTACAAAACTGTTCAAAATTGTTAATTTCTATGAGTAGATTTTGACTAAAAACTATTTCTATGATTGAATTTAAACTAAAATCATATTTTAAAGCATGTTTGTTCTCTGGCAGGGACGTAGCCAGGATTTTGGGAAGAGGGGGGTCCAGATGACTGAAGGATTTTTAGGGCATGGATTACCCCTAACAAAACGGGGGCCTATGGGGGTATCCCGTGGAACATTTTGCAATTTTTGAAGCAAAATGGTTAGTTTTAGTCAAAGTTAGTCGTTAAAATTCAATTTCTAGCAGACGTCTTCTTTACTCAGAATTTTGAGTCTAACTTAAGAGGTCTGGCCATGAAATCTTTGTAAGCGGGCCTTTCTCAAGAGGGGGATGTCACAAGCGAGAGGCCTAGGCTAGGGTGTATGTAGGACACTCAAAAGAGTCCAAGGATAAACACCTAGACATTTTTTGAAAGTTAGAACAACGAACTCACAAATTTAGGCAATATAAAATACACCAAATGGGGTATTATATGTAACAGAGTTTAATTTTATCAGTATTTTAAAAATATTTATCGGGAAGGGAGGGGTCCGGACCCCACGGACCACCCCCTTGGCTATGTCCCTGTCTCTGGTATGTTTTAATTAACCCTACCAGTATCGATATACCAAGAACCGCCAGTAACGCTATGTATTTCTTATAGGGAATAATCAAATTTTAATGGCTTTTATCTCCTTAACCATTGAGTTTAGGAAAAAATGTCAAAGAGTAAAAAGTTCTTAAAATTAAGCGTAGAATCCAAATATGCCATAAAATACAGGGTGTTCCATAAGGCCTTGTTTGCACGACGACCAGACAGTAGGAGAGTAGAAAAAAATTCTTTTGTTCTCTTTTGTTTAAAGGTGTTACTGTCCACTGTACTGGGCGTCGTGCAAACAGGCCCTAAGAAAAATCAAAGTTGTCCGCCATATTGGAAAATGGCGGCCATTTAGAAGAAAATGGATTTCACATTTTTAAATGTCTTAAAAAAGTAGGTGAAGTCCCCCATTTAAAGTTTTCTCTAAATACAATAGCTTCTGAAATACCAATGGTGGCACATTTAAGTTGGACACCCTGTATATAGATTTGTCTGTGAGCACGACATCGCTGTATACAAATTTGAATGAAAAGTGTTTTTGGCTTCTGGGGGACCTAAAATGAGAAGTTATAGTGGTTCTAGGCCTAGGTCTTACCATGAGACCTACGGTAATAGCTTCTTCCCTATAGGGGAAATTCGCTAAAATTCGAACGAATAGTGATTTTGCTTCTGGTGGCCCCAAAACGAAAAGTTATAATGGTCTCGGGCTTAGGTCTTACCAGGAGACCTACGGTAGTAGCTTCTTCCCTATGGGGGAAATTCGCTAAAATGTGATGTGGAAAGTGAAAAGGGACCTTAAGCTGGAATTTTTAGGTTTTGAGTTATTAACATTCTGAAATTCAGCATTAAATTGTGAGCAATTTGCTAAGATATTTTGTCTGAGTTATTGACATTTGAATTTCAATTAATCAAAACGGTTATTTTAGGAAATCAGGGCTCAAAACTTCAAACTTTCACAGAATATTTATCATTGATATTTCAGAAATGAATCAGGTATCAAAACAAAGCTGAAAACTATACCTTAAAATCAAAACTAAAAAATACGTGATACACTTACAACTTCATTATTAAAATTAATGAGAAAGTGAGAAGTTGGTAAAGGAACCTCAATATGGAAGGCAGGATATTTATTCTTTATCAATGATTAACTTGAAGTAATCTCACTCATGTGCCGACAGATGTCAGGAAAGACTAGTTTTTTGATGTCCCTAACTACTCAGTCATTGCGGGCCTGGCCGTTGTGGAAAATATTTCCCATTTCAACGACTTGAGGTCCCTTTTCATATGTTTGACATACACTTCTATATCGAAATTTTTTCAATATTTCTTGGGTTCTTATCGCTAAAATAACCGGACGAATCTGAACAGTAAAGATTAACAAATGGTATCCGATCGAAACCTAAAAATCGATATTTTTGACCTGATTCAATTAAAATGCCTGTACTGTAAAATTTATCCCAGCGACTTCAGGACCCTTTTCACTTCCGCATCCATATAGAAGCATTATGATTACATAAGATTTGGGCTAAGATACAATTACAATTTTTCAGTGGGGTGCCACATGCTCTTGTACTTTTATGGATGAGCCGCCACTGCTTAAAGTAATAGTTCTTTTAATGGGGACATTTAAAAACACTGATACTGATTAAAAATTATTGGTTTTCAGGTCCGTTTCTACTGATTTATCTTTTGTTGGATGTCCTGAAAGAAAGTGCCCCATCAAGAATAGTAAATATAGGTTCTGAAAGTCATCGGTATGTGAGTCGTCTGAAAGTGAATGACATTGTCAGACATTACCAAAGCCCGGAACAAGTTGATAAGTTTTTGTTTTATGGAACTACCAAATTGTGCCTTATGCTGCTTAGCACGAAGTTGGCAAAACTTTTAAATGGTAAGATTGTTCTTGTAACTTTTTAAAACATTGGAAATAGAAAAAGTTATCTCTAAATACTCTTCGCAGGCTTCTTACTGAGGGTCTTTTGCTCTTAACCTGAAAGCAAAGCTGTGTTTTATATCAAGGGTAGGTTCTTCAGGAAAAAGTCCACAGGCAAAGATTTAAGGACATGGTTAATCAGTGCTAGTGCTACTGGGACCAGATTATCACACTTGTTAACCCTTTGATGTACCAATTTTTATATTTCTCAATTTTTTATTGTAATATGTTTATTTTGTCTGTATTTGGTCAAATATTTTGGTTATATCCTTTTTGATTGCCCATATGTATTGACAATATGCTGAATTAATTAGTAAAAAAAGTGTCCTCCTCCTCTATACAAGGGTAACAGAAGCAAAACAGGTGTCCACTGCAATCCCTATGAAACTTACAAATGCTTCCACCCAAGCCGGTCACCGTTTATTGTAGGTGGGCCCTCCCACCAACTTTACCACACATTTGCAAGCCTAATAGGGATTGTGCATGGTCGGGAATCGAACCCACACACCTCTGAAGGGCGTCAATGCTATACTCATCAGTATAGCGTGTTAACCGACAAAGCTATACCACTACCGTCGACCAGGAGGACGGTTGGCGCATAAAGCCTACACGTTCTTTAAAAGACATTTTTTAGGCGGGGTATTTTTCTTATCTTTGTATCTATTGGGCACTACCCACCTTCAGGCAAATGGCGATATTCAATTTTTGCGGAGACTGAAGATGTCTGTATCCAGTCCACTTGTCACATTTAAAATACGAAAACAACACATAAACACAAAATACGCCACACACGAATACCCGACGTTTCGGAAAACCGGGGAAAACGTTTTCCGTTATCGAGGGTCCTTGAGAAAACTAAAATTATTTACATTTGTTTTGTGAGTTTATCCGAGCCGACCGTCTAACCGTGACTGACTGCGTATCACTTCCGGGGGTAGGGGGAGGGGTATCAGCTGACCTGTCTTGCCGCGTTACCGATAACAGCTGTTTTTTGACACTGTCTGTACGGAACTGCATTTCTTTCCTTACCAAACCCAAATAAGTCGAACTGACTTCCACTGATGGTCGGGAAATAGGGTTTTGTTCCACGGCCATGAACAGGGATTCCGCCAAATTACGTTTCCGCCACTCCGGTTCTTTATAGAGTACTGTGCTTTGGTCCCATTGCATAGTATGCCCCGTCTCATACACATGTTCGCTAATTTTTGAGCCATATAATTCTTTATTTTTGACTTTTTTCATATGCTCTGCAATACGAACATTGACCTTTTTGATGTCTGTAATCTTTTCCCCAATGTACCTACTGATCAATGTTTGGCAATAGTTCGAAAAAAACTGGAGAATGACATTTCTTTACCTGAGAGAACAAAAATCCCCGTTTCAACGATCCTAGAACTTTTATCTGTCTGTATTCAATCGAATTATTTCCAGCTACAAGACAGGTTCTATGAGCAAACAGCTGGTTTGGCAATGGGTGGGGTACTTAGCCCTGTGCTAAGTAATATTTTCATGGAGGATTTCGAGGTTAAAGCCCTTAACACCTGTAACATAAAGCCCAGGCTATGGCTTAAATATGTTGATGATGTTTTCTGTCTGTGGGAAGATTCTGAGTCTGAACTGCTAGAGCTTAAAGATCACTTAAATGGTATTTGTGATTTGATAAAATTCACCATTGAGATGGAGGAAAATAATAGTTTACCATTTTTAGACGTCATGGTGGTCAAAACATCGGGTAATTGGGAAACTGGTGTTTTTAGGAAACCTACGGCGACTGGGTGTTACCTACATTTCTTATCAAACCACCCTGAACACGTAAAAATGGGTTTAGCAGTAGGCCTGATTAAAAGAGCAAAACAAATTTGCAGCAGTGACGAGCTTTTTAGTAAGAAACTGGAAACAATAAAATTGTCATTGAAAAAAGTGGATACCCGAACAAAATCATTGATAAAGCCGTAAGTAAAGTTCTACATGAAAACGAAATTGTTACAATAAACCAAAACGAGCCGGTAAAACCTATCACTACTGTGTGTATACCGTATATTAAGAATTTATCTGAAAAGGTCAGGCGTATTAACTCGAAACGCAATATAAGAACGGTATTCAGGTCTAATACAACGATAAGGGGTGTTATATCTAAGATAAAGCCTACTGATGTAAACCAACAAAACAAAAACGTTGTTTACAAGATCCCCTGTTCGTGTGACCAGAATTACATTGGACAGACCTCGAGACCGGTCAATGTTCGTATTGCAGAGCATATGAAAAAAGTCAAAAATAAAGAATTATATGGCTCAAAAATTAGCGAACATGTGTATGAGACGGGGCATACTATGCAATGGGTCCAAAGCACAGTACTCTATAAAGAACCGGAGTGGCGGAAACGTAATTTGGCCGAATCCCTGTTCATGGCCGTGGAACAAAACCCTATTTCCCGACCATCAGTGGAAGTCAGTTCGACTTATTTGGGTTTGGTAAGGAAAGAAATTCAGTTCCGTACAGACAGTGCCAAAAAACAGCTGTTATCGGTAACGCGGCAAGACAGGTCAGCTGATCCCCCTCCCCCTACCCCCGGAAGTGATACGCAGTCAGTCACGGTTAGACGGTCGGCTCGGATAAACTCACAAAACAAATGTAAATAATTTTAGTTTTCTCAAGGACCCTCGATAACGGAAAACGTTTTCCCCGGTTTTCCGAAACGTCGGGTATTCGTGTGTGGCGTATTTTGTGTTTATGTGTTGTGTTCGTATTTTAAATGTGACAAGTGGACTGGATACAGACAGTCCCCGCAAAAATTGAATATCGCCATTTGCCTGAAGGTGGGTAGTGCCCAATAGATACAAAGATAATAAAGCCTACAGTCGACCCTTTCAGCAAACCAGTGAACTACTAGGCCAAGCCCTCACTAACAGCACCCGGAGGTCATAGAAGTCTATCACGAGACAGTCTCCTGTAAAGTATCCATCACAACAAGACAATCTCATGTAAAGTCTCCTCCAATGGGTTAATTGGCAGTTTTTAATTCAATTTTCATTAAACCATTTTCCAGTTGTTGGCACATTTGATTGCCTGCTGGACAAATCGCTTATGGATTTCTGATTTTCTTTTTTCACTTAAAATATAAGTATAAAATATAAATTTTGTAAGGTCATATGCAGTACTTCTCATATTTTCATTCAAGTCTGACTTATTCATAGCTTTTTAGCGAATTTCCCCTATAGGGAAGAAGCTGTTACCGTAGTACTCATGGTAAGACCTAAGCCCGCGACCATGATAACTTTTCGTTTTGGGGCCCCCAGAAGCAAAAAACACTATTCGTTCATTTTCATACATATATATATATCTATATATATACATATATATATATCTATATATATATATATATATCTATGTGTCTTTAAGCACGATAGCGGCCGTAAAAATGGCCCGATCGGAATGAAATTTGGCTCAGACCTGTAAAGTAGTAATTATTCGGACGAGTTCGTAAACCAGCCCGATCGGACTACCGGAAGGGGGGGTAAAGGGGGGGAAACCCCCCTAAAAATGGGTTTTTTGAGGTTTTACATAGAAAAACAAAATTTATCGAATTTTTTATGGCACCATTGAATTCAGCTCAAAAAAACAAACAATTTAGTATTTTGAATCACTGCTCTATGTCCATTGGTTACCGAGATATTAAAAGTGGTAAACACAGTACGTTGTCCCAATGTTAACCTTATGGGGAAAAAGTAAAATTCTATATCTCGCTTATTTCTCAACATATCTTGATAAATCTTGGTAAATGGCTTCTTCTACTTCAGATCTACTAAAGAATGAATTAAAACCACCCAGTTTTAATATACCCGTAGCAGCAAACCTGCATACTCTTTCCCATGTTATTCTTATGGAGCTTTCAAAAACATGTCAAATCTCGCTATGTTGGATTGAAATATGGTTTTTGTATTTGAAATTCGCTGAGTATGCAGGTCTGCTGCAACGGGGGTATTCTGGTTTCACCCAGGGTAGCAATTTAGGACCCCTGTTATAAAAAAAAATATATATATATAAAATATATTGTGACCGTGATTTCCCTGTAGTGTTATAAACCCGTTACAATGCCCAAGATATATCAGCCGCAGGGTTTGAGACCCAGGGGTCGACTCAAAACATCAAACTTGGTCGGGAAAACCACGGTGACATGATTTTTGGGGTTTGAGGAGAAAGCTCAGATCGGGCTCACTTCAGACACTTGGTCTAATATCTGCCTTTCATCACAGCTAACTCCTCCCTGACCTGACTCGAAAATTCAGCTACCTGAGTACCAAAGGGTATCCTCTGGATTACAGGCCTAACGTTTGTCTTAACCTGGGTGTCAGAGTATGTCCTCTGGTTCCCAGAATCCACAAAGAAATTATCTACAAGTTTATCCTGGGTGTCAGAGTGTAGCCTCTGGTTCCCGGAATTCACAAAGAAATTAACTACTAGTAGGGGTGGGCGAGTGGTGGATTTTGAAGTCGAGTATTAAGCCAAATACTCGAGCATCGAGTCGAGTCTAGTCGAGTCTAGTAGTTATGAAATCTTCATTTTTGAAAGTATTTAGGTCTTTGAATCACATTTCGTTAAAATCTTTCTTCACAGTTGATTTAAATTTTTCTTCAATTTTACTTAAAAAATTTGTCTATTTTATTTAAGCATATGTTTTATATTTTTCTTGGAAAAATAAAACTCTGATATTCTAATTCCCCTAAATTATAATACCCCTTTAAATGAATAAGTTGACTATGCCAAATCAATCAAAATAACAAATCACATAATGTAACAAGACCACAAAATTAAATTTATGTAGAATATGCTTAGTTATAAAATTTAAGCAGTAATAAGATTTAATTATTAGCCTATTATTTTAACAATCAAAATCAGGTTAATATTTTCCCTAAAAATAATTGTTGACCCTTATTAAAACCTTAACCAAGAAATTTTGGAAGAAAGAATGAAACACTTTAGCAAGGAGGGCCATGCCTAGTTATTTGTTTACTTCTCTTAACCCCAATCCCACCCCCTTGCCTGACTGCTGATCTATTGTTTTTTGACATCCAATCATTTGAGCACGAGTGACACGGCTGCGACCAGATAAGAATAAGATATCTCCCCCAATACAAAAATTACAAAACCTTAATTAATTGTTTTATGAAGTCTACTTTACCAATGAAGTCTACAATTTTCTTCTCATTTTTACAAATCAAATGAGACAGAAATGAATGCTGTGTATCATTCAAAAGATAAATATGATTACAAATTTGAAGTTGTTAAGTGTAAGGTCAGAGCTAAATATAGCTGTAAGTTTTTATTTCTGGAATTCTGGTACATCTCTCAGAATCTGGTATTTTTAGATAACTGTCAAAATCCATTCTTCTATGAGTTAATGAAATATTGTCGAGGTTATTGTTATGAAAAACTTGTGGGCGGCTGCGAAAAACGATAGCGCATATCTATCGGTCGCGGATAATCGGCAGAAGTAGCTTTTCAAAACTCGCGATCTGCCGCGAAATACGATCGCGCGTATTTGTCGAACGCCGAAAATCGGCATGTGTAGCGTTGCTAAAGTCGCGGTCGGCCGAGAAATACGAGCGCGCATACTTGCCGATCGCCGAAAATCGGCAAATGTAGCGTTGCTTCTTAAGTCGCGGTCGGCCACGAAATACGAGCGCGCGTATTTGCCGATCGCCGAAAATCGGCAAATGTAGCGTTGCTTGATTCGCGGTCAGCCGCGAAAACGATCGCGTGTATTTGCCTGTCGTAAAAAAACGAAATGCAACTATGCGAAACTAGCGATCGGCCGTAAAAACAGTCACGCGCACTTGCCGGCCACAAATGAACAGAAAATGCTGCTTATTGTGAAACTAGCGGACGGCCGTGATAAACAATTTGCCGATTGCGGATAATCGGCAGATGTAGCTTTGCGTAACTCGCGATCGGCTGTAAAACTTGATCGCACAAACGTAAATCGCACGTAAATTCGGCCGCCGCGTAAACGGTGGGAGTAACGAACTACTCGACTCGACCTCGAGTAGTAGCAACTACGCGAGTAATTACTCGACTGTCGAGTACTCGCCCACCCCTAACTACTAGCTTGTCCTGGGTGTCAGAGTATAACCTCTGGCTCTGGTTCCCGGAATTCACAAAGAAATTAACTACTAACTGTTGAGATTTCATGTTCTATATCATTTTATTACTCTAAGTCTGTATCTTGTGTCAGTAATTTTATAATGTCATTTATTATCAGCTGTGTGTCAATATGTTTGTTATGAGAAGATGTAAAATTGTGTAAGAAAGATAATTAAAAAGTTTCATTCAAGTTTTTGTTAAAAGTGTTTCTCAATTATTATTTAATCAGTTTATTTGTATATTCATAGGCACCTCTGATCATATTTTTTTTATCGTGGTAGCAGTTTCGTGGTTCAAATTATCTGATTAATTAATGTAATATGAGTTTTGTTTTTTACTGAAGTCAATAAATGAAATATTTGTTTTGTTTTTTGTAAACATTAAAAATTATTTATTAGGAAATATAAATAATGGAGTTTACTAAACTACAAATAGGGCTATTTGACGGTAAAAACTGGTCAACTTGGAAGTATAAAGTATGCATAGTTCTCAGAGGCATACCTGGAGCTCTGGATATTGTAGAGGGAAATCTGCATAAGCCAAAGGAGCCAACTTCAGATGCTGGAGAAGAGGAAAAAGCTAAGTATGAGCTAGATTTAGCTAAATTTACTTCAGTTGATAGTCAGGCACTCATAGTAATAACATCTAATATGACGGAAGAAACACTTGAGAAAATTATGCGCTTCTCAAATGCCAGGGATGTTTGGCTAGAGTTACATAGGCTGTATGATGGTGTATCTGAAGATAAAGCTTATGATTTATGTTTAGAATTCTTTAGGTACAAGAGAGATTCTAATGATGATATTTCTAGCCATTTATCTAAACTGAAAAACTTGTGGAATGGACTTAAACAAGAAATTGACAAAGAGGGCAATGCTAGTTGTAACTTACCTGAATTATTTTTGATTTGTAAGATATTAGACACCTTACCTGAGGAGTATTTCTCATTTAAGTCTAGTTGGATGTTAATGGGGAAATCTCAAAGAACCATTGATGATCTAACGACTCAACTTTGTGCATACGAAAAAGCTTTAAACGGCAGAAATGTACAAAGCTGTAGTGAAGCTTTAGCAGTCAAATCTGATTGGAAAGCTAATGTGTCAAGCAAAAAATCAGGGGGTAAGTTAAATAAAACTAAGAGTACCATAGTGTGTCACTATTGTAAGCAATCAGGGCATAAGATTAAGCAATGCTTTAAGTGGAAAGCTGATGGGAGGCCTGCAAAACTGCCTAATCAGTCTCAGAGTTTTAGCAAACCAGAGAGAGGAGATTCCGGGGTAAATATCGGGCTCATGACGTTAGGTGAAATAAATGTGACAGAATACGGAGATGATTGCTGGTATGTCGATAATGGGGCAACCAATCATGTAACTTCTAGGGAAGATTTTTTCAAGTTTTTTGAACCCTTTGTTGACAGTCGTGTCATGATAACTGCAAATGGAGAGTCCATCTGTGCTTTAGGTAAGGGAACCATTGAGGTGGAAGCAGCAGTAAAAGGAAAGTTGGTGAGATACGATCTCCTTGATGTCTGGTATGTACCTAACATTAAGAAAAACTTATTTTCTGTACTTGCTTCACAAGATTTGCATCCTAAGAGTGAGTTTGTATCAAGAACTGAAACATGTTTCTTGAAAATTAATGGAGATGTCAAATTGATTGGTTCACGTTCTAGAAAAGGAGGTTTGTACAAACTGGCCATGAGGACAGTCAAACCATTGACTCCAATTCAAGTAAATGCATTAATCTCAGATGAGAACTTGTTGCAGATTTACCATGAACGATTAGGTCATCAAAATAAGCGTCATGTAAAGGCTACGATTGAACGAGAGCTCGGGATAAAGTTAAAGTTGGACAGTGAACTGTGTGAAGGCTGTATCTTTGGTAAGAGTCATAGGTTAAAGTTTGGTACACGAGATCGAGCATCGAAGCCTGGTGAGTTGATTCACTCCGATGTCTGTGGTCCATTTGTAAATTCAATGTCAGGTTATCGATATTTTGTTTTGTTCAAAGATGATTTTTCCAGATATAGACAGGTGTACTTCATAAAACAAAAGTCAGAAGTTTCAGAGAAACTGAAATTGTTTTTGGCTGAAGCCAAATGTCAGGGAATCGTCGTAAGGGAGTTTTTAAGTGACAATGGAGGAGAGTTCGATAACCGTGTGGTAAGGAAGATTCTTCAAGAACAAGGTATTAAACAGAGGTTAACAATGCCTTACACGCCTGAGCAAAATGGCTGTAGTGAGCGAGACAACCGAACCTTGGTAGAAAGTGCAAGAGCAATGATGCATGCTCATGAAACGATACCAGAGAGATTATGGGCAGAACTAGTAAGTACTGCTGCCTACATCCTAAATCGAACAGGCTCAAGTAGCATTCCCGAGAAGACACCAATTGAGTTGTGGACTGGGAAGAGAGCAGAAATAAAGCACCTTAGAATAATAGGTTGTGATTGCTATGCACATGTCCCAAAATGTAAACGGAATAAGATGGAAAAGAAATCAGTAAAGGGAGTACTTATCGGTTATGACAATGACGATGGCTACCGGATTTGGTGTAAGGAAAATAACTCTTTGATCAGATCAAGAGATGTGATTTTCCATGAGAAACCGATACTTCAGAAGGCGATGGTTCAACTGCGAAGACATGACAGGTTGTTACACTCTGAAGAGAGTAAGGATTCGGGAAAGGGTGTAAATGAAGAACACGTCAATGAACCGAATTATGAGGTACAATCAGAAGACTCAAGTCCAAGATATGAACTTCGTAAAAGAGAAGAAATCAAATTGCCAAAGAGAATGGAAGACTATGTAATGTCTGTATTGCCATGCATGAATCACGTCAAAGAACCTGAATTTTACCAAGAGGCAATAAATTGTCAAGAAAGTGAAAACTGGAAGAAAGCAATGGATGAAGAGATGTTATCACATGAAACCAATCAAACCTGGATATTGGATGAGCTTCCGCATGGAAAGAAGTGTATACCTTGTAAATGGGTGTATAAAGTTAAAACTAATCCTGATGGATCAGTTGAGAGGTTCAAGGCAAGGCTTGTCATCAAGGGATATTCTCAGCAGAAAGGTGTGGACTATTTTGAGACATTTAGTCCTGTGGCCCGACTGGGTACCATAAGAGCTTTGTTAAGCACTGCAGCAAATGAGAAAATGATGATGAAGCAGTTTGACGTTTCCACAGCTTTCCTTTATGGAAATCTTGAAGAGACTGTGTACATGAAGCAGCCAGAAGGATACGATGACGGATCAGGAAGAGTTTGCCGCCTTAAAAAGAGTCTGTATGGTCTTAAACAGGCTCCGCGTTGTTGGAACAAAAGGATTGGAGGCTTCCTGGCTCATCTTGGCTTAACACAGAGTGAAGCAGATCCCTGTCTGTTCATTAAGAAGGAAGATGGAAAGAAGCTTCTGCTCGCACTTTATGTGGATGATGGTCTAGTTGCATCTACACATCCCAAAATGATGGAAACTTTTATGGACAATCTAAAACAAGAATTTAAAATAAAAGAAAAGTCTGCATCTTATTTCCTTGGATTTGAAATTCAGCAGGATGAAGATGGCTCCATAAGTCTTAGTCAAGAAGGATACACGAGGAGACTTTTGAAAAGATTCGGTATGGAAGATTGCAAGCCAGCTACAACACCAATAATCAAGGACACATCCGAAGGGAAAGTAGAGTCTGAAGAAAATATGAAGGAGTTCCCTTATAGAGAATGTGTTGGGGCACTAATGTATCTAATGACTGGAACGCGTCCAGATATAGCATTCGCAGTAGGGAAAGCATCACGTTCACTGGAAAATCCCTCATATGAAGACTGGATTAAAGTCAAGAGGATACTAAGGTACTTAAAGGGTACAATTGATTGGGCTCTGGAATATAAATCAAATTACAATGCAGGTGTACTGGAATGTTTTAGTGATGCTGATCATGCAGGAGACGAGTACAATGGGCGTTCTACTACCGGAGTTGTCTGCCTGTATAGCGGAGGAGCTGTTACTTGGTTAAGTCAGAAGCAGTCATCGGTCGCAATTTCAAGTACTGAAGCAGAAGTTGTTGCAGCCAGTGAAGCATGCAGAGAAATAATTTGGCTCGAAAGATTATTGCAAGAGATCACTAAGATGAAGCACAGACCGATACTGAATATTGACAATGTGTCAGCAATTCGCCTTGCTGAAAACCCAGAAAACCATAGAAGAACAAAGCATATTCAAACAAGACATTTCTTTGTGAGAGAATTGGTTTCAGAAGGCAAGTTGCGAGTGCAACATACACCAGCAGAGTTCCAGCTAGCTGACTGTTTAACGAAACCTCAGCACAAGCCGAGACTAATAGAGTTGTGCAAGGCTATGGGGTTGAGCAACAGACTTAAAGTTCAAAAATGAGGGAAAGTGTTGAGATTTCATGTTCTATATCATTTTATTACTCTAAGTCTGTATCTTGTGTCAGTAATTTTATAATGTCATTTATTATCAGCTGTGTGTCAATATGTTTGTTATGAGAAGATGTAAAATTGTGTAAGAAAGATAATTAAAAAGTTTCATTCAAGTTTTTGTTAAAAGTGTTTCTCAATTATTATTTAATCAGTTTATTTGTATATTCATAGGCACCTCTGATCATATTTTTTTTATCACTAACTTGTCCTGGGTGTCAGAGTATAACCTCTGGTCAGTGGCGTATATAAGGGGGGGCCCAGGGGGCCCGGGCCCCCCCGAAATTAAAAGGGCAAAAGAAAAAATTAGGGAATTAAATACTGTGCGTGAATTATAAATTATTTGCAAGATCTTATCAGCAGCAAGCAGAATATCGATAATTCATTAATTTAGAGCAATATGGATTTGCAATGACCTTATCCTGTATCTTCCACCTGATATGCGAGGTACAGTCAAAAAGTTCCCGGAATGATTTTTTTTTACATTTAGCGCGATCGCCAGCGGTAAATTTGTCTTGAAGTAGTTGGTAAGACTCCTTGGGAGAGCATATCGGACATCGGTAGTGGTGGCATAGCTGACTTGCCGTAGTGCAGCATTGGAAAGTGCTTTTCGTGTACCTGCAAGTCTACGTTGTCGGATTTTCGAAAAATGTCATTTTATAAACAGCACACGAACATTGTTCTTGTTTTACTTTAAAAATCACCCAGTGAGACTCTTGAGTTGTAAATTCAAGCTTATGGAGAAGAGGCGACGAAGAAATCCCCCAATATTTTCTTTGTCAGCATCACCCAGTGCGCTGTTCATGAAATGCCATTATTCAAAAATCTGACAGCGTCGACTTGCAGGTACACGAAAAGCGCTTTCCAATGCTGCACTACGGCAAGTCAGCTATGCCACCACTACCGATATTCCCTCCCCAGGAGTCGTAAGTCAAATTTCCCGCTGGCGATCGCAATATATGTATACAAATATTCATTCCGGGAACTTTCTTACTGTACCTCGTAGTTTTGTTATATCAGACTACACTATTATTCTGCCTAATGCGTCACTGCTTGGAAGGGCGGCAGTTGGTGTACTCAAAGCGAGAGGGGCGCAAAAGCTTATTTTTTTGGCCTGGGCGCTGGCGCTGAGTCGTTTATTATTCGGGGTAATGGTGGAATCAGATCATAAGAAGGTGGAGGCAGGAAGGGCGTAATGAGTTTTGTTAACAATATTTGCGAGATGACGGCCGCGAAATGTCCAACAGATTTATCGACAGTTTTACAGCCGAGGGGTTTAACGCGGCTGCGATATCACCAAGAGATTTAATGAGTACGTCTTTTATGATACAACCGAGATTACCGGCTACGATATAACCGTTAGTTTTTATTGCCGCGAAGTGACCGTGGGACTTTGCCTATCACTACATATCCGACAGATTTGTTTTGTTTTGTAACACAACCAAGATTTGTCGGCCGCAAAAGAACGAGGTATTTGTCGGCCTCGAAACGATCGAGATACTTGCGTACCATCCGCTGTAAAAACGACCGATTTTTCGACCATGACCTGGCTATTACATACGTCAGCCGCGAAAAGAGCGAGAGTCTTGTCGGACGCAATGCGACCAAGAGATCTGCCGGCGCCGGCGGCGATACAAGCAGGAAATTTACTGGCCGCAAAACGAGGAAGTAATTTTTTGACTGCGGGACGAACGGCGATTTTCTGGCAAAAATACGACGAGAGATATGAGGGCCACGGGGAGACATGCTTGATGGCCATGATATTAAGGGGATTTCCGAGATTTTTCGGCTGCGACGCTTCCGAAAGATTTGCTGGCCGCGAAACGATCGAGCGATCTTCCGGTCACAAAATGGCCGAAACATTTTCTAGCCGCAATGTAAATGACTGATTTTCGGCCACGATATTACCGAAAAATTTGTTTGTTGTGATTCGATCGAGAGATTTGCCGGCCGCGATGACGATACCAACGATAAAAACGGCTGGCTATATTCAGTTTCGTTTTAACTCAAGCATCAAAATTCCCGACCAAATGTTTGGATTCATTATTTATCCCCGACTTTTAGCGAATTGCTCCTATAGGAAAGAAGTTATTGCCGTAGAGCTCGTGGTATGATATAAGTCCGGGACTATCATAACTTTTTGTTATGGGACCCCAGACACCAAGAACACCATCCGTTCAAATTTATGAAGTGGTGATGGAGTTTAATCTTTTGTTTTTGATGGCCTGTAATTTTTTCATTGAAGCATTTGAAACTCGCTGATTATGCAGGTGTACTCCAACAGGGGTATTCTCGAATTGCCGACTCGTAGACACCCTGCAAAGGATTTACAGAGATTTGACGGCCATGATACAAGCGGCCGACTCTTGACTACGAAACGGCCGAGATAAAAAGAAGGCGATAATTAAGCTTTGGTAGCCAAGAACTGGCCGAGAGATGATCGCGACAAAACAATCAAGAGAACATCAGACCGCGGCAATGCGACCAAGAGATTTTTTGGCTAAAAAAATAAATCAATCACTCTTGTTAACGAATGGTTAATATTGGATATTATCAAATTTAAACATTGAAAAACACCATAATATTTGTATAATTTTAGTTTGTGAGGCCTTTCACCAGCTGGCATCAGCAGACATGTAAACAAACACAAATATTTGTGTTTGTAAAGTTTAAAAAAATCAGGTTTAGCTAATAAACTATAATCCCAAATTATTGGGCAGAGCAAGTGCCTCCCTCCCCCCCTAATTACGCCTATGATTAGGTCTGGCATATTGTCACGTTTGGGAGGAGGGGCGGTTAAATGCTTTGGGCCCATGGGCGGCTAAATCCGGCCCTGGCCCCCCCGAAAATAATTTCTATATACGCCACTGCCTCTGGTTCCCGGAATTCACAAATCAAACTACTTAGGCCTAGATATCAGAGTATGGCCCCTAGTACTCAGTTTTCCCAAATTTATCTTACCACGAGTCAGGTCAACTCCTATCCACAAATGAATTTAACTTGGGAGGGGGGTAATGTATGACTTCTGCTCCCTTACGCTACTGAACTTCACAGGGGTGTGAGAACCTAAACTCTGGCTCCTATAATTCCCCAATGTCCCCTACTAATTCTCCCTAATCAACAACTATCCCAAAATCTAACTTGTGTGTCAGAGGATTAACTCTGGTTCCCAAGATGCTACCGAAATTTAACACGGGTGTCAGAGTATCGCCTCTGGTTCCCAGAATTCCCCAATACCCTCTACTATTCTTCCGCGTCAGCTCGATCTACTCAAATACCGAAACTATTTGCGTGTCAGTGTACAACACCGGTTCCCAATCACAAAATCCGCTGAAAGTGGGTGTCAGAGTATCGCCTCTGGTTCCCAAAATTCCCAATACCCCCTACTATTCTTCCGAGTCCGCTCAATCTACTGAAATACAGAAATTATTAGGGTATCAGTGTATGACACTGGTTCCCAATCCCTAGACTTATTGAAAAATGGGTGTCAGAGTATCACCTCTGGTTCCCAACCGGCTATTTCCCACCACTAATGTTTTCCTAAAATTTACAAAATACTATTTTCATGAAAAGTGGGTGTCAGAGTATAACCTCTGGTTCCCACACGCTAAACTTATTGGAAAATGGGTGTCAGAGTATCACCTCTGGTTTCCAACCGGCTATTTCCCACTACTAATATCTTTATTAAAAATTATAAAAACTTTAATATTTGAGAGTTTAATATTTGATGCGGACTCGGGTGAATTTAATAACCTATAAGAGCGGCAAAGCAGGCTAAACGTTACTACAATTACCAATAACGACTTACTCACAGAACCAGATTTTTAGCAAGTGGTGGTCAGAACGCAAAACATGCCGGCCGCTCGACTCTCGGGGTTTTGTTAGGCCTTCCCCCACCACGTTCCGAGCGCGTAACAAGCGCCGGACAGCCTAGTGGCCGAGTCGAGACTCATTCTGTTAGCCTGCCTGTCGTGACCGGCCAGGCAGACAGTGAAAGTTTGAACAACCAATGACTCACCGCTTCTCTGGATTTCCCTGGACTGCCGCCGTGGCCTATTTGGTTAATTAAAAATTACACAAATCTTAAACTTCCAAACTCAATATTATTCTACGATAATTTTCTTTTTGGGCGTAAATTTTGCTCGTTACAATATAATAATTTTTTTTCTTAATCATTCTTAATAAGACAGGTACCTCATGGAGGACGTTACCCTGAATATGAGTGAAAGATGAGTGTGGTGATCGTGATGATGGTGGCGCGATCTTGTAGCCTTGTTACTGTCTAAGGTTGGCACGTTCCTTAGACAGGATTGTTAATTAATAGCCCAACAACCAATGGCAGCTGTCTCCAGAAACAACCCTTCAAAAAGCTACTAACTTTTCTCGGGATCGATCCGGCTACCTACAAGTTATATATATATATATAACTTGTATATTGCTTTACAAAGAGGTATAGGGCACTATCTCCTCAACCAAACACGTGGCAAGTTAAAGCCTTTTAAATGGGCACTAAGTCCATTTTTACTCAGAGGAATACAGCACCATGTGGACTTGGTGCAGTTTACCTCTAAAAGGTTTTAACAGTGCTGCTCACCAGCTGGACATAGTGCTGTTACACCGATGTTTTTTTGCTTTATCTCCGTTACTGTACGTTAGATCCTAAATATCCTTACATATTCTTATTCAGCTTGCAATTTCGGTTAATTAGAGTACCCATATAATATATTTTGGACAACATTTTTTTTACTTTTCCAACAGTTTTCGGACGCTTTTCCGGCCGTAACTCCGTTAATATCGGTCGGATCTTGAAAATTCTTGCATATTCTTGTTCCGCTTGCTCTCCCGGTTAATTTGAGTACCCACATGTCCAATTAAAAAAAAATAAAATTTTTACCGTTTTTCCGATTTTCAGGGGTTTTCCGGCCGTTTCCGACAAAAAACTATCATTTCTGGAATCAGCGCGTTATTTCAAGCATTTTGAAAACAAATGTTCAATTTTGACACAAGTACTGTAAAATGCATATTTACCATGATGCTATTGTAATGTAGGCCCTATCCATTTACTTAGGCCCCACAGAATAAAATATACAGAGGAACAACTAGGACAAGCCCAAGCGTCATTTAAATGTTTCATCAGTATATTTTGTTGTTTATTGTGAGTTTTTACTTACTATTTTACTTAATAAAATTCCTTACCAAAAAAATTATGTCACATAAATATCTATATTTTAAGAGGCAGCACTATGTCCGCCGCATAAAATTTAATTTAATTTATTTTATAACAATTACATTTTTTTTGTAAATTATTCTTAAGTGAATGAAACTTGGAAGTACTAATAATGCTGGGGTATAATGATTTTTCATACATTCCAACTATTGTTAAGGAAATTTTAATAGTATTTTTAAAAAATCTTTAAACTGCTGAAAAATTAGAAAAATGGACATAGTGCCCTTTACCTCCGGGGTACAGATATATATATTAGAGTAATTGTAGATGATTAGGGCTACTAATATAGTGATAAGATTAGTTTTCATAACAAGTACCCTTTTTTTATTAAAAAAATTATTTTATCTATAAGATGACATGTTTCGAAACTAAGTTCATTTTCATTATGGGTTATGAATAAGATTTGAAAATGAACTTAGTTTCGAAACATGTCATCTTATAAATAAAATAATTTTTTAATAAAAAAAAGGGTACTTGTTATGAAAACTAATCTTATCAATATATATATATATAAAGAGAGTTGTGTGTTGGTATTTCACGTGCTAGAGCTAAAACTACATTCCGTAGATCCTTGATCTTGGTGTCAAATCAAAGCTTGGAATCTCATGATGTGCACTATAGTGGTTGGAATTCAATATATTTTAGAGGTTAGGCACGGGTTCGTCCAAAAAGGACCCATGTCAAGAATTTTGGGAGTGCTTGAGGTGTTATTTGTTTGTTTTAAAATATTTGGTTTAATTTAAATAGTTAGATGGTTGGTTACTAACAGAATGCAGCACCTTCAATTGTTTTTATGTGACAGGTGAATACAGGGGTGTTCTAATACAGGGGTGTTGAAAAGTCTGGCAACGGCTAAATATTTTTTGAACCAAATTGGTTTGAGAAATCAATTTGCACATTCACTCCTATGTAAAAATAAACTACTTTCTGAGGTGTTTAGTGACTCTTGACCCTCGGTGGGGACGACCCTCAAGGGGTTGGTACAAAATCTTAAATGTAAGCATAGATGGGTGGGATTCATAACTTCCAGATTTCACAACTACCAAAACGATAAAAATTATGAAATATTAACAAACTCACTACTTGCAGATATCATTTCTACCAGGAGACTTTAGTATAAAATTAAATAATAATCACATCATAACTACCAGATATTTTAATTTCCAGATTTCATTACTTCCAGGGTTATTAAATGACAAAATAATGAGAGCTTCACAACTTCCAGACATCACAACTTCCAGTACAGTCCGGGCCAAGAGTTGTTGAGCGGGTAGCCTCCCGATCGTAGGCATTTCACCGCGTCGTATAGTGTGATATTTTCACGAACTAGAATAGGTGGATTTAATTACTAAATTGCTTCTAGTGTTTTCATAATGCAGCTACACGGTACTTGTAAATATATATACTAGCAGCCCGCGTCACTTTGTGACTTTTAAAAATTTGTAAAATAGGCTTTAGTTTCATGTTGAGTATGAATGGAGTATTGACATGAAATAACTATCAATGAGTGAGTGTATGAATTTTTGAGATTTTCTTTAATTTTCTAGACCAATCCTTTGTGTCATAGCAGTATTATAAAATTGCCATAAATTGAAATTCTCATCGGGGCAAACTTTTAAAAATAACTCATTACTTTAGACTTGAATCCTCAATATGGATAAGAAATACCTCATGGAATTCGAGAAGTCCATTTATTTCATCTGCTTTAAAAGTGTCTATGTATACGTTCTGCACTTTGAAATTTCGACAGTGCAACAACATTTATTTTGAATAAATTGGTGTTAGTTTACATG
Source organism: Flexamia atlantica (assembly GCA_035578135.1). Classification (NCBI taxonomy): domain Eukaryota; kingdom Metazoa; phylum Arthropoda; class Insecta; order Hemiptera; family Cicadellidae; genus Flexamia; species Flexamia atlantica. Next base: position 66,678,020 of record JAQJVK010000001.1, on the reverse strand, counting down.
GATCTTCATTGCTTGGCGCGTCTTCATGCGTTTCTGTTTGAGAGTTTACTTTCCAAAAGTATATTGAATCTTTATGTTAATTCTACACAACATTTACGCATCAGTTTTTTGCATTCACTTTGTATAGGTATTAACAAAAAATGGTAAGAAGATGGACAAACCACTGATTTATTTAAAACAGCATTTATAAACTAGCAACTCGCCGTAATAACAAATTATTCATTGGTCATAATGGCCAAGGAATTACATTTTCAAATTGACCCATTTTTTGTTTCGCATCATCTTAAATACATGTTTGGCACATTTTTACCAAGCAAATAACGTAGGTTTCTTCACTGAATAGGCATATTGTTATTGGTACATTTCAAAATTGAGTAAAATAGGCAGGCTAACAATTCAATGTCCTTCGTAATCCAAGTTCATTAACAAAATACAGGTTTAAAAATTTATAATGCGTTTTAAAACTTGAATCTTTTAGGTTAATATTCAACTATAATAATGATATTTGAAAACTCTAAACGTTGAAACATGCATAATGTGTATTAACTGTCAGTAGTTTGTCAGAAAATATCCAAGGCACCTCCCAAGATACATATGTTCCCTTTTCCAGTTTCATTAAAATTTTCAGAAAAGAAATACAGTAAAATAAGATGATTACAGACATTTGGTCTTAGTTTCATTAGGGTAAATATTCTTATTTATTTACTGTTGTCAAAAAAAAGTCAATATTTATTTTAAGAAATCAAAATCATAATTTGGATAAATATGTTAATGGACTTGCTAGCCCTGAATTCTGTGTTAAATCTCTAGAACTATTTTAAAATCTTGATCATCGGTTTTTTTTTTAAATAAATAAATGTGAATGGGAAAAAGTTCAGAGGTTCTACCACTGATAGTAGCAACATACAGGGCGTAGACCTTTAGGCCTATACCTTACGGTTCCTTCTACCTTCTCTAAACTTTTAAAATAACAGTTTTATGACAACAATATACCTAGTCTACTATATTTTTGTAAGGCCCTTTACTAAAAAACGTTTTGGTAATTTCTTCAATTATATCTTCAGGGCCGGCCCCAGGCAGGGGCGGGCGGGGCAGCTGCCCAGGGCCCCGCGCTTTTGAGAACCTGGCACAAAAAATCTTCACGATCAAATTAAAATTATGGATGGTATTTTGTCTGTTTCAAAACGTGATTGAAAACGTTGATAACACGACAAGTGCAAATTCACATATACAAATATAATTGGATTGGTAATGGTGGGTCCTTTCTACGTTAGCACTTTCTTGTGGTAGACGACGGGCTGTGGGAATCTTGGGAAACAACTTCAGTCGTCTGCTGCGGCTAAGCGCTGAGGCCTGTAGCAAGTGGTTTGCGCCTGCGCGCGATGTTGTCGTCTGTTTTGATTTGACTACATCAGTACGTCGTGCGCGCTGATTTGTTTTATCGTGACTAAGAAATGTTTTCACAAAAACTACAGTGAATGTCCAGTTTAATAGTAATTTTCACTTATTAAAATTCTGTTACGTATGCTTTAATGGATCAGGTAGGTTGAGTCGGGGTCGGGACCTGTAACTTAACCAATCTTGCCGAATTTTCAAGGCCGTGGTCGTGGTTAAACGGGCATTAGGCCTAGAGGAGCTGAAAGGGATCAGAATTAGTTTTTATCATATTTTAAAGAGCTTACACTCGGTACATTGACACTGACCCAGTAACCTGCGGGAACGCTCAACGTACGATTTTGGCCTATTTTATTAAATAACATGGGATGCAAATTAAGACAAAAGAGGCAAACAGCTCTGATTAAAACCAGCAGACAGCTAACTGTCAAAATAATTATGAAGCAACAAAACAAAAACACGTAGTCGCTCGCATCATCCTCATCAACCTTATAAAAAATAAGTTGATATTTTGTGATCGAGATTGTGGCCAAACTACTTCCTCAAATTTAATGTTTCATGTGTTTTCTGAAAGCCCTTAACGTGTAAATGTGCCTTTAGAGGGTCTCAAGTCGATGCATCTACCCAGAAACCCTAAGGAAGCCCCTTAAGTACGACTTGGGCCATTTAAATGACATTGGACACAAATTAAAACAAAAGAATCACACCAGCTATGATTAAAAGTACCCCTGTTGCAGCAGACCTGCATACTCAGTGGATTTTAAATGCAAAAGAATATATTTCAATCCAACATAGCAAGATTTGACATGTTTTCGTAAGCTCTATAAGAGTAACATGGGGAATCAGTATCAGCAGTTTTGCTGCCACAAAAATGGAAACATCGGTGATTTTAGACTAATATACATTAGACGATATACAAGCGAGACCCATAAGGTTAACACTGGACAACGTACCGTGTTTACCACTTTCAATATCTCGGTAACCAATGGACAGGGCCGTACTCAGACCGGTTTTCCCGGTACAACTTTACCAGGGCCCGAGGTCAAGGGGGGGCCCGGGGTGGGTCCAAGGGGGAGCTTGGGGGAGGTCAGAACCCCCCGGCGAAATATTTAGAGGTGTCCGGGAACAGTTAAAAAGGGCCAGAAACGACAACAAAGGGGCCAAAAACGACACGTGGGAGTAAAAAAAAAAAAAAAAAATACAGCACCACTTTTGACGAGCCGGAAAACAGCTACGGCTTTGAGCGGAATGGGTCCAGTACCAGGAGGGACCCGGCCTAATATCTTTACCGGGGCCCGCCAAGGCTGGGTACAGCCCTGCCAATGGACATAGAACAGTGATACAAAATACTAAATTGCTTGCTTTTCGAGCAGAATTAAATTGAACCATCAAAAGTTAGATTATTTTTTTATATAAAAATTTCAAAAAACATTTTTGGGGGTTTATCCCCCTTTACCACACCTTGCGGTGGTCCGATTGGGCTGGTTTACGAACTCTTCTGAGTGATTACCACTTTACACGTCTGTACCAAATTTCATTAAGATCGGACCATAATTACCATGAATAAAAACCACATCTTAACCATGTTTTTATCCATAACCATATTTACTAAGGATTTTTTTATTTGGACCATATGGGTTTATATATATTGTATATATATAAATTCGAACGAATGGTGTTTTTTGCTTCTAGGGGCCCCAAAACACCCAAAGGTTATTATGGTCTCGGGCTTAAGTCTTACCATGAGTACAACGGTAACAGCTTCTCCCTATAGGGGAAATTCGCTAAAAGCAGACAGCTAACTTTCAAAATAATAGGCTGCTTTCATCGATTTATTACATTCATCGATGGCTGCTTCTACAGTAAAACATAAACATATGGTTAGTTCATATATATTTTAATCGTTCTTCTCGATATGGTTTTTTCGTAATCATTCAGTTTTATTTGACTTTTTACAACTATATTATTAAAAGTAGTGGCTGGTAGGGGCAAAAGCCCCTAAAAATAAAATGCAAATGCTGAAAATTTATTGTTTTCTTCACGCTCACAAATCGGTAAAACTTTGGCGGATTTAAACATTTTAAGTATAATATTAAAGATATTTTGACATTTGCTAGTACGTATCAGAATGTTAAAAAGGTCCTTACTTAAGTATTTTAAAGGGCTGATTTTTTTGGAACAGTGGTGCTATTCGACGATCTTAAAAAAATTCAGTTTGCTTTGTTTTAAAGTAAACAAATGGACATAGTTTGAAGAAGTTCTTAAGGTTAACCACAGATTGCAGCACTTAATTTATTTCCCAAGGAAAGTCGACTTTTCAACACAAAAGTGTAAACAAACCGTGTGTAGCAATAAGTACAACGGAAAATATTGGACAGTTAAAGGAAAAGGGTACTTATTATGGAAACCTCCGATTGAGGCTACATTTTTACCTCATAGGCAAATAGGCAAGGATGAAATCAGAAAATAATGGTCTCCCGTTGACGACTCCACGCTCCACGTAGCATCAGCTACTACTACATGATATAATGTAAACAAAACAGACGTATTTATTTCCCCTAGCTTTTCAAATGGTGAGCATGGTGGAAGGAAAAACACTGTTTTTCCTTCCACCATGAATGGTGAGAAGGTTAAATCCCCTAAATTATAAAAATGGGAAATTTAAAAGTAAAAAACCGTCATTTGTTATAATCTGTACACGTATAACGTAAACGAAACAAACGAACTTAACCCTTTATAATTTTAAATTATGAATATACTCAACCCCTTAATAATTTTTTTTTTTATCGAGGGGAAATGCTATTAATGCACCGTCAAGGAAGATATCGAACATTCCTTGGTGTGTGGGACTCGCACCCAACTAAAACCCCCCGCCTCAGGCTGTCACCCACTTCGGAAAAACCTATCAAGGCATGAACTTCAAAGTGGAACCTCGTATGATAAGTCCAGTTGGACTAACGCTTCTTACTTTGCACCTGAGGATTGGCCCTGGATCTTAAGAGCCTTCTAATCTTTTTCTCCTGAGGATGTATTCTGCGAAACTTGAAATTCGCCTCCAGTTCTCAAGAGAAGTCAGCATAAGGGGAACTACAGTCTCTGGCGTAATAACCCCTACCTCCAGTTCTAGATTTCTTCTTTTGTCCGCCCAACGCTCACACTCAAAGAAGGTGTGAAGAGCATCGTCTTGCTCACAATCACCGTATTGACAAGCCGGGGTGTCAACTTTGCCCATCTTATGGTGGTAGGCCCGGAAATTACCATGCCCGGTAAGGAGCTGGGTGGTAAGGAAGTTTATCTCACCGAAGCCACGCTCGACCCACAAATTCAAGTCCGGTATAAGTCTTCGCGTCCAAGCCGCTCTTGACTCATCAGCCCATCTTTCTTGCCACTGCTGCATGGAGGCCTCCCTGGCCAGTCGCGTCGCTTCCTGTGTCCCGATTTCAGCCTTGGTATGAAAAATCTGTTTTCGTTCTTGAGCCAGGAGATCAATAGGAATAACTCCTGCTACTACCAAGGCGGCTGGCTCTGAAACTGTCCGGTACGCTGATGCTATTCGTAAAGCAGCTCTCCTCTGGACTGCCCCCAGCTGCTTCCGGAAACACTCCTTTTTTAATGCATCAGCCCAAACTTCGCATCCGTATAAAAGAGTCAAGTTTGTTATGGACATCAGCAACTTCCGCTTATCAGCAGATGGGCCTCCGACGTTGGCCATAAGTCGGCTAAGAGCGGCGGTAGTCTTGCCTGCCTTTTCCGCTGCAAACTTTATTTGGTCTCTGAAGGTGAGTTTCTTGTCGAGTCTCACCCCCAGGTACTTTATAGCGGGCTTAGATCGGATGGTCTCCATATTTACTTGGAAATCAAGCGAGGTTTGTATGCGACGACCAGTCAGTATGACTATCTCGGTTTTTTCCGTCGCTAAGCTCAATCCATGGTTTTCCATCCACCCAGAGACAAGTCTCATCACCTGATTCAACTTCCACTGGGCCAGCTGGACATCGCGAGCCGTGATGACAGCTGCAATGTCATCTGCATAGCCCACGAGAAAGGTATCTTCAGGGAGGGGCAATCTGAATATCCCGTCATACGCAATGTCTCAAAGGTCCGGACCAAGGATTGATCCTTAAAATCGGAAATTTTTTAAGATAATAATAAAATCGGAAATTTTTTAAGATAATAATAAAATCGGAAATTTTTTAAGATAAAATATTTAATTCTTATAGTACATTGAACGCACATGTTTAGCTGCCTTTTGACTACATGTCAACATCTAGCATATGGCTTTGATTTCAGCATCAGTACCATATATGTTTAATGTCAACAAAACGTTTTTTAAATGGCAGATGTTTTACGTCATTTCTCATTTTCTGGTAAATTTCAAGCAATTTCAGTATTTTTTCTGAGTCCCTTGGATCAAGGCCTTCAATTTGAGTCCCTTCCCATCATCCTCCGACTTGCCAAACGCCCGCAATATCGGAGCAAAATTTCCGCTTACGTAATTATATACATAGACTTCGCGCACTCTATCAACAGAATTAAAAATAGAATAAAAATGATAATACATTTGTAATCACATGTTTAATGTAAACAAAGCACAAGTTTTTCTCAATGCATTTTAAATGGAAGATATTTTTTGTTATTTCTCATTTTCTGGTAGATTTGGACATAATCTTTTATTTTTCCCGATCCCCTGGGACCAATACCTTTGATTTGAGCCCTCTTCCATCATCCTGCGAGCTGTCAAACTCTCACAATATTGATTTTAAAAAATCGGTTGCAGAATTATTAATAAAGTAGCTTAAAGGGGCTGAAAGCCCCTAATGAGGGAAAATTCAAACAGTACAAAATACCTTCATAGCAAACTGCGTAGAGTTTTACTTTTACTATTAATTAACGAAGTTGCCCTATTATATGGAAGTAAATTAATAAATATATATATATATTGTTACCTCTTTTTATTAACACACTTATCCACTCCTATTTACATCTTTAAAAGAAAACACAATTTTAGTTTTACTTTTCTTGACTTTTTATAAGAAACTTGTTCAACATTTTTATTTGTTTATTTCTTCCTATACAAAACAAAATAATAACCATCTGCTTAAATTATCAAACTGTCAAATTTATACAGACCACAGAATAAAATGAAAAATTATATTCCTCAACACCTTCCCTTAATTTTTTATTTTACATAAACTCTTCTTCAAAAAGAAAACACTTTTCTTAAACAAATCAACTTTCAAAATAGGAAACTCATAAACACAAAATTTCTGTTAATTCACTGTACTAATTGAGTTTTAAAAAGATTGAATTTAATGTTACCAAGTGGCTTTGTAAATACGTCCACGACATTGTCCGAAGTGTTTATGTAAGACACACTGATTTTTCCTGATTTGATATTTTCTGCCAAAAAGTGATATCTTACGTCAATGTGTTTGCTTCTTCGATTGAATACTCCATTCTTCATAAGTTTTATTGAACTTTGATTGTCTACAAACAAATTCATTTCTACTACTTTGTTTGTTAGATCTTCCATGAGAGTTTTAAGATATAACAGCTCTTTAACACAATCGGCTGCTGCTATATACTCTGCCTCAGTGCTTGATAATGCTACTATTGGTTGCCTTCTTGTGCACCAACTAATTGGATTTTCTTCCAACATAATGACATATCCTGTAGTGCTTCGTCTGGTTTTTTCATCTCCTGCATAGTCCGCATCACAGTATGCATTTATCTTTATAACTGAAGTTTGACTTGCCTTGGGTGTGAATACGATTCCTAAGTCCTGAGAACCTTTTAAGTACCTCAATGTTCTTTTTACATTAACAACATCCTGTTTGTTTGGCTGCTCTACACTTCTGCTTTCCAAGCCAACAGCAAGTGTTATATCTGGTCTTGTCTTGTTTGATAAGTACAATAGATTCCCTACTGCTTCCCTGAATGGAAACTTGGTCTTATCACTCTCTTTCACGGATTCAACTGACAGCGCTATTGGAGTATTAGTTGGTTTACATTCTTCCATATTATATCTCTCCAACACACGCTGCACATATCTTTCTTGTTTTAGCTTGATACCTTCTTCGGATCTTACAACTTCCATTCCCAAAAAAGTATTTAATTCTTCTTCAACTTTAATTTGGAATGTTCTTGACATGTCCTCCAACAAACACTTCATCTCAGTTTTATTTATGGCATTCACAGATAAGAGATTTTTACTTAAGTCAGGAACATACAAAACATTATTTAGATTACATTCTTTAGCTTCAAACACTCCCATTTTACATGCATCCATTGTTTCAGAACTTTTGGCAACTTGAATGCCTACTGAGACTTTCTTAAAAATTTTCAATATTCCCTCACTGTTTGTTAAATGTGATGTGGATCCAGAGTCGACAACCCATTCACTTTTTAAATTTTCCACATGAGATAAATTGTCTTTAGTTTCATACATGTTACTACTTAAGAATGATACACTGTTGCTTTTAGCTTTCCTAAAGTAGCAGTCTTTATCTGTATGGTTGTTTTTCTTACAAATTGTGCAGATTTGAAATGGTTTGTTTACAGGTTTTTTACTTTTACAATTGTTAGCAAAATGTCCTATTTTATTACATTTAAAACACCTCTGTTCACCTTTGGTACCTCCTTGGTTCAAATTACTTTTACTATTTTCAGAATTATATTTACTTGCATTCTTACAGAAACGAGCAATGTGTCCTTTACTTTTACATAGAAAACAAATTTTCTCATTTAAACTCACTTTAAAAGCTAAAGGTGATTCTGTCAAATTGGCATTACTCTCATTTCTTGATTCCTCTATAAGAAGCCTAGCAGTCAAATTTGTTAGTGTTTTTTCTGAACATTGCATTGACTCCCATGCACTGATAAAATATTTATACTTTTCTGGCAAGGTAACTAAAATTTTTGAAATTATCATACTCTCATCTATATCTTGGTTCAATGATTTTAGTCTATGTGACAAGTTTTCAATTTTGCTTACATGGTGAGACATGTCTGCATTTGCATCATATTTTAAATTAAAAAACTCTTGTAAAAGTGCATACTTTTGTTGGTCTGAGTCCCTCTCATAAATCATACTTAGTTTTTCAAACATTTCACAGGAGTTTTTACAGCTTAAAATATGAAGCATTGGGCCCTTTTCAATAGTTGTAATAATAAACTTTTGAGCTTTTGCATCCCTTTTTAACCAATCATCCTTTTTCTTTTCATCTTGCATATTCTCCAATTTATCTTTCCCGGTCACGATACCAAAAAGATCATAAGATTTTAGAACAATCAATAATTGAAACTTCCATAAATGAAAATTACCATTGTCTTTTAATTTTTCTATATCACATGTTTCAGAACTCATTGTTTTACTTTTTACTTTTTACAATCAACAAAAAACAAATACTTCTATGATAACTGTAAACATAAATGTCAAAAAACAGTTTTTATTAGTTTTCCTTTTTACTTTTAACAACAAAACACATCAAGGTTTTTACTGCAACTGCTTGCATCCTAAATTTTAGTTTTTTTTTTTTTTTACTATGATTGATAATCTGGGCCCATAACCCGTAGAGTTTTACTTTTACTATTAATTAACGAAGTTGCCCTATTATATGGAAGTAAATTAATAAATATATATATATATATTGTTACCTCTTTTTATTAACACACTTATCCACTCCTATTTACATCTTTAAAAGAAAACACAATTTTAGTTTTACTTTTCTTGACTTTTTATAAGAAACTTGTTCAACATTTTTATTTGTTTATTTCTTCCTATACAAAACAAAATAATAACCATCTGCTTAAATTATCAAACTGTCAAATTTATACAGACCACAGAATAAAATGAAAAATTATATTCCTCAACAAACTGAATCTACCTTACATTGATATATAGCCACACGGTTTTCAATCAAATATCAGCATCACATGTTTTATGTAAACAAAAGCAGACATTTTTAGATCCCAATGCTTTTTAAATGGCAGATATTTTACGTCATCTCTCGTTTTCTGGTGAATTTCATTATTCATCAATGGTGGTGGGTTTTTTCATTATGTTTCCTGCCATCACGGAACAGAGACCCTTAATTTGAGCCCTCTACAAGGCCACACTAGTGTGGCCTTGCCTCTACCATCTTTCTAGGACTTGCCAGACGCCCACAATTTTGATGTAAAGAATCGCCTTATGAAATTAAATATATATATGTGTTAAAATAAATTAGCTTGACTACATTAGAGGTGCAGCATTTTTAAATAATTTTTATCGTAAAATTCGGAAAAAATTTTCATACACGGTTCTTGTATTCATGGTGACCATGATAAATTATTATCATAAAGTATTGTATGTAATGAGTATTCAACTTTACATTTTATTGGTGTTAATTAAAATCCAAATGTTAAAAATTTTTTTTTTATTTATATTTTACAAAAGCATACTTGTATAAATCACTTACTAAAAATGCCTATAGTATTTTTTAGCACAAAGGATTCGAATGATTAATTTTAGTATACCAATATTTTTATCTTACCAATCGTTTTATTTCGTTCTTTACATGAAAAAATTGTTGGGGGTGTAATTGAGAGTGGTGAGTGATGAACCAACTGATTACTGTCTGCGAGGTAAGTTGGCTCTCAGCAACAACATGGCAACAGTGTCCGCCCCACCAGCCCCAAGGCCCGATCGCCCCAATACTAAAGCAGTTAAAAACAGATTATAACCTATGACCAAATATGACTCAAGCTATGACTCTCCGCTTTCTCCAAACTTGGTTAACCTAAAAAAGAGGTTTAACCTTGGGTTAAGTTCTTTAGGTCTTCGTACCGCTAGCCAGATTCCTTAGATCAGATTGTAAATAAAAATAGATCGTCTGCACTCTGCAACTGTAAATAAGAGATGAAAACGCTCATGAAAGTAATATTAAAACGCGCAATTTGCTTACGGGTCCCCTCGTTATACTAAATTCTGTTAATTACCAATAATCTTTTAGCTTGAGTAAAAATTTATTTTGGATTTGGATTGTTTAAATTTTTCATAAATATTTGGTGCGAGTTTTATTATTGTTTTCAGATATATTTACTAATATAACTTCCGAGTTTTATCGACCAATTTTCTTTAATTCTGTCTCTTCAAAAGAGCGACATGTTCTTTAATCCACTTCATGAATAAAAAAAGCAATAAAGCTCATTCTTCTTCTCTTTGTGCTAAAAGGTAGGACGGTAATAGAATCTACAGTATAGATTCTTTTATTTATTACTACTAGCTAACCCGTTGCGTCGTTGTTGCGATTTTCATTGACTATCAATTTTATATTGACTTCTTTAATTTTATAACAGTACATACAAGTAAAATTTAAACTACCCATTCATGGTGATCTACGATGCACATTTTGCGTCATAAAGCCAGAATAAAGAAATTTAAAATTGAAGTGGAGAGGAAAATAAAAACTAGTTTGCATTCCCATTTACGCACATTTTACATTCAGTCAACCAACAAGTTATCCAACTGAAATAAAAACCCCAGAATTTGAATAACATTATTTAATGTGACCAATATAAAACTATTTAATTTATTTGTCAACTATTTACTTTTAATTGAGAACCACATAAAGCGGCGCTGACGCGGCTGAAATACAGGCTCGCCGAAGTGCCTGCAATAAGCCCTAGGCAACCAGCACAACCAGCTTTGGTGCGGACTGTACTCCTGGTACTAGTGAGGTCTGGTAGAAGTGAGGCGCTCAATTTAATTCATTTTTAAGACCTGGTAGTTGTGAAATCTGGAAGTTATGAAAACTGGAAGTTATTTACAACATTTATTTTATATTTATCAGACTCTGGTAGAAGTGATATCTGGAATTTGTGATTTTGTTAATATTTAATAATTTTTATCGACCTGGTAGTTATGAAATCTGGAAGAAATGAAACGCTCCCGCATAGGTTGATATGCACACCATTTTAAAGGGCTATTCAAGTAGAGTTCAATGCCGCAAACCACACTTCAAAATGTGCGGAGGTTTCCATAATAATTACCCTTTACTTGGACCAATCTATACTTTTGAACCAGCTGGAGGCTACATACAAGCTTCATGGCGGACTCTTAATGACGTCACAATTTGTTTGCATTTTTGTGTTTAATGTTTTTCTTTCATCGATTAGTCTTTGATAGAATTAATCGTATATTATTTTAGAATGGGGTTTATTTGGCAAATGCTGCATAGGTGTTTTTTTTCTTGATTCAATGCATGAATTGCTGGTTTGTTAGAAAGGAATTGTTTTATATTAATGAATAACATATCTTTGAATGACACAGATTCTTAAGCATATTACAGCACTAAAGTAGCATAGACTAATGATTCTCTATTAACATAACTTTGGGTTAGCAGGTAATGTTTTCTTGTCATTTTTGCAGTAAAATATAAGAGGCTTTCATTTCACGTTTTCATTTTGAGTTGAACAGTTTAAACAAATTGTATGATATCTAAGTTAGTTTGACTTATGTATTTTCTATAAAAAAGTCTTTCCTTTATTCATATTTGATAAGGTAAAATTCCCAATAATTTAATATTTCTTACTTAAATTTGATTAATTTAATATAAACTTATGCATTGGTTATAAATTTAGAATGTAAGCAGTATCACTTATTAGACACGCTTATTCATAAATACTGTATAGCCATGCCAAATGCATGAAATTCTGTTTGCACAAGTTGGTTATTAGTTGAAATACTCTTTTTTTAAAGATTGTCTTATCTAAATTGTAGAATAAATTAATTGTATTAACCATTAATAGTCAATTCCGGACAATTAACCGGAAAAGGTTTTTTTTTGTGAATGGTTGATTTCAAATATAAACTCAACAGTAGGGTAATGCAGGCCAAAATGGTATGTTTTTTGTTCTTAAGATAGTTTTAGTTATTTTCTGTATCTAATGATAAAAGGGCTAGATGATGTGATTAATTGCAGGATATTGATGCAAGCGTGTATTACGACTTTGACGAATTTAAGTTTTTTGAATATTCTAATGATAAGATAAAGCAATGTTTTTCGATTTTAAACCAAAACATTAGAAGCTATAACAAAAACTTTGACGAGTTACTAGTAACTCTGAATAATTTAGAAAATAACTTTGATGTGATTGTATTAACTGAGACCTGGATGGATGAAAGTAGTGTGCCTGTGTGTGTGGATGGGTATGATGTTATTGTAAGCAAAGAATGTAAGAATCAGAATAATGGTGTGATTGTGTATGTGAGTAAAAAGTTTGCTGTATGTCATGAGGAAGTATGTTTGAGCGGTGCCACAACAATCAAAGTCGATATATCGCTTGGCGGGGAGGGGATGTCGCTGCTCGCTGTGTACCGCAGCCCATCAGCTGGAATCCTTTATCAATGACCTTGAAGTTTACCTCGGAAACTGGCCTGCGGGTGGGCGGTGCTGGCTGGTCGGTGATATTAATTGATGCATTTTGCCAGAAAATAAAACATCACTTTCACAACGCTATCTTGATGTACTATATGGTGCGGGGTTTACACTGTGTATCAACTATCCAACTAGAATCACGGCTAATTCTAAAAGTAATATTGATCATATTTTTACTAATCTGAAAAATGTAACGGATGTCAAATCCGCTGCTATCAAAACATCCATTACTGATCATTTTATAACTATTGCTGTATGTGATTTGTTTAAAAGCAACAAACTAGACCACATTAAAGATAATAAAGCCTTTTCTTTTGTTGATGTAAAAGTAGCCAGCCAACTTTTGTCGGGGCACGATTGGTCCTCGGTAATCGCGGCTGAGGACGTGAACGTGGCCTGTAATGAGTTTGTGCGGCAGCTCCAGGATATAATTGGTCAAGCGACAAAAAATAAATCATTTTCTTCAAAAAATACTAAGTTGAAACCTTGGATCACCACAGGGCTTGTCAAATCAATCCGAACCAGAGATAAAATTAGTAAACAGTTGAAAAAACAACCCTTCAATCCCGGCCTACGACTCCGATTTAATAACTATAGAAATATATTAAAAGCCACAATTAAAACGGCAAAAATAAATTATTACCAGCAAAAAATCAATGATTCAAGAAATAATAACCGGCTTCTGTGGAAAAATATTGCTGAAATTATTGGAATCAATGAAAAAAAGGATTCATTTTCTATTGAACACTTCCAGGGTGGGGTAAATCTGTCTAGGAGTGATAATGTTAAACAAGTTGCAAATGCGTTAAATGAGTATTACGTAGGTGTAGGAGCCAGCCTCGCCCGCGCCGTCCCCCCTGTGACAGAAACTATTGTAAGCGATGCAGAATTTTGTGTGGAGGCCACTCTCCAGCTGTCTCCTGTATCCGAAGAGGAACTTTCAAAAATATTTTGTTATTTAAAAGGCGGTTCCGCAACCGGTATGGATGGTATTCCTGCTAATGTAATTAAAGAAAATTTTCAAAGACTTAAAGCCCCTCTTCTACACATTATAAATAGTAGTTTTTTACAAGGCGTTTTCCCAACTGCATTTAAACTTGGGAAAGTTATTCCAATATACAAAGGGGGGGTTAAAAACCAATTCATTAATTTCAGACCAATTACACTTTCTAGTGTGCTTGCAAAAATTTTAGAAAAATGTGTGAGAAGCCAATGGGAAAAGTACTTAACAAGCCACAATATACTATTTGATCAACAATTTGGATTTCGTAAAGATAAAAATTTAAATGACTTATTTCAATTAACCAAGAATATTCATGAAATTGTAGGGAAGAATAAGAAACCCCTGTTAGTTTTCATAGATTTAGCTAAGGCGTTCGACACAGTGGATAGAGATTTGCTTTTACAAAAGTTGGAATGTATTGGTATAAGAGGAACTTCCCTTGAATGGTTTAGAAATTACTTTATTGATCGATTTCAAGTTGTGTCAATTTTGGGCCAAAACAGTTCTCCGGAAGAGATCAGCTACGGTGTTATTCAAGGCTCTACATTGGGTCCCTTATTGTTCCTAATCTACATTAATAACTTGGGTAAGATTAACATAGGTAGTGGCCAAATATATCTTTATGCATACGACACGGCTCTGCTCTTTGAGAGAGGCAGTTGGAGGGAGGCTTTTATTAATGCGGAGCGGGGTCTCCTCGCTGTCAAGCGATGGTTCGACCAAAATAAATTGACTGTAAACTTGGCTAAAACTAAATGCATGCCTGTTTCTCTTAGAGTGGACTCCGATCCGATAGATTTAGTCCTAAGATTGCACAGTTGTGGTACCGAGAATGAATGTGACAGTTGTGAGAGTGTTGAATGTGTGAGAATATAAATATCTGGGTGTCGTATTTGATCATCGGCTTAGGTGCTCTGGACACATTGACCTTACCAGGAATAAATTGCGTAAATTCATATTTGTTTTTTCTAATATCTCAAGGATATTACCCTTACCCCTGATAAAAAATGTATATTTTGCGTATGTACAGTCTATATGTATATTTTGTGTATGTACAGTCTATATTTGCTATTTGGAAATTTAGCATGGGGTGGAGGATACAAAACTATTCTTACGCCAATTGAAACGTTACAAAAAACAATAATCAAAGTTGCCCTCCGTAAGCCATTTTGATATCCCACCGTCTTTTTGACAAATTTAAAGTTTTTAATCTACTGCAACTTTATATGAGAACATTGTTATTATATATCTTTAAAAATAAGTTAACAATTTTTAGTCAACCCACCCATAAATACCCCACAAGATCTACGATAAGTACTGGCATTCAATTTCCTAAAATTTACAAAACCATAAATCAAACTTCCGCTTATTATATTGCTAGCATTACTTATTCAAATCTACCATCTCATCTGAGACACCCAGAACCATGCACCTTCTCTCGTTATAAGAAATTGGTAAATAAGTGGTTAGTGGACACTGGCCGTCTGCAAATTGAAAATGTTTTTACATGTATTTATTCATAATTTTTTGTTACAATCAACTGTCCATGGTTGTGTACGTAGTGGTGGGGAGCGAATGTGTGGCAAATGAGTGCATGTGTGTCCTTGAGTGCATGTGTGTGCTTGAGAGCATGTTGCTCCGTTGTGTGCTTGCGGTATGTGTGCGTGCATGAATGATTGATCGTCGTGCGTGGGTGAGGGTGTGTATGCGCGCAGTGTGTTTTATGCGTGTGTGATTGTGCCAGGTCTTAGTTATTTCTTATATTTATCATGTTCTATTCCATTATCTGCTTTGATTCGTCTACATGCACACGTTTAAGTCTTGTATGAATTTGAGTCCCTTTTTACTCTTTTTTTCTCTTTAGTCAGTGAGTGATAAGGACTTTTTTGTGATGGACTGATAAAACGCATTTCCCTCGCACGGGCGTACATGCCTATGAGGGAAATATTTTCAATTGTATAATGCTTTGTATGTAGGCCTATTGTGTATTATTTTTCACGGAATAAAAAATTCATTCATTCATTCATTCATTTAATGTCATGACTTTCTTGGGGATATAAATTAAGTACTGCAATCTGTGGTCAGTGGCGTACGCAGGATTTATTTTCGGGGGGAGATACACCGAGGGGTCGGGGGGGTATGGAATACCCCCCAGCGGAAGGGGGGTCCGGGGACCCTCCCCCAGGAAATTTTCATAAATTACAACTATATATTCGCGTTTTTAGGCAATCTAGAGGTACAACAACAAACAGAATAACTCTCAAAATTTTAACTAATTTGAGGCTGCTCACAGATTAGATTCTGAAAATTTTCAATCACATTGGAATTTTAGAAAAATGATTTTTACAAAATAAAATAAATCACATATTTATATAGTAGGCCTAATAACACTAAACGACAGATGAGAAAGTAATTAAAGAATTACACGTTTTTAACCTTGGTAAAAGATTTTTTACATTGAATTTCAAAGTAAAAACTATATCTCACATTATCATTTATTACACGCCTCGGACCTCCCGGACCTGAAGAATCGGGATCCTAGATTATCCGAAAGAGGTTGATGAATAGAATTGGAATATTCAGTTTTTCTCACTTGTGTAGTGTTTCTCAAATCCCAGAGCCCAATCGCAAAGCTATGATGTACACGCAAGCATAGTATAGGCTAATAATAATCACATGATAGTGGTAGGCCTACGTCGAACGTCGAATAGCGGAAACCACCGGAAAAGTTAGATCTCCGAAATCCAACAACAACTAACGATAACCGCAATAGGTAAAAATACATTGATCCAATATAATATAATCCCCGAATCATCTTTAAAATAGTCAAAGTCAAAGTCAAACATTCTTTATTCATTATAATGTACAAGTACATAGAATAGTGTCTTAGATTTTAACTTAATCTATTGAGGTACTCAAAATTTTAAATTCAAAATATTAAATAATAAATTAGACTGTTTTATTTTAGTAGATTTTAGTAGTTTTATTTTAGTATTTTAGTCGGGGGGGGGGGGGATATATCCCGATTCCCCCCCCCCTGGGTACGCCCCTGTCTGTGGTTATCTTTTAGAACTTATTCAAACCATATTCATAGGCTATGTTTAATTGTAAATAAAGTGAACTGGGTTTGTTAAGAGGTTGAAGGATAGTGCCACTGTTCAAAAAATTTAACCTTTTACCAATAAATACAGAAACGTTTGAGTGTTCATTGCTTTTACCATACTGAAGTAATACCCTTTCGTAAAATTCTGAGATACTAGCAATTATTATTATTTTACTATCATTATTATTGTTATTATTATTATTATTATTTATTATTATTATTATTATTATTATTACTTATTATTTCCCGTGTTGGGCCGGGACAGAATGTCCAACAGTATCCCTTGCTTGTCGTAAGAGCCGACTAAAAAGGGAGGGGGACGCAATGGTCCTTTTTCGCGTCTCCTTTTCACAACTCCATTCTCCGTTTCATTTCAATAGCCCGGTGCTTTTTCTAAATCATTCCGGCCTACTTGCCGGGGTGACTCTGTGTTCTTCAGCCTCCACTGCGCTGGAGGTCTGGGACGAGCAGAAGGTACAGCTTAAAAACTGGGTTCTGCACCTCCCAGGCTGCCGGATAGTACAGGGGCCTGGGTCAGCTCAGCCAGCTGACCTGGCTGCCCTATCAGCCGGCGAAAATCCCCTTGGCCGTGGTGGTGCCGGTTGGCCCGTGTAGGGTCACGGAGGGACTCTGCCGAGGCCACTGCTCGTCTGGAACCGCCGGTGTTTTGGAGGCGGTTGAACATAGATATAGTTGCTCTGGCGATGGGTCGGTCTGACTTTGTCATCGGGGTACATTTGGGGGGTCAAATGCCTAGTCTTGGGGGCCAAACCAGACATGATGTCAGCAAACGATAAAACTATGTCTGAAAAGGTGCCAGACTCTTTCCGGGGTACCCTAACCCCAACAACAAAACCAACCGCTTCTCTGAGCGGGCTCACGGGTGAGGTGGCTAGCCCTTTCGAGCGAAGGTCCCGCGTCGCGAGATCGCCGCCAGGCCGCAACGCGACACCTGCCTCATTGGTGGCCAGAACATCTGTGGCCACCGAGAAGCAACCCGCTGGAAACAACGAGCCGATGGACCCGACCCGTCTCCCTTTGAGGCGGTTATCACGCTCGCCAGGCAGCAGGATGAGGAGCACCTCCAAAAGTGCTTCGCCACCCTCGCTGTCATGAAGGCCGCGACCGGCAGGCAGAAGAAGGCAGGGATGTGCAAGAAGGCATCGTCCAATTGGAGGTCAGCCTTAACCTCATCCTTCAGCTGAGGAAGTCTTGGAAGTCGTGCGAGACAGTGACGGCATCGACGCAGACGACTCCGTCCTTGCGGGTCAAGGCCCAGCCTGCCGTTTCGAAGCGGGCAGCCAGCAGCCCCGCCCAGCCGGAGACAGAGAAAAAGATGAGAGGCGACGGTTCATCGGAGGACAAGGACTCCGAGAAATGGACCGACATCGTCAAGAGGAAGGGGAAGAAAAAGAAAGCCCTGCCCCAGAAGCCTGAAAGCCAGCCTGGTATCCAGGACAACAAGAAGGTGCCAAGGAAGAGGACCCGCAAGCAGCGGCCGGACGCTCTTCTCATCGAGCCGTCGGAGGGGAAATCCTACGCCGACGTGTTGGGCGAAATTCGCAGCAAAGCGAAGCCCGATGAGAAGGGCGCCGTCATCAAAGGCATGAGGAAGACCCGAGCCGGCGATCTTTTGGTCGAGCTCGGTGACGCCTCCAAAAGTAAAGTCGCCTTCAGCGAGGACTTGCAGACCATCTTGGGGGCGAATGCGACCGTCTGCGTTCTCGAACCAAAAAAACCGTCAAAAGCGACCGTCTGCTGGAGGTGAGGGACCTCGACGAGCTGACGACCGAGGCGGAGGTGACCGCTGCCGTCAAATCCGCCATCGGCGACAACATCGAGGTGAAAACCTTGCTCTCAAAGGGGCAGGACAGCAAACGACTTGCTGTTCCAATTCGCCACGGAGTAGGGTGCTGACCTACTGCTTCTCAGTGAGCAGTAGCAGAACCAACGCTCCGCACAGTGGTTCTCGGATCCCTCCGGCACTGCAGCGATATGGATATTGGACCTCGGGAAGGTGCCTGTTCTCGATTCCGGATCGGGCAACGGCTTCGTTTGGCTGAGAAGCAGGGGTTTCACTGTCTTCTCCTGTTACCTCACGCCTAACCATTGTGCCTCATGGTCGATTCCATCGAGGATGAGATCATGAACACCTCTGGCGGGGTCATAGTCGGTGGCGATTTTAACGCCAAAGCCGTGGAATGGGGTTCCCCGCGGACCGACACTCGAGGTCGTTACATCCTGGAGTCGGCTGCCAGGTCAGGCCTCTGTATCCTCAACACGGGCGGCATTTCCACCTTTCGCTGTCCGGGGTGCAGAGAGATGATCCCTGACATATCCCTTGCCTCCGAAGGGATTGTCCAGTGGATCTCCGACTGGCGCATCTGCGAGGACTACTCCAGCGACCCACCAGGTGATCCTTTTCAAGGTCCTTCCCGAGGGTGCGTGCCTGCTCCTCTGGCTCGACGCTGGAACACCAGTCGTCTGAGCAAAGAAACTTTTACAAACGTAATTAAAGACCAGAGCATTGTAAACTTTACAAGTGCTGAAGATCTGGCAGCATCGACGATGCGACTCATCGCGTTTGCGTGTGAGCAGTCGATGCCCGGAGTTTCCCGCCGCCACAGGAAGAAGCCGGTTTACTGGTGGACGCCTGAAATCGCGGAACTCCGGAGGAGATGCCTTGGTCTCCGACGAGCTGCGCAGCGAGCCAGGAACCGCCCCGATGCAAATGCCAGATCGGCTCAGCACAGAGCGGCCCGCCGAGAGCTCCGCGGTGCCATCAACCGGAGTAAAGTCAGGTGCTGGAAACAGCTGTGTCAGGATATCGACAACGACCCCTGGGGGACGGGCTACAAACTTGTAACCCAGAAGCTAGGGGCTCGCTCAACACCCGCGGTCATGGAACCACAAGCCATGGCTGCCGTCGTCGATACACTGTTTCACAGCCACCCAGTTCGGCCAGTCAGGGTATTCGGAGACATAGGCGCCTTCCCAGTTTTCCGGGAAGAGCAACTCACCACCGCCGTCCGATCCGTACGACCCAGAAGAGCGCCCGGTCCCGATGGCATTCCGGCGGTGGTGCTCAAGTTCGCTGCGGAGGTGAATCCAAGGCTTCTGCTCAACATGTTTAACGCGTGCCTAGCGAAGGTGTTTTCTTTTCTTCGTGGAAGATAAGGACCTTGTCGCCTTGTTCTTATCCCCAAGGCGAAGAGTACACCGGGGACCCCTTCTTCTTTCTGACCCCTTTGTATGCTCGACACATGGCCGGGAAAGTGCTTGAGAAGCTCCTGCGCGTCAGGCTGACCGAGGCCATCGTCTCTGCGGGGGACTTGTCCCCGCAGCAGTACGGCTTCAGATCCGGTCGCTCCACCATCGACACCATCCAGGAGGTAGTTGAGGCAGTGCGGAGGGCGGAGGACCACAACCACTGGTCGCGCCGCGTGGTCCTTCTTGTCACGCTCGACGTGAAGAACGCTTTCAACTCCGCCAGGTGGAGCGATATGCTGTGGGCGCTTGAGCATACGTTCCAAGTTCCCTCCTACCTCCTGCGTACGATCGAAGCGTACTTGTCAGACCGCGTTCTGTTGTACGACACGACCGAAGGTCAGTGGCGCATTCCCATCACTTCCGGGGCTGCGCAGGGGTCCATTCTCGGACCAGATCTCTGGAACGTTTCTTACGACAGCTTGCTGAGGCTAGACATGCCCGATGAGACTCGCCTCGTTGGTTATGCTGATGACGTCGCTGCCTTGATCGTTGCGAGGAACGTCGAGCAGGCAAAACTGAGGCTCAGCGTAGTAATGGCCAAGGTCAACGGGTGGATGCGAGATCACGGCTTGTCCCTGGCTATCAGTAAGACGGAGATCGTCGTCCTCACCAAAAAGAGGATAATCACCGTGTTCCCGGTGCAGATAGGTGACGTCACACTCGAAGCAAAGCCTGCTGCAAAGTACCTGGGAGTCATGGTCAACAGCAGACTGTCTTTCAGCGAGCAGATCCAGCGCGCCGCCGACAAAGCCGCTAAGGGTGTCGCTGCCCTTGGTAGGCTTATGCCCAATGGTGGTTCTCGCTCCTGCAAGTGCTGCCTGCTCATGACTGCCGTTCAGACAGTTTTGCTGTACGGGGTGGAGGTATGGGTCCACGCACTCGAGAAGCGAGTCTTCCGAGACCGGCTTGCCCGAGTCCAGCGCCGAGGAGCTCTGCGGGTCGCTTTGGCCTACCGCACAGTCTCCGAACCTGCTGTGATGGTGATCGCCGGAGTCATCCCTGTCCTCTTCGTCGCGAGGGAGAGGCAGGCGATTTACCGGAGGAGGCCTGAAGTGGGCCGGTAAACAGCTGCCAGGGAAGAGCGCGATCGCAGCTTTGACCCCTGGCAGCGTGACTGGGAAGCCGAGCCGAGGTGACGTTGGACCTTCCAGCTCATACCTTCCGTCCGACCATGGGTGGAACGGCAGCACGGCGAGGTCGATTACTACGTGACCCAGTTTCTTTCTGGGCACGGGTATTTCCGAGCCTATCTGTACCGGATGGGCAAAGTCACCAGCCCGGACTGTCTGTATTGCCCCGGCATCGCAGACACGTCCGAGCACACCTTCTTTCAGTGCGACCGCTGGCACGTCCGCCGAGCCTCTCTTTCATCTGAGATCGGCGTGGTCGTCAGCCCAAACAACATCGTCGGAGCTATGGTCCAGGGAGAGGGCAACTGGAACTGTGTCCAGCACTATGTCCAGGCCATTCTTCTTTCCCCTGTGTATGCGTCCCTTGGTTTCCGACAAGCTGCGCAGTGAGCCAGGGTTCCGCCCTGATGCAAATGCTAGATCGGCTGAGCACACAGCGGCCGGGAAAGCCCATTAAATTAGCTAAGACAGTGGGCATAAATACTGACTGATCAAACATGGGAATTTCCCAAATCAACCTCCAGGAAACAAGAACAGTCTGACTTTCAACCAGCAGTCTCAACACAAAACAAATTCCTTGTCCTTCAAGATGATTTAAATAATGAAACTCTCATATCAGACAATACTAATGTTTCATAAAGCAAAGTACCTGAGGACCAAAGGAAAAAAAGAAGATGCAATAAAAACTTAAAGCCTAACAGAGGAAGCAAGAAGAAAAGTTCAAAAAAAGGGAAGAAAATATTGCAAAAGTCTGAATTAGAGTATCCAAAATTAAAACTGGTAATATGTATAGTAATTTTTTTTTTTTTTTTTTTTTGTGGAAGGTAGGTGGAATCCATTTACGGACGAAGTGTGGGACTCGCCGAAGCCCTACCCACTAAACCACCTCCTTGTTCCGGGCAAATCTCCCCCCGGGACCGTTTATCACATTACTTCAGGGGGAGGGCCCGTGCTAGGAACCGCATGCTGGAGGCCGCAGTCTGTCAGAAGAGGAAACTACTTCCCTCTTCTTCTAGTCGGCTTGGACTGGCGTTGGTTTTCGGCCTTTTTTGCGTTTTCCAGGGCAAGCCTCAAAACGCGGCATGCCCCGGAACCAGCGATGTGGTCGCACTGTTGTTGCGGCTGCAGCTCACTGCATAAGAAGCAGCGAACTGCATTGCCGCAATCTTTGTGGTGGTGGCCCGACTCTCCGCACTTGTAGCGGAGAGTGGACCGATCCACCCCTGTACACTCGCTGCGACGGTGCCCGTAGCCCAGACACCTGAAGCACCGGATGACTACGGTCCGCAGGCGCATCGCGCAGCTGAGATACCCCACCCGAAGGTGGCCGGCCTTCAGCACTTCTTGCACCTTTTGGAACGTTTTTTCTTCAGAACTTGCCATGGTGTCTGGATAAGCCCCCAAGACTGGGCGGTTGTGACCCCCCAAAACAGTGCCCCAATGTGATTGTCAAAACCGACCCGTCGCCAGAGCAACTATATCCGTGTTCGACCGCCCCCAAAACACCGGCGGTCCCAGACGAGCAGTGGCCTCGGCAGAGCCCCCCCGTGACCGCAGCAGGGCCCTATCCTGTCGCCAACCGGCACCGCCACGGCCAAAGGGATTTTCGCCGGCTGATAGGGCAGCCAGGTTGTTGTACAACGATTTCAGGTGTTTTGTCAGCTTTCATTTCTTCTTTCTTAATTCTCCGAATCGTGTCTTTCCTTTCCGAGTTATTTTCTGTCTGTTGTTGAGTGACTAGCATTGCCAAAGAGTGCGTTGATCTGATGCCATTCTGTGAAGCAATTGCAGCGTCAAAATTATCGGCAACAACCTGAACAAGGCCTTCTGTGTAACTTTTAATTTCAGACAGTTCATTTCTACAAGACTTTGCTGCTGATTCTTTAAATCGTAATGTCTCGTCGTAGGTACAAGTAACATTTAATTTTGATAATTTTTCAAGTACATGTTTTTCTCGAACTAGGATTCCAAGTGCAACAAGAAGAGGTGTTGAACGTTTTGATACCATGCTTGTTACCATGTTTCCAATCATAATTTCTGGCAGCGAAGAACAATTACTTCCAATTATTTCCGACAGTAATAACTAAACTGTTATGTTGGGCTCACACATTCTTCGATTACACCACTATCAAGTTTTATTTTATATTCGTTTTTAGGTGGGCTAAATCATTCAAGATGAAAGGTTGCCAAACTAAAAGACCAGCTGATGCATTGCGCAAATATTTTCCAAAAATTTTAATTGCGTAAGAAATCTTTCAGTGAAATATTACAGGGCATTCTTTTGTAGTGTAAATGAGGTGAAACGTAAACAAAGTTTTGACAGTTCTACCAAAACGTGTGTTTATTTAGCAGACATTTTGGGAGATTACAATTTTCGCCACCTGCCAGTAAGGCTGTCCAGAGCATTATAAACAGAACAAAGGACAGTAAAACCCCAGTAATTACCCACGAAATTGCTGTAGGTTACACATGTATTTATTACTGGTAGTGCTCATAGCAGCAAATAAACACTCCATAAGAAAATGCTGTAATGAACTTTACAGGTAATGCAGTGATTCAATTTTTGTGATACAAATGTAGTGATGTATTGCAGTTGCAACTTACTTTTAGGAGGCACTCTTTACATGTAAAACTTGCTAAAACATGTTTTTACTGTTTCTAATTCAAATTTTTACTGTGATTCTAATATTTTTATTTCAGGAACAGGCCGATCCGGATAGTCTGGGATATTTGCATAATGTAAGGTCCAAATAATCCGAGGTGAACTGTTGTTACAGTAGTATAATTTTTATGTTTTATAGGATCTGGAGTTACGGTTAACAGTGTGAATCCAGGAAATGTACGATCAAATATCCACCGTTATTTCCCTGCAATAAGAGATCTTCCATTTTGGAGTTTTTCTCGATTTTTGCTGTGGCTAACATTCAAAACCCCTTACCAAGGAGCTCAAACTTCTGTCCATGTTCTGAGTGACCCAGAACTTTCTCACATTTCTGGAAAATATTTCAGGTAATAATGGCTGAAGTGTTTTTTATAGCTAAAATAAATTATTTCTCCAACAGCCTTGATATCTTTTATAAATTATCAATATTTATTACTTATGTAATAGCCTGTAGATATCAAAATGTTTTGCTGACTAAGCCGAACATGTTTCGAGGAATCTACTCCTCATCATCAGTGGCGAATCCAAACTCATTTAGCCCACACTTCTTTAGTTGTCAAGTTATAAAATGGTATCATAACTGTACTTAAAAAACATATCACAAAACTGTTACAAAGTTCACACACTAACACATTTTTACAAAAATGAACGACGTCGGACATTGACGGGAGTGACAATTTGAAATAAATTCCACACTATCTATCTCATTTTAACAAAATACCAAATAAGTTTCCAAGAAAACTAAAAGATTAAATCATAGTTTTAATATAGAAAATAGGCTTGTGCTGATATAGTTTAATATACAGTAGTGCCTCCTGATTTAAAGTCAATGGTAGTGCTGCTTGTAGATTTAATATAGTGGCGTAGTGCTGATATTAGGCACTCCAGAGCAGTAAATAGGGCAAAAATGGCCTTAAGGGAATCACTCAGATTAGGTGATATAGGAGTGATTGGGAAGGGCCGGGGGAAGGGACTGTCAGTTATCAGTTAGTTATAAAAGAATCACTAAATTAGTTATAGGTCAATGCCAATGATCTATCTCAAAGGTTGTTCTTTATGAGTGCAATGATGCCAACGCACCAGCACAATTCATATTAAGTACCTTTAAAGAATTCAGTAAGTTTTCAATGACTTTAAATTATTAACCCCTTAACCGCCGCACACGAGTTAGAGCTCAAGTGGTGTGGTAGTATTCTGTACGCGCTCCGCCACGCACGAGATATCTCGTGCGTCACTCTTGCTTTGTTGACCGCCACGCCCGAGTTTACTCGGATTTGACGTCCTCAGCTATTTTATGTTGAAACAATGTTCTGCTTGGTTTTTTTCCTGCTAAGACTGTACAGTTGACCCTGACGAGTTGCAGACCATTTGGTGCTGCATTCTAGTGGATTTTTCTGGAACTACGTCCATGCCACGAGTTCTGCAGTATCGCGCTCGTCGCGACGAAAACCCGGCGTTTTTGTGTTGATCGTGTAATTGAACTGCGCGCTGCTAAAAACTGCGGGGGCTAATTACTTGGCGCTTAAGGGGTTAAAGAAAATACCAAATATTTTTCAAACTATACCAAAATGTAGGGATTAGGTGCATTCTTGAAAATTCACCCATGCTGGATTAGAGTGCTTGATAATATTTAAAATTTATATAACTTTTCCCTCAAATTTGTTAGTTAATTAAAATTCAAGACTAACTTATTTCAATTCAAATATTCGTAAATAGTTTTAGTAGAATGAATGTCCTTTAATTTCCCAACTCTTGCTTTGCAGTGATTGCAGAGAGAGAGGTGTTTCGGATCTAGCAACATCAGACGAATTGGAAGAGGAACTTTGGAAATCCACTCTTGAGTTATTAAAACCTCACATCGAACATGTCGTCACTGAGAGAGGAATGGGAGTTTAAAGATGGAAGATGTATTAAATCAGTAATATTCAAAGGAAAATTGTGTGAACGCCCCAAAGAAAATTCAACTTGCCAAGTGAAAATAAGAATGAAAGAAGGCGCTCATATTCAGTGTGCAGAGTCTGAGTATTTGAAAGAAGATTTTGATGGGAAACTTGTTGTGGGCTATGCAGATTACGAAGTGGATAGACAAATAGAAAAATGTGTTAGGAGTATGGTGTTGGAGGAGGAATGTGTTTTAACTTTGTCGTTTAAGGAATTCCCAAGTTCGGTAGTTCTTGAAATTTTTCTTTCCACTTTTTCTCAGTTTCCTGATATATATAAGTGGACAAGAGAAGACAAATTGTTAATTGCTAAAGAACACAAGCTAAGTGGTGTCCGATTGTTTCAAGATGGTAGACTTAAAGATTCCTTTCTAAGATTTAATAAATCTGTTAAACTATTAATTACACTTGGAATAGGCAATGATGAAGAAGCCAAGAATTTATATGTTCAAGCCTGTAACAACATGGCTTGGTGTCATTTGAAGGCAGATAGTACAGCTCATGCTCTGACTCTTTGTAATAAAGTTCTGAACATTGAGCCTGACAACGTTAAAGCACTGTTGAGAAGATCGGAATGCTATACACGGCTAAACGACACTGAGTTGGCTGTCATGGACTTGAAACAAGTTCGGAAGCTTGAGCCCAATAATGGTGTCGCCAGAGAAAGGCTGATATCTCTTCAACATAGACTGGAAATAGAGAATATAAAGTATGCTAATGTTATAAAACGAATGTTCCAATAGATGTTTAATTTTTTTATTGTTTGTTTATATTGCCTGCTCCTTCAATGAGAATTCCTGATCAGTTGCCTGATCCTTTAGGACTCAATGATGACAAAAGCTTTATCCAAACTTAACTGTGTCATTAGCAATATCCTGCCCATGCGAGAAATAAGAAAAATTAGTCATTTTAGTTGACGAAAATAATGCTAAAGATTGTGATTTCCATCACTAAATGCAGTAAGTTTAAAATAAAAATAATCCCTGTGTATGAATCTGCAACCCAATCATCATCTGGTATTTGGTTGAAAAGAAAGGTTTCTTTTAAAATTTTACCATAATAAGTAAATGTAATTTACTTCTACGTTTAGAGGTTTGTGAACGTTTTTGTGAACATGAACCTTTTGTATAGTAACATTTTAGTTAGACTAAAATGCTTCACTTCTCAATTGAGGCGGTAGCTGGAAAAAGAGCGTAGTGGCCTATACGCCCTCTTTTCGGAGATTGCATTTTTTGATTTTCCACACATCTGTTTAAATCAGTACAAAATTTCATTTTTCTCTGACAAAAATTCACAGAGATACAGCTGTTTTTGTGAAGTGGTTATTACGCCCTTCTTTCATAGACAGCTGAAATGGTCTCAGGGCCTGTTTGCATGACCCCCAGTACAGTGGACAGTAACACCTTTAAACAAAAGAGAACAAAAGAATTTTTTTCTACTGTCCTACTGTCTGGTCGTCGTGCAAACAAGGCCTCAGTTTCAGTTAAACTCTAAGTTGTGTGTGTTTAAGGCCTGATTTCACCAAACTTTAAACCACTGTTAAGGCTCGGTTAGTTTAATTTTATCAGCTTTTTTAGTACTATTTTCCTATCTTTAACGAACGATTTATCAACTGACCCTTAACTGATGTTTGGTGAAATCAGGCCTAAGTTGATATCAGTTAACAAATAACTTAGTTTTACCTGAATAAGTTAATATATTTTTATTGTTATCAACATTTTAAGTACACACTTGAAGCGGTAGCTGGAAAAAGGGCGTATTTGTTAAAGCAATGTTTTGAGAAAAAAGAGTTTGAAATTTTCAGCAATATTTTACCAGTTCATATAGGCTTTTAGTAAATTTTAAACTATTAATAAATAATTAATGATAATCATAATGAGAATCTTTATTTTCTCATTTGTTTTACATGTAAATGTATTTATCTATGGAAAAAGGGCATACTTGGAATTCTGTCTATGGTCAAATGGCGTATTTACCTCTTCAGAAAAACTAAAATAACAAAATAAGTTATTTTCCGATTTTATTGATGTTAGTCTCTTTTTATTCCTGAATAAATTTGTGACCATATAAACCTAACAATATTATCACTGCTTTTCATAATTTTATGGTGGACTGAAAGAAAATTTTCAAACTCTCTTTTCTCTAAACGCTGTTTTAACAAATACGCCCTTTTTCCAGCTACCGCCTCAATTTAACAAACATCATTGGTACAATTCCTTGATCTAATAAAATTTCTTTCCATTACTTTCAGATTTAGCATATGTTATATAGGTTTTACCGCAAAATTATGTTATAAGAGGTGAAAATTTGTGATGTATACACTCACCTTTGGCTTGCCTCAGATCCCCTATTATAAGTCTCTTGGGGAGGGGGGGGAAGGTTTAAATTTTGAAAATACAAAATAAAGACAATTTGCACAAAGTATAGGGTGTTTTTTTTAATGCAACCCAAAACTTTATTTTATCAGTGAATGATTATTCCCCATCAAGATCCGCGGATTTTACCCCATTATATTATTTTCTTTTGGGATACATAAAAATTAAGGCCTACAAAAGCAATTCACAGGATATTCAGCACCTCAAAACAAACATATCAAATTTAATACAAGAAGAGGTACTTTGCAAAACGTGTTCAGGAATTTGGAGGAGAGAACACAACTTTGTATAAATGTCAATGGCGGATTGTTTGAACACATAATGTAAGCTAAAATATTATCTATCTTAAATAATAGGTTAGGCCTAAGTATAAAATGCAAAGATACCAAAAAATACTCATTTCATCTTTATATGTGCATTAATTAATCTTAAAAATGGGTTGCGTGAAAAAAAAACACCCTGTATCTTTGGTCGTATGTGGTTAGGGAGATTTGAGGGTAGTTGGAGGTGAAGTGTTGTTGTTGGGGTATGGTGGTCAGAAACCTGTCAAAACCAACACCTCAACTGAGCACGGTGGTCACTTTTGGTCTCTCACAACAAACCCCCATCAGAGCATGGTGGTCAAATTTGGCTTTAACAGCCCTAACAGCCGGAGGTTTGCTTTACTGGAGGATTGAACTTCCATTGATCTACATGGCTTTCCAGTTATACAGTGAAAATTGAGCCATTTTCTTTGCAATCCTTTCTTTCTGTTGTTGATACAAAAAAGGATTGCTGTTATTTTTTCATCAAAGACAACTGAGGTGTTGATGTGTATATTATGTTGGATTAGGATTAGAAACTGTAGATGATGGTGCGACAAGCTCAGTGCTAGAGGGTACAGATGTAGGAGAGTTTATTGTTTCGCAAGAACCACTAATTTGGAAGTAGGTTTCATCTCGTTTAATTGTGTCCTGATCTTGAGATAATTTTGAATGTTTAACTTTTTATGTGATTTTTGTGGGTATTTTCTTATATTTCCAATGTCTATATTTTTCTTACAAATTTTACAAAACACTATATTTGTCATTACATTTTTTAATCAACAAAATAAAGTCTGGATCTGGTAACCACTCACTCAGCCTAAAAAAATACTTTGATTTAGACATATTTTGTTTTTGTATTACAATGGTGATAGTAACTCACCTGAAACATATTAAAGGTTAAGTGACTGCCAATTTTGAGACAGTGTCCCCAAAGAATAGCGGTAAATGAATTCAGTACGAGAGTCCACAGTATTAGCAATAATTTTTAACTTAGGCCTGACAAGAATTTGATAAACATCTTTACAAATTTCATGTCCAGAATGACATTGACCTAAGCAGTAAATCATGAGATTTGTTTATTCATTACAGTGTATTACTTTTTCCCCCACCTGCTATGTATAGAAACCTTTTACTCCTTGTAATGAATTGAGTAAAATAATACTCTGTCTCTGAGCGGGAGTAAAGTGATAACTTAGTCTCCCGCCATGAGTCAAAGTAAACCATCGACAAAGTAAACCCATTAGAGTAACATTGAAATCAATCATTCGAAAATCAAACACCTCCAAATTTTCACCTAGACATGCAAATATATGTTCAATCTCAATAGATTGCAGGCGCTAACAGCTGATTTAGTGGCAGGAATAATAACATAAGAATAACATTGACAATTAATTATCAGCTGTAAGAACGTCTAAGAATTAAGCGTGTAAGAATGTTGCAACAATCAGCTGATAGCTGGTGCATGAATGCTTGCAGCTACTCGGGTGCAGGCATTAATTGCAGTTCGAAACATAATGGATATTGTTTATTAATTACTAAGTTAATGAAGTAGATGTTTATAGATTGGGTATTTATCATAGCAAGTGGGGGAAAAATGTTGTATTTCGAGAGCAAAGCACATTGTCTCCCTCGTGATACAATGTTGTACTTTACTCATTCAACACAAATAACTGTTAGTAGTGTTAAGCTAGTAAAAATCATGAATAATTTTTTAGTATGTATGTGATACGTTGTGTAACAATGGAGAAATACACATTTAACAAGTGAGCAGGAATCAAATTCATGTTTTCTTAGAACATTTAATACATTGCAATCTCTAAACTTGATATCAATATTTTCAATATAATTTTAATGCATACAAACTCCTCAGGCAAAAATGGAAACTGGCCTTACCACACTGCAGACTCTTAGTACTTGATTTTGAGTAGAAAACAAAACCAGCAAAATGTTTCTTTTGGGCCACTTAACGCAGGGTTGCCACAGAACTTTTGAGGCCTTTTTTCCTGACTTTTCCTGACCAATCTGAGAGATTTTTCCTGTCTTTTTGGAACCGCAGGTTTTTACAAATAAAGACACTTTTTCTGTTGTTTTTAATGCAACCTCCTCATTGATACTAAGGCTCAAGCTCCTATTTAGAAAATGAATTCATTATTTTGATGACTTCAACTACTCACAATTCATGTAAACTCTAAAATATAACAACTTAAGATATATGGTTTGGTAAATTTTTTAGAGAAAATATGCCGATTTGCCACATTAAAAAAACCGTACGATTTAAAGAGCGTTCGTATGAAATACGAACTTTTTATATGTATACTGTACATACGTTGAAATATTGTACATATAAATAAACAGTTAGAGGAATGATTACAAAATTTCTTTTTTTTATTTTACGAATTTAAGAGCGTTTGTATGAAAAATGTATATAGGGCATACTATACATTTAGGCGTATAGTAAGACATACGTTGAAAAATTGTAAATACAAAAACAGTTTGAGAAATGAATACACAATAGCTTTCAATCGCTGACGAAGGAACACAAGGGGACATCACTCCTTTACGAATATGGTCACTGGGGTTCGAGCCATGATATTAAGTATGACTTTCAATCGCTGACAAGAGAAAAGGAAGTATCACTGCTTTATGAATGTGGTAACTGGGGTTCGGGACATGATATTAAGTATGACTTTCAATCGCTGATGAGGAAAAAGAAGGAGCCATCACTGCTTTACAGATGTGGTCCCTGGGGTTCGGCCCATGATATTCAGTATGACTTTCAATAGCTGACGAGGGATTGATTAAAATAAGTTAAGATAATTATTAAAAGATATATTATAAAATTTACTAACCTTGTAGATTCACCTTAAAAATCATCGGTTTCTGGTGCTGCATCTGACCAACTCATTTCCAACAACAACAAAAAAACACAAAAAATCTTTCACAGTACAAAATTTTATTTTAACTTCCGATTTGAGGGGGGGAAATCGAAAATCGAGAAGGTTGGATTGTGCCGCTGCAAATTTTCCTGACTTTCGGCACTTTTTCCTATTTTTCCTGACTTTCGGCATTTTTTCAAACATTTTCCTGACTTTTCCTGACCAAAACCCAAAAATCCTGACTATTCCAGACTTTCAATGTCTGTGGCAACCCTGTTAATGGAAAATTTGTAACTTACAGTCAGCTATTGTCTAGAAACTGGCAACAAACAGCTAACTCAAACATCACAAAATTTATATCACCGCTTCAACACAATTGAATGTTGGCGTTTTCTAAGAGTGTCTGCCAAAATTAAAAGTTTACAACTTTTAATATAACTCAGTGAATATTTTGACAGTACACTTCATCAAGTCTATTGACTGTATGGTCAAGTGGATGGTTTAGTACCATCCTCCCTCTTAACTTATGAACTGCAATTAATTAACCTAGTTCAAAAAACCAATTCAATATTAAAATTTGACTAAAAAATTTGACTCTTAAAAACGCTATGAAAATTTGTCTTAAAGTTAAAATTCAAAACCTTAAATCAAAATTCCAGGACAAATATTAAAATCAAGGACAGAGAGCTGAATCAAAGGAGAATTCCAGGTTTACTATGACCCACCCTAAAATTGCAGGGTTTCAAGGATGCCTGCGAACTGGCCCTGTTTGAATAACTGTGACACTGGCTAATCCTGTGTTGAAAATTGGGTCTCTCAGTCAAAGAAAAAAAATATTAGAAATTGAAACTTTATTTGAATTTTAACTTAAGATGCCATTCTGGGGGTAAAGGAAATGAGATAGGGCAAAATGCATACCAATTAAGCTTATGAAGAATTTAAAATTAAATACATCGAGTGACCTTTTTTTGATAGGACTTCTAGTTAAGACGCTAGAGCACCAAGCGCCAAAACAAAAAGTACTTTATTCAAAATTTACGTTTTCCCTATACTTTCTGGGGGGTTGGAGGTTGGAAATTTTTGTTTTGAGAGTTTTAACTGCTCAAGGAATATTCATGCGAAATGGCAAGTTTCTAGGTCATTATTGGAATTTTTATAGATGAATGAGTGAGATAAGAGATGCAGCTTTATATCATGTAGATGTGTATCCTATACATATAATAGAAAAAAAAACAGGATAGTAAAGAATAAATATAATTTATAAAAATAGGTATATTTACCAAAAACCCATTTAACAGTTTTACACTTGGCAACACTTTTATCACAAGATCACTTACTAATTAAAAATTTGATTATTGAAACAAAAAACATAACAGAAAGTGAGCAAAACCATACTGTTACAGTATTACAATATAACCATCTTGAAAATGTCAGGAAATATCTTAAATGAAACAAGATGATCACAGATAATTGATTAAAAAAATCAATCTATTAAGACCACAATGCTGGCAAGATAGGAAAAAATCTTGTTATTTAAGTAATAGATTTCAAAAATTTTACCTTTAACCCATTCTTGAAGGGCTACTTTCAAAAACTGCTGTAGGAAACTGGTTACATCTTTCAAACATCTAACCTCATGTTTAATTTTATTAGCCTCATTAAGCAGAATTCTATACAATAATTTGGCTCCTGGAAAGAGCCTAGGAATCAAGAAGCTAATAATCACTAATCACAGGACTAAGATCATACATTAAATAGAGTCATCAGGGTGTCTACCAAGCCAAAAACAGCAAAAAGGAGTATATTTGGAGGCCCTTAAAGAATTTCAGAGGACCCAGTGAGATGTTTTAGCATGGTGTTAATCCTAAGAAATGTTACTTTCAACAGAAGGAAAAACATAACAAATTTTTCCAACAACCGCGCGTCAAGTGTCAGTTTACGCACCAAAATCAAACGTAAAACAGCTGTTTATTGAGGAGCGAGCGATTAAGTTTTTTAAAGTCTTTGGAGCGAGCGCAACAGTCTTTTCCACTCGCCACGTGATTACTTTCACGCTCGTCAGCTGATTTTGCATTGTTATTCGGCGCGCAACTGCGCTCCTTTCCGCTTCCTACTGGGCTCGACTTGTTTATAACCTCAAACTGGCGCATTAAGCTACAATGGATGTAATAAGTGATGACGAATTCAGACTTACTCCACTTGATATTAGTGAATTAGTGAAAGAAGTTTCATGAAACTTATTACCTCGTAAATCTAAAAACCTTTACAAAAAGAAATATGAAGAATTTATGCAATCATAATGGCGCATTCAGCTACAATGGACGTGAGTAATTGTGATTGTATTTATCGTTTGGGAAATTAAAACTGCAGTTGTAGGAAAAATTTGTTTTAGCTCAAGCGAGAAAGACCTACTTTACGCTCTTAATACATAAATAACTATTATGATTGCATCAAAATTCAATTCAAATCAAATTCTTGCAAAAACTGTTTTTATTGCATAGCCAAAGTTGGAAGACCTTCAGGTCTAAAGGAAGACTTTTGGAGTACTTGAAGGACTGGTAGATACCCTGGTGTAATATATCTTTTATATATTTATATATTTGATCAATTCAATGTAAACCGATACCAATGTTATTGACTTTTCCAGCCCTTTATATTCTAGAACTACTAGTTTTCATAAAAAAGAATGAATATGCTTTTCTAGATCAAAATTTCAAACATAATCATAACACAAGTCACAAAAATAAATTTCAATTTTCTAGTCAACACCTCACAATGCTCGAGTGAGGACCTTTTTACAGTGGTTTAAAAATTTTTAACATTTTGCCAAATCAAGTAACTTGCATAAACAGCGTCATGCAAGGATTTAGAACCAAACTTAAAAATATCTTACTTCAAATTTGTCCTCATAACATAGAGGAATTTATTCAAAGTTTTAATTAGGTTTTTTATTGGTGTAAATACTGGTGTCATCGGGTCGTTTTTGTTGGTTCTAGAAACTGCAATTTTTATTGTTAATAATATCTTTAGTTTTATTCTAAAATTTCTGATTAGCTTTTAAGATTATTGTATTTTTATCTATTTTAGATGATTGACGTGTTATATATTTACGTATGCTATGCATGTGAAATGTAAATGATGTAACAAATAATGAATAAATAAATAAATGTATCATTTGCAGAAAGAAAAATAATCACGTCAACACTGAGTGTAAAAAGTTGTACTTTTTAGTAATCAACTTGGGAATTTTTTTGTTGAGGACAACATTGCACCTAATCAAAATTAAGAGAATGAGATTTTGAAAAATTGTTAATAGATTACTTGCCTGAAAGTGAGAACTGCAAGCTTTTAAATATATGAAAGACTTATAAATAGTATCTGGTACCAAATCATCTCTCAGAAATACATTTTCAGGCTCACAACTAAAGTTTTTGCAACACCAAGTGTGAGGTTTTGCTTTTAAACTGTGAGAAATTAATAACCTCCCAGTATTTTGTCTGCTGTGGTGCATAGTATAACTCAATTTCTTAATCATAACATTTAACACATTCATTCATAGTTCAGCAAAAACGATATGCCACCTTAGACTGTATCCTGGTCTCAACTGTGGTATTAACAACTTCAGATTCAAAAGAACAGTTTCTACAATAATTTACTATGCAGTAATTGTATTACTACAAAGTGGTCTTGATAATAAATCTGTAGTATTAATTTTTACAAATTCTTTTAGTGTTTATGTCCACTTAAAAGTAAACTCTAAAAAAATTATGAAACCATGAAAATATTTAACTACTTAATAAACAACGATTTACAATGATAAGGCACCTAGGCAATGCTATAGCGGTTGGTCTAAGATTATATATGATACAGTAACTTCAAAATGGCACTGGATTATTGAATAAACATGTAGAGTGCACGAAATAGGACGGGCGGCAAAAACTGTTAACTCATCAAATTGTCTGCTAAAGCTCAACTCAAATGACTAAATAAATGTTTTTGTTATGAACTGGCAAAACTTCGTTTACGTTCTTCAAGGCATCTTTCGAGTGGATTTGGTTTATTTACTTTATAATATGCTCATTTAGTTGATTAACTACCCAAACAAACAACAAACAATAATTTCATTGGCAGCACACTCAATAGGATAGGGAAATCCCTAACCTATTATTTTCATTTCCTATTGACTGGTCTCATGCCACTACGTGGTCAATCAGGACGACTCTTCAGAAGTAAGAAGTAAGTACTCACTCACCCGCCCTATTTGGTGCCCGCGATTATAATATTAAAAGACATAGTATTGTGGTTTGGTTTGCAATATTATTTACAATGTTCCAAATCTTGTCAGAGGGTTGTTTAATATCCAAACAATGTATTTGGAGATATTAAAGAAATTTTATTCCATAAGGTGATAGTCTTTAGTTTGAAACCACTACAAGAAATTATTTTCGCTTGTATATTTTTAAAATTAATATTTATTACCTAATTCCAAAATGTATAAAATAATGTGTTTACATACATTTACTAACAACTAAATTTACCTAAACATGTATATACAGGTGAATAAAAAACACTTGTTTTTATGCAACTTTGTATTAAGTTTTAGTTTTACCAGGGCTTTGTATTTTCTAAAGGATCTATAACAATTAGAAGATAAAAAATTCATAATAATAAGAACATTCCTAACCAATTTTTCTAATCACTTTGCTTATCTCATGACATTAAAGACTTTGAAATGTATATCAAGCATGAAGAACATTAATTTAATACATTTTGTAAATGAGCAGAGAGCAATCATTAGTAAAAAAATCAAATTAAAATTACATTCTACGGTGAAATTTAGATAATATTGGTAAGTTGATATATATAATCAGTAGTCAACAAATCAAGTTAGACATCAGATGAAAATTTGATGAACTGACTCGCCACATGCTCCCTCTCTGATACCAAGTGGATAAGTAAATAAGTAAGCAAGTAAATTGTTCACAGAGATAAAAATGTTTACAACAGAAAACACAAAAAACATAAAATAAAAAAAAATCATACAATTTTTCCAATGATCAAAATTGCCACCACCAGGAAAATTTGTAACTGATACATTTTGATACAACATATTAACCTTTGTTTTTTATCCTTGGTTATAATTTAACAATAAAATTTGATCAATGATGGTACAATTTAATTAAATTGTAATTATAAACAAAAATAACTTTCGAGGTTGTTTAAATTTAATTTAAAAATCATTATCAGAAGAAAGACCATATATTTTTAAAACTTCTAAAGGTCTATATACAAAATTATACTAAAAAAAGATTCCCAAAGGACCCTGATTACACCAATAACAAGATTAATAATCAACAAGTACACAAAATGGCAATAAAATAAATTGTAATGTATAATCTCTAGTAGAGTATTAATTTGAAATATAAAAATATTTAATCAAATAAACAATATCACAAAAATACATTTGTATAGATTGGAAATAACTTCTGTAAGTAATATTGTAAGACATTAAAAGGCAACAAAACAAATGCAAATTATAACCATGACGTATTAGGTATTAACAAAGATAATATATATTTATTTACAAAATAACAAACATGCCTATTCGGTAAATTAGTCACAACTATATTTAACAACCTATTTTTACTTGGGGTTTACAAAACGGAAGCAGAGGGAGGTGAAGGGAGGCACTGGAGGCGGCAGGGGTGCCACACGTGAGCTGTCACTATCACGACCCCTTAACCTTGCCGTTCTGTGTGGCGATGTTGGCTGCCTGAGTGGCCGCATGCTCCAGACTCTTCTCTACAAACACCTGGTACACTGGCTTCATTACCTACAACAACACGTCCTCATACAGTTGGATGTTAACGCTTCATGCATGCTCAATATTTGAAATGTTGCAGTTGACAGTGTTAAAATGTTTCTTCAAAAAATATGATTTGATGATTCCCCATAAATAATAATTTATCTGATTATCAAGGTATGATGATTCCCCAGGAATAGTGATTTAACTGAATATCAAAAGATAAGCTTCTTAAAGAAAGAATATTCTTGTAAGGGTAAAGTACATGCAACACAAGATAATTGAGACACTAAGGTTGGAATGCAGAAAAATACCCCTGTTGCAGCAGGCTTGCTTACTCAGCAAATAAGCATTTCTAGAAATTATAATATTTAGAATCATGTTTCAACCCAACATAAGTGGTATTTGGCATTTTATTGATTTCCTCTATATATTTGTAGGGTGTAAAAGAAAAAAGTAAATGAAGTTACACTTAGTACTTTTGGGCAATCTTCCCTATAATTTTAAACTTGGAATTCAACATCTAGTCCAAAACTGGGACTAAAATAAAGAACAATTCCTTCAGTATAAAATAGACCAGTTAAAACTGAAGGTCTCAGCTGGAAGAATGAATGAATGAATGAATGAAAGAAAAGTTTACTCCCATACAAAGTTAAGCTACTATACATGAAAAGTAACAAAGTGGTAGTTTACATAAATAGTTTATACATGATAAAGTAAAACTAAAAAATACATGATTGTTGTAGCCTTAAGTGAAAATGAAGGACAAGGAAATCAGCAGACTTAGGCAGGTACTGCCTGTGCGTCCGCTGGGTTGCTTTACAAATTATAAAGTAAGACCAAAAAATAGGGAATAATTAAAAAAAATGTTAATGAATAGTTGAAGTGGGAGTAGCAAATTGAAAAGTTGCTACATCTGTATTATGAAAAAACATCTTGACTAAACTCAGAACTTAAAATACAAAAAATCTTGAGTAAAAGCTGGAGGGAATATCTATTTTGAATCATGCCGGCAAGCAGGAGAGAGAGGTGTGGTCGGGGGGGGGGGGGGGGGAGAAACAGTAGGTACAAAGGTCGGGTCAGACACGTCTATAGCCGGCCGTGATGGATGATAGCATCGGCATTGTCCGTACCTAAGCTGAAGATAAATTCATTTACTCGGATTTTAAACAAACTTAGAGAGGGACATTCAAAAATCTTAAGGTTACTAAAAAAGTTACAAATATTGCGGTAGACTATGTGTGAGATGTAAAATGAGTTTGTAGTGGAAAAGGTGTAATTAATTGGCAAAACCGTGATTCCAATTTTTGAAGAATATCTAGTGTTGTGACTGTGGGAGATTTCTTGAAAAATGACGCCATGGTTTTTGAAAATATTAATTAAAATACTCTTAAGGTATAGTTGACGAATTGTAAAGACAGATATTTCTGAAAACAGAGCGTCAGTCGGGTATCGTCTACATTTCCCAAACCCCTTTTATAAGACAGATTTTTGAGCCACATTTAAAGGTTCTAATATACTTTTATAACACCCACCCCATGCTATTATACCAAATGACAACAAAGATTGAACATAGGCATAGTGTAGGAAGGTGTCTGTTCTTTAGCAAATGGTTCATAAGGATTGAAACTGTCTAACAAAATGCTTACGTGTAATAAAATATGCTAGTAAATGGCTTGGGTCTATTTAGGATGTATTATGTCACCCTAAATAGGGTGACACAATCCTTGGAGGAAATTTTTTTCCTCCAAGGATTTTTGATATTTTTTATTTTAGTGGTTTTTTTTGGTTTGTGGTCATTAAGAATTCACTGGAGCTGGTCACAAAGACTGGGAAACATCCAGTTTCCATCCTACAGCACTTCAAATTACCCATGTTATCATTATGGACAACTTTGACCAAAACAGCTGTTTCATATATTCAGATTCAAATGTATTCAGGCAATGCTCGGTCTCCTGGTTAAACACTTATTTATTGTATTCACATAAATTCCACCCTTTCTATGATGGTTATCTTAAACAGTAACCTCGGGGATTATCAGGATTAATGTGACGAAACACCCATCCGGAAAACAAAAAATCCGAATAATCCGGTTAAAAATAAAACACCAGTTATTGGTACTTTAAGTGTTATAAATCTTGTAAATTTATCGTGCACGACTTTATAGTTTTTTACCTAAATAATTTTTTTTTGCAAAGAGGACTAGATGTGTTAAAGGATGCATGTGTGAAAAATAAAACTGTTGTTTGTAGTAATTTATACAAATTATTTGAAATAAAAGCATGAAAAACCACCGTTATAGGCACGTAACATCTAGATATAGGCAAGCTAGGGTACCAATATTTGGCACAGATTTTTTTATATTTTATTTTATCAGCCATTATGGATGACATTATAGTGGCTTTTGATACTATCTGGTATATAATTAAAGTAGGCCTATACAAATATAAAATTTAAATTAATACAAAATTATGAAACGTTATCGCTAGGGTAAACATGCTTAATAGGCTAGTTAAATAATGCTCCTGTTTCAGCAGACCTGTATTCTCATCGAATTTCAAATGTATAAAACATATTTTAATCTGATAGCGAGTAATCGCCAAAAGGAGAACATGTATGCAGGTTTGCTGCAGATGATATGAGAACATTGGGTGGTTTTATTTCAATATGCAGTAGATCTAAACTAGAAGCCATATACCAAGTTTTATTAAGATATGTAAGAAATAAGTGATGTATATAATTCAACCTATTCCTCTTAGGGGTAACATAAGCGAACAACGTACTGTGTTTACTGCTTTCAATATCTTGACAACCAATAGACATAGAGCAATGACTGAAAATACAATTCGGGCTGAATTCAATGGTACTAACATAAATAGGATTATTTTTATGTGTAAAAAACTCAAAACTCAGCCCTTTTCTGTGGTCCGATCGGGCTGGTTTATGAACTTGTCTAAGTGATTACCACTTTACATGGCTGTACCATGTGACATTAGGATCGGACCATATTTACGGCCGCTTTTGTGTTAACACAATAGAAAAATAGAAAAAGAAAGAAACAGAAAGAAAAAACATCACTAAACATATATAGTTTACCCATGAAAATATTTAATTTTATAACGGTGTTGGTTTAAATGAAAATAGTGTTTTTTGCTTCTGACCTCAAAACGAATAGTCATTGCAAAGAACTCAATGAGAAGTTTTGCGGGAAATATAATTTATGAAGGCGAGACCAATGGGAGGAGCCCTAGGCAGCCTTAAAATTTTGTATTTGTCCTTAAGAATTGACATTGGATTGGAAGTTTTAAGGAACAACTGATTTTCATTTGTTTGTCAAAAAACCATAAAAAAAACTAAAAAGCTGCCGAGCAGCGTCTGTCAACTATGGGTGCGTTTCATTTGTCCCAGGTTTCAAATGTCCCAGGTAGTTAAAAAATTAAAATTATTAAGTAAATCAAATGTCCCAGGTGTCAAATGTCCCAGGTCGGTTTAAATAATTATTAAAAGTTTGTCAAATGATTTGCCCCAGGTTTCAAATGTCCCAGGTTTTTTAAATATTACATTAATTAATATAAAATCAAATGGAATAGATGGCCAGGAATAGATGTGATAGCCACGAAAAGAGCGAGACCTTCGGTCGCGTAAAGAGCGAGAGACTTGTCGACCGCGTAAAGAGCGAGATACTTGTCAGTCGCGTAAAGAGCGAGACTTGTCGGCCGCGTAAAGAGCGAGATACTTGTCGGTCGCGTAAAGAGCGAGACTTGTCGGCCGCGTAAAGAGTGAGACTTGTCGGCCGCGTAAAGACCGAGACTAGTCGGCCGCGTAAGGAGCGAGACTTGTCGGCCGCGTAAAGAGCGAGACTTGTCAGCCGCGTAAAGAGCGAGAGACTCCGAGTACAGACCATAGAGACTCGTCGGCCACGTAAAGAGCGAGAGAGTTGACGGCCGGCCGCGTAAAGAGCGAGTCTTGTCGGCTGCGTAAAGAGCGAGACTTGTCAGCCGCGTAAAGAGCGAGAGACTTGTCGGCCGCGTAAAGAGCGAGAGACTTGTCGGCCACGAAACGAGCGAGCGTTTTTACAGCTGAATTAGGACCGAGAAACTTGCGGCAGCGGAATAAGCGACAGCTTTTCTAGTTGTGATATAGCTAAAAATTTATCTGCCGCGATTCGTTCGAGAGATTTGCCGGCCGAGACGATGACAATAACTGACGATAACAATAAGACTGATGAGTCGATAACAATGAGACAATAAGACGATAACAATGAAACTGACAATAACGATGACAATAAGAAAACTGCTATTTCGTTTTGTTTTATAGCCAAATTTTAATTTCCCGACCAAAATTTGAAATTCATTACTTTTTCCCGACTATTCCCGACCTTACAAAATCCCCGACATTTTCCCGAATTTTCCCGAATTCCCGACTGGTAGACACCCTGTCAAATGTCCCAGGTGTCAAATGTCCCAGGTATCAACGGCGCCAAAAGTCCGCGCAGCGCCGCGAAAGCTTGTACAGTCCGCACAAGAAGTAGCCTGGACCGCCCGCGTCGTGTCGTTCTCTATCATCAACTTCGCGCGATTCTCCGCGCCTTATTTTCTTATAGATCTTTTTAGTCTAATTTTATTGTATTCCATGACTAGTTTAATTTATTTTAGCATTATAAGTGTTTTTCAACTAGGTTTTAATAGTAAATTTATTTATCTATATGTACGCTAATACCTTATGAGTAAAAATCCTAGCCAGTCAGTTGTATTTTACTATGGAATTCAACTTAGTATCAAAATGCTGTTAAATTATAAAAAAGTGTGTGTTTTATTGTAGTTAAACCCCAATATAAAGTTCGGCTCTCGTCATCATAAAATCAAAAAATTATTTAAGAAACGTAAATGGTTATTGAGTTTAATTCCGCAAGTCGTTTTATTTGATTTTTGTTGTACAAAATAAAAATACTGTTATAATATGAAAAAATAGGCCTACATTAGCTAGGTTATTTAACATACCAAAGTGAACATTAGTTAAGTTATTTTATACATGAGTATGAAGTTTAATGTTCTCTTTCAATTAGTTATATACAATTCTACGATTTATTGTTCGGCAATTTTAAAAATTATAAAGTATTTGTACAACAATTAACATAACTCCACACTCCAAGAATAAAAAACTATTAAAATATAAAAAAGCGTTAGTCTTATAACTCCGATTCCATCTTTTTAAACGAATCAGCTGTTAGTCTGCTATCTAAATAAATATAGATGGTGAGTAACATTTTCACACTTTTAAGTCTTAAGTTTCGGCAAAGGAGGGGAGAAAATCATCGATGACGTGGAAGTAAAGAGAGCCATATGTGGTTACGTACTGTTAAAAAATACTAAACCAAAACCAAGTGTGGGTTAATATTTGAGACAATTTTTTGCTCTTTGAATAACAATCAATAAGCAGGTGTACAATAAGGTTTTTTTGTTTAGGAAGATATCATATATTTAATTTCGTAAGGCGATTCTTTGCGTCGAAATTGTGGGCGTCAGGCAAGTTGTAACAAGATGGGAGAGGGCTCAAATTAAAGGTCTCTATTCAGTGATGGCGGGAAAAATAATAAAATTGCTTGAAATTCACCAGAAAACGAGAAATAACGTAAAATATCTACCATTTAAAAATAATTGGGATCTAAAATTGTTTGCTTTGTTTTCATGAACCATGTGACAGGGTTCCCACTCAAACTGAATTTTAAAATTCACGGCTCTTTCACAGTTTTTAAGGTCCGAAAATTACGAAATTTACGGTCTAAATATAGGAAAACATTTTGCCGCCCGCAAAGTTTCACAGAGAATAACAGGGTGGGGGGGGGGGGGGGGGTAGCGAGGGAAAACTCGGCAGACGCATAGCGCCGGCGGCGGCGGCGCCAGCACAACGGAGAAGTAATTTCTGTACCAATAGAATTAATCTGTGTAATATTTTAGGTAAAACAAACTATACTTGACGGAAAAATAATTTTAAATACAATGCAATTAAATAAATTACAACTATTTCACAAAATACGATGTGATTTTAACATGATTGATTATTTAAGGAAACAGAAAACATTGTACTGGCGATTGCAGAACACGCACGCGACTTAAATATTTTTAAATTTTTAACGCCATCCTCTCTTTCTTCCTGTCTTTCTGCTTTCTATCCGCCCACACAATGCGCAGAGTCCAGTGCGCACTGTATGTTGCCATGACAACCGTGTGTCGTCATAGCAACGAGCCAATCACGCACTGCGTTTTAAGACAACAAACAGCCGTGTAATGAGAGACAATATGATAGTCTGCGCTTGCGTATGTTGTCAACCTTTCGATGAATATTCGATAGTTCATTTAAGGCGTCTTGACCGAGTTGAAGTTCTTGATTATCAACTCTCTAATCACCGAAAACTCAAAATATGATCTATACAGGGTGTCAGCTTTGGCGGGACCCGGTAAAGATATTAGGCCGGGCCCCTCATGTCCTGGTACTGCACCCGTTCCACTCAAAGCCGTAGCTGATTTCCGGCTCTTCAAAAGTGGTGACCTATTTTTTTTTCGCACGTGTCGCTTTTGGCCCCTTTGTTGTCGTTTCGGGCCCTTTTACCTGTTCCCTGCCCTCTATACATTTCGCCGGGGGGGTTTTCACTATTTTGGGGGGGTTCTGACCCCCTAACTCCCCCCGGGCCCCCCTTGGACCCACCCCGGGCCCCCCCCTTGGACCGGTCTGGGTACGGCCCTACCATACGTAAAGTGCCAAACTTCGGGAATAGGCAGGGCTTGTAATCGTTCTTGAGGTTGAAAAAAATAAAAAAATAACTCAAATAAGGAAAAAAATAACCAAAAAATAACCTTTTGTACACAAAAAATGCTGCTAAAAATTAGAAAACCGGCGTTATATTGGGGATAATACATTCTTAACCTTGGTAAAAAAGAAAATCTCGACAGACTAATCACAAATCTGCCTAGATTTGACAGCGAGACTTGGTTTTCATGCAACGAGACTTAGTTTTCACGCATTTTAGGATGATGAGATCCATCTGCCACGATGCTCCTATGAGATCGTCTGACAGACGAATACTGTAAACAGGGCTTGTAGCCGTTCTTGAGGTTGAAAAAAAAAAATAAATAACCAAAATTCCAAAAAATAACAAAAAATAACCTAGAGCAAAAAAATAACAAAAAAATAAAAATAACCTGTTACAAGCCCTGGAATAGGCTATATGTGTCAAAATAAAGATAAAATGTAGAA
Organism: Flexamia atlantica; assembly: GCA_035578135.1. Lineage (NCBI taxonomy): Eukaryota > Metazoa > Arthropoda > Insecta > Hemiptera > Cicadellidae > Flexamia > Flexamia atlantica. The sequence goes on along the minus strand of JAQJVK010000001.1, from coordinate 66,633,484 downwards.
TATAGTTATTTGTGCAACTGATCAGCAAAGTGAGCAATTGCCTCACTCGAGAGAAATCCTTACTCACGAGCTGTAGGCGAGTGAGGAATGGTTTCTCGAGGGAGGCGATTGCACTTTGCACTCGAGTTGCACGTTATATTTTTCCTACAGTTAGTTACCATAAAATAAATAAATTGGTAAAGAAACGTAACATAATATTAAGTTATACCTTCAATGTTTACAAATGGCAAAGCAATGAAATGGTGGCTTCTGCCATGACCGGAAGTGTTGTGACAAATACAACAGTACAACAGCTGACCAGCTGATTTACAGCCAGTGCTGCCAACGTATTTCGCGCGCATACGAACTTGTCTGCATGTTACGCGCTCACTATTTCGTGCCTTCACGTTGCAAATCTGGAGTGAGACAAAGTAATTAGAGTGAGACAATATTAACATTGTCTCACTGATGAGCAAATTGGCCACTTTGCTTTCTCAAATCAGTGAGAGAATATGTATATTGTTAGGTAACTGTAGGAAAAAATATTTTTCAAAAACCCTTTGTTTACCAGATATCCGCCATTTTGTATTTTTTACAAAATATTTTTTATCTCCCAAGTTTTTGAATCGATTTTTTTGAAACTCGGTATGCACCTGTATCTAGTCAAGGTTAGTTCATGAAAAAATATTGAGCATGATTAAATAATAAATTTCAAAATGGCGGCTGTTTTAAATTTTTAAGTTGAAATAACTAAAAAACTGTACGTTTCACAAAAAAATATAAAGAATAACAATTTTTAGAAAATTTTATTTCCCATCTAATGACACCAAATTTATGAAAATCGGTTAATGAACAACTGAGTTATGACCGTATTTAGCTACTGAGGCAGCATTTTTTGAAGCAAAATAGTCCACTGTTGCGCTGAGCCATGCGCTAATTCGGCCATAACTCAGTTGTTTGTAAATTGATTTTGATAATTTTGGTATCGTTGGAATGGAAATAAAATGTTCTAAATATTATTGTCCTTTATATTTTTTGTAAAATCTACCATTTTTTAGGTATTTCAATTTAAAGATTTTAAACGGCCGCCATTTTGAAATTTACGATTTGACCATGCTGATTATTTTTCATAAACTAACCTTGTCTAGATACAGGTACATACCGAGTTCCAAAAATAATCGATTCAAAAACTTGGGAGATAAAAAATATTTTGTTAAAAATACAAAATGGCGGATATCTGGTAAACAAAGCGTTTTTGGAAAAAATTTTATTCTACATTTTATCTTTATTTTGACCCATATAACCTATTCCCGAAGTTTGGCACTTTACTTATGGGAACCCTGTATAACACGTATTAAAATAATGTCGTGTTTGTTTATAAATTACTTGCAAGTTATTAAATACACTTCAATTACATTTTTTGTAAAATAGTTATTTTGCGAAAGTTGAAAGTAAAAACGTGATTAAAAATAATTATTGTTGCCAGTTTTGAACACCGGTTAGGCGCGTAGCCTGGTTAATACGCCTCCGGATAAATCGTTGTTCTACTGTCCGTAAAATGTTGGTTAATGGCACAACGTTGGTCGCCTGCAGGCATGTTTTCCAGCGGCCGAAGTTAGGGCCTTGTTGTCATTCAAACAGTGCAATGGGTAGTGAGTGATAAGCAGGGCTGTACCCAGATTTGGCGGGCCCCGGTAAAGATATTAGGCCAGGCCCCTCATGTCCAGGTACTGCACCCATTCCACTCAGAGCCGTAGCTGATTTCCGGCTCGTCAAAAGTGGTCACCTTTTTTTTTACTCGCACGTGTCGCTTTTGGCCCCTTTGTTGTCGTTTCGGGCCCTTTTTACCTGTTCCCTGCCCTCTATACATTTCGCCAGGGGGGTTTTCACTATTTCGGGGGGGTTCTGACCCCCTAACTCCCCCGGGCCCCGGTCAAATTGTCCCGGAAAACCGGTCTGGGTACGGCCCTGGTGATAAGTAGAGGTCTGCGGGTACCCGAAAATTCGGGTAGTTTCGGGTAATTACGTGAACCCGAGTGGTCGCGCGGGTTCGACACGTCTCAGGCTTAATTCGGCGGGTTTTTACTACACTTCGGGTCGGGCGGGTACCTACTACCCGAAAGAAATCGGGTTGACGATACCCGACACACCACCCGAAAGAAACCCGAAACTTTAAAAATGTTCAACAATAAATAATTCGCGCCAAGCATCTGACTTACAGCGTCCACGCAATATTATAACGAGACGAACAAGGATGGTCGCGATCGCAATGTCAAACTTCGAAGCGATCTTCACTATATGTCTCAGTCAGACAACCAGCCGTCCCCTTGCTGACTCAAAATTATCGTACGCTTACTGCTTAATATTGTACCCTCGTATAACAACTTAAAAGGACCGTTGCTCCTTTTGATGCAATGAAATAGTCGTACAAACACTAAACAGCTTTGAATAAGGTTGAATTTCTAGCCGAGCTTATGATACGAGAAGTCTTATCGAGAAGATAATTTTTGTGATCTATTTTTGGTCACGTTAAACCGGAAGTGTGTGTCCTTCCCACGAAAATCGTACACAAACAATAATCCTGAGTGATAAGGAAAGGGCGTTGAAAGGTGAAAAAATATTATCTCCACTTAGATGGAATTCGGAGTTTCTGCTATATTTAGTTGACCTTGGAGAACGACAAAATATACACCAGTCTATAGTTTGATCATAGAATTTCTCTTGAACGGCAAGAGATAAAAATTTCATTTTTGTCTCAATCGATTTATACTAAAAATTAGAAAAAAAAATATTAGCCGTCATATGTTGTTGTAGGACAAGTCGTTTGGATTTTCACATATAGAAAACAAAATACGCAACAAAGACGTTCGTTCTGGCGTCATTTTTAAAGAGTTTATTTATTGTCACAAACATCTTGAGCGATGATACAAAAAACAGAAAATGATTAGAAACAAGCAGCGGAGACATCGATGCATTAATCGGTAGTTGAAAACCGATGAATCGTACAATAGAAGGAATGTAAAGAATAAGAAAACAAATTAATTAAAGAAGAAAGAAATTCACGTATTTATTTGCTGCCCAAACGTAAACCAATGAGCGTGCGTCTTCAGCTATCTAGTCTTCTCTCTCTTCACCTTTCCATCCTTCCCTCCCCCCTCCAAGGCAACCGATCGCGTTCTGCCATTACCTCCCCAATCTCCACCCCTCCTTCCCCAGCCACTGTGGAATCTCAATCTCAATTTAGCAGGCCCTACCGTCTAGCCCTGTACGTACAATCTACGTCTTAAAAGTACACAATTGCTGTCTTCGTCTTGGGATTGTGAATCATTTTTAATGTCTCTAATAAATTGATACAAATATTTCTCTATAATTTAATAAAAATATTATCTATTTTAAAATTGGCTGATTTTAAAGGTCTGATGACGAAATTCACGGCTCTTTCCAGGTTTTTTCATGGTTTGCCAAATTCACGGCTTATTCACGGTTTTTAAGGTTTCACGGTTGAGTGGGAACCCTGATGTGATGCTGATACTTGATTGAAAACCATGTGGTAGGCTAGTTTTCAATTAAGGTAGAGTCGGTTTGCTATGAAGGTATTTTGTATTATAATAAATAAATAAGGATTGTTTGAATTTTCCCTCATAAGGGGCTTTTAGCCCCTTCAAGCCACTAGTAACTTATGATTGACACAAGAAATTCATAGTTTATCTTCTGATATTATTATTTCCCTTCCTCTGTACTTGATTCCACAATCACCTTTTAGTACAGGTCATATTGGAGATAGCTATTTTATTATATTACTAGCCGACTGTGTACACAATGGTATTACGTTGCCCATGAGCTTCCACCATCCGCTATACCCTACAGTTATTGTAATGTTCAATTAATAAAATGAATTTGATTTTTATAAACAATTATTTGATAAAGTAGGCTTACTAGAAAGGATTCCTCATGAAATACGTGATTCAGTTTTTCGTTAAAAAATATCTTGAAAAGGGAAAGTATGGAAAATCATTGATCATGAAAATGAAATTAAGTTATAATTAATATAAACCACTTTATTGCCATACATAAAAATGTAAATGTCATACAGCTCAACAAAGGTGAGCATTCATACAATTATGAACATAATGCAGTTGGAAATGTATTGGGTTTCCAAATACAAATTTATGTTATTGGGTTTTCAAATACAAATTTATCTTTAACAAAAACAGTATTAAAAAATATATTAAATCATGAAATTGTTTATCCTTATTTTAATGTTCTAATATTTTTTACTTTACTATTCAAAACAAATTCACACGTTTTTTAATTCGCCCACATAATACTTTCTGGTCGAATATCAATCTTATAATTTGATAAATATAACTTACTTCAAGTAAGTTTATAACTTACTTCAATATTAAGGAAAATACAGAATTGTAAGTAGTTGGATTTGAAATTCATAAATATAAAAATTGTTGTGCTCAAAATTATAAACTTGTTACATAAACAACCATTTAAATATTCAAACGGTTACTTTGTGTTATAATGTAGTGCGACCGCCAGCGAAACGACAGGCGCTCGAGTTTGAACTTCACCGCTGTTCAACCTAATTTTATGAGAAAACTATACCAGCTAGGAAAGAATGTTAAATGTAAAGTGCATAGCTCATTTCAATAGCTACAACTTTCTCACAGACGAAACAAACCTTACCAAAAATCAAAAAATAGTAGCCGACTAACTTTTTCATTACAGAAAAATTATAATGCTTTTAAATTGTTGTTGTTACAATTTATTCACATAATTGTATAAAACAATATTTACACAGTTATGTTCGCCAATTAATGCAGATTAATAATATATTAGGTTTGACCAAGTTATATTTTTTAATTAAAGTTCAGGACGGTGTAAACAAAGAAGATATCGGCGCGCGGCGCGGCGCGGCCGCCATAGCCAGAGTCACTAGACGCTGCTTGTGCAGACTGTACAAGCATTCGCGGCGCTGCGCGGACTTTTGGAGCCGTTGATACCTGGGACATTTGACACCTGGGACATTTGACACCTGGGACATTTGACGCGATGCGTATTTATTAAAAATAATACACCTGGGACATTTGAAACCTGGGACAAATGATGTAACTTATATTTATTATTTAATTTAACAAACCTGGGACATTTGACACCTAGGACATTTGATTTTATATTAATTTGTGTAATATTTAAAAGACCTGGGACATTTGAAACCTGGGACAAATGATTTGACAAACTTTGAATAATTATTTTGTAACGAGTCATTATTTGAGGGGGGTAAGACCGACTTGATCTCGTCGCCGGCCGGCTAGTGAGCGACGGCGGCGGCGGGCAGCAAGCAGTGGCTGTGTTACGGGCAGGTTGCAGCGGCGGTGGCGGACCTGTCCCAGCGACGCAGGTGGGCTGCAAGCGGTGGTGGCTGCACCCTGACCCGGCGATAAGGCTTATCGCCTGGGTTGGCCACGACCCTGGCCGGAGAGGGCAGTTCCTCCTCAGCTCGAGTGCGGAACGGAGCCTTGTCGATTGTCGTTGTGGTATACGAGTGCGTACGTGCGGTGTCGAGTGCGACGGTAGTGGATTAAGTTGGGTAGTGTGACCCGCTTTGGTGAGTGACACCGTTTACTTTATTATTATTGAATAATAATATTATTTATTTGTGAGTACGGTCTGACGGATTTAGTCGAGAGATTTTAATTGAAATATTAAATCTTTTAATAGTCTCGAGACCCTGCCCAGACACGTTCTGGTGTAGGGGATTATTAATTAGAGAGCCGTCTAGGCAAGGTTAATTACTACTGAAATCAGAGTTTAATAAGTCAAAGGTTCTAGTCAAAGTTCAGAATAGAATATTTTGGTGAATATCTATTTTTGATTACTCAGACGTGAATGATAACTGTAGAGGCCTAACAGCGTCAGACCTGTTTTAACAAGAGAGGTTGCACGTGGCCAATTAGAGGTCCGACTGTAATTGATTGATTAATTAATTAATGTAATTATAACAACAGTCAACTGAATTATTTTATTACATTTCTGCTCTTGCCAATTCAACCTGGTAGAATATTTATTTTAGTAAAATAATTTTACTGTGGCCGACATGTTAGGTAGTTTGAGTAGTTTGAGTTTGGTAGTTTGAGACCAGCTGGAACGTGTTTTGGCTTAAGTAGTTTCAGTATATCAGATCAGTAGAGTCAGTAGCTTTTATATTTACAGTCTGGACAGTAGGTCAGTCACATAAATATTACAGACTTTAATTACTGTATATTTTTGTTTGACTTGCGCAATGCGGCGCTAGCGTGCGTAAGACTTTTGTCCGTGTGGGTTATAGGCCCCGAGTTTAAATTAAGACGTTGAGGGCGATATACCTCGCGTGTTTCGGTATTGCTTTGAGTAGATTGTTGGGTGTTTGGGAGATTTGAGGAGACCCACGTGAACCCGAGTTACGTCACGCTGATAGGTGCACCCCCCCCTCTTTCAGGTTTGGCCGTGATTACGACTCGTGTGCGTTGCACTTGTTTTGTTGTTGATTTGTATGAGCCGGACCTGAATCAGCAGAGTGTCTGCGTGTCCCTGAGAGCCAGCGAACCCTGGAATAGCCCAGCAATTGTAGGCTGAGCCATCTGTGGCAAACTCTCTTTGTGACAATTTTCGTTCAGGAGAAAAATTTGTCATAATTTAAACCAACCTGGGACATTTGACACCTGGGACATTTGATTTACTTAATATTTTTAATTTTTTAACAAACTGGGGCATTTGAAACCTGGGACAAATGATGTGCTCCCTTAACTATTTATTATTATTAGAACAAGGAAAGTAAACGGTATCAGGAAACTGACACATACTTTCTCCCTTAAAGTTATTTAAAACCAGAAAATTTATATAGTGAAATAAAACAAATTAACAATTAATTATAACACAACTACACACCAAATTTTGTTAAAATCGGTCAGTAAATAACGGAGATATCAGTTTTTAAATATTTGCCATAAGAATAACATTGGACAACCTACTGCATTTACCGCCTAACTAAAATCTATATATTAAAAAAATTTGGTTTTTCTCTTCTGAGTCCGTTCGGCTCTTCTACTCAACCGATTTTCATAACTGAGGTCTTAAATTAAAGGTATGCACACACAGATTTGCCAAAAAGCATCCGAATTCATTTATCTGCCGTATTACTCGAGTTATGCACAAAAGCAACTTCCTCCTTGTACATTTCTTATGGAAGCTAAATTTGATTTTTCTTTTCCGAGTTCGTTTGGCTCTTCTACTCAACCGATTTTCATAATTAAGGACTTAAATTAAAGGTATGCACACAGATTTGCCATCAAGCATCTGCATTCATTTATCTGCCGTATTACTCGAGTTATGCAAAAGAAACTTTCTCCCTGTACATTTCTTATGGGAGTTAAATATGATTTTCCTTTTCCGAGTTCATTTGGCTCTTCTACTCAAACGATTTTCATAATTAAGGTCTTAAATTAAAGGTATGCATGAGCAGATTTGCCATCAAGCATCCACATTCATTTATCTGCCGTATTACTCAAGTTATGCACAAAAGCAATTTCCTCCCTGTACATTTCTTCTGGGAGTTAAATATGATTTTCCTTTTCAGATTTTGTTTGGCTCTTCTACTCAACCGATTTTCATAATTGAGGTCTTAAATCAGGCCTGATTCCATAACTGGGCACAATGGGCACGTGCCCAGGGGCGCCAAGGTTAAGGGGTGGAAAGAGGGTGGGAAAAAAAATAAACCCCGCGCGCCGCGTGAGCGGCACGTGGCGTCAACTGAGTTCGACCTCAGAACTGCGCCCTTGACGCCTCGTGGAAATTTGCCCTCTCGTCCTCCTCACCACTGCCACCAAGCCACCCGCCCCTTTGTATATTTATTGGCATATGCACAATATTGTACTTGCATAAAGTAAGATTAAGATAAGTAAAACCTATAGACGAGTGGGGGCGTTGTCTGAGAGTTTGACCTTGGAACTGTTGCGAGGGTGCACGTGTGCCGTATGGCGCTTGCTTGCTCGCAACGTTAGGCCTATTTGTTATACAATCGCCAACTGGCCAGTCCGGAACACGGCAGGTCCAAAGGTGGTGGATAATGGAATGACTCGCCAATTTAGGGTGGAGTTAAGGGAGAAATTCCTCCCGAACCAAAACTGGTAAAGACTAAGGTACCTTTTACATTAGGCGACCGGTCACGGTGACAGGTCGCGTCCTGATCGGCAACGCGATGCCGCGGCCGATCGCTTATTGTAAAAAAGGCCTTATGGTTGGGGGGGGGGGGGTGGGGGGGGGCGCATCAGTTTAATGTGCCCATAGCGCCAAGAGGGTTAAAAACGGGCCTGGCTTAAATTAAAGGCATGCACGCACAGATTTGCCATCAACCATCGGCATTCATTAATCAACTGTGTCATTTTGTTTGTCATCTTAAGCCTAAAAATCATGAAATTTTTATCAAAATCGTTTGAGCCGTTTTTGAGAAATTTGGATTTTTGTCATTTTTATGGGTTTTTATGGGGTAAATACCCTTTAAAATAAAAAATTCAAAAAAGTAAAATTAACGCCTGGAGATACCATGGCTTTGTACATACAAGCCAAATTTCATGAAAATCGGACCACTGGTGCCGCCTCTAGCTTTGTTCACACACACACACACACACACACACACACACACACACACACACACACACACACACACACACACACACACACACACACACACACACACACACACACACACACACACACACACACACACACACACACACACACACACACACACACACACACACACACACACACACACACACACACACACACACACACACACACACACACACACACACACACACACACACACACACACACACACACACACACACACACACACACACACACACACACACACACACACACACACACACACACACACACACACACACACACACACACACACACACACACACACACACACACACACACACACACACACACACACACACACACACACACACACACACACACACACACACACACACACACACACACACACACACACACACACACACACACACACACACACACACACACACACACACACACACACACACACACACACACACACACACACACACACACACACACACACACACACACACACACACACACACACACACACACACACACACACACACACACACACACACACACACACACACACACACACACACACACACACACACACACACACACACACACACACACACACACACACACACACACACACACACACACACACACACACACACACACACACACACACACACACACACACACACACACACACACACACACACACACACACACACACACACACACACACACACACACACACACACACACACACACACACACACACACACACACACACACACACACACACACACACACACACACACACACACACACACACACACACACACACACACACACACACACACACACACACACACACACACACACACACACACACACACACACACACACACACACACACACACACACACACACCACGCCGAAAACCACTTTTTTGGATTCAGGCAGCACTAGAACAAATATATCTACTAATAACTCAAATTTGAAAATTTTTATGAAAACAATACTTTCTCCATATACTATGTATAGGGGGGAGAAAGTAAAAATAATAAGACAAACATTATAACAATAAATGCATGTGGTTAAATGAAATATTAAGTATGTGAGTCGTAAATGTAAGTAAATACAATCCTCTAAAGGTCTTCTTGAAACATCCATTATGTTAATATTTCATTACTTTACTCACATTGTCCCAAATGATATTTGCCATCTCATCCAGCTGCTCCCCGAGTTCTCTCATCTCTCCACTGTACCTGTGATAAAAAAGCCATTATAACCACTGATAATAAAACTTATTTGAAAATGTATTTGAACCAAATTCAAAATGTATTTGATGTTAATCTATTTCATTTTACACACCTCTAAGTTCAAATTTAAGCATCAACGACAAAAATTTATCATTAATTCATTGACTATTATAAGAAACTATCAGGAACCGTGGCTTTGCCCACGATAAAAATAGAACATACGGTATCACTCTTCAAAAAAATAGTTTTTTTTTCATACATTCTTCTTGTTGTCAAAATATATTTCTTTTTACATGTGAAATGTTCTTTCATGAAACAGAAAAATGTTTTTAGAAATTTGCTTAGTACTCACAGGGACGTAGCCAGGATTTCGGGAAGGGGGGGGGTCCAGATGACGTAACCCCCCATTTTTTTTTGTCGAGAGGGTCGTGAGTTTGAGGACACGAGATTATGCGTAGCAGGTAGTAGATACTGCTTGGTAGACTTTATTAGGCATCATTATCTTAACTTTACACTTAAACCCATACCATTTAATAATAAACAAATAATATTAGACTCTGATATTAAAATACAAAAGAATTTATCAGTAAATAACAGGATAATATTACAACTTAAGTAGTGGACAAAATAATAGAGAAATTCGTCCCGCGTAACAGCGCTAAGAATTTCGTAGTTATAAAATACCACAATTAGCTACTTTAGCACTTTAAATGTAATAAATTCATTTTCAAAAATATGGAATTATATTTTTATATTTATTAATAATTTAAAATGTTTAATGTAAAAAAACTAAAATTATTTATTTTTTTTAATATTTGACCTTTTTGGAAAACTTAAAAAGTACCGATTACATTGTATTTAAAAACATATTTTACGAAGTAAAGAGTAAGTTCGGGTCGGGAAGAGTTGAGTCAATCACAGGCGGGCAATGATCTTAAATTGGAATTTTTATTTGTGGAAGAGGTAAATTTAAAAGTTTTGTAAATGAAATGCCTCATACAGAAATAGGTTCGGAGACTTAAAAACTGTCGCCAATAATGCGTTTCAGTTTTATTAGGGTTATCATCATTCTAATTCTTTCCTTTCACTCAAAACTTATTATGTCTACAGCGCACAGTGGGTTAGGCTAGTTTGCCATTGTGACCGATCCGTAATCATGGGATTTGACAGTGTGTTGCGTTACGGCACTAGACCAGTAGGGTACTAATTGTGAGTACGCGAAGAGACAGCCAGGGACGTGTGAATAAAAGATAGGATTGGCTCTTGCGTATCTCGTTGAACTCTCGGTCAATATTATTTATTTTGCCTTCATTAACTCTTGATTGAAAACTCTTTACTGCTTTAGAAAAGCAGATTTATTTTTAAATCATTATTATAAAGCGAGTAAATGATATTTAACACTAATCATTCGTTTTACAGCAATTTTTAAAGTTTCTATTTCTCCTAAAGTATATTAAGCCATTAATAGTCAGTTAAGGTTTAAGGCCTTCGTTGATCCGCCGGATAGTCTATGTTCTTCTTTACAAGAATGTAGTAATCTTGTAATGATTATAATTAAAACTATTTGTAAATTTTATTTTTTACTTCTTACCTCTTTAACATTACTGGATACACTTATTTTCTTCCTTATCACATAAGCGTCCATTTTTCTTTCTAAACATTACTCGTTAAATGCCACACAGTAAAACGCACGTTGTTATTCTGGTAAAGAATCGATTATAACTGACTCTCCCAATGTGGACTACATTCAGTGGTTGTAAATAATCTTCAAATAAGGTAGGCAAGAAATAAAAATACAAAAATAAGATAAGAATTGTTTTAATTGTCTGCTTCCAAGAACTGGCCCGGGAACGCAGCTGGAAAGACAGCAGGCGTCTCGTCAGCTTCAATTGCGATAAGACCATGTTTGTAGGAATCGAGGAGTTTGTATATTTGGCATGAAAATCGAACGGTTAAATTTTGTTTGCACTTTGTACTTTCATAATCTTTTGCCTTAATATTGCTTATATTATTTTTGCACCATGTACTGATAAAAAGAGAAAGTGTAATTCGTAACTGGGTTGAATCAATATCATAATTGAAGGGGTCTCCCGTAAAACGTTCTAAGCGACAAAATTTCAAAATCGAAGACGTTCAGTGAAAAAGGCGTTCAGTGAAAAAGGTTCTGTAGGACAAGAGCTACACTGTGGTATATTTTGTTTTGAAGATATTTGAGTTGGCAGCCCTGATTTCGTTTGTCAAAGTTAGTGTGCTTCGCGGGACTGCACAGACTTTTTGGGGAATAATGTTCTATTCGCTGAAAGATGGACTCTCCGCCGGTCGTCGCGTTGTCACCCAGCAACCAAAATTGCGTAAATAAAAATAAACTCATGAAGAAAATATTGGAAAGTGGAAGGGTAATTCCAGATAGGAAAATAGAAAAGTTGGATTACCCTACGTTTCAAAAACTAAGAAGCCAAGGCCTGGAAAACTGCTCCCAAAAGAAGTAGTAGAATAACGTTTTAAGCACCACATTTGGATAACTTTTTTTTGCAAAATGACGTATATCGCGTTATGTAACAACATTACGTTGTTGTACTTTTATATCAATAAAATTGTTTTATATTCAGTTTTATTTTTGTTTATGTTGGTATTACTACAATCCCTATTGTTTTCTTTCAAAGCAGAGGAGAGGAGCAGGAGCAGTCCGTCAGAGAACATTTCAAACGCCAGTCATTTAGAACGTTAAAACCCCCCCCAAAAAAAACACATAAATGATTTAAAATGCTTAATTTCGAGTAAAATTTTAATATAAGGCTACATTATGATGTTATAAATAGGGTATTAAAAAATTACACATAATTATTATTTCCAACCTTGAAAAAAACACAAATTTTAGAATTCAACTTTCAACGCTTGATTACTCGAAACCAGGTTTTTGTCGCTTAGAACGTTTTACGGGGGACCCCTTCAATTATTAAAATAATTAGCGGGAAGGGGGGGGGGGTCTGGACCCCACAGACCCCCCTAGGGGTGTGCGAGTAGTGATTTTTGAAGTCGAGTCGAGTCGAGCCGAGTTTTGAAAAATACCCGCGAGTTTCGAGCTTTTTTCGAGTCGAGTTTTTTTTAAGTTTATAATATAATAGTCATTATGTTTCCACATAATGGTAAAAAATTATTATCATTACTCAAATACAAATTACAATTTCGAGGTAATTAAAATCAAAAGAGTTATTGAACTAAGAGCAGATATGCAAATAAATGATACCAAAACAAAAGAAGGAAAACCTTTTACTTAAACAATAATTCTTGATTTGATATATTTTTCAAGCCTAACTTGTGTTTAAGGCTTACCTGGGGTTTGAAATGAAATGAAAACACTAATTATAAGCCATGACCAATTACATGACTCAATTCATGATTCAAATATTTCCTTTGTGTTATTCACACAGGTACATTTTTATTGATGTAACAGTCAACAAAAAAACTAAGTTTTTATTTATTTGGAATGGTTTCTAAAATACAACAAAAATAATTTTTTTACGAGATGTAAGAATAAATAACCTCATACTAGAAAAGATAGAGAGATATAAAAATGTATTTGTCTTTAATAACTAAAAAGAACTTTTTACTTCAAGTTTATAACAAACGAGGTTTCAGTTATATTCGTTAAAGATGGATTGACATTGTGAAAAATGGCCGTAATATTCTTTCGCACGTGCCGATTTCGGGTAAACGGCAGGAGTAACTACTCGACTCGAACTTTCGAGTAATTTGCAATAAGTCGAGTCGAACTGAGTAGTGTATACTCGGCTCGAAAAAAGCTCGATTCTCGAGTACTCGCACATCCCTAAACCCCCCCCCCCTTGGCTACGTCCCTGGTACTCAGGTCTGCTGCAACGGGAGTATCCTATCCCTGTCTAAAGGGCCTGTCTTTACTAAAAATACGACCATATCCAGCCCCCCACCGACAAAGGGTGTCGCTGCCCTCGGTAGGCTCATGCCCAGTTTTGGCGTCCTCCCTCTTGCAAGTCCTAGTGCTGTTTGTGTCGGCTGCCCAGTTGGTCTTGCTATGAAGTGGAGAGGATTGCACTCACACACTTGAGAGGCAAAATTACCTAGAGTGGCTTACCTTAAGTCAAACACCAAAAAGCATTTATGGTCATTTCTGCTTACCGCACGACCTGAGCTTGCCCTGATGATGAACATGGGGCACCATTGGCTTTTTCGGCGGGGCATTGAAATTGCTCGCATCTATAGTATAGAGTGGCCCTTCGGAAGGACTAATATTATTTATTCCTATCCTAGCAGACCTACGCACTCAGCGAATTCTAAGAACGTTTTTCTGTTTCATGAAGGTATATGTGTGGGTAAAACCATAGAACATGCCTAGAAATTATATTCATTGTCAAAATATAATTTTCTTAAGTTTTTAGGGTCTACCTTTGATAAATAACAATTACAAAAACCGTCCCAGCAATTTTTGAAAATGCTGACTTAATCTTTTAGGGTATATATTGAACAAAAAAGAGGAAAAGCTGTCCCGACAATTTTTGAAAATGCTGTAGATAAAATAAATAGTTTACAGTTGCACACTCCATCTCTTTCAACAACAGCTACAGGCCAGGTCCTTTAATTATTTATAGTCAGTGATTTACTTTATGTTATATTAAAACATAAAGTAAAATGTATAATTGTACTGCAGCATTTTATATAGTGTATTGCATTTAAAATATATGCAAAAGTCTAATTCATTAACCATCTGGCACCAAGAAACAAATATTCATATATAAAAAAAATAGCAGAACAAAACATACCATTAATTTACATCACCTGTTTTAAATTTTAGTTTCATATGTTTTGTTAATAAACAAATCCAACTAAAATTCTTTCAAAATCCCTGAGATGGGTACCTTTAAGACTGTCCCAGGGCCAAGCCCTGAATGTTATCACGAAATTGATGGTGTATAAACCTACTCCATGAAATTCAACATGTATGTACCAAGTTTTGTGGCCATCGGTCCAACGGTGTCTGAGGTTATCAATGCCAACTATATATACCAACTATATATACATACCAACATCCTCTTTTATACTTATAGATACACATAACTGTTATGATTTGAAAAAAAATATAAGAAATATATTAAATAACATAAAATAAGCTTTAGTGTGTTTGCTAATTATCTATGGCAGTGTAAAAATCATGTATTTTGATTTGGCTTCTTCAGACAAAGACATAAATAAAGCACAATGAGGTTTAAGCATGAAATAAATCAAAATCTCTAAACCTTTATTCAGGCGCACTGTGGAGGTCGGCCTTGCCAATTTTTAAGATACAAACATGGAAAGTTTGCATTCTGCAGCCTGAACTTTTATGGAACTGGGAAATACTCGCCTATTTCAGTTCAAGCAAGTGTCTGGATTTTGTGACCATTTTCGCAAGTTCTCACAGGCAACTTCCGCAGAGCGCCAGATTACATGGCTCTCGGTGCAGATTTCTTTTATGTGCACACACGATTGTGATACCGAAAATAAGTGTTTATTTTCAGTTTAGTTTTTTTTTTAAACAATTGCTTTATTCATATAGTATGTTATATTTGACTAACTTATAAATTACATACTATTTTGTTGTTACAGATTTTATTTATGACACTTTTTCCTCCCTAGAACATTATCATCATAAACTATTATAAATATTTCTAAATTTTAATATATATTTTTTACTATATTTTATTTTTTGTATATCATCGGGTTTATACAAAAAGTAAACCAAAAATCTAACGTATATGGTATTGTAAATGATTATTATCTCTGATGTAGTATTTACGTATCATGTCAATTATGTCTATTTTCAAATCTTACTGCTTGAGTTAATAATGCAATTATGCTAAAAAAATACTTTTAAGATCGTGCAGTCAAAAAATTTAATTTTTTAATTTTTATTTTTATTTGTTGCCTGTACTAAGGACATGCCTAGAAACGCATTTCATAATTTTCAAACAGCTACTTTTAAAGTTATCAAGGTTTAAAGTGCCGAAATTTGAGTATTTTCTTGCAACATTCACGCGAAAACCATTTTACCAACTGACTTCAAATTCTGGTATTGGGTATGATAAATTAAACTTAAACACGTGACCTATTTTTTATTGTAAAAAATAAAAATAAATTTGTCTAATCCTGAAATATAATATTTTATCAATCGCATTTGCAAATGGAAAGTCTTAAAAATTTTGTCATTTTAACTGTCTATACATCTATAAACACACTGCAAAAATTATATCTTTTTCTTTTATACATTTTCCAGAAATGATGCAAAACCAAATTTTTTGAAGAGCCACCTATTCACACACATGCAGCGGCTCTGAGCGCTACTAGGGCTGCGGCCTAGCGGATTTCACTTGTCTACAGCACGGCCCACACCACCTTAACTTTTGATATACATTTAAAATAAAATTGAATATTTTTTACTGTTCATTTTTTACAATTTAAAGTAAAATTAAACATAGACTAGACATTATTTATACATCACACTTACTATATACTTTTTACTATGATTACTAAACAAAATATACAAAATTTGTAATTTTGCTAAATGAGTAAAAATACATGTACCTTAATTCAATCCTTTGAAATACAATTTATGGATAGTATGAAACTAAAAGGACCATTGAAAAAATTCAAATCATCCAAAAAACTATGCAAATTAGTCAAAATTGGCAAAGAGTTAACCTCAAACTTGTAATCTAACATCTCAATTATATACCCTTTAAACTATAATTGATACCTTGATTAAAGCTAATGTAATGACATTGTTTAGACAAAAAAAAAAGTAAATTGCAGACTAAATAGGACTGTAATTTACACATAAAAAACCACTCATTATCGTACCGCCGGTACTGGCATGACATACTGGTGTGAATGCTGAGAGTATAAGCTGCGCAATAGTTAATAATGATAATGGAATTATTTGAGATGAGAAATGTTAAGTGCAACTAAGATGAATACAAATAAAAGGCAGTTGTGATGAGTTACTTTATCATAGATAATATTGGTGGGGTGGTATTGAGGGGTGCAGAATCGGTTGGTTTTACTGCCATATAAAAATATTGTGTTCAACAGCAACATTTCAAACATAAGATTCAAAACATAAGATTTAAGACAGCAAATTTTATGTCTTTTCCCAACAAATTTTAGTCCAAAGCAAAAATACTTATGTCTAGTAATTTTGATGTAAAAATTCAAACCATTCAAGTTTTCTATTTTAACCATTCACAATTTTTTAGCATTGTTATTGTTAACATACAAAATTACATTACAATACCATGTTAGACGCCGACCGCCAGAAAGTGGTATTTTAAGGCAAAAAAGAGTGAATAACAAATGTTAGATTATTGAGGCATGATCTCATAGTCTTGTTACAAACTAAGGCAGACATAGGACTAGTAATTAATAGCCCAACAGCTAATGGCAACTCAGGGTCCTACAGTATACTAGAATGTTTCACTTGAAATGCTAGGGAGCGGAGGAATGAATTAAAGGTTTCGAATTTTAAAAGTTAGAACTAACCAAGTTCCACAGTATAAAAATATGTTTGGTTTAATTAATTATTTCAAAATAAGTGACTACATTTTTTCCCTGAATGCAGAGGTAACCTTCACTTTTGACAGGTGGCAAATCGAAGAGCCTAATGAAGGAAGGGTTAAATAGCATTACCTTTATCAAACTATAAAATCTTACCTGATATAAGACCAGAGTATGAGTGTCAGAAGGGCCATGCCCATGACCATGTTGCAAGTGCTGGCGAGAGGGTAGAGTCCAAACAAAGTGAAGACTCCAGACACGATGTAGAACACCGTCGCGATCACGAAGAACACAGCTGGTGTCCGGGCAGCCTTGAAGATGTTTTTGCTTTCGTTGTGTGCTTTAAAGGCATTGTACTGCTCCTCTATGTCCTTAAACAGAGTGATACCCATAGTTAATTACAAAAACTAAATATTTGACAATATAGACAATCGTAGGCATACTTTATTTGTACATAACATTCTTTTCCATGTGATACATGTAAATGGTTAATCTAAATTTGGCTAAAAATACAAATAAGTACCAAAAAAAACAGCTCAGGTTAACATTTCAATTACTAAAAAAAAACATTAATTTAGTGGAAATATTGAATTCTCGCAGGTTATAAAAGCCCGAATCCTAATCCATTATGAGCAGTCCCTCTGAGCGGCCTATGTGACAATTGCCAATACAGTACTTCGCTGCCTTTCTTTCACCGCACAGGCTTATTGGCCCATGGTCATAGGCGCCACGTGAACCAAAGATTTGGGGCGGGGGGGGGGGGGGGAAGAGGACAACCTACCGGGGGTTTGGGGGGTTTTTCCCCTGGAAAGTTGTTGGTTTTTCCTACAGAAAAGTGGGGTTTTAAGCATTTAAACCTGTGAAATGTACACCATTAAAAAGCTCAGTTTATTTACGATTTTCAAGGCAAATTTGCAAAAAACTGAACATTATATACTCAGGTTATAACCATTTACTTAGGTAATAAACACGTGACTGTTGAAGAAAATCTTGTTATGTTTACCTCAAAACCACTACAATTATTGTTTTATTTGTTAAAAAAAATAGGCGGTCGTAAACCAACCGTGACATTTATGACTCTCCTACTTTCCTGGCTGCTTCTTCACAGTAAATTTCATTTTCGTGTCAGTCTCGACTACAGCTTGCAGGTTATACTCAATGAACTATCTAGAGGACAATCAGAAAACTATTAGAAGAAGATAAAAACAACAAACTAAATTATTCATCCAATATAGGAAACGATGTCGGGACAAAAAACTAAATGCTTCAGCGCACAGCGACTAACCTCGCCCAGTCAAAGAATAAAAAGCACATACGGCACATACTCAACGAATTTATAACACTTCATCCAACCTCTTTGTTTAGCCAAATGATTTATCTTGTATCAGAGGAATGTAATAATGATTAAATATAAAAATAAAGTGAATGTTAACAATTAATATGGTAAAAATAAACAACTTACTTGATAACAGTTGGTTTAAATGACTTGTGAGTAGAGGAACAATTTTAGAAAGTAGTAAAAAATTATTTTGATTTTGATTTTTATTGTTGCTTGGTGGCTACAAAAATAAACTTTTTTATGTTGGGGGGGCACGTGCCCTCCCGTGCCCCCCCCGGTGCGACACCTATGCCAGGGTGTCTACCAAACTTCATATATGAAATTCCCGACTTTTTCCCAACTTTTCCCGACAGTTAAAAAAAATTCCCGACCATAGGAAACATGACCATTGCCTCCTATAACGAATATTGAGAACGATATTTGTAAATAAATATATTTAGACGGCTACAATGCAAGCGAAAGATCGCCAAAAGGTGAGCAAGATGACCGCGATAAGTCCAATAGATTTGCCAGCCATAATGCGACCGAGGTTTCCGGCTGCGGAAAGAATGAGCGATTTTCCGGCCGCGTTGTGACCAAGTGATTCTCCGGACGTGGTATAAACGACCGAGATTTGACAGCCACGATGCGACAGAGAGATTTGCCAGCCGCAATACGACCAAATCATGTAACGACTATGAAAAGAGTAAGCGACACAATACGATCAAGAAACAATTGGCCACCTGACAACCGAAAAACAAGCGATAGATTTCCGGCCGCAATAAGTCCAAAAGATTTGCCAGTCATGTTGTAAATTACAATATCTCTGGCTTTGAAAAAAATTAGCGATTTTCTTTACGCAATACGACCGAGAGATATAACGGCCACTAAAAGAGCAAGGAACTCGTCTGCCGCGAATCGACCGAAAAATGTTTCATTCCTAAAACGAGGGAGCGACTTTCCGGCCGCAATATGACCGAGGTCTAATGGCCGCGAAATAAGGTTCTCATCGGCCGCGATGCGACCAAGAGATTTGCCTGCCACAAAACATGCGAAAGATTTCCGATTGCAACGAGACCGAAAATCTTGCCGGCCACGGTATAAATGATAGATACTCCGACCGCGATAAGACCGAGCGATTTTCTTATCGCAATTCGACCGAGAGATGTGATGGCCACGAAAAGAGCAAAAAATTTGTCTACCACGAGACAACCGAAAAATGTTTTGGTCCCAAAATGAGTGAGCGATTTTCTGGCCGCAATACGATCGAGAGGTCTAACGCTCGCGAAAAGAGGGATGAAGTCATCGGCCGACATGCGACCAAGAGATTTGCCGGCCGCAAAACAAGCAAAAGATTTCCGGCCGCAATAAAAGCAAAAGATGTGATGGCCGTGAAAAGAGCGACAGATTTGACGGCCGCAAAGCGAGCGAGATATCTGACAGCCCCAATGTGACTGAGAGGTTTGCTGACCGCGAAACGACCGAAGAATTTGCCGGCCAGGTTATAGATATTCTGACCATCATGCGGCCAGGAATAGATGTGATAGCCACGAAAAGAGCGAGACCTTCGGTCGCGTAAAGAGCGAGAGACTTGTCGACCGCGTAAAGAGCGAGATACTTGTCGGTCGCGTAAAGAGCGAGACTTGTCGGCCGCGTAAAGAGCGAGATACTTGTCGGTCGCGTAAAGAGTGAGACTTGTCGGCCGCGTAAAAACCGAGACTAGTCGGCCGCGTAAGGAGCGAGACTTGTCGGCCGCGTAAAGAGCGAGACTTGTCAGCCGCGTAAAGAGCGAGAGACTCCGAGTACAGACCGTAGAGACTCGTCGGCCACGTAAAGAGCGAGAGAGTTGACGGCCGGCCGCGTAAAGAGCGAGTCTTGTCGGCCGCGTAAAGAGCGAGACTTGTCAGCCGCGTAAAGAGCGAGAGACTTGTCGGCTGCGTAAAGAGCGAGAGACTTGTCGGCCGCGAAACGAGCGAGCGTTTTTACAGCTGAATTAGGACCGAGAACCTTGCGGCAGCGGAATAAGCGACAGCTTTTCTAGTTGTGATATAGCTAAAAATTTATCTGCCGCGATTCGTTCGAGAGATTTGCCGGCCGAGACGATGACAATAACTGACGATAACATTAAGACTGATGAGTCGATAACAATGAGAAAATAAGACGATAACAATGAAACTGACAATAACGATGACAATAAGAAAACTGCTATTTCGTTTTGTTTTATAGCCAAATTTTAATTTCCGACCAAAATTTGAAATTCATTACTTTTTCCCGACTATTTCCGACCTTACAAAATCCCCGACATTTTCCCGAATTTTCCCGAATTCCCGACTGGTAGACACCCTGAATGCCCTTGGTGTTTTTTAAAAAAAGATTAATTTTCATTTCTAGAACTGTAACTATGTTTAAAATTTAATAGTTCAATTATACAAAGTCCAGTGAGTGTTTGAATTTTAAAATTGTGAAAAAGAGGTTTACAGCACTTCAAAATTTGGGGTGAAAGTTAATCATGATGTGAATAATTATTTTTGAAGCCTGAAAACATTTTTTATATCAGCTGCCTGACCTTATAAAATAAAACCATACCTCAAGACCTGTTTTTCTTCTGTATTTTTCTTATGTTTTTTTTTTTTTTAGCATATAAGTGCACCATCCAGTTCATATTTTCATCAAGGCGAATGAATACCTAAGAATTGATGGGACTAAACTAAATTTGAAGTTTTGTAATTCACTTTCACTTCTAGTTGAAAATTTAACCATTTGAGTTTTATCAGTATTAAGTTGGGGGGGGGGGGGAAGAGGGCAACCTACCGGGGGTTTGGGGGGTTTTCCCCTTGGAAAGTTGTTGGTTTTTCCTACAGAAAGGTGGGGTAGGACCCCCATGTTTTTTATGGGGTAAGACCATTTGTTTTAATCTAATTTTCCATGTCTTGCATAACTTTAGTTAGAGATGTAGAAAATCCTCTCTATTTTTATATTTTATCATCACTGCAGTATCATCAGCTAACAGAATAACTAGTTTTCTATTGTAAGCCTTAAGGAGGTCATTAATATAAATTAAAAAGAAAAGGGTTCATAAAACAAAACCTTGAGGCACACCAACCTTTACACATTTCCAAGAAGAGACATGCCTGGTTTCGCCATCACAAAAGGTATGATCACGAGAGGTATCTAAGAGGCATGATTTCAAGGACAAAAAAAGGAGGGAGTTGTCACAAGAAGAGTCAACTTCCTGAAATTCAGTAACTGTTAAGTTTCCTTAGCAAGTCACAATGATCAACATGATCAAAGGCTTTGGACAAGCCTAAGAAAACACCAGCTCTAGCACGTAACCCGTGCCTCCATTCCTTCCTACCTCAAGGAAGGAGGCTGTGTGAGGGCTGAATCTGTACTAAAGGTTGTCTGAAACTAAATTGCTTTTATGATAGAATATTCAAATAAATTTAGCGATTGATTATTGGTGACTTTCTAAAATATTTTTGAAAATTTGTTCAAAAGCGGTAGTAGATGGTAATTGTGAACATCTGCTCAAAAACCTTTTTTGCAAAATTGGTGATATTTTTGAATATTTTAATTTGTTGGATTTTTTTTGTAGAAGGCAGGTGGAATCCATTTATGGACAGAGTGTGGGACTCCCTGAAGCCTTACCCACAAAACCACCTCCTTGTTCCAGGTGAATCTCCCCTGGGACTGTTTTGCACATTACTTAAGGGGGAGGCCCATGCTGGAAGCCGCGTGCTTAAAACTACAGTCTGAGGGAGCTACTTCTCTGTTCTTCTAGTCGGTTAGAACTTGCATTTGTTTATGTTCTGTAGGGTGTTTTCCCTATCCTTGAAAACGTGGCATGCCCCGGAACCATCAAAGTTGTCGCTCTGTGCTTGCAACTGCAACACACTGCATAAGAAGCAGTGAGGAATCTTGGTGCACACTTGTACATCATACTTCCTCTTTACAAAGGTCAAACCACCCAACCATTACAATATTTGAAGCAGTGATCAAACCGATTGACAAGGGGTCCGGATATTAAATTTACAGCAGCTTCAAATAATATGATTGGTACTTGCAGTTTACACAATGAAACCCCTCCATTTTCAAGAAATTGTTTAATAGATTAGTGAACACTTTGCACTGAGGCTTTTGGTACGTCAATGTTTAGCACTATACCAGCATAAATAAACGGTATCAGAAAACTGACACATACTTTCTCCCTTAAAGTCACTTAAAACCAGAAAACTTATATGTGAAATAAAGCAATTTAACAATTAATTATCACACAAATACATACCAAATTTAATCAAAATCGGTTAATAAATAACGGAGATATCGATTTTTAAATATTTGCCATAAGAATAACATTGGACAACGCACTGCGTTTCCCGCAGAACTAAAATATCAATTACCTCCGAAACCAGTTGACATAAACTAATGATTCAAAATACTGTATTATTTAGTTTTTCAAGTCAAATTTAATGGTTACAAGTATATTTTCTTTAGAGGTTACAGATTTTGACAAATTTGAAAAATAAGAATTTTTTAACACTTAAACCCCCATAACTTCTGAACCTGAATTTTTACAGACATGCGGGTGGTGTCATTTTGTTTGTCATCTTGAGCACTAAAAACCATGAAATTTTTATTAAAATCGTTAGATTCGTTTTTGAGAAATTTTGATTTATGTAATTTTTTATGGGTTTTTATGGGGTAAATACCCTTAAAAATCGAAAATTTAAAAAAATGAAAAATACGCCTGGAGATACCACGGCTTTATACCTACATGCCAAATTTCATGAAAATCGGACCATTGGTGTCGTCTCTAGCTTTGTTTACATCCACACACACACATCCACACACACACAAATCCACACACACACACATCCACACACACACACACACACACACACACACACACACAATCGCACACACGCACGCACGCACGCGCGCACACGACAGACAGACAGACAGACAGACAGACAGACACCACGCTGAAAACCACTTTTTTGGATTCAGGGAGCACTAAAACGAATATATCCACCAAAAACTCACATTCAAAAATTTGACGAAAACAATACTTTCTCCATATACTATGTATAGGGGGGAGAGAGTAAAAATGGATATTTTTACTACTTTGTGAGGGTTACAAATATCTTTATTATCAACAGTTAAAACGATTTTTCCTCCAGTTTTGTGTTTTGAGCAACAAGTTCTTTAATCACAACTTGCCAAGCATCTGTTTAATAATATTAGCTAAGGGGTCCAAATATTTATATGTATTTTTTCAGGCTTGCCCTGAGGGTATACACTGAGGACCTGTAAAATAGAGGCCAGATGTGACGAGCTGCCATGTTATACATAGCTAGGAAACCAATTACACCAAACTCCATGAGATAGGTGTGCTGTGTATTAGATGCACTTAAACAGCGCATAACACGCACGTCTGGGAAACCATAGCCTAAAGGATTACTGACACCACTTTCACATTAGATGGCCTGGGTAGATGTAAAAAATTTTTATAACTTATTTCCATTCTTCTTGATGAACTGATAATGTTGGGTATTATATAATGTTACATTAAAAACATAAGGTATCTACTTTTTATTTTTTATGATGAAGTTATGTTTACACCATGAAACAATTTTTGTCGATTAGATAACAGGGGATGAGCTACTATGGCTGATTTCCCATTCATTGTGCAGGGTCAGCCATGTTAATAAAATTACAGTTTGACAAATCTATGTTAATAAAATGGAAGAATTTTATTTACATTTGAAGGACCATATCTCCGGATCCATCAAAGCTTCAGAACTGCTCAAATTGTACAGAATTGAATCTTTTCTAAATCTGTAATTTGATAAATTTCTGTAGCATGCCCAGTTTTTGATATATATGTCTGAACTTGAAAGTGACACGCTCTGTGTGACAGTAAAAAAAACCTCATGTTCAATTTGGAGTGCCGCAAGGTTCAATCCTTGGGCCTCTCCTCTTTTTAATCTATGTGAATGACTTTAGTGATATTGTCCCGAACGATGATCTTTTCATGTTTGCGGATGACACAATCATTTTTTTCAGAAACATGGACAAACAATTGGCCAAAATCGATGCAAACATCAAACCCAACGCAGCAGCTAAATCTTTTCATAAAAACAAGCTTGCTGTCAACACAGACAAGATCAAATTCATGCAAATTCAAACAATCCAACATTCAAATCTCAATTCAACTTTTCACCCAAATCTGTTCATTGGCAAAAATTACCTCAACCTCACTGAGGTGGTTGATTTCCAAGGTGTTAGAATGGACCATAACCTGGCATTGGAACAATAAATTATAAGGTTAATTCAAAAATTTCATCTTAAATCTTCATCCTCAGACATTTTTCAAGACTTGGCATCAGAAGTCTCTCAAAACTGGTCTATCATGGTCTCATTGAGACTCACCTCCGGTATTCGGTGATACTGTGGGGAGTGACCAGCCAAAAAAAACATTTAATCAACATTTTGTTTTGCAAAAGAGGACGGTGATGCTCGTCGCGGGCCTCGAGGCTGGCTCTCATTGTAGAAATGCCTTCAAAAATCTAGGGACCCTAACACTATTCAGCATTTTTATTTTTGAAGTAGTGTTGTATGCTAATGTCTATGAACAGCCTGCAATCCGTGACCATGCTTACAACACTAGATTTATATCACTCTTTGCCATCTTCACAACACTAGCTTGTTTAAAAGCAGCCTTTTTACATAGGTATTAAGTTTTTGCAGTTGCTTCCACCCAATATTGCCAAAAGTTCAAACCTTAATAGTTTTGAGAATACTGTAAATTAGTAGCATATTCAATTGAAAAATCTGTGTATGAGGAGGATGAACTCTTTGAAACTTAAATTGAACTAATTCTTTTTTATAACAACTGAAATTTAGCAGAATTATTTATCCTGACGTATACAGGTTCGGCCAAGCTTAGACTGGGTGGGCAAAGGTATACCTTTTGTCCAATGGATGCTGGGGCAGGGCCTCAAGGGATCAGGTGGCCCTCATATTGGCACTCACCTTGGTCACCAGTATACCCCAGGCCACCCTGCCATTGAGCTCAGCCTCCCCTGGTGGGGAACTGAAGTTGTTCACTGAAAGACAGCTACAACACTGCCTCCAATTGTGACAACTTCCGTTACTGTACCCAGTATTGGTACCTAAACCAGCACAGTTAGGATCCTACTGGGGGTCACTGGTGATTGGTAACAAATTTGTTAATGGGCACATGGTACTTGAATGGATCTTCACAACTAAGCCTGATTTTGATATGATGTCGAGTTTGCAGGTTTTGTGCAACAGGATTGACGTTAGATTAGGTTTTAGGGTTATATTATAACATGAAGACAAAGGAATTTTTTAGTGTTGTATTTTACAATTTCTCAAAGAGACCAAGGTAATGTATGTGTAAAAAGATATACTTATTAACTTTTAATACTATCTTAAGATAAATTAATCAATAAACACAAGATACTTAGTAAAACTAGACAGACAAAAATTTCAATCATAACCTTACTTTTTTTTACTTTCCTCAGTTACACACCACCTCTTACTTAACCCAACAAAATATTTGAAAATAAAAAAAATGGAAATAACGATTGACAGAATGTGGTTCAAATGAGCTAACTAAATCTATGGTTAAATTATCACTTATAAGTATTGGGATAAAATTTCACGATGTAATGTGTCTTTCGTCTAACTGTTACAACACTGATATCCTCTATCTTTTTTCACAATATGTTCTTTTGAACTTTCTGTAACTATTCATTATGAAGAATAACATTTGAAAAAATTACATTGTATGGAAGGGTAATTTTAATTATGGTAGAGATTCTTAGGTTTGTTACAATATTAATTTATAAATATTGATGCCTTGAGATAAATCCAAAATATAAAGAAAATTTATTGTTTTTGGAAAAAAAAGTTCAATCTATAACACTATGAGTTTGAGGAATTCACAGTATAGTGCTTTTCTTATTGCTTACTTTTTCTAGATTTAGATATCTTAATCAGATAAAACATTAAAATATTGAACCTTCATGTGAATTCCATGATATAGTTATCATGAAGTTCTATTATAAAGTTTTTCTCATGAAATGTTATCACACAATGCAACTTATTTCAGCAGCCAAAATACTGGTTTGTTAAACTCCTCTCTTATCCTATTTTTCAATGCTCTTCTCCATAAATCTAATGCACACAAATGGCTGTCCGAACATAAAATTGAGACACTTAACAAACAAAATCCAATATTGGCAAAATACATTGAGTCAACTTCAAGAGTGACCTAGTATGATCTTAAAAAGATTCCCTCATTAAGAGTTGATATCAGCAGAATTACTAGTATTTATCATTTTCATTTTTCATTATATAAACTCCTTATTATCTGTTTATATAATATATATATATACATTAAATGTTAATTTTTTTACGATTAGTTCTTTTATTGCTCTGGTCAGCCGTATTGGCACGTAAATGAGCTACTCTCAAACTTAGCATTGAAGTCTGTGAGGCAATCAATCCCCGTTATTAAAGGTGCCAATTACACTATGAAAGCTTGTGCTGCAAGCTCTCAAGCAATCTACGTCACATCAAAGCAAGGCCACAATGCAATCCATATTAAACTTTTGCAATATTAGATGGCTAAAAGTCTAATTAAGAGGTTATAAAATTATTACTGAAGCTAAAATTTAATTTTATGTTTGTTTTACATATAACAAATTTTGGCAAAATGTTGCGGCACAAATTTTGTAGTGTTAATGGGCCTTAAAAATAAGCATGGTTTTGACAGTTCGATACGAACAAGAGTTTTAGCTCTTAATTTGGGGAATTTTCACTGTTTGCCACACATCAATATGGCTGATCAAAACCAAAGAATGAACTGGCTTCTTATACCTGGAGAGTAACATGTTGGCGCTTGAATTTGGGATTTCAACAGACAAAACAATTGACACAGTAATGGCAAATGCCATCTATCGGTTTTAAATTTTAGCTTGGATCTATCACTAAGGGGGATTGGGTTGGGATTTTATTTATGACATCCATACAATTTTTTATGTCATGACTTTTTTTCTAAAATAATGATTTCCTTGATAATAAAAAAGTCTGAGTTTCTAATTTCTTTGTAGTGTAGTATAAAAGTGTGGTAATGTAGAAATGCATTATCGGGACTCTGCCTTGGAGTTATTTCTGAGGAAGGAACTTTATTGCCATGAAACTCATAAAATTGTATATTTTACTCAGCCACAGGACAACTATAAGGGTAATTTAACCTTTTTAATTTAAAAAATGGCAATCAACAGCTAAAACAATGTGTTGCTCTTTGCATAACAATCAATACATGGGTGGGTTTTTTGTTCAGCGTGTAAGAACTGATTCTTTTAGGAAGTTCCTAGATGCAAGTTTAATATTGCTTCACTTAATATTCTAAAAATGGAATTTTAAATATTTTCTTTTCATTAATATTGTGTTTACTGATCAGCTGATTATAACAGCACAGATCAGCAGACCATAACAAAGCACATGTTGATGAAAGGGCCTTTCATTTTGAAAGGTTGGCGATATGAGGGGGAGTAATTAGTAACTTAGGAATCTAATAATATTATTTGAGCGACTATAACGATTCAAATCTTGGAAGAATGACCAAAGATTCAAACCAGTTCTTAAAATATGTCAATAATGCCAATAAGCATTAAGATGGATAAATATCAATACTTGTTTGCGTTTGTATAAACCAACAAACGGGAAAACATTTAAACCAATTTAATGTTTTGAAATCTTTGTAAATCTTTTAATATGTTCTTTATTTTGTTTGATCGATCAAACGGTTTTGACTCCTGTTTCTGAGTTGTTGGATTTTAAGTTGGTAATGCAAAGAACAAAATTACTCCCCCTCATATTTCCAACCTGATAAAATCAGGCCAAGAAATAGTGTATTTCACTACTAGCCCCGAAATGGGACTTTCGTGACAAGTTGTGAACAATACTTTTCATCACAATGCAAATAAGTAACCAAACTAAAAAAAAAAATCATCCAACATTTCATAATTTAGTCATTTTTTTATAAGCAAACACAATACGGCTGAACTGTATATTTTGGTTTAAAGTCAGCTGGTTGAACTGTCAAAATAGGAATTTATTTTGTTTGGATACAGAAAAAGTTTGTTTGGGTACCGAAAAAGTTTGGGTACGGAAATGAAATGTTTGGGTACCGAAAAATCATCTGATCATTATTTGTTTTGATGTAAGGAAATCGAGGGTTTTCATGGATCTCAGCTGTACGGTAATGGGCAATTTTCGTATACAGAGTGATGAAAATACTTTTTCACATTACCTCCAGTTTACTACTTAATGTAAGTAGGCTAGTGATGATTAAACGAGTAGAATTGTGTTTAAAAGTGCACAACAAATAATATATTCAATAGATGTTATATTGTACCAGTACTACGGGGTGAGTCTAGTACTGAATTAAAACAAAAAATATCTAATACAAAAGTTACAAAAACTAAAAAAATGATTTTGAAGAATCAATAACTGAAGCAGACATTTTAGTAAATTAACTACAGAGTTGGGGAAGCTACTTTTAGAAGCTTTGCTGTAGCTACTTTTTAGCAACTTTTGCAGAACAGTCCCCACATTATTGGCGGTGTATTTATCAACCCAAACACCCGAAAATAACTTTTTTATACATTCCCAAAGTTTACTTCAAGTAAATACAAAATCTAAGGCTTTAAAATTTTCATTTTTTCATTTTTTTATTTTTTTGTATTTGAAAATAAGGTTTTAAAATGACAATAATTATCATAGTAGAAGTGTTAAGAACTGAAGGTACACAAGGCCTAAAACTCGAGTTGTTCACAAATAACAAAGTTAACAAGGGATGAAGACAGGCTAAAAGATATGATGGAAGATAAATCAATTCGAATTCCCAAACATTTTTGAAAAAGAGAAAGATCCATGTAGAGCTGCATGTGCTTACAGCTTATTTATAAGTTTTTTCCGGCATATACGAGGTACAGTCAAAAAGTTCCCGGAATGAATTTTTGTTGACATTTAGCGTGATCGCAAGCGGTAAATTTGTCTTGCAGTAGTTGGTACGACTCCTTGGGAGGGCATATCGGTAGTTGTGGCATAGCTGACTTGCCGCAGTGCAGCATTGGAAAGCTGCACATTTTGTGTACCTGTAAGTCTACGTTGTCGGATTTTTGAAAAATGGCATTTCATGAAGAGCACACGAACAATGTTCTTGTTTTACTTTAAAAATCACCCAGTGAGACTCTTGAGTTGTTAATTCAAGCTTATGGAGAAGAGGCGATGAAGAAATCCCCTAATATTTTCTTCATCAGCATCACCCAGTGTGCTGTTCATGAAATGCCATTATTCAAAAATCCGACAACGTCGACTTGCAGGTACACGAAAAGCGCTTTCCAATTCTGCACTCTGGTAAGTCAGCTATGCCAGCACTACCGATATTCCCTCCCCAGGAGTTGTACCAACTACTGCAAGACAAATTTCCCGCTGGCGATCACGCTATATGTCTACAAATATTCATTCTGGGAACTTTTTGACTGTACCTCGAATATATTTTATTTAGATGGTTACTCTCAAGAAATTAATATATAGTTGTAGCTTAGTAATGTACTACCCTGTGTGGTTAAAGAATTTGTAGGAAAACGCACCTTTTAGAGAAACAGGCATGTGACAAAGAGATCAATGGAACAAATGAATAGGCCTACAAAAGAATTGCTGATCTAAATCTATCCTACACTTTTGTTTTTTGCTGTACCCACATATTTGAAATTGTAATCAAGAACTGCTTTTCGTTTAAAATAGTCCTATAAGGTTATAAATAGCCAGTTGTTGAAAATAATAAACAAAAGGGAATATTTAAATTTTAGTGATTTGATGAATTGCGGCAAAGGTATAAGTTTTAGCGAATTTCCCCTATAGGGAAGAAGCTATTACCGTAGGTCTCATGGTAAGACCTAAGCCCGAGACCATGTTAACTTTTCGTTTTGGGGCCTTCAGAAGCAAAAAACACCATTCGTTCAAATTTGTATATATATATATATATATATCTATATATATATATATGTGTCTGTAAGCACGATAGCGCTCGCAAAAATGGTCCGATCGCAATGAAATTTGGCACAGGGGTGTAAAATAGTAATTATTCGGATGAGTTCGAAAACCAGCCCGATCGGACCACTGGAAGGGGGGGTAGAGGGGGATAAACCCCCCCAAAAATGGGTTTTTTGGGGTTTTCACATAGAAAAATAAAAATACCCCCGTTGCAGCAGACCTGCATACTCAGCGAATTTCAAGTGCAAAACAACATATTTCGACTCAACATAGCGAGATTTGACATGTTTTTGTAAGCTCCATAAGAATAACATGGGGAATGAGTATGGAGGTTTGCTGCTACAGGTATATTAAAACTGGGTGGTTTAAATTCAATATTTAGTAGATCTGAACTAGAAGAAGCCATTTACCAAGTTTTATCAAGATATGTTGAGAAATAAGCGAGATATAGAATTTTACTTATTTCCCATAAGATTAACATTGGGACAACGTACTGTGTTTACCACTTTTAATATCTCGGCAACCAATGGACATAGAGCCATGATTCAAAATACTAAATTGTTTGTTTTTTTGGGCTAAATTCAATGGTGCCAATAAAAATTTGAAAAATTGTATTTTTCTATGTAAAAATCTCAAAAAACCCATTTTTGGGGGGGTTTACCCCCCTTTACCCCCCCCTTCCGGTGGTCCGATCGGGCTGGTTTACGAACTCGTCCGAATAATTACTACTTTACACGTCTATGCCAAATTTCATTCCGATTGGACCATTTTTGCGCAAGTTATCGTGCTTAAAGACACATATATATAGATATATATATAGATATATAGATATATAGATATATATATATATATTTATGAAAGTGAACGAATGGTGTTTTTGGCATCTGAGGACCTCAAAAAGAAAAGTTATGATGGTTTTAGGCTTAGGTCTTACCATGAGACCTACGGTAACAGCTTCTTCCCTATAGGGGAAATTCGCTAATAATCCAATTTTGGTTAGCACCATTGAATTCAGCTCAAAAAAACAAACAATTTGATATCTTCAACCATTGCTCTATGCCCATTGGTTACCGAGATACTGAAAGTGGTAAACACAGTACGTTGTCCCAATGTTAACCTTATGGAGAATAAGTTAAATTCTATATCTCGCTTATTTCTCAACATATCTTAATAAAACTTGGTTTGTGGCTTCATCTAGATGAGATTTAATGTATTTTAATCTAAAATCACCGCAATTTCCATTTTTGTGGCGGCAAACCTGCATACTCATTCCCCATGTTATTCTTATGGAGATTACGAAAACACATCATTATCTCACTACATTGGATGGAAGTATTTTTTTGACGTTTGAAATTCGCTGAGTATGCAGGTCTGCTGCAACGGGGGTATTTTTCATAATTGGAGGAAGGTTAGGTGAGTATGATAAACTCTATTAACGTTTTTTGTTCGTTGTTGTAATACCAATTGACATAAAATTCATGATTTTGCAATAATTGTTAAGCACAATAAAAGTGGGTGGCCTAATTAACAGTCCCAAATCATAGATTTTTTTCTGATGTTTTAATGCAATTAGTTATGAATAAGATTCTAATATATTCTTACTTTTCTTTCAATGGTGATATACATCAAGCTGGCTGTGAATTATCACCCAACAGCAGGTGTCAAATGAAACAGAACTTAATATAAAGCTTAAGTTATGATTCATAACTAAATAGAATTATCCATATGCTAAAAGTAGCGAAAAATCCGCTAGACCCTTTAAAAAAAGTAGCTCACTATAGCTACAGAAATTCACAAATAAAACAGTAGTTCACTACTGCAGCACTGCAACTTGTAGCGCGCTACTCCCGAACCGAAATATATACAGTAAACTCCCGATTATCCGAGGTCGTCGCGACCGAGACTGCCTCGGATACCGAAAATCTCGGATAAAACGGAGGTTGCTTATATTTTGAAGTTAGAGTGTTATAAGACCAAAATAGTAAATTTAAGGCTAGTAGAATATTAATTTTATCAACATATAAAGTATGTAGGTCAGTAAAATAGCATTTCTAGTCAACAAATTATTTAAATACAGTAGGCTACCTTTGTTTAAAAATAACAATCAGTCAACATATACACTTTGTAAAGAAAAATCATCGTTCATCATGTAACGTCATTAAGCATGGGCGAATCTAGGCCAATACAAACGTGGTGGTGGACTGACGCGGTCGGCATGACTCATTTCTACGTCACTCTCATAAGGCGTAAATAGTTCGCCAAATATTTGGGGAAATCAAAGTTGCCAATATTCGACAATAGTGAACTTCCGCCTTATATCCAGCAGACAACGCGACGGTCAGTTCGTCCACTTGTGATTTATATTGGAAACATAAATCACAATTGTTGTTGTGATGTATTTGTGTCATAAAATGATACTTTGAATGATTATTAAATGTATTAACTTGAATAAACAAAATAATTAACTAACCAATTAAGGATAGTTTTATATTTACTTAAAACAGAATATATGTTGATCAAATGATAATAATGTTCCGAACAAAAATTAAATAATATATATATATTTTGACTTGGAACAACCTCGGTTAACCCGGAGTCTCCGATTACCGGGGCTCGGATAATCGAGAGGGTATTGTACCATAATATATGACAGTAAAGATATTTAAATTATCAGATTACAACATGCAGATTAGACACAGCTTGGATTGTAAGAAATAAATCATGTTTTACCATTGTGGCTGAATGAAATATATTTAACTTATACAGTTGTCCTAAATAATCCGTCACTTATAACTTTTTATACCCTTGGAACCAGAAGGGTATATGATAATAACATTTTTTGAATTACCGCAAAATGAAACAAAACATTATCTTTGAGTTGAGAAGTCCCTTGTGATGTTTATTATTCTTCTTTGACTAATGGTTCAAATCAGTCAGCTTAGGCCTTGTTTTTGCAGACAAAATAGAAATATTTATTACTTAGAAAACACAATATGGTTTAGTTTAACAATTCTAAAGTACAGCTCGTATAACATAGGGACAAATAAGTATAACCTATAATTTAAATTCAATCAGGTCTTCCTCTATTGAGTTCATCAGATAAAGTCTGTGAAAGTCTTCAGTTTTCCTTCCTAAACAGTCTCTCACGCCTTTACTTGATCAGCATTTAATTTAAAAAGGCTGTTGCAGTCAAATCAATGTATTTGTAGCCCACATTGCCTAGCGCAAAGTATACTCGCCGGGACAGGGTGAATGCAAGTGTGTTAGCCGCACGGTCAACACGCCTCGTTCTTTAATGTACCTCACACTCGCCCACGTCTGTTCTGGTGAAAATGTACTTTGCAGAGTGCACTAGCTAATGAACAAACTGAATGAACTATGGAACAGAAAATTGGCACCGGGAAGGTATCATCGAGGCGGTAGCTTTGAGGTAAAGCACTCATTCAGTATGTCAAACGTCCCTGGTTCGGTCCCAGTGGCAGGGCGGCTCCTGTTCAATCATGAGTAATCACCTCTGGCTAGCCTAAGTGACTGCTGCCGCTACGGTACCTCTCTCTTTAGATTGCCACACAAGCTTATTCGCCCATGGTGACAGGCAGTTAAGGGGTTTTTTAAAAAAAAGTGATACTCCTGTCACAACCCGAATCGAAATTCAGGACTGCACATATGTAGGCCAATATATCACTTAGTGCAGTGTCGGATTAACTGAGTGTATCAGACTGTCAAGTGTCAGATTATTGAGTCAACTGTACATCTTTTACACTTAAATATCGAAACCTATTTCATCTAAAATACTAAATATTATCTCCATTGGAAGTATGACAAAGACTACATATGCAGTAGGTTTTGTTGTATTGATTAAACTTAATCTATGACAGTTGTTGCTTGTCAGTGCTAAAGCTAGGTGATAGTAAATCTAAAGTAACAGTAACAAAGGTTCAAAATAAATTTTTGATTAAAAATCAGTGATATTATTTTTCTCAGAAGAGCTTGACGTTGGATTTTGAGAAGATTTGTATTTGCAAACAATTTGAGCGGTATTAAATATGTGCTTTAACGTCTAAAAAAATTTACAAATGGATGTGAAAATGTGCATATTTTTGTATCTATAGTTTTTGTCTTACTTAGTACAATAGAATCCAGCTATTCCAAAAATCTGCAAATTCTAAAAGCTTTTTTTGTAAAATGAATTTTGTTAATGACGAATCCTACCATAGACTGAGTGTGTTTGGCGATCACATTGCCTAATCGTGGCCTAAGTGACAATCATTATTCTTTACCTCGACCAGAAATGTCGGAAAGGTATGCTTCCTATGAGATTGCAAATAAAGCACTATGTTTTTATGGGCTT
Source organism: Flexamia atlantica (assembly GCA_035578135.1). NCBI lineage: Eukaryota > Metazoa > Arthropoda > Insecta > Hemiptera > Cicadellidae > Flexamia > Flexamia atlantica. The sequence goes on along the minus strand of JAQJVK010000001.1, from coordinate 66,598,260 downwards.
ATTCAGACTATGCTACTTTGTCATCTCGTAAAAAATGACAATTGCTTTGTTTTAACTGAATCGGAAATGGCGATTGAAGCTATCAGTCGTAAATAGAGATTGCTAAGCTGGATATTGGAGATAGTTATCAGTCAGAAATGTCAATCACTAAGGAAGACATTGGCCAAAAATGGAGTTCGCTAAGCTATATTTCGATTAGAAATGGTGATTGCTAAGATAACACTGACAGGAAATGGCAATCACTGTCCTTTATCTTCACGTTATAAAATGATCGCACTTTGGTATCCTAAATATTCGATGATTTCATATATCAAATGCTTATTCTGAATTTAATTTCCCACAAAACCAAACTGGGCTTGGTCCCAATTAATTCGGAATAGCAAGACTCAACTGTATTGGAATCACATATGCATGGTCACCTCACATAATTTAAAGTAACGAATACTCAACATCAAATTAAAAAGCTAATAACATTAACTAAATAAACATTCTATTAAAAACGGATTCAGCAAAATATGCCTCCAATACTTTACATACAAAAATACAAACACTTTCATTATTGAACTATCTATATATTTTTTAATAATAATTATAGATATATATGTCTAAATAATGACAATTCAACCTTATTTTGAAAAGATTAAATAAAAGACACATTCACAACCATTCCCATTCGGAAGATATGACTAAACAACTTAAAAAAAATAATAGTTATCGTCATTTCCCCATGAGCATTTCTTAGAGTTACCCTGACACATAAACATTGGTGTGGATCCGTATTTGCCTTCTTTGGGAGGTCCAGAGATCAATGCTGCCAACACAAGAATGAAAAATCCGAGCAAAACGTACTTCCACAAACTTCCAAATGTCAGCTGTTTGGCATCGTTTTGAGAACGGTAGCTTGTGAACATAGAATTCAAATCCTGAAAAAATTGTTTGAATGAGTTGTTGATTATAAATAAAATAATATAACATTACAATATCATGGATTAAATTCCATATAGGGCACTACCAATAATAATCATAAATAATAATCATTATATAAATTTTTATTGATAACAATTCAGTTATTGAACTTATTCAAGAATCAAGAAGTTTATTTCTAAAAGCGGATACAATATCTACATTAAACATAGAAATTTACACATGGAAATCATTCCTCACAAGACTAACCATCTGAATGTGGAGAAGATTGTCTCAGTCACTTTTATTTTTCTTATTTGGAAAATTTCTTAAACTAAATTTGTACATTTTAAACTAAAGAAAAACTATTGGCTATAAAAATTTTGAAAAGAAATATTAGGACAATTCGAACACAATATGATTTGTTACATGTAAAAATATATATAGGGTCTACTATATAACATTTTCTCACATATTAAAATACAGTACACCTCGGATTATCCGGACGTCACATTATCCGGATCCCGGATTATCCGGATCGGCCTGACCGTAAAATAAAAATATATTTAAGTCACGGTAAAAACGTGAATTTACTGGGTTTTGCTTGCGAATAATGACTTCGAAAAGTAAGATGCAATTACAATACATCACTGTATTGCAATTCGCATTTAGCATCATACAAATTGAAGTTACTGCATTAAAACAGTAAATTAATGCACCTCATTTTCGTACGACGTGTGTTTTTGTTTGCGGCTATGAGCGCTAGCAGTAATCAACACGGCAATCTTGCGGGTTCGATCTTCGCAAATCAATTTTGACCCTCGATAAAGGTATGATCTCCAAGATCAACAGCCGAATATAAAATTTGCCGAGCTTAGACGCGACGCGTGACGGCGGCGAGACTCGTTTTCGCGCAACGTAGACGAGATTCGTCTGTCCGCTGCCGCGATAAGTGCGCTACGAGATCGGCCGGCAAACATGTTATGATTAATTTGTGGCAAATATTTTATGATTTTTCGGATGATTCTATTAATTTGTGACAGTGAAAAGATGTAAATACTGTCGCAATATAATGAGGTGATTTTTCTACGTCATTAAGGCAGATACCACACGGGATATTAAAACGAGAGTCGTCTGCCGCTATCTGACAGTTGCGATGGCAATGTCGGAGACGATACTTCTGCGATCGTTATTTTAAAACTGTAATAAGCACTGTTGTTATCGTACTTCGGATTATCCGGATTTTTCGTTATCCGGATCGGACTCCGCCACATTAATCCGGATAATCCGAGGTGTACCGTACCTAATAAATTACCACTAGTTACTGAATGCCAGACTGAACTGTCAAAAATTCAATAAATAACTGAAAAAAATGTAGGTGTTGAGCGACCTAGTTAGGATTTCCGCAGCTTCAGCGCCGATGCGGAGCAGCCAATCCTCAATCCTCCGATTGTAAACAGCGAAGTCTACTTCTCTTGCCATAATTGTATGTTGTGGCAGCAACAATTTGATTTTTATTTTCTTTTACATAGATTAGCATAGTTAGTAAGTAAAGTTGTCTGATAATAAGAACTGTTAAATTTTCATACAACAAGAATGTTGGTTATCTCAAATCCTTTTGCAAAATTATTTTTAAAATGGATCTTTGAGTGATATTCAGGGGTTCTAGCCCTGACGCAGATGCGCCGCTCCATACAAGAATTTCGTTCTGGAGAACAGACTGGATGTAGGCATAATACACACTCCTGCACTGATCCTCTGCACCTGTCTCAACCGTCTAATAGTATACATTTCCCTTAGTTTTTGCATAATATATTGGATATTTTGGATTGGATATTTTTTGGAAATTTTGTATATGAATAAAATTAATAATCTACAACATTTGAAACATGTCGATATACACATCAAAGAGTAATTTACCCCGAATCAATAAAATTATCACATCTAAAAATTGTTCACTGTTCATAAGTTGTTTCGTATCTCATTTAAATTTTCAGGGTATCTATTTTTGTTTACAATGTCACTGGTTGACAATTCGTCTGAAGGTAATCAGCTGTTAAATTACGATTTACGTTTAGCAAGTTGATCAGCACTGGACCGTTGAAAGCGCCCTCTAGAAATAAATCAAAGGCTCGGGGGTCGAAACACAAAAAGAAATGCCTATTTTAACTATCTGTCGCAGGTGCGCTACGTTATAGGCTTTAAAATGACACCTCGATCGTAAAAATCAGTTCAGTAGGACACCTGAAAAAGGGATCTAACAGAAAAAAACCTTATTGTATTAAGTATATAGATAGTTGTTAATAACACGAAAACGTCTATCGCGTCTTTGTTTCAATCGTCAGATTTCTTTATTAAACAATTAAACAATTACGTTGAAATAGAAAAGTTGAACAATCAAAAAATAGGTTTTATTTTGTTGAAACATTAATCTGACAAATCAAGCGGAGCGTGTTTATTTTCAATACGTGATTAAAATGGACATTTTTAGGTAACAGTACAATGCTGGTTTGACAACTTAAGCTTATGATAATAATTAATAAGGTTGCTTGCAGTTTATTATGTAAAACAAATAAAATTTGTGTCAGACACTCTTGACTCCTAGTGATATATCAATTACTGTTGAGGCCGACAACGATTTGAATAATGATCAACAAAGTCACTTTTTCCCGAACAACAGCACCCCTGTACACAATAAAACACCTTTTGAAGTAGAAGTAAATTTGGTAAACAATAAAAATAATAAGATTAATAAAACAACAGAATCCCAGACGCAGCAGAGTGCTGGTAACAGCCTCGTACTTTTAGGTAATGAGTTGATTAATGACGAAATCATAAGAATGTATTTTGAATTAATCAGTAGTGAAGTGATAAAAAATAACAATACCTGCTTTATGAACCCGGTTGTAAGCCAAGCTGTCAAATGCCTTAATGCCACTGATTATTTAATACAGCCACTTAACCTGCAAGACAAATCTTTTGTATTCATACCGATTAACGATGCAAAAGCTGTAAGAGCAGTTGGTGGCTCACATTGGAGCTTGCTATTCTACCAGAAGTCTAGTAACAAATTTCATTACTTTGACTCACTTAACAGTACAATATTGAATCTGCTAAGGAAGTTTTTCAGAAAATTTCTGGACATGTAACAGTTGACGATTCCTCTAAAGATACCCTCTTACAAATTGTTGACTGCCCGCAGCAACACAATACCGTAGACTGTGGTATATACCTATTATTATTATTTGTGTAGACTGTGGTATATATCTATTATTATTATTTGTGGACTACCTGGTTAAAGCCATTTTAAATGGTAATGTGGATTTGATGCTCAAACATTTAAAAGAGTTCAAGATTAGCAAGACTGACATAACATGAAAATGAGCAAATTGAGCATATTTATTATATAATAACCAACATACAACGAAGGAATCAACTACAATCCAAGTTCTACTATTGGAATCTGGCACCATAGTAGCTCACACAGTGAGGAGTGAGCCAAGGCTTGACAAACAAAAAGGATGAAACCAAACAAGTAAAAACTAGTAAAGCCTATGTATCTGAGCCCTACATACTAAACAATCAGACATCGACAATAAAGGCACAAACCCTGTTAGGAGGGAACAATTTGTACGACTCAAACCACCTTCATTTTTGTCAAAAAATTACTATGAAGTTTTAGGAACACTAAAAACTAAAGAGGACAATGTTTCAGTCACAACGGACACAATTAGAACTAGTATCTCAAACTCTCCACAGAAATCAAGAAATCTTACCTGTAGATGCACAAGTAACAAAAAATACAGAAATCAGATTGTTTAATAAGGGTGCAAGGCAAAAGAATATGGAAAATAGAAATGAAGGTAAAGCAGAGCTCTTCTCTGACAGCCAAGGAAGAGGCCTGCCAGAGATCATCAATGAATGTAGCAGGGGAAAGGTTAGTATAAATGGACTTATTACACAGGGAGCAGATATTCTGAAAGTTTATGACCGAGCAGCTAGTAATTCTTCAATCTGCCCTCTCATATTGATAGCAGGAACAAATTACATGGTAAATAAAACTCCTCAAACTGTCTATGGGGAAATAGAACAGAAACTCAGAGGGTTAAGCTCTTTAAGACCAGTTTGTATCACCACAATTCCACCCACATTTGATGTAAACCAGAGCAATCCAATTCATGATGATATAGCTACGGCGAAAAATTACATAAGAGAAATTGTGATTCGTATGGGTCAAGTACACCTAATCGACTTTGATTACTTTAAAAGGTATCATTTTACTCGACATGGACTCTATCTGAATTACAAAGGCAAGAAAAAACTTGGTTTTATGGTTATGGATTTTGTGAATGGCATACACAGAACTCGAAAGCAAACTTTGCCAGCAACACCAGACGATGTATTACATAAGATGACATTGAACAATGACAATGATTCACCACCTATCAAAGTTATAGAGGAAAAAATGAAGAATGTTTTTTGAAGGTGTCAGAACGATGGGCAAGTGGGTTTTTCTCAATGCATCTTCGCAGACCTCAGTAATCAGAAAAGTATGAGTGCTGGAATTGCTGTGGCGTTTAAAGATACGTTTGGTAAACCTTCACCCCGTGACTGCATTACAAGCCATTTGTCATGCCAGACTTATGTAAATGGAGCTGTAGTGTAAGGGTTTAGTCACCAAACCACAGTACAACAGCAAACCTGAACTGTCAGATTATAATAAGGCTTTTCAAGATTTAACCATAGACTTTAAAAGGAAAAACTTAAGGAAACTAATTTGTTCCCAATAAGGTGTGTAAAAGATAAAATTCCAATCAAAAATTTCATTGAAAATGTAATTGAGTTTCACAGATCCACAAATGTCTCAGTTGATAATATTATCACTCATTACAAGGACATGACCACAAAAAGGAAAAGTCGTATCCTACTTTTGTAAGAAAACTACAAGACACCATAGCTGATTGTCTGGACCTGGAGATAAGGAGGGAGGACGTACTGCCTATAAGATCTGGAGCGTCTTGGGAGGTGGCCACATCAACATCAGACCTTTTCGCTACAGCCATCCACACCGCATCGGACAACAGTCATCACTTGCTGTTGGAGACCAGCTCAAGACTAGTGTCCTGTGATGGTGGAAGTGAGAGTAGTCGTCTGAGTGAGTTTAGCGTGGAAGCCAGTGGTAGTGAGGGAGAACCTCTTGTTCCCACTTTAAACTGCTCTCTAATAGGGATGACTAATGTAATATAAAATCTGACAAAAAAGGTTAAAAACAATACCATTTTGATTTTTCATCAGAACATTTAAAAATTAGAATCTAGGATAGAATCTCTAGAAATTGTTCTTGACGAATTAAACCCACACATTACTGTACTGACTGAGCATGACATGAGTAACAGTTTCAGTTACCTTAGTAACCTCAGTGTGCCTTTAGTTTTGAGTTCAGTTTCTTCGTGGCATGAAATTGAAGGGGTAAACATTAATAATTACAATGTAAATTCATATTATTGTCGCTCAAATTCGATTAAAGGAGGCACCATAATATTGATCAGAGAGCACATTTAGTGGGCAGAGGTGGTGCTTCCTCGCGCAGAAAGTTACGTGAAGAGTTAAAATTTAGATTTTGTGCAACGATGTTTATCATAGGTAGTTTTAAATTTATTCTTGTAGGCTTGTACAGACCACCCAGCTCTGATGTAAATATTTTTCTCGATAGGTTGAACACACTGATTAGTGAAATTATGAAAAAAAAACACCAAACATTGTCTTAGCTGGTGATATTAATATAAATGTTTTGAAAAAAGATCACAAATACAGTAAACTTACCAACCTCTTAAAAAGCTTTAATATGACTTATGTTGTAGACGTTCCAACAAGAGTTTTTTCAAGGTTCTGTATCTGCCATAGATAATTTTTTAACTAATTTAACCTCTTGAAGTCCACGCCCGCACATATGTGGGATGACCCCCAGCCCGCCGCTGGTCCACGCCCACCTATAGGCGGGATCAGTCATTGTTTGGTTTCAGCGGTCCTTGCCTTCACAGACTAACAAACTTTTGGTCACAAGTTATATGTTTTTTCGTCAGAAAACAAGCTTTCTAATGGTATATTTGGTTTTGTTATTTTCCCAGGTGGGAACACTGGGAAACAAAATGAATTGCACATTTAGTTGCGTCATCAGCTGTTGCTCAGTTTGTAAACAAAAAAAATGGGTTCGTGTGACCAGCGTTTTCTTTGCGATTGTGAAATAGCGGAATTTTATAACTAATAATACATTTAGTGACGAATCTGAGTGTAGTGAAAGTGATCATGAATGTGAAGTGCTATTTTCACCGATTGACAATCTCCAAAAATCTCCAAAATAACCCGGACCGGGCATGTATATGGTAGTAAAAATACCCGGACTTTAAGAGGATAAGAAAGGACCAAATTTCAGTCAGTGGAGTAATAACTTTTCTATCGGACCATGATGGTCAAATTTTATAACTGTTAAATATAGGGAAAACAAAAGAAAACAAAAAAACCTTGATAGAACTAAGGAATGATTTTTGTAATGAAAACAAAGAATTATTTAAAAGATTTCTGGAGGAAGAATCATGGAATACAGTAAATAACTCTCCACCAAATCAAAAATTTGAAGTTTTTCTCAATGGTTTTATCTACTATTACAACTTAGCCTTCCCTAAAAATATTTCAAAATTAACAAAAATCAAAATAAATGGATAAATTAAACATTAAAAGATGAAAGAAAAGAAGTAATTAAATTGGGTAAACGTGCCAGATTATCACAAGATAACAGGCAATTCAGATTGTTTTGGAACAAAAATAAAGTATTTAGAAAAAAATAATTGCATCTAAAAGAAAATACTTCGGCAGAAGAATAAAAAAGTCACAGAATGTAAATAAAACCACCTGGAATTTAATTAACCCAGAAGTTGGAATAAAGCAAAAGAAATAAAAAATAAATAAACGGTATCAGGAAACTGACACATACTTTCTCCCTTCAAGTCATTTATAACCAGAAAACGTAGTGAAATAAAACAAATTAACAATTAATTATCACACAAATATATACCAAATTTTATCAAAATCGCTTAGTAAATAACGGAGATATAGGTTTTAAAATATTTGCCATAAGAATAACATTGGACAACGTACTGCGTTTACCGCCGAACTAAAATATCAATTATCTCCGCAACCAGTTGACATAAACTAATGATTCAAAATACTGGATTATTTAGTTTTTCAAGTCGAATTTAATGGTTGCAAGTAGGGATGGTCGGGTCCCGAAATTTCGGGAAATTTTCGGGAAAATTTAATTCCCGATTTTCGGGCGGGATTTTATTTACTTCGGGATATTTTTCGGGACGGGATCGTTTTAGCGATCGCAAATAAACAGCGGGTGTAGCTTCGCAAAACTCGCGATCAGCCGCGGAAAACGATCTCGTGTATTTTCCGATCGCAAATAAACGGCAAATCCAACTTTGCATAACTCGCGATCGTCCGTTAAAAACTATCGAGCGTATTTGCCGATCTTAAATAAACGGCAAATGCGGCTTTGCAATCTCTTGATCGGCCGCGAAAACCATCGCGCGTATTTGCTAGACACGGATGAACGGCAAAAATAGATTAGCACTGTTCGCGAACGGCCGCGAAATACGCTAGCGCGTATATCTGTCGATCGCGGATTAACGGCCGATGTAGCTTTACGGAACTCGTAATCGGCCATGAAAACGATCGCGCGTATTTACCGATCACGAATAGACGGCAAATCTAGCTTTGCGGAATTTACGAATGGCCGCGCCTTTGCCGATCGCGGATTAACGGCCGATGTTGCTTTACGAAACTCGCGATCGGCCGTGAAAAACGATCGCGCGTATTTGCCGATCGTTGATAAACAGCAAATGTAGGATTGCTAACTCGCAACTGGGTGTGAAAAGCAATCTTAGTTATTCACTGAGCGGTTAATCAACGGTAACAACTTGCTATACGGCGTGACAGTGATGATGTTCATATTGGCGGCCACATTGGTCTGCTTCAAATTGTGGTTTTGCCCATTGATTCAATTTTCTAAACTAATTCAGATGTCTTTGAATCCCAGCCAAAAGTATGATTATTTTTCATAAATAAGCAAAAGAAAATTGACAAAAGTAAAGACATTACGACTTTTAAGAAATTTCTAATACATAGGTAATTAATATTTTATGTAACTTAAGAAATATTAAGTTTGGGAGTTGTGAACTTCAAATTTATAATTTTAAGCTTGGAAAAACCAGTGTTATGGTTGTCATCTTGAAACTAAATTTATTTTTAATTTTTTTACCGTGGTTTAAAGTGTTGGAAAAATTATGAATCACAGAGTCATTTCCTAAAACACGAACTCCAAAGCCCAAAGTTTATAAAAATACGATAACATGTTTACTGATTATACATTACAGTACCAGTATATATTGTCAACATGCAATAACCTCTCTTAGTATTTTACTTTTGACCTTTTGGAAACCAAACAATAAAACAAAAAGCAGAAAATTAAAAACTATTGTGTTTCTATCAAACGTAAAAAAATGCATAATTATATTTATCTATTTATTTTTTTGTATTATTTATATTTTTCAATGCATTCAAATGAGAAAGAATAAAAATTCAAATTTGATAAAAAATAATAATAAGTAAACAATACATTTTATTTACCATTTTCTTTATAAGTTTGTATTTGATTTATAATTAACAATTTCATTGTGTTACTATTTTTTTAATGTGTTTCTAATGTTTGCTATTTTGTTAATTGCATAATAAGTTATTATTTTTTCACTTAAATTTATTTCTCGAAATTTTTCGAGTTGGGACGGTACAAACATTTATCTATGACATTATTTTTAACCTAATGCTATTATTGTAATAAAGAAAATAAATTCGTGAACGAGCGTTTCCCGAAGATTTAGGTAAGACAAAAACCCCGTCCCATCCCGCCCCGTCCCGAATTTGAGAGGGAAGAAAAAAATGCCATCCCGTCCTGTCCCGAACTGAAAATCCAATCCTGTCCATCCCTAGCTGCAAGTATATTTTCTTTAGATGTTACAGATTTTGTGAAATTTGAAAAATATGAATTTTTTAACACTTAAACACCCATAACTTCTGAACCTGAATTTTTACAGACATGCGGGTGGTGTCATTTTGTTTGTCATCTTAAGCAATAAAAACCATAAAACTTTTATCAAAATTGTTAGAGCCGTTTTTGAGAAATTTGGATTTTTGTAATTTGTTATGGGTTTTTATGGGGTAAATACTCTTAAAAATCAAAAATTCAAAAAAATGAAAAATACGCCTGAACATACCTTGGCTTTATACCTACATGCCAAATTTCATGAAAATCGGACCACTGGTGTCGTCTCTAGCTTTGTCTACATCCACACACACATACATCCAATCCACACACACACACAGGCAGACACCACGCCAAAAACCACTTTTTTGGATTCAGGGAGCACCAAAACGAATATATCCACTAACAACTCAAATTCGAAAATTTTGACGAAAACAATACTTTCTCCATATACATTGTATAGGGGGAGATAGTAAAAATTAATGGCAGAAAATGAGGACAAAATAATCAGTAATCCTGTTCAAATTAAGTAATTTTTTCAATAACTATTTTGTAAATAATAACACAGATAAAGGGCAAGAACAGACCAACTCATATGGGGGAATCAATTGTAAAAGATAGTATTGATATGGGCAGTTCAAATAGCCATTGTATACAGAAATTGTTTTACTTGACGGAGACCAATAAAGATGAGATAGAAAAGACCATTGACTCTTTGAAATCAAAATCTTCATGCGGCTATGATAGTATTCCTATTTCAATAATCAAAGGATTCAAATATTGTGTGAGTAAGATCCTAGCACATTTAATAAATTCTTCTTTTGTCACTGGTGAATTTCCGACCCAATTAAAAATTGCTAAAGTAATACCGATTCATAAAAAATGTGATCCTATGGATATAAAAAATTACCGACCAATTTCATTACTACCTGCAATTTTCAAAATTACGAGAAATTAGTTTGTAATAGATTAATGTTTTACCTAGAAAGTAATAAGATTCTACATAAGAACCAACATGGCTTTCGAAAACAAAAATCAACTATCACAGCTGCCGTAAGTTTCATTGAATCAATTATAGAATCCATTGATAAGGGGGTAAAAGTTGTGGGAATCTTTATGGACCTGTCAAAGACATTTGACAGTTTTGATCATTCAATATTGTTATCAAAATTTGAATCAGTAGGTGTAAAAAAGAATTCATTAAAATGGTTCAAATCCTATTTGACAAACAGGCAACAGTTTGTTCAAATTAGACATATTACGGCCACCAATTATATCTTAAAGTACAACTCTGACATAAAACAAATTAATTGTGGAGTGCCCCAGGGGTCCATTTTGGGACCTCTCCTGTTTCTTTGTTACCTCAATCACATGGAAAAAAGTCTAAAATTTTCTCCAGCAGCAGCCTTATGTCTCTATGCTGATGATTCAAATTTGAAAATATCAGGCAACACTCTAGAAGAATTAGAAAAATTTAGTACACTAGAATTGACTAATTTAGATAAATTTTTGGACAGCCACAATTTAAGATTAAACTCACATAAACCAAATTTCTAAATTTTAGGACAAAACAGTGTAGGCAACTCACAAATCCAAACATTGAAATCACATTGAAATCATGGATCAATTAAAATTGTTGGCTCTGATTGTGGATTGCCATTTGTTTTGGGACAGCCATGTGAATTCCGTTTTAAATAAATTAATTTCTGGTTTCAGGGTGTATACTATTTTTCAAGAATCAAATTCCAGGTTTTTTCCAGGTTTTTACCAGGATTTTCAGAAATTTTCCAGGTTTTTGTGTATGCGTATTATTATTCACTATATCAACTGCTAGGCACTTCTGCAGTTTTCATCGAATCATTTATATAATTAATTTTACATTTGTCAAGTTTAGTATGCAAAAAACCCAATGACAGGGGTTGTGGAAGCAGTCTGTATTTGCATTTACAATTTAAATTTGAGGTGTGCGGGTAGTAAATTTTTGGATCGGATCGGAGAGCTTATGTTTGGACCGGATAATACCGGATTCAGATATTTACGGCCCTTCAAGTTTTCTCAAAAGCCTCAGGTAATTGTAAGGAACTAAAATATTAATCCTAATGTGTAAGGTAAGGTTTGCCTTGATAGGCTTGAGTAGTTGTCGGTTGTGGTGATATAATGATTCTACTATGGGTCAAATGTCAATTATTAAAGTATACGAAGGTACAACTAATTAACTGTTAAGAATTTAGAAATTTATTGATTCTCTCAATTAGGTAGGCCTAATATTTAATTGAATAATCTTATTAGGCCTATTACAATTTCAAGATCAGGCTGCTTGAAAATCCCTTTTTCACTGCAACCTAAATTTGTTCACTTTTAGGCCTCTGTATCCCTTTGTCATTTTCCTTTTCATGAATAAATAAAGTATTTGATCAGTGACTAGGCTCAGGTGGTTAGGAAAAAGAATTAAATATAAAACTTGATTCGCCAATTACTTCATATTTGAGGGAAGCCTTACATATTTATTTATGCATTAATGCCTGACAGATTCACCTAAAATAATACTATAAAATAATAATGATGTCAGAGCAGTAAACTTAACCTAAATTTCAAGATAAGCTTCAAATGTAGGTTTCAGTATCAAAGCTTTGCCAATGACAACAAAGGTCTAACTAATTATTATCTAACTAATTAAACTAACTAATTATTATCTTCGGCGTAAGTTGTCAATACAGCTTTGTACTGTAATCTAAGAAGGTCCATTTAAATCGCGTATTTAAAATTAACACTCGGCTTAGTTCGTCAAAGATTGAGATTTAAACTAAATAAAAACCTATTTTCATCATACTGTCTCGAAAACAGCCGTTTTTAGTTCTCTAAATCGTACGCAAAATGATCGTTTTTGGATCACTTCGAATAGGAGTACTGAAAAAACATATGGTAAATTTTGCCGTACGGTACTCTAATGTCAAAATTTGTTTATGTTACGTTTGAAAGATTGAACGATTTCTTAACTTGTGTTTGTAAACAACTAACAGATGTGTAAATGACGATGACTATTTTGGATAACCACAAAATTATGTAGTCTAATTTCTTAACGATTAAATGGTTATTTATACATAATGATGAAAATAGTTGTTCATCACACGGAGCAAAAGTGTCTCCTTGGTACTCGATCGCATTTTCAAGCTCGGCTGCGCCTCGCCTCTAAATTACGATCTCGTACCAAAAAGAGCCACTTTCGCTCCTAGTAATGAAAACTACTATTGTGATCGTTCAACGTTTCTATTTTTAGGTAATTGCTTAGTTGAAAAATAAAGAAATCTGAAAGAAAGACGAAAGACGTCAACGAGTTATCAATTAAGTTTTGAAAGCAGACAATGACATTTGAAAACGAAATGAGACTAAAGACAAACACAGGCTCGCCAACTCTTTGCCAGCTCAAAATTATTGTAGGCTTTTTATTTCATCGTATCTACATTGGAAGCGATGGTGATCCCGGAGTCCTCATATGATATTTACGGGCTGAAATAGTCCAACGAAATAACAACACGACTATTTATGAAATATTTACGGGATATTTCGTTTTGACAGTTGAAGACGACTCTGGACACTGTCGGTCATTTGGTGAACTCTGATTGGTCTCGATTGCAATTCTCTCTTTTACCAATCGATGTTTTTTCGGTAACGGATACTGATCAAGACATATCTAATGAGGGATGTACTATTGTTTGTTAATTATTTAATGCTACGATACAAGAATTTATCCTTAGAAAGGTGCGTTATCGCGTCGGGTATTGCGCAGTACTCTGATCGTATACAACGATCTCGATCTAATCGTGATTCAAAACCAGCAAGTACAAGCACATTACTCATTCATTCATTCATACTAACACTTTAATCATTCTTTGCTAAACAAATAACGATTTAACTGTGGACAAACATTGTTTCTTTGCACAATTTCTTTCCACGGAAAAATTAATTTTTCTATAATTTAAGAAAAGTCAGTTTAAGTTAAACACGATATTATTGTTTTCAAACACGATAATTTGATCGCCATATCATGATGTATGGCGAATCTGGTAGATCTGGCAAAGCTTTTAATTTTTAATTATTCTCTCATTTTCTTTGTTCTTCGTATCAGAAAACTGTTCATGTTAACAAAAACATTAAGAGTGCTAACTTAATTATAGCTTTAAATCATTGAGCTTTAAACGAATAGGAGGCAAAAGGTATAAATAAAACGCAACAATAAACTTTCAAGTGATAAAATATTTTCTTCTTCCTTACTACGTAGTTGACTTCAGACTGCAGACGACGCTCAATAGTTATTCTGCTCCTTTAGACGCACAAACTCTGACGAAAAACGTTATCATTTATGGCAATCAAAATCACTGTAAGAGTTTAACAAATTTATAGACTTACATATTCTAAAGATATGTATGATAATACTTTGCTTCATTACAAAAAATAAACATTAACTATAATTTAAATAATTACTAAATTACGTAATAAAATTCCCGGAATGAACACGAAAATCCTGGTTTTTTCCCGGTTTTTTCCTGGCCTGTTCCGATTCCTGGTTTTTTCCAGGTTTTCCTGGTTTTCCCGGTTGGTATACACCCTGGGTTTATTTGCCCTGAGGAAAATCTCTCCCTTTTGTAATGTTGAAACTTTAAAACTAATCTATTTTTCTCACATGCACTCTCATATTGCATATGCTCTAGCTTGTATGGAGCTACAAAAAATGAAAATTTGAAGGATATTTTTAAAGTTCAAAAAAGAGCAATAAGAACTATTTTTAGGCTGAAACCAGATGAGTCAGCTAGGAGATATTTCAAAGAGTCAAATATTCTCACAGTGTACGGTCTCTATGTTTTAGGGGCGGTTTGGGAGCTCGGTATTAGCGCTAGTCCGAGCCTAAGAACCGGTTATATCCAGTATTTAGGCTGGCGTCCAAAAAATCAGTTTGGGAGCTCGGTATTAGTTGGTCTCGAGCCTAACTGGCGCAGGGATAATCTCGCGCCTAACTTTTTTGGGTTTGGGAGTCAAGTAGCCTTGGGCTCACGCCTAAGAGATAATCTAGTTGGGTTTGGGAGTCCAAGTTCGGGCCTAATAAATTTTTTTTGTCATCATAACTGTCGATTTCAGGCTCAAAAGTTAGACCTGCTAGGGGGCAGGTCTAAGTAAACATCATGTTGGTTTTATCTAATTATCTTGTTTATTAATTTCACTTTAACCAAACGATTGTTTTATTTGGATTCGTCATTAAATTCCGAACAATTCCATTACCCTTAAGTAATATTTTAAAATAATTAATTTTTGGTTCCTGATGTTCACATTGTATTAGAGATCGCGTAGATTACTTTGCTTTAGTTACGATTTTGACTAATCAACGGTAATATCAAACAAACTGGCCATAAAAATTCGGGTATTGTAATTTATTTTCCGTTGATAAATAAATTAATATAATTTTGTAACTAAATATGGTGTATGATTTAGCTACGAGAAAAATAGCAAATACACACAAAATTCACAACATTCCAATTATAAATTACTATTCAACAAAACATATTTTGGATTGTAAACATTTTTTACGATACTTATCAGGGTTACATATTATCGCGGCTTTTAACATCGTTAAGCTAAGCAAATAATACAGGGTGTTTTTATAACGCAACCCATTTTTAAGATTGAATATTGCACATATAAATATGAAACAGTATTGTTTTATTAATCCTTACATTTTATACAACTTATTATTTAAGTTTGATCACATTTAGTTCACATTATATGTGTTCAAACAATCCGTAATTGGCATTTGTACAAAGTTGTGTTCTCTCCATCAAATTCCTGAACACGTGTTGCAAGGTACGTCTTTGAATTTCTTGCATTAAATTTGATTTGTTTGTTTTGAGGTGCTGAATATCCTGTGAATTTTTTCGTAGCCCTTAATTTTTATTTATCCCCAAAGAAAATTATATATTGGGGACAAACCCGGGAATCTTGGGGGGGAAATAATCCGTCATTGATAAAATTAAGTTTTGGGTTGCGTTTGAAAAAACACCCTGTAACTTATGATTCAATTCTACTTTAAAGTCTGACGTTATTAGAAAAGTACACCCGCTCCCCCCTTACGCAAAAGAGTGAAGATATTGAGGCAAAAAACATTTCAACGAAACTGCGCAGAAGCGCTGAGCAGTCGTTATCAGTTGAGTTTTGTTTTATACTACTCTGAAAGCCAGGCGCGTTGTCACTGTGCGGAGTGTAGGGTGAGTTTGTGCCGGTGACATCAACATGGAGTGCCTCGACTATTTGGACTATGTTAGGATATATCCACCTCGGATACAACCAGCTCGTCATCAAAATTACAATCCATTCAATTTGGTGTTCGCTTCTTCTCTTTATCAGCCATGTTCTCTCGCACTTACTCAAATCCCTATGAGCAAAAAAATTAGCTAAAAATAAGTTCATACTCGTATTAAAACTGTTATCAATACATCGAAACTTGGCAACGATTTCATATCAATAAAAGTTAAAAACTTGTTTAAATAATTTTAAAATTGTTTGGAACTTATATTAAAACAACTTAAAAATTATTACGATCCTGTATCAATGGCGACAGTTAAATAACTTATATCAGAACAATTTTTAAAATGTTTCAAACTTATATTGAAACTAGTATTAATGTAATTTTGTAAAATACATATTAAAATTATTTCAAAACAATTTTAAACGTGTTAAAACTGAAAACAAAACTTGTAAAGTTTGAAGTCAAATAACTTGTATTAAAACAGTTCAAATTGGTTTTAGTCTTGTTAAAATTGTTTTAAAACATTCTTGTTGAAATGTTTTAAATGTGTATTAAAATTACAGTATTTGTAACCCATTTTCATGCTCATTAAGTAGTAGTAACAATTTGAAAAATAAATGAAAAAGTAACAACACTTTTTAATAGGCACAATTATTTAACTGAAAAAAACCATAAAAACAACAAATTAAAACTACAAATTTAAAAGTACTCTCACTGCGTCATCCACCTACCCGAACACTTCATAGAAAACTGATAAAGAGGACTGTAAACTCCCCTCACCACGCTCAACAGTAGGGCGCTTTTGTTGCCGTCGTCGATCAGGTGTTTCGCAGTTGCCGCCGCGAGCCCCAAAACCAAAATTCCCCGCGATTCCCTGTCCATCTAGCCACACTGCCACTTAGTACCGACTAAAGATGATACCGAACCATTTCAACTTGGTCGCGAGCTCCCAAGCCCGACTTTTGCTACGTGGACTAAAGTTAGGCGCGCCTAAAGCTAGGCGCGTACTAGCTGGGCCCGAGCTCCCAAACCGCCCCTTAGAGGCAATCATGTTTGTTAAGTTCAATGGGCCTAAGTCAAATAATATTCAGAATAACCAAAATTATAATTATAATACAAGGCATAAAAACAATTTCATCCCTCATCATTACCGATTAGAACTTTATAAAAAAAACAACATACATAGGGAATAAATCACTTTTAAAAATTCTGGAGGCTATAAAAAAAGAAAAGGATTGTAGTAAGTTTAAAAGTTAACTAAAAGAATATTTAGTCAATTTGGTATTGTACTCCATTGATGAACTGGATTTAGACAGTGTTGGATGACCAAACTGTTTAGAAATATACGTGAATTATATATGTTACTAATTAGTAATTTGACACTATTCAATGTACTAAAGAATGTACTCACTACATAATGAATAAAGAATTTTTGTCTATTGTCTATTTGTTGTAATTAAATGGCCAAGTCTTAAAACTACAACATTTGTAAATTATCTTGAAATTTAGGTTAAGTTTACTGCTCTGACTTATTACAATTTTATAGTATTACTTTAGGATAGTCAATCTTTGTTGACAGGCATTAATGCACAAATAAAATTGTAAGGCTTTCTTCAAATATGAAGTAATTGGTGAACCAAGTTTTATATTTTATTCTTTGGTCTAATCGCCTAAGCCTAAACTTAGTCCCTGACAATTTTTTTTTGTTTAAAGAGGGTGGCGGCCTCTTTTTACCTTGCATTTGCCCCCCCACATGGGCCTCATGCCTGTGCGTGGAAGTTATCAAGCAAACCAAGGAGTAAGCTGGCACAGTACTAGGATGAACAGTATTGCTAAAAGTATGTGACATTATCGGGACTCGATCCTACGATGCTGCCGTCACAGAACCAGGGCCAAATGTGCTACCAACTGCGCCACCGACTCACTAAAACACCAACCTTTATGATACTTAATGTAAAGTATCATAAAGGAAGGGATTCATTAAAAGGAAAAGAACAAAGGGTTACAGAGGCCTAAAAGTGAACAAATTTAGGTTGCAGTGGAAAAGGAATTTTTAAGTAGCCTAATCCTGAAATTGCTATAGGCCTAATTAGCTTATTCAATTGAAAATTACCAACACTTAAGAGGAATTTCTAGTTAATAAAATGAATGAACTGGAGTTCTACTAATATTAGTTATTTATTAATACAACTACCCGACTGCTCGGGAAAAGAAGTCTACGAAAGCTTTAAGTGATTTTTTACCTCAGTTTTTAATTTTTAGTCTACCAAGATCTCAACAAGTGTTTTGTCATGTTATAATGCTATTAGTAATTAAATGTAAGATGAATACGCATAGAGAGGAGATGGAGAAAGTAAGGAAAAGAGTAAATAAAATCAAGGAAACACAATGACATAAACCTTTGTTTTGACCACATTATATTAATTATTCAATAGTTGCTAAAAAATGCTTGGTAATTTGCTGAGTATACAGGTTTGCTGCGACAGGGTATTTACACTTACATGCAGCGATTTAAAATTTGATCTCATTTGAACGAATAACCCTTAACATAAATATTCGCACGAAAATATTTGATATTCAGAGTAGTAATAAACTATTCGATTTGATTAGATTAGAACCAAAAAATCACTATTCGCACACCCCTACTGGAAACTAAGTGGTTTATACAAAAAATATGTTATGATTAACAGGTGCGTACCCAGGGGGGGGATATCGGGATATATCCCCCCCCCCCGAAATTTTTGGGGATTTTGGGAAATGTTTGGGAAAATTAATTCTCGTTCATAATGAATGTGGTGGTATCACTAAACTTTCCGTAAAACAGAGAATACTATACATAAATTACTCACTATAAGGTTTTCAAATAGTTAAATTCTACTATTTTAAAGATGATTCGGGGATTATATTATATTGGATTAAGGATTTTTACTTATTGCAGTTATCGTGAGTTGTTGTTAGCGGGAGTAAGCCTTTATAAGAACATCAGGCAAACAAAAACTCCTGATAATAACAGTGGCCATTAATGGTGTCCGCGATATTGCCGCCATCGCCATCGTCAGTTCTGGCAGATGACTCGTCATATATTATGTGAAAAATAATCATGGTAAAAAATCACGATGTTAAAATGTGGCGTACGAATATTGACGTCTTTACACGACCGTGTACTTTACACTGTTCGTCTGTCGGACGATCTCGTAGCTGCATCGCGGCAGACGAATTCCGTCTGCCTATGTTGCGTGAAAACCAAGCCTCGCCGTTAAATCAAGGCAGATTTGTGATTGGTCAAATTTCAAAGATCGAACTCTGTCAGATTTCGAAGATCGAACTTTTCCGGTGGTTTCCGCTATTCGACGTTCGACGCATCACTATCATGTGATTATTATTAGCCTGCGACGCTTGCGTGTACATTATAGCTTTGCCATTGCGCTCTAGGATTTGAGAAACCCTACACAAGTGAGAAAACCTGAATTTTTTAATTCTATTCATCAACCTCTTTTGGAAAATCTAGGATCCAGATACTTCTGGTCCGGGAGGTCCGAGGCTTGTAATAAATGAAAATGTGAGATATAGCTTGAAAAAAACATTTTGCCAAAATTCCAATGTGATCGAACATTTTCAGAATCTAAACTGTGAGCAGCCTCAAATTAGTTAAAATTTTGGGAGTTATTCTGTTTCTTGTTTTACCTCTACATTGCCAAACAACGCGAATATACAGTTGTAATTTATGAAAATTTCCCGGACCCCCCTTCCACTGGGGGGTATTCCGTACCCCCCCGACCCCCCGGTGTATCCCCTCCGAAAATAAATCCTGCGTACGCCACTGATGATTAAAATTCTGTTATTTTTTTCAGTGTAGAATGATGTAAAGTATCATAAGTAACTTGCCCAGTAAGTTTTACACAACTCACATAAAAATCCTGCACTTGCTACCAGCTTGAACGGAAACTATTATGCTCAGCCGGTAAAAGAGTGCATTTTGGGCTAAAAATGTATTATGCTATTTCTGTACCCTGGTGGGACACAAAATACCTGTAGAAACAAAATAACCTGTAAAATGTTATTTTCTCAATTTATGCACTTCTGCCCCCAAAAATTAATTTAGTAATATTATAACCAGCCATGATAAGTTGTTGTTAGAATATATTGTGTGGTAAAAATACTTCCTAACATTAATCCCTTTTAGGTAAAAATAATTGCAAAAAGGAAATAGAGTTCATCAATCTATAAAGCCATAATAACATGCTCTGCAAATATGAAAAAATTGTAAGTACAGTAGAACCTCGATTAACCGTCACTCTTTTATCCGTCACTCTCTGTTATTCGTCACTGCTTCTAGACTCGCAATATGTTGTAAATTGGCATCGCGCAAAGCACGGAAGTAAGTGCAAGCGCCATTGTGATCGAACGCGACTGTCCGCCGCTAATGACCTTGAGTTTCCGCCGAAAATCACCACTCCCACGCAAGGAGTGGTATGGGGGTGAGCAAGTTCATCATTACTCATTGGCATGTTGATTTTTTTGGCTATTTGGCATGCCTCGTAGTTCAGCGTTATATAGTGTTTGCTGTTTACAGAGTGTGTAGCTAGATACACACTGCAGTTAATCAACTGCAGTGCAGTAACTGAGTAACTGTTGATTGTTAATCATAGCTGAAAAACGAAACCGAGTCGTACTAGAGCTTGACCAAAAGATCAAAATTATTAAACGTTTGAGGAAGGGCGAAACAGCTACAAGTATCGCGCTGGTTTATGGTGTTGGCGGACTTATTTAAAAGATGACGGACTATCTTTTAATGTGAGGTTATGTAATTCACTTACGAACACTGAATGAGCACAACATACAGTTTACATACACACAATTACCATTGTATGAATGTAATTTAAATGTAAATATGTACTATCCACTTATACAGGGTTTAATTTCTTCAAAAATATTTTAAATCTACGTATTGAACAGGTTTATAGCTAAATTTCTGTTATCCGTCTATTCTCGTAACCGTCACACTCCTGGTTCCGAGAGTGACGGTTAATCGAGGTTCTACTGTATTAAGAATATAAACGTGGAAATTGAATTAATCACAAGAAGTAAATGAATATCTTGTACACTTTTATTATTTACAAATATATGAATATAAATAAGTATATATACATAGTATACACTTAAGACTAAAGAGTTAAACTAATATGAATTTTTTATGAGGATGAGGTACATCCTCAAACAAAAGCAACAGCCAGCTAAGAGTGAGCTATTAAATGCTGCTTTATATAATAGCATATTCAAAATTAAAAAGGAAACTAATATTTATTAGAAATCAAATAAACTAATAAACAAAATAAATGAACGCTGAAATGTCTGTGATGGTGTTCTGTTAATTTTGAACTCAAATTAAAATTAAAGATGACCAATACTTGGAAATCATTATAACTCCCATTGATTAACCTTGGGATATCCATATTAGAAAAAAAATTCCCTAAAACTGAGCTTCCTCTCATATATTTGTACTTGGATTTTTCAAGAGTAGAATGACGAACAAGAGAAGTTTTTTTCAAGGAAAAATTTATCATGTGACATAATGTTTCTTGAACTTCAAACAATATAACTAAGGTCAGGTATGGTAGTTTTTGATTGACTACTTAATGAGTTCAAGGAGTCGTTACAAGAACTTGAAAGTGATTTTAAACTTCTACTTTTTACAAAGAATACTAAAATCTGACCAAAAAAAAATTAAGAACCTATACAAATATTAAAGTTAAATTATTTTAATAAACTCAGTTTCTTAGGTTTTTACAAAAACACTATTTATTCCTGGGAATCCAGTTAATTAACTATTTTTTTAGTTTTGCAATCTCTTAAAACAATGACAGAAACAATATTACACCCTGATATAACTTTTGATTTCTGATGTTTAATAAATAGTTTTTATCATCATTTGAGATTTTATTTTTATGTACAATAAAATTAGGCCCGTATTACACTATGAACTATTTTATAAAAGATCTTTGATAAAAGATTTATTTGACCAATCAAAATTAAAGTTTTTGTTTTGTAAATCAGCTGGCTTGAATTTTGATTTGTCAAATCAAATATTTTATAAAAGATCTTTTATAAAATATTTGATGGTGTAATGCGGGCCTAAGGTATTGAATTACCTGTTGCTCTGGTACATAATTAGGAACAAAATTGATTAAAATTCATACAATTTAACTAATTTTTACAATTAATCTTAAATTTAAATTAGCAAAACTAAGACGATGCTGCTTACCTATTCTATTTGTAGAAGCATAGTTGCAGAAGAGGTGAACAACTCCTTAACCAACTAACTTCTGACAAGCATTTACAATCTTGGCACTACAGTAAGTGCAAAAAATGTCCAGCTTGTGCATTTATATACAGCATATAATTCCTTTGCATGTGACTTAAACATTTCAACTACTGAACTGGGTTTGATATACAGAACACCAACACCAATTGCTATAAGAACCATGTTATGTCCGTACTGATTATAGTTAGGGCTGCCATACGTCCCGGTTTGACCGGGACAGTCCCGGTATCTTGCTCTTATCCCGGTGTCCCGGCCGGTTTTCCTGATGTCTCGGTCAGTTTTTAAATTGCGTATATGTTATTAAATAATGAACTAAACCTGTAGTTGGTTGCAGTTTAATAAGTTTGCTGCGGCAAACGAAGAAAGAAGAAAAAATTCTTGTATAACATATGTACTTTTGTTTTTTAGTTGTGTTTCATTCGCATAAAATACATTTGTATTTTTCATTGAAGTAAAATAAATTAATTGTAAGTTTTGATTCATGTAATGAATTATTATCCAAATTTACCATGGTAAAAATTGCATTGTCACACCACAAAAATAAAAATAAGTTTTTTCTCAAATCATTTAAATTTACAATTTTGCTCTAAAACTTTTATAAATTTTCACGATATTATAAGTTTATTCAAAAGTAAATTTTACCTCAGTATATTTACCTAAAACTTATTAGTTTGACTCAATAATCTGAACACAAAATAGGTCTGCTTGAAGTTAATTTTTACTGAAAAAATTATCTAGAATCAACCCTTTTCCTCCAAAATTTCCAAAAATTTCCAGGGGAGGGCCCCCGGACCCCCCTCTTCTGGGGGGTATTCCATAACCCCCAAACCCCCCGGTGTGTCACACACTGGAGCATCTTGGTTAGTTGTCCCGGTTTGACCGCTTTAAAATATGGCAGGCCTAATTATAGTGTAACTGCTGACAGCATGACAGGACAACACAACCTAAAAACTGAACGAATAAATCAAACCTATAACATGGACAACTCAGTTAAAAAAAATTATATTAAGTAAAAAAAAATGCAACATAAAATAATGTCAAAATAAATACATTGGATGATTGATTAAAAAATTACGTCAACGCTAACATTGGTGTTTATTCATAAAATATTAATTTGAATTATTAGTCTATCAAGCATCCTACTTAAAATACATCGTTGTCAGTTAAGTGGTTGAATATTATGTGACAATTAAGATTACAATCATAAAAAAGTATTTTCTTCAACACAATGTTTAGAAAATGAAAAAGGGTACAGTTTAAGTACCCTCCAACTTTTAAAACGTTGCCGGGATTCTAACCATTACGCTAACAACACAACCCCAAAAATACAGAGGTTAGGTAAAAAACACGGGATAGGATTGTTTTGCCATAGCACCAAGTATTGGGGAATGCCTGATTAAACACGCCAGGGAATTCACACTATTAGGGAACTTTTTAACTACCTTTAAAAAATTTCTTTTATCAGAGGTATTTTGATATACCCTCAGTTTGTATATGACCTAATCACTTCTAAGATCATGTATTGGATTCATGCACATTTTTAGATTGATTTCAAAACACCAAAACCTGCAGTAGTGATTGAATATCTTCGCCTTACATATACTTTAAAAAATATGTTTAAAAGCTAACCAATATAATGTTGTATCTCACTGCAGCATTATTTGAACACGCGGATAGTAATTAAAAATGTGATTGAATCAAGATTTTCAACATGCATCGGTATGATAAAACAGGATAACTCGTCCAACCGAGTCACTGCACAACACTTACCTCCTCCAGCTTCTCCTTGTACATGCGGGAGAACTCTTCACCGCCCATCTTGGGTTTCTTGACGAACAGCTCCATGGCCTTGTCCTTGATGCGCAGGTGCTCCGTCTCGAGGTGGGCCGAGCTGAGGTACGGCTTGGCACCGCCGCACACAGCCTCCATCAGCTGGTGGTACGTCTCCTTGGCTGCCGCCACAGCCGACAGGTTGTTGGCCTCTGCAGTCGCCTGCATCATTTTGTATTTTAAATAAATTGCAATCAATAGAAATATAAAATTACAGTATGTGACCAAGAAAACTTGGCACTTGCTGTAATTATTTGTGATGTATTATATTTACTACATAAAATAAGACCATTTTTAAAGAATTTTGTAAAACATGAATATTAAGATTGTCTATCACTAAACCAGACAATTATTACATGTATGTTTTTTTATAATGGTTTATTCAATGTTTTCTGAATAATTTTGGATACACATCATTATTAATATTATTATTATCATTGTTGAAACAACTCTTTGAATATTGTTTATTGTTTAAATGATACTAATAATAATATTAATAATGATGTGTAGCCAAAATAACTCAAAAAACTTAAACCAGACAATTCAGTCCGTTTAAATTTTATGCTTTAATTAAATTAAAAAATAACATGAAACATTTTACCTAACACATTTATATGTATCATAACCAGTGACTACATAGTACAAATAGACCTATCTTACTAGCATTACAGCAAATTAAGTCTGAGCCGCCAAATTATTTAGGTATAGAAACAGCGTTTAAAACCGTGTAATCTGGCAGTGCTCCCGTTTCAAATAACTCGTATTTTATACCATTTAGCTAAGAGAGTTAAGATTGAAATTTTGCATATGAAGAGTCCTTTAGTTTTAACCCCTTAACCGCCGCGCACAAGTTAACTTGTGGTCGTATTCTGTACGCGCTCCGCCACACACAAGATATCTCATACGTCACCCTCGCTTCGTTGACCGCCACGCCCGAGTTTACTCAGATTTGATTTTCTCAGCTGATTTATGTTGGTACAACTGTGCTGCTAGGTTTTTTCGTGCTAAAACTGTACAGTTGACCTTGACGAGTTGCAGACCGTTTGGTGCTGCACTCTAGTGGATTTTTCTAGAACTACATCCACACCACGAGTTCTGCAGTATCACGCTCATTGCAAGGAGACGAAAACCCGGCGTTTTCATGTTGATCGTGTAATTAAAACCGCGCGCTACTAAAGACCGCGGGGGCTAATTACCCGGCGCTTAAGGGGTTAAATGGTAACAGTAATAATAATATATATATAAAAAAACAACATAGAATGGCGTTTAAAACTGCGTAATCTGGCAGTGCTCCCGATTCAAAATAACTCGTATTCTATACCATTTAGCAAAGAGACTTAAGGTTGAAATTTTTCATAACAGTAATATAGATTCAATTATATTTTGAAAATAATTTTTTTTCTATTAAAAAATGAAAAAAAATTGATAAGTTTTTTTATTCAACTTAAAAACTTGACATGAAAAAAAGTCCGCTGCTACTTTTTTATTTTTTGGTCAGGTAAACTAAAAAATGGTGGAAATTGTTGCTAAAGAGTTAAATTTTTTAATTATATTTAAAAAATAGCTGCCATACTTTGATAACTTAGTTTTTGTGAGAGAGTTTATATGTGCAGCCCTTGCATGAAAACAAAGTCAATTCTCAACTGCTCTCTGGGGTCATTCCATGTCAAATCAACACACTTTTAACATATTTTTTTTCTCACCATCTCAGAATTTGATGAAATTTGGCACATTTGTTACCTTCACATTGACTAAGAAAAATACCAAATTTTAACTCAAAATCTCCAACGGTTTCCAAAATATAGCTATGTAAAGTTGTCAAAAAATACAAAATTTTGACCGGCCGCATAATTTTTAAATTGAAATTGCAGCTCTCCTAGACAAGATAGAGAGTTGAAATTTGTGTCATTTTAAAGCTAATTGTATGACCTTTTATTTGATATGCAACTTAATAGGGGTTATAAGAGAAAGATTTTTTTCAAATTTTGAATAAAAATTTCAAATTTGATTTTCTCAAAAAGCGCACTTTTTAAAAATTTGCAAAAATTCAGTCATATTGGTTTGGTTGTTGTTAATAAGTGACACAAAAGTTATGTTGGAACAGCAATGGCTTCATACTTTAAAAAATTATTGAAATATGTGTGTTCAGCTGGTTGTTACAAATCAGCTAAGAAACCATGCGATATCAAAAAGTTAAATGATTATTCCCTGTTTACATAATTTATTACTATTTAGGCCTACTTTTATTTTTGGAATGTAACATACAAATATAAGTAATTTAGTTAAGAACAAATAATGTGTGTCCTATACTTAATGTCTAAAAATAATTTAGTTTTTGGTAATATAGATAGTACTTTTTTAAATAAATAATTAAACAAAACAAATAAAGTTTATGCTTTTTGTGATTAACATTTTTAGAGATTAGTGTTAGGC
Source organism: Flexamia atlantica (assembly GCA_035578135.1). Lineage (NCBI taxonomy): Eukaryota > Metazoa > Arthropoda > Insecta > Hemiptera > Cicadellidae > Flexamia > Flexamia atlantica. The sequence continues at coordinate 66,571,377 of JAQJVK010000001.1, read as the reverse complement.
CTACTAAAAAAGGTAAGTAGCCAAATACTCCTAAGTTTTTTTAAGTAAATTTTAGAGTTAAGTTAAATAATTATAGAGTGGATTTTGATTAAGTTAAGTGGCGGACCTTTTGTGTTATAAAATTAAGTGTTTGTATATTAAAGAAGTGTCTAAAACCAGCTAGCATGATAACAATTGAATAAGGAGTCCTTGAATGACAAAATCATGATAGATTCAGTTCAGACTTTCAAGTTGAAACAAGAAATGAGCAAGCAGCAACATGCTTTCCTTCAAGCAGTTCATGCCATCAGTCAGTGTCTTATTAGATGTTGTTGTGGACAGTGCTGTTAAATACTAATTTGTGTTGTGATCAAGTTTTTACTTTTTAATTTGGTGTGTCAAATAGAATACACTTTTTACTTGAGATTATTTTTTTCAAATTTATTGATTTTAATAAAATAGTACTATAGTTTACCACATTTAATGTTAAGTTAATATTAGACATTATTTGTAAGTATTGAACCTTTTATTTCTAGATCTAATTAAGTCAAAGCTATTATTTTTTTATTATAATTCCTGTTACTCTCATTACTCTAAAAATTGTAATATACTAAACATTTTTATAACAAATCTAAAAAGTATTTTGCCTAATAATGTAACATCCTGGTTTTAATTTATCTTTTACACTTACATTAATTTTATAGTTAAAAAATATATTTGACACACAATTTAAAATAAACACTTTACATTTATTAAATTTGTCTCTTTAATATAGTGAAAATGGAAAGATACAAGATGTTGCAATGTTGCAATCCCTTGAAAAAGGACAAACATTCGGTAAAAGATAAAAAGAAACTAAGGAATGTGACGGAATGGATGCGCGAATTATTTCCAGAGCTTGACAATCTTTCAAAGATTTGTGACAAATGTAGAAAAGACATATGTGTGTTAAAAAACAAAGAACAGTGCAATGCCAGTGATCCCAGTTCCGATGAAGAAAATGACCCACATTTTACTGCGCCCTCTTCAGTTGTATTGGATTCATTAAATTCATCCTTAGTTCAATTAGGAGAATCACCTGTTGATAGTAAAAAAATGAAATCAAAACAATATTCAGCAAAAAAGATTAAAAAAATTGAAGGTGCAATGAAACGTCAACTTTTTGCAGAAAGTGACAGCTCTTCTGATGTAGATGAAATCGATGAATTAAATGAACAAGTTTTAGCAAATCTCAAAAAAGTTTTTTTAAGCGAATCAAGAAAAAAGAAAGTTATGTTACTGACATGCTTACCACAATCCTGGAGTGTGCGAAAAATCATGAGGGAATTTAATGCATCTAATTACATGGTCAGGCAGGCAAAAAAATTGATGAAAGAAAATAGAGTACTTGAAAGCCCCAACCAGAGACCAGGGAAATGCTTGCCCAAAGAAGTAGTACAAGCTGTACATACCTTTTATGAAAATGATGAAATAAGTCGTGTAATGCCTGGTAAGAAAGACTGCACAGTCATAAAAGATGAGATGGGTGAAAAAGTGTTGAAATCCAAAAGATTGATTTTAGGGAATTTGAAAGAGATATATTCCTCTTTCAAAAGTAAACATCCGGAGCTGAAAATTGGCTTTTCTAAATTTGCCGAGTTGCGTCCCAAGAACTGTATTCTTGTAGGCCAGAGTGGTACACATACAGTGTGTGTGTGCACAATCCACCAAAATGTAAAACTGATGTTTGAAAATGGCAAACTGAACATTGTTACTGATGGTAACTTACAAACATACAAACATTGTTTGGCAAATATGTTGTGTAACCCCCCTTCAATCGATTGTTGTTCTAACAGTTGCTCCTTCTGCCCAGGCGTAGACAAAATAAAGAATATATTACAGGAAAAGTTCGAAGAAAACATGATTGAAAAAATAACCTTCCGACAGTGGGTTACCACGGACCGATGTTCATTAGAAACATTTGAGAAAAACACGACTGAGTTCATAGAATTGTTCTGTGAAAAACTGAGTGCTTTGGTATTTCATGATTTTGTTGCTAAACAGCAGACTTCTTTCATGAACGATGTAAAAGAAAATTTAATAGTTGGGGAGTTCTGTGTGACTGGCGATTTTTCTGAGAATTTCAGCTTCGTTATTCAAGATGAGGCTCAAGGGTATCATTGGGCTAGCGATCATGCCACAATCCATCCATATGTAATATACTTCAAAGAAGATGATGTCCTAAAACACTCCAGCTATGTAATAATTTCTGATTGCCTTGAGCATACAACTGCCGCTGTTTATTGCTTTCAGAAGAAATTAATCCAGTTTTTAAACAGCAAATTTGATCTTGTAAAAAAAATCTATTATTTTTCTGACGGATGTGCAGGGCAGTATAAAAATAAGAAGAACTTTTCGAACTTGTGCCACCATAAAGAAGATTTTAATGTGGAAGCTGAGTGGCACTTCTTCGCAACTTCTCATGGTAAGGGGCCTTGTGATGGAGTTGGGGGTACCCTCAAAAGATTAGCAACAAAAGCAAGTTTACAGAGGCCCTTTGATAATCAAATCCTATCCCCAAAGGATCTCTTTGACTGGGCAGTTGAAAACATAAAAGCTGTAAATTTTGAATTCTCCACCCAAGAAGACCATATTGAAACAGAAAGCTTCTTAGAAAAGCGCTTTAGTTTTGCTCTAACAATCAAAGGCACTCAGAAACTTCATGCTTTTATCCCCTTATTGACAAGCACTTCAAAAATACTAGTCAAACCGTTTTCTCATTCATCTGAATCAAGAATAGAGACACTGAATTCTTTATAGAAACTTCAGATAGCAGACATAAGTGGGTACGTCACAGCAGTGTACGATGATAGGTGGTGGTTGGCGTATGTCATGGCCAAAAGTGAAGAAGACGATGAGGTAAAACTTACTTTCCTTCACCCCGCTGGGCCTGCTCCTTCATTTAATTTCCCAAGAAAACCGGATATTTTGTGGCTAAGTGTAACAGACATTCTGTGTAAAGTTAACCCAGTTACACCCACAGGTCGAGTGTACAGAATTCAAGAAAAAGAAGATAAAAAGACCCATGAAGCTTTTATGATCTATCAAAACCAATAATTACTTGGTAAGTTTGATGTTTTATTGACTGAGGGTACATAATCTCTTTGAAATGGAATGTTTATTCATTAATACTCCTACCTGTATATTTGGTTGAAACTATATACATGTAAGAATTGTAATTTGTATTGTGGTTCATTTAAATTCCCAGTTTCTAGTTATAATTTGGTCTTAAGATAAGTTTAACTTTGATTAAAAATAAAAATCAAGGAAACCCTCAAATTATGGTTATTATAATTACACAATATCTTTACATCAGTAATTGAGGGGCATACTTTCTGGTGCATCTCATCCATTTGAGCAAAACACATATTCTTTGATTTTTTTAAAGTATGAACAAATTGCTGTTCCATCATAAATTTTGTGTCACTTATTAACAACAACCTAACCAATATGACTGAATTTTTGCAAATGTTTAAAAAGTGTGCTTTTTGAGAAAATCAAATTTGAAAATTTTATTCAAATTTTGAAAAAAATCTTTTTCTTATAACCCCTATTAAGCTGCATATCAAATGAAAGGTCATACAATTAGCTTTAAAATGACACAAATTTCAACTTTCTATCTTGTCTAGAAGAGCTGCAATTTCAATTTAAAAATTATGCGGCCGGTCAAAATTTTGTGTTTTTTGACAACTTTACATAGCTATATTTTGGAAACCGTTTGAGATATTGAGTTGAAATTTGGTATTTTTCTTAGTCAATGTGAAGGTAACAAATGTGCAAAATTTCATCAAATTCTGAGATGGTGAGGTTTAATCACTGTGTTGATCTGACATGGAATGACCCTCTGAAAAAAATATACTTGACTACAAAAATAGAAATGTGGTATCAAATTGATGGTCTAAATCTCACAATCACTATGGTAGCAATTATATAATGGTTTAGAAGCAGTTTACACATCATAGGGACATTACTGGTGCATTCCGTAGTGTCTTAAAAAATGTCAGGACAAGCTTCTACATTATCTGTGTTTACAATGTTTAAACTGCCTGTAAACCATTTATATTTGGTACTATAATAATTCTGAGATTCATACCTTTAATTTGATACCATATTTGTAATTTTTTACGTAGTTCGTTTTTTCCACGCATAAGGACTAGAAGCAGCAAATGTAGGCTTCACGTCGAGCCTCGTGTAATCCGTCTATTTGTACTATGTTGTCGCTGAACATAACACATAAACATTAACATTAACCTATTTTTTCAGTTTTCATTTATTAATTTCTTACTTATTCGCCCTTAATAACACTTACAATAAATCAAAATACAGTAGACGCCCTCTAGTTCGGCCACCTCGGGACCGGACCACCGACCGGACTACAAAATGGCCGGACTATCCGGATGTACTATCAAAATGCAAAATAATCCTATTAAATTCATTACCTATGCTTCAAAATCAACAAAACACCTGGGAAGTAAGAGGTTAAACGTGTTTACTGTGTTTAATTGGCAAAGACAATTTTTTGACGGCTCTATGTTGCGACGAACTGTCATATTGCGTCACTCGTAGATAGGTATGTTTTTTGCCGATACCGTACTGAGGATATAGAGTAAACAGAGAAACTCATCACGTACTGTAGGAAAATTTGTTTTGCCAAGTTTTTGATCCATTGTCACAAACGTGTGTTTACGTTTTTCAACCATGTTAAAAAACATTTTACTCAAAGTAAATTTGTAAACGTATAGTTTACAATTACTCGCAATATTCATCACCCCTGAAATCAGTCCTTATACCTAACAGAAAAAAATGCACAGACGAAATCCCAGATCAAATCTTACTGTACCTAGAGTCCTTTGATTTAAAGTATAACAACTTTGTTTGTTAGTTGAGGTCAAATGTGTCTATCAATCACAAGCCTGCCCGTAAACTAAAAACTAAACTGACATAAATAGTTTACTTCTACGGCTGGAAACTAAACATTCAGGATAAATCCTGTCGAAGATCATTCCCCCGCGGTGCGTCGTGGCCATATGACGGATATGAGTAACCCTCCTAGGACCAGCCGGACCATCCGGCGGCCGATCCAACCGAAGCCGAACTAGAGGGCGTCTACTGTATAACAAGGTAAAACAGATTTTGAAAAATGCCATAAAAGATTTAAAAAAAATTAGTTTCTTCTTTAGTATCAAAATTGAAAACACCTAATTTATATAGAATTTTACTATTTCGTTTGTTCTTTTTTCAATATTATCAATCAGCATTAACGTCAATTTTGGTTACAGATTTTATTTTAAGTCAGTATGAAAGAATTAACATAATAAAATTAAATCAAGCCTTTTCATTGTAATTTTTTATTTGTTTATAGAACAATAAAAATTTATATGGAGTACCCTGTTTACTTAACAGCTTTTCAGTAATATACTTTAAATCTTTTGTTATATCCCTGCTGATATAACATAGCTTAAAAATCTAAGTTTACATTATTAAGTCAAATAGTTGGAAATTCATATGAATAGTCTGTCTAAAGTGATAACCTATGAATGTTAAACGTTATTCAAAAGTAAGGGGTTGCTACAAAACGTTCAATTTTTAATTATCATTATTATTATTTTAAATAGTGTATTACTTATCATTTTATACTTTTGTTTAGTTTTACAAATATTTGAAAACAATATTTTTTGAAAATTTAAACCAACTACAAGTTTTTATGCTTTATTCTAGATTAAAGGGTTTATATTTTACTGTGAAAAATAATTATGTGATTGTTAACTTAACTTATAACACAAAAAATTTACTATCGAAATATAATGTAGACTAATAATATTTTCAAAAAGCGTTTGTAAATAAAATCAATATTAAAATGTTTAGATTTGAAAAAAAATAAAAGGTTTAGTAGCAAACAATAACATTGGCTACTAACACAGACACAAACCAATAATACAAACATTGGGATTTACTTTACAGTAACTAAGATTTTAAATCGACTGCCCAACATGCCTCGATAGTTACAGCATGTGTCCAATAAGCGTTGGTCACTTCATGAAGTGTCCAGTTTTGTTGGGCACATGCACAGATGATTGAAATTATCGAATTACACTATGTGCCCAGGCGTACTGGGCACTTCATGAAGTGCCCGGAATGAGTTGGGTCCTTCATGAAGTGCCCAATTACAGCAAGTGGCTACGACAGATACATCAAAAATTACTCAACACCGCTGGTCTGAAAATCACCAGATGAATTTTGACGAAGCAAAAATAATACATTGCGAACCTCATTTTTTCAAAAGAAAACTAATTGAAGCTTCATACATAAAACTAGCAGACCAACCAATCAGTCAATCCTCACTTTAAAAAAGTCCAGTATGGCTACCAATCTTAAACAAAGAGTTGAAAGACAGGGAGAGTAAAGTGTCAGCAAATAAATTAATTACTAACAATTCTGTTCAAAATTCTCACAACATGTTAACCCGTGGCATGGCCAGAAGACAAAATCTGGATAAAAATTAACTAAAGAAACACAAACAGACACGGAATTAGCATGTCGCAAGTTCTTTGTTTCAGATTCTTGCCACAGGTAGCACACTGTGATTTGGTTGGCGGTGGCCGCCGCCATTTCCTGCTTCTCCCACCACTCTTAGCTTAGCTCTGATTGGGTGTGGTTGTGCTCTCTCCTGATTGGTGATTCTCGATACTTGTGACACTTGTGTTTTTCTGTGTTATTTTGTGTTCTTGTTTTCTTTTAAGCATAGTGTTTTTGACTGCTTTTACAGTTCTCTGTTTTGGCTATGTTTTTAGTTCAGGTTATCCTGGCTGTGTGTTACTAATCTTGTTATGTTCTAGTTTTTTTCCACATGAAGACGGGATCAGATTCCAGAACCCGAAATGTCGTGAAACTTGTTTATTACTAATCAGTGATGGCAAATGTCCGCAAAAATATAAACCAAAATATAGAACTTAATGTCCTACTGGACTAATTTTCTGCAATATTGCAACAAAAATGTAGTGGTGTTAGTGGGTTTTAAAATGTATTCATACCGTCAGCTTTTTTAGAATCCATTAAAAACTCAAAAGTTGCTGGAATTTCATTTAGCCTCCCCCCCAGAAAATGCCTGTATGTGTGTGAGAATCAGCAAGCACAGAATAGAAATAGAGAGGACACTCTTTGGTTAACAAAAAATAAGTCATGGTCAACGAAGTAAGCTAAGAAAAATGTTAAACAGTCAAATTAATACGGGATTGCTTACAAAAAGCATCAGAAACTTCTTTATTCCTATAGCAACATGAAATTACAAATAAAAACTCTTGACAAGGAGTATGACTGGCAATAAAATGAAAATTACCACAAGCATGGTCTTGGGCTCTGGCAGTTCATTACTGTTGTATATCTTCATGTAAGATTTGAAGTACTGAACCAGCTCCTTGGCCTTTACTTTTTGCCCTCCTATTTCCTTTACAATCAGATTTTCAGGTGCCAGAAGAACAGGGATTAATGATTTCAGGTTTTCGATAAAGTCAGGTTCAATATCTGTAAAGAATACTAAGTTTGAACATGGGTAGCCAAGGTGATATATTAGAATTGGCACTTCTAAAACACATATAGGCCTAACTTCAATACTCAAGGCAAATGAAGATGAAATAATTTGTCAGAAATGGTAGTCATCCTTTTCCTGTTATCATGGCTTACAAACAAAATAGTTCCTTTCTGAAAGTTACATAATCCAAATATTTTAGGTTTTAAATAATCCATTAACACATTGCCCGTGCAAGAAGCGGTTCCGCATCACACATCACTAGTTCCGGCCGCATACGATGAGGATCCGCTTCACTGTCCAACTCACTTTTCATTTTGTCGTGTGAGCTTAGCGGTTGTCGGGTGGGATCAATGTCACTTGAGCGCATCGCCAGAACCCACCATTTCGTTCTGTGGTCGCCACGCCCGCTCCATCGACTTGTTCAGTTTCTGTGATTGTTTTATTGTTAAATTTTATTACGTGCATTAATAATAACTTTATTATTTTATTATTTTCATTTTTATTTGTTAAATTTTTTTTATAACATATGTTTTCGTCAATAAAATTTCATAACAATTTTTTAATGTACAGTATTTTTACCTCTTGTTCTAGGCAAACATATGTATTAAAAAGTTTTTAAAATGGTAAAAACTATAGAAATAGCGTTTGTGAGGCGCTGGGACACAAAATAAATATACCCAAGTTGTAGTGTTAGCTCATTTTGAATAATATATTAGAGATACAAATTTTTGTAAGCTGGAAAAATTGCCCCAGATGTTGACAATGCGGATCCGTGTTCCGGAAATTACGTCACTGATTTTGGCGAAAACGATGTCTGACAAGCACTAAACCACATTTCTACCTTCATTATACCATTTTTAGACAATCAGAATTACAAAACTTTTTAAGCATTTTGGAACACAATTTTAAGCGTTTTAGCAGTCAACGTGTTAATCTACAATGTCCCAAATCTGTTTCACTTATTACAATTTTATTTTTTTTAATTATAAAACTGTTGTATTCTGATTTTGGACATGATTTTCCAATATTGGACATGAATCACTAAATAACAATATAAACAAATATTTGAGTGAAAAGAAACTAGACTCATCAAAAATTAATAAATTAAAATTAAATTATCTGCAAATGGCGTCACCCCTCTGAACAAGCTAGCATTAAAAACATTATTAACATTATTAAAAACATTTTGTTTAGAGAAACTCTTGGACTTTTTAAATTTGAACAGAAGTTAATTTGAATTAAAAGTTAATTGTGATAATAAGTTTTAGTGATTTTATTGTAAAGAAAAGAAAAATAATGTAAAATTAAGATGTTAAAATTGAGGTGTCAAAAGTTAAATATTTGGCAAATTAAAAGAAATCAAATGGCAAAATAATGATAAAAGTTTATAAATAATATATTTCCCCTGAACTGTCCGCTCTTTGAATATGACTAAGAGAACTCAATTACAATCACATGGTGTTTATTAATTTATTAAGTTATAAGGGTACCTACTGTAACCAAAATATGCGACAAAACAAAAATTATTTTTTGAAAGGTAACTAATTAGTTAAATAGAGGTAACACTGATCATTAATTAATACACACTTTAAATTCTTTCAGAAGCCAGACTTGCTAGAAAAATGTTTTAGCTTGGTTCTTTCTTATGCAAGACGTGAAGAAAAAATTTGATAAACCAGCCTGACAAGCAGCATCAGAACATCTGCCTATTATTATGTTTAAAGCAATTAAATGAAATGATACAGCATCTTCATGAGTGATACTTTCATCAGAGGGCACAGTCGTGTAAAGACTTCTTAATAAATACTGTGTCTCAATTGAATTGCTAAACACTGAATCATTAATCATTTCATTTGAAAGACATGACTGACACATGTACAGTTGAAAGTTACTAAGTTACCAAGTGTGGCTCAGAGTATCACCACAAATTGTATGAAAAATGTTTTTAAAACTACCTTTCACATGATATATGGCCTTTAAATAATGCATATAAGTAAAAGTTTTTAAGGTGATTTGTTTTTACAGAAATGGTCAATATCGTTCACTTCTTGCCAATCTTGAATGGTTAAAACAGCGCTTTCATGAGAAAAACAGTTGAATAAAATAAAGTTACTACTTTTGAATTCAGACTGTAAAAGTAATCACTGATAACAGATCAAAAGATGTCTGGATGCAAGGGAGTCTACTGTATTTAAAGTGCCAATATTGTGATAACTTCAAAATTTATAAGAGTTTCATTCAATTTATAAACCGAAACTATTCTAATTTCCAAAAGAGGATTTTTATGCAAGCGAATCGTTAAAGAGCCATATCTTTGAATTCATCATGACAGTTAATATGAAGAATTTGATCATCAATAAAAAAGTGGGCTTCAATTTATATGCTGGTAGTTTCAAACACGTATAATTTTATTGACATAAAATACATGGAAATAATGAGGGATAAATATTAAAAAGATTAAATTGATTGATTAAGGATACAATGAGTGATTTAACTTACCAGTTGAACTCAATCCTGTTTCATATTTCATAATTTTTTTTTAATGCACATATAGTATCAGCCTATGGCAACTGAAACTTATCCTGCCCTGTCACTTGCTTACTTTCTCACTGGCATACAGCACATACTTTGAGATAAAAAGAAAATATATTAAAACAAAGCAACTGTTGAATGGTACATTTTTGTCGTTCACAAAGTTATATTCATAGTTTACACAAGATTAATTAATAAGCAACAGAGTTGATTGAATTTTCACATTTACTAAAAAATCCAGTTTGACTACACCTTACCTCTCAATTTTCCATCAAACTCCGGGTTGGTAGCCACTTTAAATCCAGGGTGAGGTAATAAGAAACAACTGATATCTGTGAAACATTCCTTTATGTGTCTTCGAATCGTTTGATGCTGAGGGTCTTGGTCTTCTTTAATCTGAAACGTCATCATTTGTAATGTGGAAAGTGAAAAAGGACTTAAAGTCGAAATTTTCCGGTTTTGAGCTATGAATATTCTGAAATTTAGTTTGAAATGGTGAAAAATTTGGCATGTAATTTATAGTGCTGTGATTTCTTCTTGCTTGAGTTACTGGTATTTGAATTTTAACTAATCAATATGGGTAAGAAATCAAGGCCCAAAACTTCAAACATTCACAGAATATATATAATTAATATTTAAGAAATGAATTAGGTAACAAAATAACGGTCAAAACTAGATCGACAGTTGAGTAATTACTCGAGTAATTGCTACTACTCGAGGTCAAGTCGAGTAGTTCCAACTGCTCAACTCAAACGAGTCGAGTAGTTAGTTACTCCCACTGTTTACCCGGCAATCCCACTGTTTACCCGTTTACCGTGGCTATTTACGTATGATGGAATTTCACAACCGATCGTGAGTTATGCAAGGCTACATCAGTTGTTTATCCGCAATCGACAGATTTTTTTATCGCAGTCGCTCGCTAGTTTCACAAATAAGCAAAATTTTCTGCTCATTTGTGGCCGGCAAATAAGCACGACCGTTTTGTACGGCCGATCTCTACTTTGGCATAGTTGCTCTTTGTTTATTTATGATCGGCAAAAGCACTCGATTACTTTTTGCGGCCGACTGGGACTTTTCAAGGCTACATTTGCCGATTACCGGTCTATTTATGATCGGCAAATGCACTCGATCATTTTTTGCGGCCGACTGGGACTTTTCAAGGCTACATTTGCCGATTATCGGTCATCAGCAAATACGCATGATCGTATTTCGCGACAGATCGTGTGATTCGAAAAGCTACATATACCGCTTATCCATGACCGACAGATACACGCTATCATTATTCGCAGCAGTCCACAAGTTTTTCATAACAATAACCTCAACAATATTTCAATAATTCATAGAGGAATGGATTTTTACATTTATCTGGAAATACCATTTCTCAGAATTCAGAAACTGAAAATGTATGTATATACTTAGCACTGATCTTGCACTTTGCAACTTCAAATTAGTATTCATAGTTTATCTTTTTAATAATACACAGCCTTCATTTCTGTCTCATTTGATTTGTAAAAATGAGAAAAAAATTGTAGATTTCAATGGTTTTCACAAAACAATTTAGTTTAGGTTTTGTAATTTTTGTATTGGGAGAATATCCTTTTCTATTCTTATCTGGTCACAGCTGTGTCACTCAGTTCTCGAGTGACTGGATGTAAAAAAATAATACATCAGCAGTCAGGCAAGGGGGTGGGGTTGGGTTTAGAAGTGAACGAATAACGAGGCATAGCTCTCCTCCCTGATTTTGTTTTTAATTCTTTCTTCCACAATTTCTTGGCTAAGGCTTTAATTACAATTTTTTAAGGAAAAAATAAATCTGTTGTTGCTAGTTAAAATTAAAGGCAATTTGTTCAGTCAAGAGAGTGGCACACATTCTTTGATTTAATTTTCACTAGCATTTTGTTTCGTATTTTTCTGGCACACAATTAATACAATTTTTTAACTGTTTGAATTTTACAACGATACATATTCTACATAAATTTATTTTGTGATCTTGTCCCATTGAGTGTTTTGATTATTTATGTGATGTAGTATAGTTATTCTTTTCAAAGTAGTGTTTATGCAATGTTTTAAAATATCAGTTTTATTTTTCAAAGAAAAAAATAAGTAGACCAATTTTACCTAAATTTGATGAACGATTTTAATTAATTTGTAATGAGGTGTTTTGACACCCCAAAGGGATTTCCACAGCAACCAAGTCTAAAGGTATCCTTCTTAACCCTCTACGTGCCCCATTAAAAAACCTGAAATGCCACGTGATTTTTTGCACTTTTGCAGTCTTTTATATTAAATGCTATAAAAAATTAAAATGTTGACTTAATGGTATTAAAGTATACATTTTCTTAAAGTACAGAAAATGGGCTATCTTTTAGTATAGAATTTGTTGGCCTTAATGTAAGTTATAACAGTTAGGACATGGGTTCAAATCCAGAAGATACAAGAAAAAATTCATTTTTTATGTTACGAGACCTATAAAATATATTTACACGTCAATAATCAAAAATCCAAGATATACATTTTGTTCAGAATTTAATAAGGAACAAGAAAATATATAATTTTATGGATTTTGTATGAAAAATTGAAATAAATGCAGGAAAAACGAGAAAAATGTACCCGAGAAAAATCCCTAGGCCTATGTATTCTAATGAGGTTAAGGCACTTTTGCAATTTGGGCCTAACTCAATATTACTTTCAACACTATCTTCATCAAGGTCACTAAATGTATTCTTTATTAATTCTCTAAAGTCACTGGATCGTTAATCACTCATATTTAATGATTAAAAGCAATCCACAACACTAATACCCCCGTTGCAGCAGACCTGCATACTCAGCGAATTTCAAGTGCAAAACAACATATTTCAATCCAACATAGCGAGATTTGACATGTTTTTGTAAGCTCCATAAGAATAACATGGGGAATGAGTATGGAGGTTTGCTGCTACAGGTATATTAAAACTGGGTGGTTTTAATTCAATATTTAGTAGATCTGAACTAGAAGAAGCCATTTACCAAGTTTTATCAAGATATGTTGAGAAATAAGCGAGATATAGAATTTTACTTATTTCCCATAAGGTTAACATTGGGACAACGTACTGTGTTTACCACTTTCAATATCTCGGCAACCAATGGACATAGAGCCATGATTCAAGATACTAAATTGTTTGTTTTTTTGGGCTGAATTCAATGGTGACAATAAAAATTTGAAAAATTTTATTTTTCTATGTAAAAATCTCAAAAAACCCATTTTTGGGGGGGTTTACTCCCCTTTACCCCCCCTTCCGGTGGTCCGATCGGGCTGATTTACGAACTCGTCCGAATAATTACTACTTTACACGTCTATGCCAAATTTCATTCCGATTGGACCATTTTTGCGCAAGTTATTGTGCTTAAAGACACACACACATATATATATATTTATGAAAGTGAACGAATGGTGTTTTTGGCATCTGAGGACCTCAAAAAGAAAAGTTATGATGGTTTTAGGCTTAGGTCTTACCATGAGACCTACGGTAACAGCTTCTTCCCTATAGGGGAAATTCGCTAAAACAACAAACGACATTCACAGTGTAAACAAACAAAAACATCTGGAAAAAGAAGAAAGCTGTAAAAGAATTAGTTCGCCGAGTGGCGAACATTTATAGTTGCCATGAAGCCTAGAAATCCCCGATCATTTTGGTATGCTCGATGGCCCGAAACGATCGATTGTAAGCTAAATATGTGCGCTTAACGTGACTTGTGCAAAGTCATCCAAAAATGGACGACTGGCAGTTGCGCGTCAAAAAAAGTCGTCCAAAAGTGGACGACTGTCACTTAGAGGGTTAAAGGTACCCCCCCCCCTCCCCGTTGAAGAATATCAACTAAGTTCAGGGGTTCAATCAGGTAAAATTCATAAAACAACATACACAAAATCCTAAATTAACATTCTGGAGGAGGGGAACCTGAGCACCCCAGGGTACCCGAACACCTCACGGTACCCAAGCGCCAAACGGTACCCAAACACTCTATGGTACCCAAGCGCCCAACTGCACCCGAACACCCCATGGTACCCGAGCGAACACCTCACGGTACCCGAGCACCTCACGGTGCCCGAGCACCTCAAGGTACCCGAGCACCCCACAGTGCCCAAGCACCTCACGGTACCCAAGCACCCGGTGTCCAAGTACCTCATGGTACTCACTGTAGGGAAGAATGGAACATCATGGTGCCCAATGGTGGGGACAGCGGGCATATAGGGCGGACTTTAGGGACTAGGAAGGGAGTTGGGCCCTAGCGGCCCAACCCACCGGATGGGCGTGTTGAGCCCCCGGTGAGCTAGATGGGCGTGCTGAGCCCCCGGTGAGCTAGATGGGCGTGCTGAGCCCCCAGCACTGTCGGACGGGCGTGGTGAGCCCCCGACACCCCGCATGGGCGTACTGAGCTTTGATTGACACAGTGAGCTGGTTGCCAGTGGCCACGTTGGGGACTACAAGCCAGTGACCCAGATCAAGATTTTGTAAAAAGTTGTAAATAAGGAAATAGGAGAGACCCGTGTACATAGTGTGTGTGTGATAATAAACCAAGTGACTGGCAATCCGGACGTTTTCACTAAGTATCCCTTACCAACCCTATAAAACTTATTGCTCGAGGAAACTTCCTCACAAATTGTAATTCAAAGACCTAATGATATTTCAAGTCTAACGATGCGAAGATTGGGTAAAACACGTAAAGGTACTAATATAAAAGAAATTAGTACCAAGTGGATGATCCATACAGACAAAAAACATATCCAGCTTTTGGATAGTATAAACTATACAGTAGAACCCCTTATATCCGGCCTCGGTTTTACCGGTCCTCGGTTTATCCGGTCAGTTCTCAGAAGTTGTGTCAAAACATATTTCCTACGTTTACAGACGCATTTTCCACTGATTCTCTGTTGGATATCTCTCTGTTTGTTTACACTGTATTATCCCTGTTTGTTTATGGCTCCAGTTTACTAAACAAACAGCATGATACTGGTGAATGCGACCGTGTACTGGTCCATTCGGCATGACTCGTCCTACATCACTCTCATCATAAGGCCTCATGCGGCAAATTGGATCCGCCCTGATTCGGCAATAGTTAACTTAATTCTTAGGTCATAAATGTACTGCCATGTGTACAATACTCAGTTGAGCTAGTAACTTCTAAACTGTTGCTTAATATGTATCCAGTGAGATTATTAATCGTTTTGTTTTGTCAAGACCCACAGTATGGCAGGCATACAAACAGCGATGAAAGCGGTGGTGGTAGTGAATACTACTAATTGGTGGAAGAAATTTAGTTTAAAATTTATTCAAATCCATGAGTGAAACAAGATGAATGAGTGGCCAAGTGATTTGTCGGTTTTAATAACATGTGAATTTTGAATTAACCCAGATAACTTAAAGCTCTATTTTGGGCTTAATTCATTAGCTGTATTATTTAGGTATAAATTATCGTTTTCATAATACGTTGGATTATCCGGCCAAGTCGTTATCCGGTCTAGGCTCGGTCCCGTGGAGGCCGGATATCAGGGGTTCTACTGTACAATATTCTATAGGCTAAAACTCAAACAATACAATGCACGTGCATTCAAGGACTTTTCTCTTTGGTCAAAACTTTAAACAAAAAAATAGCCAGGCCTATAGTTAAAAAAAAACTTACCTTGAGTCTCTTGGCCAACAGTTCACCACCACCCTGGAGACCATATTTAGCCTCATACGGGTAGCTCCAGTCCCTCACTAGGAACATTAGCTTTTGAAAAGGCTTGTTGCCTGAGTCCTCCAGTGCCAGTTTACCATACTCTGTGAACAACTAGAACAGCCAAATCAGAACGTCAGATAATTATATAATGAAATGTATTAGATACGTTCTTTTGCTTTAAATATTTTCCTGAACAATACTTTTTCATACAGAAAAAAGTACTGAAATAAGTTTTTTTATAATAGTAAAGCAATGACATAGAAAACAGCTTGGATTTTGATTAAAACTGGTAGGACAAAAAAGGTACCTGTAGATTCATAAGGTCATCTTCTTGGATGTTTTGAGAGAGATTGTAAATCTGCAGAGAGCTGACCATAGTACTGAGGGCAAACACTGTAGCACAATCTTTGACGGTGCTCTCCTGGTCGAATGCCCCTTGTGTGTCCATCAGAATCACTGCCACCTGGAGGGCAAGCAATGTCAGCTTTAAGAGGCGGTTCATGGACTCCGGGTTTTCTTTAAGACCGAGCGCAAAATCCAGTTATAACCAGTTTTTTTCACCGCGGCTTAGAAATCGGGTTTGAGTTTACCCACGCCCGAGCGCAGACAGATAAACTTCAGCCAATTATGACAGGGATAAACCCTAGCGCAAAAATTCGGGTTCACGAGCCCAATTATAGAAAACCCCAGGTCAAAAAGATAAACTGGTCGGGTTCCTGAGACTTGGTCCAGCGCAAATAGGATAATCTCGGGCGAAAAGAACAATGGTTTTGGACTTGAACTTAACCCTGCTGGGGGGCAGGGTTAAGGTGACATCATGCCGGGATTATCTCAATTGCTCGTTTATTGTTTTTTTTTGTAAGTAAAAAGAATGTTATATTCGGATTCGGCATTAAATTCCTAACAATTTCATTACCCTCAACATAATATTTTATTTTTTTATTTTTTTACCACTGATTGTTGAAAACATGCTTAAAAATAGTAAAATGTAATGAATAATTACAAATTACATTAGGAAAATTTAACATACCTCAGGTTGGTAACACTAAAATAGTAAAGTACTTTTACTCCTAAGACTGTTTCTCATATACGATAAAACAGATACCATACAGATACGTACAGATATCATACAGATACGATAGACAGATTTTGTCTTAAAATACAACGTAATTTAAAAGTTGCTTTTGGCAAATTTTAATTACCAAATTAAAAACAAAATTAATAGTTTATTATATTTATATACCTAATTTTAAATTGCAATTGAATTTCATTAGGTAACTATTTTTTATTTATCTTAGCACTTTTGCACCCCTTTATTTCAGACGAATAACTGCAAAATAAAGGCTCATACAAACACTATTGTTAGGTTTTTCTAAGAAAATTGATTGTATAATTACTTTAGGTCATCGATTTAAGTGTCCACAGTTATTTTACTGCAGTCAAGACCGCAGCATATTATTAGGCTATGTTTATGACTCAAAAGTTGTTTAAGACCTTTTCATCTGATAATTTATTAACATATTTGACATATTGGGTTTTAGAATAAAAATATTTTAAATTGCAGATTTAACAGATAAATACTGTAGTTAAACATACAATACGTTGTAAAAGTAATAAATTGCAACAAAATAATATTTTTTATTACAATCTGTTTTCTTACACCTAAGATCTCTCGTGCTGAACAGTCTGAGTAAGCCCAGTGCAATAGGATTTCTACAGGCTGAGGCATTTAAAGGAGCGCGAACTAGTATTAACACTAATAAGGTGTCTACTGCCACCTGATTTTGAAATTCCACTCTTCTACACAGGAATTTACTGTAATGAAATCTTACTAGTTTTCCTTATTAATAATGTTCAATACGTATTTAGTTTCTCAATAAAAAAAGTAATCTACGCCTACGAGATTAAAATTAGTAATAAGTATACTTTCCAACAACAACATTTATGTTTTATGTTATTTTTTTATGTATGAGGGCATCCCAACTCCTATAACCATAATTTGTTCCTCCAACTTTATTGTTTAAAACACATTACTCATAAATAATATAATAAATCATAAAAGCTTTGACAATAACAGTCATGCAGCGGCCTGGCAGGTAGCCCATGTGGCCGCTGCCAGCCTTCCAATGGAAATTCCCCGAGATTCCCTGCTGTTGAGCGATGGCCAGCGTTGGTCTCGGCTAACGCTCTGACCCGTGAACCCATTTTTTAGCCGTCGGTTAAATTTGGCCGAGATCAACGTTAATCGCGGGCCACGAAACCCCGAACCCGTGAACCGCCTCTAAGAAATCACTTATAATTATTTGAAAAGAGCATCTCCTCTTACATTTTTTTTAACAAAATCAGATTTAAAGTTGATTTTTCTTAATAGAGGATTAAACATTAAAACTTGAAAAACACATACTTGAAAATGTCCATTTGTCATAATCCTTTTTTTGAAAGAATAAATGGTGACCTTCCCTCTTAAGCAATATCTGCTTCGACAGGGGCCTATTGTGCTGAATATTTATTGGGCAACTCTAGCAAACCATGCAACCAAACAAAATAGGTACGATATCGGTATTGTAATTTTGAAACATAATATGCAGGGTGGCGGAATAGTTACATGGTGCATTATTATTTACATGGAGGGAAAATAAAACTTTGCCCATGTTAAATTATACTAAGAAGTTCAGTAACTAAACCTGAAGACCTTTAACAGTAAAGTAACGTGTAAAGGTAGAAGATCTGATATGAAACTTGTACCTACTGAATTAAGCGTTCACTTGATTAATTGTGTATTAACAACTCTATGGTAGAGCATTTTCATAATAACAA
Organism: Flexamia atlantica; assembly: GCA_035578135.1. Classification (NCBI taxonomy): domain Eukaryota; kingdom Metazoa; phylum Arthropoda; class Insecta; order Hemiptera; family Cicadellidae; genus Flexamia; species Flexamia atlantica. Next base: position 66,552,785 of record JAQJVK010000001.1, on the reverse strand, counting down.
TTGCATGCGGTTGCACAATTATTAGCAAAAAAGAATCACTAACAAATATACGGAACATAATTACAAGAGGTGTTAATGTGGATTGGTTATCTGGGGAAGGGACTGATACAGGCATTTCCCTACTGCATAATTGTGCCACTGACAATCAATTTCTGGGTGTTGAAATTTTGCAATTCATTTGCTTTTAAACCACTCAGTTTTGGATGATGGCAACTCTAAACTTTCAGGATGACAGTAAAAAAAATAATTTTTTATGTGCTTCAGGCGTTTCTAAGTGCTCAGCTAGCCTTTAAACCTGATTTTGGGTCTGACAATAAGAAAATTTTCCCGAACCCCCCACAACTCTTGGGCAAGATGCCCCCTCCCCCTGTCGAGATCGAGCTCTGGATCTGCCACTGAATGGAGGTGTCCATGGAGAATCCCACCGAATGTGAATGAGGTGATTTGAATAGTGTTTTGCTTCCTAAAAAGTTAACTCCATGAATAATTTAAGCCCAGAGGAGAAAAAAGTAATTCAGAGTTACAATAACTTGACATGCCATTCAAGAGATGCACCTGGTTTTACGCTTATGATAGACCTCATTAATCTGTTATAGTGTGCATTTAAGCATACAGGTACACATTACGTAATACCCCCGTTGCAGCAGACCTGCATATAGCGAATTTCAAATGCAAAACAACATTTTCAATCCAAAATAACAATGTTTTACATGTTTTTGTAAGCTCCATAAGAATAACATTAGGAATGAGTTTGCAGGTTTTCTGCTAAGGGTATATTAAAACTGGGTGGTTTTAATTCAATATTTAGTAGAGCTGAACTAGAAGACGCCATTTACCAAGTTTTATCAAGATATGTTGAGAAATAAGTGAGCTAGAGAATTTTACTTATTTCCCATAATCAAATCAAATCAAATCAAAATCATCTTTATTCGTGCATACAAACATATTGTACAGAATGGCGTCAAGTTATTGTTGAGATCAGAGTCTCATGTTGTATTTGAACAAATACAAAAGTTAAAAAAAATTTCAAATGATGATTATAATAACAATATTCATAAATCCTATAAAAATATATACAGGCCTACATACATAATAAATGCATTAACCCTATAAAAAAAAAAAAATATATATATATATACATAACCATTATCCTTCAAAGCAAAATCACTTGGAAATACTCATCCAAACTGGGGAGCATATACATTGACAAAGGTTTATCAGTCATATAAATTTTTAATTTATTTTTAAATTTATTAAAATCGAATACATTTTTGATTTTTGAAGGCAGTGCATTGAAATACTTCATCCCGGCATAAGATGGGTTTTTTCATAAAATTTTGACTGTGCATGTCAAAACCGATGTTATTTCTATATCTGGTGATGTAATTATGATGGAATCCTAGTAAAAATGCGTCATCAGAATTTCTTTTTAGTAACAAAATTAGTTCGTAGATGTAGAGACTGAATACAGTCATAATCCCCAGTGTTCGGAAATGTTCTTTGACAGATTCAGAATATTTTAAATTTAACATAATTCTAATAGATTTTTTTTGTAGTAATAAGATTTTCTTTAAATTTTCATTTGAAGTTCCGCCATAAACAGTCAAGCCAAAAGAGATATGAGAATGTATGAAAGCAAAATATACTGATTTCATGGTTTTTATATCACATACTGAGGAAATTTTTCTTAATGCATACAACCCTGTTGATACTTTTTTGCATACTTGAGTTACTTGGGAATCCCAATTAAGATGGCTATCGAACATAATCCAAGGAATTTTGTTTCATCTGTTTCTTCTAAAAATGTATTATTCAAACATATATTTGGAATCTGGCTACTATTACTCCTTTGAGTTGCAGAAAAATTGATAAATTTGGTTTTATTAGAATTTAATAAAAGATTGTATTCGGCTAAGTGTTGTTGGATAGATGTAAGTTCTGTGTAAGCAGTTACTTCGATTTCGTTTGTTTGGTGACCTGATAATTTTATATTAATGTCGTCAGCAAAGTGTAATTTTACTACATTTAGCTAAATTAGATACTTCGTTAATATAACATAAAAAGAGTATTGGGCCTAAAATAGTGCCTTGTGGGACACCATATTTTAGTGGGCGACACGTGGATTGATAAGATGATAACTGGTTAAAATTGTTAAGGTATTTCAGTTCTACAAAATTACTTCTGTCACTCATATATGATTTTATCCAATTTAACGCACGATTGTTTATACCAAGGTTTGAAAGTAGGCTAAATAATCTAGAATGACAGACACTATCAAAGGCCTTACTTAGGTCCATAAATATACCGATCACTTTTTCACTTTTATCAACAGATTCAATAATAGATTCTATGAATTCAACACTTGCACTCATTACTGATTTGTTTGCCCTAAAGCCGTGTTGTTCTTTAGAAATGAGGTTGTTAGTTTCTAAGTAATTTGATAATTGTTTGACAACAACTCGCTCGTATAATTTGGAAAAGGAAGATATTAGAGACAGTGGTCTGTAATTGGAAACCATCTGGGAATCGCCAGATTTGAAAAGTGGGGTGATTTTGGAAATTTTAAGTCGAGGAGGAAAAATGCCAGATATAAAGGAGGAGTTAATTAAATGTACAAGAGGCTTCTTTAAAAATTGAATGGCAAGTTTTATTATTGGCATAGGTACATCATCATAACTTGTTGAATATTTGTTGTCGAAAGAGTTAATTACACTCTCGATATCTCTTTCGGTTACCTGTTCGAAAAAAGATAAATTACAGTTACTGTTAGTGGTTTTAAGCACATTATTTAGAGAGGTTAATAATTTTAAATTTGGTATGATCTGGGATTCAACCATGGTAGAATAGTACTTATTAAATATTGAGACAACCTCCTCGGGTTTATCAACTGTAGACCCGTTATCTTTCAGCTTAATATTAGTGTGTTTATTTTTTTCTTTAATTTTGACTTCATTACCAATAACTTTCCAGGTTGCCTTGCATTCGTTATTTGAGCCACATATAAGTTTATTATAAAACTCTTGCTTGGATTTGACAATTTGTTCCCTATAATACATTTTCTTATTTTTAATTAAAGATCTAAGTTTTTCAGACTTGACAAGTCTAAATTGTTCGGTTTGAGTGACAAGATCATCTTTAATTTTAATTAGATAGGGTGAAATCCATTTGCTAGTTTTACTGTATTCCCTACATTTTACTTTTGGAAAGCACAGGTCAAAATAATAAAAGAACGTGGCAAAAAAAGCATCAAATTTGTCCTCAATATTAGTGTTGTTAACATTAATCCAGTTTTCATTAGATAACAATCTCAAAAACATATCTTTATTATATTCATTGTATTTTCTCTTAAAATAAGTTATATTGCTAATACTTACACTACCTTCTGGGCAAAGAATCTCAAGAACCTGGGCATCGTGATCAGAGAGAACTGTTATTAGGTCTTCTATTTTTAGTAAACTTTGGGGTATATTGGTGATAAAGTTATCTATTCCAGTTTCAGTGGTGTCACAAACTCTAGTGGGAAAGTCAACTAAATAACTCAAACCAAAACTTTTTAACAACATTTTAAATTCTTTTGTATTATTAGAGTTGCCTAAAATATTAATGTTAAAGTCCCCAGTAATTATAATATTTTCACATCTTTTGGATACATTTGAAATAAGAATATTTAGTTTGTTGAGGAAATCCGAAACATTTGAGCCAGGGGAGCGATAAATACCTATCACAACAAATTTAAATGATTTGAAATTATACTTTACAGAACAAAACTCAAATATTTTATCTTCACATAATTCATTAATTAGAGAACTTATTGATAACTGCTTGCACTCAATATGGTCCTTAGATAAAATCATTACACCACCTCTGGTGAAAGACTTTCTGCAGTAAGAAGCGTCAATTTTGAAACCATTAATATTTAAACTATTAATTGCGTAATCTTTAACATTGTGTTCTGAGAGCACCATTATCATCGGATTTATTTCTGACAGAATTCTTTCTAAAGGGGCATCACGATTATTCAGGTTCTGAATATTTTGATGAAATATTTTTATTGTATTAGTAGAATTGGAGATTGTTTTTGTATTTAAATTCGGTTGTTTGGATTTAGTATGTTTTCTCTTATTTAAGTTATTGTTTCTGCATGTGCGTAAGAAAAATTTTGAGTGCATTCAGAAGATTTTGGCAGATTTTGGTCGGTTGAATTATTTGAAAGCTGCACCAGAACTGACACTGATTCACTGGACACTGAACCATCACTGGAGGTATTGGAAAGATCACTATGACACACACTAACTTCACTAACTTCAAACACCAGCCGTGCTGGTGTGCCGTGGTGGTGCTGGTGCAGCCGTAGGCTGGTGTGGATGACGTTGTGGCCAGTGATAAACATTTTGTTGGTGAGGCTTTGAGTGGTGATGTAGTGACTGTTTTGAGCAAGGTTGCAGCTGGTGTGGGCAATGTTGTGGATGGTGTAGGCAGGGTTGCAGCTGGTGTGGGCAATGTTGTGGATGGTGTAGGCAGGGTTGCAACTGGTGTAGGCAGGGTTGCGGTTGGTGTAGGCAGGGTTGCGGCTGGTGTAGGCAGGGTTGCGGCTGGTGTAGGCAGGGATGCGGCCGGTGTAGGCAGGGTTGCAGCTGTTGTAGGCAATGTTTCAATTTGTATATTTTTGGTTGTGGCTGGTGTGGGGAAGGTTAACTCTGGTGTGGACAAGATTCTGGCTTCAGAAGATGATGGTGTTAACTTACTGTGCAGCAAACTATGGATCTGGACAAGAAATTTTTCATGAGACAAACCATTCATCAATTCTCTGAATGACTTTTGTTGATAAGAGACAATAGTAATATTTGCTTTAGTGTAGTGTTGGAAGTCAATTAGGTTTGTTATGAATTTATCCAATTCAATTCGGTCACGCACACAACCAATTGGAGAATATATTAGGTGACGAAACCCTCTTCTTTTAAAATCGACTTTCAAATGTTCAAAAGATGAATCATAATCAGAATTAGTTGGCTTTCCGTAATATTTATTTTTTGTTTTAAGGCTATAAACAGAAGGACCGAAGTAACTGCCTTGAAGGGCCAGGTGTTTTGTCAGACATTGAGAAACATTAGGTCTGCCAAAGTGATTTCTAAAAACCACGGCTACTCCAGCAGACATATGGCGGGGGTCATAGAAGTCTGCTGAGATACTATGCGCAAATGCGACTGTTCTGTCTCCTTGGTATCTCCTGATAACGTTTGACATGTGCATATCAGTGACTGTAATTTTAGGTTGGTAATAGGTTATCTGTTTCTTGTTTGTAGCTGGATGACAAATGGGGTTTTCTTTCAACTTGTTCTCATCTTCACTGTCTTGGTTCATAATTATATTTTGAATTTTGTTTGTAATGAGGTGCACTAGATAATTTTTACCTCTATTATTTATATGCAAACCATGACTAGAATAGTGGAACCTCTTGAGTACATCCAAGTCAAAAATGTAAACTGATTTTAATCTGGTTGCCAATTCTGTAATATAATTATTCACAAGAATGATTTCATCATGTATCGGGTGGTCTTCATTCAAGTCATATCTCTTAGGAATAGTGGTCATCACCACAATTTTGTCTTGACTAAGTGTTTTTAGCTTCTCTTCTAATGATGAGTAAAGAGGAGAAAGGTCACGAGATGTATCATTAGTCCCTCCAATGATAGTTACTATTTCATCTCTAGAGTTTAGAGCAGAATCAATTACTTGCAATTGACATGCGTTTGGTAATATTGTTCCAACAGCCAGATACGTATCTGGAGCACTTTGCTCTATTTTAGGGGCGACATGTCTCCCTTGACTGTCAGAATATAGTGACAGTTTCAGTCTATGACCCACATAGTCCTTTAATGGTATCTTCTTAGTAGGCTTGCTATTTGACTTCCCGCTTCTTGGCTTTTTCAAGGGGGGAATCATTCGTGCATGTGTTATACAAACAATCCTTTTCATTAGATATTGCCAGGCTTTCTTCTTTTTCCGTCAAGACTTGGTATTTGTTAGAAATAATGAGCCTGCTCTGATATTTCTTAGAATTTATTTTAGACTCACTTTTTTACTCTCTGGTTTTCTTCCTTTTTGCATGGTCCATTCATTAGATTTGGGAGTGAGTTCTTGTTTGTCTTCATTCTTTGTTTGGTTACAAACCCGTTTCTCACTACTCGCTAACTTGTCATTATTATGTGCAGGGAGTGATTTATCTTTATTTTTATCTTCAAGTGCTTGATTAAAAATTAGTTGTCTAAGTGTATTTACGTCTAGTTTTACGAACAGATTGTTATGAGTAATTAATGCCAATTTTGCTCTTTCACTCAAAATTACTGTTTCATCAAATTTGTCGGGAATAATATCTTGGAGTGCTTTCAGGGATAGGGATGGAAGCCCATTTGATAGCCTGTTTGCTATAAGTTCAACTAGGCCTATTAGAAGCATGTGGATACCACAATCAACCATATTTGTTTGTTGAGGTGACTTGATAGTCTGTGATGTGACATTCATAGAGGGGTGGTAAAATCTAGCTAACTTATCAGAAATTAGTTTTGCATGTGAAAGGCTGCGGTTGTTTAGGGAGTCAAAATAATAAAAATTATTCTTATGCATTTCCCACAAAAGTAGGCTCCAGTGTGAGCCCGACCCACCTATTCTTTGGATGTCAGAGGAGTCATTAACTGGAATGAAGATAAATTTTTTCTTTTCCAGATTTAAGGGTAGAAGGATGTCTTTAAAATCTTCAAGCGTTTTGATGGCCAGAGTTCTCTGTACGCAACAGGATTTGTATCGCCTTTTACAATGAACTGTGTTTACCCCTTTCAATATCTCGGTAACCAATGGACATTGAGCAGTGATTCAAAATACTATATAATGTTTTTTTTAGCTGACTGCAATGGTTATTATTTATTATTTATTTATTATTATTTGGCTGAACAGTTGGATTATTTTTATTTTTCTATGTAAAAAACTCAAAAAACCCATTTTTGGGGGGTTTGCCTCCCTTTACCCCCTAGTCCGGCATCTGACAATGTAATGTAATCTGTGTGCAAATTTTGCACAGAGAATTTTACGTTTTTATTTTGTTATGTGGGTTTAAAAAAAGGATTTCCACTCGGGTGTCAAGCACGCAAGTGGTACGTTCTCCGGCTATGACGTAATCAAAATGGTGGATAAGCAATTTTGAAATGCGTGTATTTTGAAAACTATTTGTCCGATCGGAATAAACAATTTTTTGTTTGGAAGATAATTTTTTATGCTAAACGATTTACATTTACACATTTCTCATATTAATAATACTTTTTAAGAAATTTGAAAATACCTTTTTTTATATACTTTTTACTAAAATTTTTTATATAACTCTTTACTTAAAAACATGATCAAAACATGCCTACGGTAAACTTTTTACAGAATTTAATGATCTTTTTAAAAATACCACATATTGTATACTTTAATCGAATAATAAAGTAAGTAAATTGGTTTAATGTAAAAATACGGAATTTTCCGTGCGGTAGACCAATCTTAGCCGGACCAGTGTTCTTTGTGCAAGTCAGATAAAGAGAATTTTTCTGGTTTATTTCGTAGTAAATGTTTAAAGAAGCGTTTTCCACTTGGGTGTCAAGAATCCACCTCAAGCTTTTTCCGGCTATGACGTCATCAATATGGCGGAAAATCCATGAACAAAAAAGGCTCTATTTCACATACCATTTATCCGATTTGATTAAACCTTTTTTTGTTTGAAAGACATTATTTAAGACTCCAATTTTTGTATTTGAACATTTATTCTATTCCTAAGAAGTATTTTGTCATTTTCAAGAAACCCGTTTTTCATACATTTTTACTCAATTTTTGCATATGACGTATTTAATGAAAGAATATTCTAAATATGCCTAATGTAGAATTTGTAGAGTATTTTAAGACCTTTTCAAAAATACCATAATTTGTATGGTTAACTCAAACAATAAAGTCAAGAAACTCGATAAAACTAAAAAACAACGAATTTCCCGTGTTTCCACTAGAAAAGTTCCAATCTTAGCCGGACCAGTGTCAGGGTGTCCACCAAACCATTTTTAAAAAATTCAAGGATAATTCCAGGTTTTCCAGGCATGTTTTCCATGATTTCCAGATCAAAACTTGCCTTCATAAAATGAAGAAAACTCATAAATTATTCTGACACGTGTTCAAAAAAATCACTAGAAAATATAAAATGAACTAAATTGCTAACTTATAACTATTCCATCCATATAATTGATGTATCAAAACTTTATTCCATTATTATATTTCATTAATGATCATGGATAAATTCACTAACCGATTACTAGACATGTGCGGATAATGAATTTAAGGATCGTATCAGATAATAACAGGTTCAGATAGAATAATACCGGATTCGGATATTTACGGCACGGATATTTCATGAGCGGATTTAAGTTTTCTCATAAGCCTAAGGTAATTGCAAGGAAATACAATATTAATCCTAATGTGTAGGGTAAGTTTTGCCTCGATAGGCTTGAGTTGTTGATTATTGAGATATAATGATTCTAATATATTCGTCGGCAGTGACTTGTTTTCTTTGGATCACTTTCCAAACTTCAAAATTTGATCCTTCTTACCCCAAAATATGCCTTCAGAAGACAAATTCTCAAGGACAAAAATTCAGTTCCTTCCGGTAAATTTACCCCAAAATATGCAGTCTATCCGAAAGAGTCGGATATCTAGTCAGTCTTACCGGATTGTTATAAAACCCTCGGATCAGATTCGGATATCCGCATACCTCTACCCCTACCGACTACACTGTAAACTGCTTAGTTGTTAGTTGACAAGCGGACAGACAGCAGATGCCATCGACGAAGTTTGGCGACCTGCGCGGCAGCTATTGCGCAATAACAACATTTAGACTTCAGACGAAATACTTGTTCCATAGTCGTACACCTGAGTGTTCTTTAAGGTCCAGAACACTTTCAAACAAAATTATTGTACTATCACTTTAAACTACCGTATTATGCTCAGCTCGATACGAAAATCGTAAAAAAGTATAACAAATCCTCAATGTTTATAAACCAACAATTGAAAATTTTTAAACCACCCAAAAATTTTTTTTTCGGAAATCTGACGAGAAATTACTTATCAAACGGGCAACTCTGCATAACATTGGTGGTACGATAAAAACAAAATGATTGTATATACAAAATATATAACCGTTGGTTGGCAACACAATATTGTCAATCCAGTTTCTTTCACTAATCCAGGGTAAAATATAACAGTTTCAGATAAGTTTTAGTCTGTAACTAGTATATCTTTCATATGTTAAAATAAATTTGGTTTATAGTAATCTGGTTAAAATTGAAACCAAGAGGTGAGGTTTTACACCAGTTAATTATTCCCAGAAATGTAAAAACTATACTAACCATTATAATTTACTTAATATTCAATTTGTCTCTGACGATAATATTAGAATGAATGGAACGGGACTGCAAATATAACTGTTTCAATGCTTGAAAAATGACTGAACTGGCCGGTTCCAGTCGTCTATACTGTAACTGTTATTCAAGACGTATTCTGTTTAGAACCGTCTTTAAATATCTGTGATACTAAATAACAGTTCCACAAATCCGGCTATAACAGTTCCACTGTTATATCTGGTAAATTTACCCCAAAATATGCAGTCTATCCGAAAGAGTCGGATATCTAGTCAGTCTTACCGGATTGTTATAAAACCGGTTAAGACTTGCACTGTTAAACCGCAAAATTACATATTGTGCAGTCACTGATTTTATCAGTATTTTATTACTGCTTTCCCTCATATGGCAACAGCCTTTCAAAAGAGGATTTAGGTCGGATCCAAAAGCTCCAAAACTCTGCTGTTCGCTTTATTTTTTGCTTAAACCGATACGACCATATATCCCCATACCGTGAAGCGGTCAAGCTGCTGCCTGTGGAAGCTGTATGCAGAATGATGACATGTTGTATGACACACAGGGTTTTGATGACAAGCGAGCTCGACTACCTTTGCGAGAGGCTCTCCTTCCGTGACGAGATCTCTCAAAGTAGAACTCGCCATGGTGGGAGACTCCACTTTCCCAAAGTAAATCTTGAATTTGGGCGAAAAAGCTTTTCTTACTTTGGCCCCCGGCTATACAAGTTCTGCTTCGTTCAAAATAAAAATAAAAGAATTGATAATAGAGCATAGTTAAGTGTAACCTATTTTTATAACTGTGTTTTGTAAATTTTTTTGTAAGATTTTTTAATTGATTTTTCAGTATTAAGTTGTTTTTCAAAGCTGGTGTACCAGAGAAACGCTTGTTCAATAAAGGCATTATTATTATTATTATTATTATTATCTGCTCCTTCCCGTTGCATTGTTGTGGTCTTCAGACTTGACGCTCATAATGAATAAATGAATAAATGATTTATTTCCTCAATTAAGGACATTACATGAACAAGGTAAAATCTTGGAAATTACCTCATCTCAATTCCAGTAATGTGATCAGTTCTAAAGCTACAAACATTAAAAAAACAAAAGTTTGAGTCTAGTAACTAAAAAACTAAATAAAGCCGCTCTCTGCAGTGTACACAAACATATTTTCTTAATAGTTAACTATAAATAACTGAACTAAATTGCTACCGCTATATATAAACTAAAGGAACTTACAAAAAGAGAACTACAAATAAGTATGCCTATTATAAGTATTTTAACAGTCATATATTACAAAATATTAAAAAAACTTAGTGATTAACTTTGACAACTCGCTTGTCAAAATATTAAAAATAATTTTGTGATGATGTGAGAAAAGAACCATCGGCGATGACAAAAACGAAATTGTTGCCGATTTGCGCAATTTGAGCTTAGCGCATATTTTTTTCAAAATTTCTAAAATTCCAGGTTCTCTGAAAAATTCACGTATAATTCACGGATTTTTTCCCGGTGAGCAAAATTCATGTATAATTCCAGGTTTTCCAGTCAGGTGGACACCCTGAGTGTTCTGTGTGAAAGTCAGATATAAAGAATTTTAATGATTTATTTTTTAGAGAATGTCTAAGGAAGTATTTTCCACTTGGGTGTCAAGAATGCACCTAAAGCGTTTTCCGGTTATGACGTCATCAATATGGCGGAAAATCCATGAACAAAAAAGGCTCTATTTCACATACCATTTGTCCGATTTGATTAACCCTTTTTTTGTTTGAAAGATATCATTTAAGGCTACAATTTTTGTATTTGAACATTTATTCTATTCCTAAGAAGTATTTTGTAATTTTCAAAAACCCCGTTTTTCATAAATTTTTACTCAATTTTTGCATATAACTTTTTTAATGAAAGAAGTTTTTTGAATATACCTAATGTAAAGTTTGTAGAGCGTTTTAAGACCTTATGCTCTATAAATTTTACATTAGGCATATTCAGAAAATTCTTTCATTAAAAAATTCATATGCAAAAATTGAGTAACAATGAGTGAAAAACGGGTTTTTTGAAAATTACACAATACTTCTTAGAAATAAAATAAATGTTCAAATACAAAAATTGGAGCCTTAGATAATATCTTAAAAAAAGGTTTAATCAAATCGGACAAATGGTATGTGTAATAAAGCCTTATTTGTTAATGGATTTTCCGCCATATTGATGACGTCATAACCAGAAAACGCTTTAGGTGCATTCTTGACACCAAGTAGAAAATACTTCCTCAGACATTCTCTAAAAAATAAATCAGTAAAATTCTTTATATCTGACTTTCTTTATATCTGGTCCGGCTAAGATTGGAACTTTTCTCGTAAAAACACGGGAAATTCGTTGTTTTTTACTTTTATCGAATATCTTGACTGTATTGTTTGAGTTAACCATACAAAGTATGGTATTTTTGAAAAGGTTTTAAACGCTCTACAAATTTTACACTAGGCACAGGGCTGTCCGAAGGGGGGGCAACCGGGGCGAGATGCCCCGGGCGCCGCACAATGCAGTATTTGGCTTGTAAAACCGGTCAAAAGTCCAATTTTGAAACTGCGAAAAAAACCCAAATTATGGGTGTTTTCTATACATAAGAAACCGGGCTTTCCAGGACTAGCCACTGATAACACTGTGCACCACCTGTAGCCAGTGTACTTTCAATGCAATCCTGCTTGGTCGCCAAAGTTCATCCTATTAAGCTTATTCAAAAACATTTTTAATAAGTTGAGTTTTGACAATATATACGATTGAACCCTACATAAAATGGACGAATCAAGTAAGTATAATCTATATAATATGTTTTGGCCATTTTATAGCAATTTCTACAGTGTTCAACTGAGATGAGAGGTGAAATATTTGGTAACATTAATTAATTGGCATACTCAAAATTTTTGAAAAGCTTTTTCTTAACGAGTTATCCAGAGTTATCCTATAATTTATATGTCATTTTATAGCTAAAAGAGTCCTTTATCATCTCTTGTAATAAAACCTTCTGCGTCGTTCCGCCGTTTCCTTTTTTTAAACTTTAAGTTAGTTATTTATATTTTAGCAAAATGCTGAATTTTTTCTTAAGATATGTGTTTTGGGCAGTGTATTCACTTTAACAGGGGTGCCGATCCCCCCCAAGAGCTATGACGCCAATCCCCCCCAAATTTTCAGAATCTATCAAATACCCCCCTCCGCACAACATATATTTATGACATCCTATTTAAGCACAGGACATTAAAAATAATCTGGGTTAATTTAAGTTACATCACTTTCAAATTATAAACATTTTTCCACCTAAAAGTTAATGATATTAATTACTTAAAAATTATTATTCTTATTAAACTTCGATTTTATTAGTCGTCAGTTATTTCCGGAACATCGTCTGGGGGAAGAGGACAATCCATTAACCAAATCCCAACAAAAAAAGAGTGTTTGGTTCTGGGGGGGGCCTTTAACCATTCTTGAGCATTGGCTCGAAAATCAGCTGTAATTTACTTACATTTAAACAACACAGTAATATGACTGTATGAAATTAAAAAAAAGTTTTAACCAAGAAAGAGAGGCGACCAAATGATTTTGGTTACCTATTGACGTTTCTTTGTTACCATGACAAAAAATTTGTATTAGCCTATCGTCATTGACCTCAAAGTTCGTTATTAAACTCACAGGGTACATTAAAATACAGGGTGTTTTTTTTAAACGCAACCCATTTTTAAGATTGAATAATACGTATATAAATATGTAATAAGTATTGTTTTATTGATCTTTACATTTTATACACCCTATTATTTAAGTTTAACAGTCCGTCATTGGCATTTGTATAAAGTTATGCTCTCTCCATCAAATTCCCGAACATGTGTTGCAGATACCTCTTTGAATTTCTTGCATTAAATTTGTTATGTTTATTTTGGGGTGCTGAATATCTTGTGAATTATTTTCATGGAATAATACTACTGTACATGTCTGCGGCAAATTTCATTCAGATCGGACCACTTTTACGCAAGTTATCATGCTTAAAGACATACACATTAAAAACGCAACCCAAAAATTTATTTTGTCGGTGAAGGATTATTTCCCCCAAGATCCCCGGATTTGATCCCACTTATATTATTTATTTGGGGATACATAAAAATTAAGACCTACGAAAACAATTCACAGGATATTCAGCACCTCAAAAAACAACAAATAATGCAAGAAATTCAAAGAGAAACACGTGTTTGGGAATTTGATGGAAAGAACATAACTGTACAAATACCCATGGCGGACTGTTTGAGCATGTAATGTAAAATAAATGTGATCAAACTTAAATAATAGGTTGTATAAAATATTAAGGTCAGTAAAATAATACTCATTTCATATTTATATGTGCATTATTCAATCTTAAAAATGGGTTGCGTTAAAAAAAAACACCCTGTATTTGTGAAAGAATGAGTTAATAAACCTTGTTCTCCATTTGACTTGTTTTTCTTGAGTTACGTTTCTTATAAATGTGTGTTTACGTTTAAAGCTAATCAAGAAGAGTTAAATGACAACTATGACAATAGTTTTTCTTAAATACAGACTGTATTCCACATGTTACATCTATTCAGTTATAAATCTAATGAATATTACAATGAGTAAAATAATATATTTTCTATAATAAACTGGGTGTCTAAGGCCCGCATTACGCTATCAAATATTTTATAAAACCCATTCAAGTTGGGGAAGCCTGAAAGTTGTTGCAAAAGCCTATATGGCTTAATGAAACCCCTTTTTATCCATTTATCAACGGTTGATTTATTATTCTCTTTTGCGTCCTCATCTTCAGATTCTTTTTTGTCATCTTCATTCTTGCTAATCGACGACCGATTAAAATTTTGCCTTATCACCATTTTTACTTTTCCCCCCTAAAATGTGATGGTTCTTTTTAAAGTCCCCCTCTAGAAATAACCTGTGAACTTCAAGGCTATATAGAAGGGGGGATAATTAGTTTTTCTATTAGTTGAATGATTGAAGTTTTAGTTGTATTACCATTTTTTCATTTCCTTCCTAAAAAGGGCCTGTTCATTTAAACACACCCATCCCCCAAAACAACTATCTTTATAACGTCAAAGCTATATTGAGGGGGAATCATTAATGTTGCTATTAGATAACCGATTGAAGGCTTTGTTGTGTTACCGGTTTTAAATTTCCCCGCTAAAAAGTAACAGTCCATTTCAACGCAACCTCCCCCCCTAAAAATAATCCTTAAAACGTCAAATGCTGTATTTGGGGGGAATAATTCATTTTGCTATTAGATGACTGAATGAAGCTTTTCTTGTGTTGCCAGTTTTACATTTCCCCGGTAAAAAGTAATTATTGTATACATTTCAATGCACCCTCCATCCTCAAAATAAGTTTTAAATCGTCAAAGCTATATTGGGGCCAATTATTCATTTTACTTTTTGAAGTATACCAAAGCAAATTTGCATTTCCGCCTAGAGTAGTTTGAGTAATTTATCGATAGGAAACAGGACAGGTTGAAAGAATGAATTTGTGTCCGGTTGAAGAGAGTCTCGTGGACTGAGCCAGTGTGGCTGCTTGCGTGCCGCGGCCGCCACAGAAGAAACAAGTGTACAGGAACGCTGACAGTATACACTGGACAGTCGTGCCGTGCGGGCATGTCAGTGTTGTGTATCCCTATTTCGTACATTGAAAATAAAAATGTTATTTATTATTTTATTTTTGTATTATACATACAAATTCAAGTAGTGAAGCAATTAATTTATGTTTGACAATTTATTGGTAAAATTAGTAGTAGTACGTTTTACCTGTACAGTAAACCAAAAAAATCCCCCCAAAAAAATTCTATGACGCCATTGGCGTCATAATCCCCCCCTGTAGGCACCCCTGCACTTTAAACCAACTAATAATGGTCGAACAAAATAAATATAAACTATTCAATCTATTTTTGCCATTTTATAGCAATTTCTACAATGTTCAACTGACATGAGAGGTGAAATAATATTTACTAACATTAATTAAATTGGCATACTCAAAATCTTTGAAAAGCTTTTTCTTAATGAGTTGTCCAAAGTTATCCCATAACTTATATGTCATTTTATAGCTAAAAGAGTCCTTTATTATCTCTTGTAATAAAACCTTCCGCGTCGTTCCGCCATTTCATTTTTAGCGAATTTCCCCTATAGGAAAGAAGCTATTACCGTAGGTCTCATGGTAAGACCTAAGCTCGGGACCACTATAACTTTTCGTTTTGGGGCCCCCAGAAGCAAAAAACACTATTCGTTCGAATTTATATAAATATATATATATATATATATATATATATCTATGTGTCTGTTAGCACGATAGCGGCCGCAAAAATGGTCCGATCTTTATGAAATTTGGTACGGACATGTAAAGTGGTAATCAATTGGACGAGTTCGTGAACCAGCCCGATCGGACCACAGGAAGGGGGGGTAAAGGGGGATAAACCCCCCCAAAAATGGGTTTTTTGAGTTTTTTACATAGAAAAATAAAATTTATCAAATTTTTGTGGGCACCATTGAATTCAGCTCAAAAAAAAAAATAATTTAGTATTTTGAATCACTGCTCTATGCCCATTGGTTACCGAGATATTGTAAGTGGTAAACACAGTACGTTGTCCCAATGTTAACCTTATGGGAAATAAGTAAAATTCTATATCTCGCTTATTTCTCAACATATCTTGATAAAACTTGGTAAATGGCTTCTTCTAGTTCAGATCTACTAAATATTGAATTAAAACCATCCAGTTTTAATATCCCTGTAGCAGCAAACCTGCATACTCATTTCCCATGTTATTCTTATGGAGCTTAACAAAACATGTCAAATCTTGCTATGTTTGCTTGAAATACGTTGTTTTGCATTTGAAATTCGCTGAGTATGCAGGTCTGCTGCAACGGGGGTATTTTAAACTTCAAGTTAGCTATTAATATTTTAGCAAAATGCTTCTTTTTTGCTGAAGATATGTGTTTTGGGCAGTGTATTCACTGGAAACCAACTAGTAATGGTCAAACAAAATAAATATAATCTATTTTGGCCATTTTATTGCAATTTCCAAAGTGTTCACATGAAATGGAAAGTGAAATTATTTACATTACTTTATTAGCAAATAAAATACCTCTGAAAGGCTTTTTATTCATGGGTTCTCCGAGTTCCGCTATAATTTATCAGGCCCGATTCCATAACTGGGCACAATGGGCACGTGCCCAGGGGCGCCAGGGTTTAGGGGCGGAAGAAAAAAAATAAACGAACGATGCGCGCCGCGCGAGCGGCGCGTGACGTCAACTGAGTTCGACCTCAGAACTGCTGAGGGCGCTTGCGCCCTTAACGCCTCGTGCAAATTTGCTCTCTACTCCTCCCCACCACTGCCACCAAGCCACCCGCCCCTTTTATATTTATTGGCATATGCACAATATTGTACTTGCATAAAAGTAACATTAAGAGAAGTAAAACCTAGACGAGTGGGGGCGTTGTCTGAGAGTTTGACCTTGGAACTGTTGCGAGGGCGCATGCTCGCTCGCGACGTTTGGCCTATTTGTTACACAATCACCTACTGGCTAACTCGCCATCCCCTCCTCCCCACTCCCGCCCCCGCACTGACACAAAATCCTATACTCTTTATATGAGTAGTGTTATCGTGCGTGCTTGTATGCTTGCTTACTTGTTTGCACAATTATCTCAAAAACAGCTCCGAGGATTTCCTCAAAAGTCTGTAAATAAGTAATTTATTGCTCAAAAACGTGTTTTATGCAGATTATTTGGCCAGAAAAAATCAAATAACGTAGTAAAACAAATTTTAAAGTTGTAAAATTTTAACATTGGCCTTATGAGTTGCCATGACAGCAACGAAAAAACAAGGAAAGTGTAAACAAATTAAGTAATCATAACAGCTGTTTTGAATCTACAGCCATCAAGGGAAAATACAGCGAATGGAATGAAAAGTTCATGGAGCAATAAAAAGGGTTTCTATTTATCAATTTTATGTAGGGGTGTGCGAGTAGTGATTTTTGAAGTCGAGTCGAGTCGAGCCGAGTTTTGAAAAATACCCGCGAGTTTCGAGCTTTTTTCGAGTCGAGTTTTTTTAAGTTTATAATATAATAGTCATCATGTTTCTACATAATAGTAAAAAATTATTATCATTACTCACATACAAATTACAATTTCGATGTAATTAAACTTAAGAGTTACTGAACAAAGAGCAGATATGCAAATACATGATACCAAAAAAGAAAGAAAACCTTTTACTTAAACTCACAATAATTCTTGATTTGATATATTTTTCAAGCGTAACTTGTGTTTAAGGCTTACCTGGGTTTTGAAATGAAATGAAAACACAGACTGTAAGCCATGACCAATTACCTGACTCAATTCATGATTAAAATATTTCCTTTCAGTTATTCACACAGGTACATTTTTATTCATGTAACTGTCAACAAAAAAACTAAGTTTTTTATTTATTTCGAATGGTTTCTAAAATATAACAAAAATTATTTTTTTATGAGATGTAATAATAAATAACCTCAAACTACAGTATAGAAAAGATAGAATGATATAAAAATGTATGTGTCTTTAATAACTAAAAATAACTTTTTACTTCAAGTATAACAAATGAGGTTTCAGTAATATTCGTTAAAGATGGATTGACATTGTGAAAAATGGTCGTAATATTCTTTCGCACGTACCGATTTCGGGTAAACGGCGGGAGTAACTACTCGACTCGAACTTTCGAGTATTTTGTAACAAGTCGAGTCGAGTCGAGTAGTGCATACTCGGCTCGAAAAAAGCTCGATTCTCGAGTACTCGCACACCCCTAATTTTATGACACTGAAATATTTTATAGTGATTGGATGAACTGGTAAACATAAACTGAAATAACACCGAGCAAGGCTCGGTCCAACAGGTACTTGGAATAATACTTCAAATGCGGTGATTGTGCGTGTTCACATATGGTGACCCGGTGACAGTGACTTAACAAAATCAACAGGGATCGGCAACGCGATGCCGCGGCCGATCGCTTATCGTAAAAATAAAGGCCTTATGGTTGGGGAGGCGCACCAGTTTAATATGCCCATAGTGCCCAGAGGGTTGAAAACGGGCCTGTAATTTATAGGTCATTTTAAAGGTAAAAGAGTCCTTTACCATCTTTTATAAGAAATCTTCCCGCGTCCTGCCGCCATTTAGGTTTTTTTGACTTCAAGTTAGCAACTAATATTTTGTCAAACTGCTAAGTTTATAACAGTACCACTTGCAGACTTCACAAATATAGAAAGGATCAAATTCTTAGAAATTATGAACCATTTAAACGGTAAAATAAACGACAAATTTGAGTTCCTAGAGACTCAATTGGCAGACATGACCCGCAACAGAAATAACGAGTAGGCCTATAAAGCATTATTTGAACATTTTCAAGTTAAATTTCAAACAAAAATGGACTGAGGCTAGCTAAAAATCAGGTCATTTCCACAAAATAATCAAGATTGGCTGACTAAAAATAAAAAATTACCAGTTCGGACCCAAAATTCTAAGCCAAGGTCTGGTTAACCTTCAAAGGACTTTGATGATCTAAGCGATCGGAGTAAAAGACACAAGACTCAGCTTTATATGTAACCCCAAATTAGGGTCATTAACCCCGCCCCACAAATAGGATGGTGCTTCAATTTTTTTTGTTTGATTTACTTACCCAAGAGATCATAGAATAGGACTTTCCTACCAAATTTAAATGATATCGGGCAAAAATTGCGACCAGCAGAGCGACAGAGTATATTTATACATATGTGTCCTTATTATTTATACATATATATTCAATTCAATTCAAACATCTTTATTCAATGAAAATATACATTGTATATTATGAATAGTGTCAAAACATCTATACCAAATACTATTATGCTTTGGCATATATATTCAAGTTCATGTCTAGTACAGTACAATAGGTCTCTGCAAAATGAAAAGTGTTATATTTCTTACATATACTAAGAGGCAGAGAAAAAATCATCAATTGAGTAGGGAGCTAAGGAGATCAAGTGTTCTTTTAAGCGTTTTTAAATTTATTTAGACTTGTTTCATTTTTAATGTTACTGGGAAGATGTTTCAAAGATTTTGATCCCATGTAGGATGGTTTCTTTTCAAAAAATTTTTTCTTGTGCTGAGGAATTATGATATCATTTTTATTTCTGGTGTTATGTTGATGATTAGGTCTAAAAGTATCTGTTGGGTCAGATTTGGTTTTCACAATCATTACTGTATCAAGGATATATTGCCCATACACTGTTAAAATTTTGAGCTCAGTAAAATGAGTTTTAGTAGATTCATCTTGATTTAGTTGTGACGACTGTCACAGTCTAATCAACTGTGAATTTTTAACCAATATTTTAACCAATAAAAAAACCCCTCCCTCTGCATAATTACGTTGTAATATTAATAAATAACTGATTTACTAATGGGTTCCGGCCAGTAAATTAATTCAGTAAGTAACTGAATTAACAGTCAATCATTTCCTCATAAGCTCCTCGCAACGAAATATTCCAGTGACACCAAGTGACCCGAAATACCAAGAATTCTAGCCTGACCCCAAATGAACTCCCAGAATCAGCAACACGTGCCGGGCAGACGACGGTCGCTGGCAGTGTTTCAGCTTTAATTATGCACTAAGTTATCGTTGGGGTGCAGCACTGTACGGAGGGTGTAGCCTCCAAGCGGGCGCTCCGTAGCCTCGGCCACAGCCTTTCCCTACGGGCACTCAGCACGCTGAGGCAGTCAGTCCCCGTTGAGACGCAGCCGAAGTAGTCACGCGTGCGCGGCGCCGGCGCCGCCGCCGCCGCCGCCCCGGTCTCTCTGCCGCGGTCAATGGCCCTCAGCCATGCTACGCGAGTTAAATTACTAATTATTTTGGCCCTCTTTTTCTATTGATTTTCTATTGTGTTTTAAATTCGAAGTTGAATTGTAAGTTGAATTGATTCGGTAATTTGAAACTATTAATAAAATTAATTCGAACCCACGTAACTTTGCGTTTCATTGCTCCCACGAAGTTAAAGTTCGGCGCAGCCAGGAGGTCAACCGTCACATTGGTGTCAGGTTTGGGGTCTTGGTGCAAGAATGCCAAGAATGTTTTCTGGAGGTAAGAAATAATATTTGCCGACTTTTTTTGTAGTTTAAATTAATTTTCACAAGAAACTAAATTGTGATATTATGTAATTTAAATCAATAATCTAAGAGGAATAGGGTGCTATTCAAAATTAATATGATTTTTTAGTAAATAACGATATAAAATTACTTGCGTAGTATGAGTTAGAGGAGGGCTGTAATTACGACTGATATGATCTAAGAATAAATTCTGAACAAAAAAATTCGAATATCAGTTGTAGTTGTTGTGGAAAATTGAGCCTACAGCAGTATACAGAATTTTGAAATTGCTATTAATTTCGGGACTTCTAATCTGAAATATTCAGAGAGCTGCCATGTTGAATTAGTTCTGCTAATCACTGATAGAGAGAAGAGAGCGTTACAGTCGCCATTAATGGCATAATTCACCGGTAGGGGCATTAGTTATTTTGTTTGCTGCCAGGAAGCGTGCAAATCCAATATTAGAGTCTCTAATTTAGAGAACAATTGAATTAGCTTATGGCTGAGAGGCTGAATGAATAAATAGAAGATATTGCGAAAAATACATTGAATTTATTTAATAAGAGAACATTAACATACTAACTTGTTAGGATTGTAACTGGCTTATACTAAACTAAATTAGCAATTAAGGCATGAAACTAACCTTCTTGGCAAGTAATGTAATTCGCTAAGCTGAGACAGCGAACAGAAAGGCGGCTGATGTGCTATTTGAGGTTATTGGTGGCCGATTGTAATCTAGTAAAAAAAAACCGATTGCTGTGTTAGGTATTAACTAGCACAGAAATGCGGGCAGATTGAAGTTTCTTTTGTGACACGGCCTAGTAATCTTGAAGGGCACTTGGCTCTGGACAAATCTGTAGCGAAATTCATTCACTTTGCCGTTAGTTAAGTACTTTTAAGGACTAATGATTATGGCGGCTTATTGATGATTGACTATTGAACAATAACTGGGCGACGGTGAATATGCACAAAAATTAGTGATGAGGTTATGTGATGATTTATTTCCGGACGAAATAATTGAAACTGGGAATTAACAACTTAGAGGCAACGAGTGAGCGATAGATGCGGACTTGGGGGTTTCGCGAGGGTTATTGATAAAATAAATTGCGTAATTTATTTTTCCAAGATCCATAATATTTTTATAATTGGATGCTCGGAGATAGGGCTGGTACAGAAACTTAGTGATTTGAAAGCTGAAGTGAGCGCGGAATAAATTGTTTTATAGCAGTTGGGGGGAAGTCGAAATGACTCTTATGGTTTTCAATGACAGAATATTTTGATTAAGATAGAAAAAATTGCTAACTTAGACTTTGAATTGGAAACTGATTTGAATAAAGACAGACGGGAAGTACATTTGTAAAATAAATAGGAAACGGTCTTTAATAAAACACTTTAGTGTTTTATTTTGCGTTTTGAAACTTGAATCGAACTTTAAATTTTTTTTATATATATTGGAAATAACTTGGACAAATTTTGGGGAACATAGCCGAAGGAGGTAATCGGTATAAAATTAGTAGTATATGCAAACAGCTTCTGCTTCTGTCTGGGACTTAGTCGCAATGGTCAACATGACAGCCTATCATTTGAGTAAAGTGGAAAATTCTCACAAATTGAAAATAAGGGGACAGCCGACCGAGTGGAAGGCAGATGATCTGCGTAAGCGAATAGCTCAGTGCTATAGAGACAACGTGTACCCTGCGACGCGGGTGAGCCTAGTGCAGTTAGGAGATAAACTTTTATTAATTTTTTTCCGGTGAGTTGAAGTTCTATATTTTCCTTTGCCTTGAATCCCAGCAGATACACGGAATTTAAATTGGAGAATAATTTGTTACCCCTCGAATAAATTGATATTGGAATGTAATATAACAGTGTCATAGTTGAGGCCAACTTTACAATGTCAGTTCAAGGGATACCAGCGCATTTATTTTCTGTTTTTAATTAAATAATTTTACTGTCGGTATTCTTTTAACTGGAGATCTTAGTAGGATGAAATGGAGGTTACTGGGTTTTAAGTTTTAAGGAAAAACTAAGTAGAGCCTAATGACAGTTGCTGAGGTTTTATTAGTAGTGGAAATTAGTGGTTTTGAATGATATCAAATTTTAATTGAAGTTGGGGGACTTAGAGACATTTATTTGGGAGGATAGTTATTTAAAGTTTTTTATAGGAATCAAGTAAGAGTTTTTTTGAGGCAACTATGTATGGAGGAGAATTTTGTTTGTTCCCCTGGGCGTAAGAAGAGGTTTTTGAGGATGAATGATTAAATACTTTATTAAAGCCAGTGTAATTGGAGTGGAGATATAGATTTTTGTGCTTGCCTCTATCTATTGGAGATATAGATAGTAAAAGCTTGCCTATCCTCTTGTACCTTGAATTTAAAATTGAGTTTGATACACGTTTGCTTAGTTTGAAACTAATTATATATCATTTTGATTATTCACAAATAAATGATAAAGGTCGCTCAGTGATTACTATCATCAGCAGTACTATTGCGTAATTCGAGCCTCTTCTGAGATACATTAATGCTGTTTTAATTCAAGCTAAAATAAATTAGGTCTACTGCAATCAGCTTTAAAGTTTCAAATAAAAAAATTAATAAAAAATATTTTAAATCCTTTTTTTGGGTTTATGCCTGTATGTATGATATGGTTCAGGATAGTAAGTCATAGATAGTGTTTTGGAAGTCTGTTAGGGGGGAGGTTGAGTGTGCCTCCTTAGCGCCCTTATCCCTCGGGATCAAGATGGCCTGGACCCTGCGTATGGCAGACTGAAACGGTAGAACCATGTTAATACAGTATAAAGTATTTATGATAATAATTATGGTTTACTTTCGCAGTCGGGAATTTTTATGACTAATGGGGCTTATGAAAGTTCTTTTTCCTATAATATGTTTTATCGGTATGGGTTCAACATCACCGTCAACCATATTACCCAATAGATTATCAATTTAACTTAGGACCACCTTCTTGATAAAGAGTTGGTTTCTTTGTGAGGCAGGCTGTAAAGTTATAAAGATAAAATCTTTTCGAGGTTAATGCTGGTGATAGTAATTAATTTTTAAAATTATTTTTAAGGAAAATATATTTGTTATAAATTATTTTTAAGGAAAATATATTTGTTTTAAATTATTTGTAGAATTTGAATTAATCACAAATAACAAAACCAAAGGCTGTCCACTGGTTGCTATCATCAGTCAGTATCGTTGCAAAATCTGGAAATATTTGAGATATGACACCTTGTTAAATTCGAACCACAAGTAGGTTCAATTTTCGGGTTTCCAATCATTAAAGAAGAATTTTTTTATTAGGATATAGTTCGGGGTTGTAGTCATGGATTGTTTAGGGAGTCGGTTTGGGAGGAGGTATAGCTTGAAGTTTGCCTCCTTTTTGCGCCCTTATCCTTTGTTGCGATTAAGATGGCCATTTACCCTGCGTATGTCCGACTATGGTGGTGGAGCTATATCAATATACAGTACTGATATCGTTACATTCAAAATAAAAACTGTTGTTTTTGTATACGCATCATGGATTTCTTGCTGGCATGGGGCGTGTCGTGGTTTTTCATGTAATACGTTTGTTCGGTATGAGGGAAGGTTTGGAGTGTACCTTCTTTTGCCCCTGTGTTCCACAGGGCTGGACTCTAGTCCGTGCAGCTATTGTGAATTAACTGAGGCTAACCTTCTGCTGGGGAATCCTCTGTGCGTGATGCAGGCGGGATAAAGTTTTAAATTTTATGTGGGTTATCGTTATTTAAATTGTCACTTGAGATAATATTCTGATGATAGCAACATAGGAGAGGAAATGTGTTTCTTTTTATAAATTAAAGTCGTTGACAACTTTTTAGTATCTTGAGATAACTTTATTATTAGTGATCTTTGAATAATCCTTTGTGTTTGTTATAGGCCTACAGGAAAGTTTTGTTTTTAAGCTAGCCCTTTGCTGTCTCTGTTGGTTGAGACACATCATGGGAGTGAGATCTTTGCTGTGGACCTGCTGTTGGGGTTGCGGCCCAACACCGTCTCCGCCGATTGGAATTAAGGATTTAAATGAGTATTATAGTTACAGTATATAAGCTTAGTTTGAATTTGTTTCTAAAGACCAATAACCCAATTACTGACTGTGCTCCAAGAGTTGGATGAGAAGCTCTGGCCGGGTTGTGATTGTGTAAGCTGATGCCCTAAAATTGTAGTGTGGAAATAATAAAAAAAAAACAAATAAAGATTAAAATGAATAAATTTGAGCTGTTTCAGAACCAAGCATGTATCCGGTTCTTTTGTCTTGTTTGATAGTAGAGTAATACCATAGCTTCAGGCCTGATGGTGTTTGTTTATTTTTGGGCATGCCCACATACTTTAAATGTTTGTGTGCTGGGGCATTGTGATATTGTTGTGTGCGAGTACATTGGGATCCCAAATATAATGTTGATTAGCGATATGCGCTGATGAGTTTCAGCCTGCCCGTTCAGTTGGCGGCAGCTAACTCATGTTGGGCCTATGGTCCTGTTGGGGTGTTTTTTGTTGCAAATCTTGAGCACCTGAGGAACCTGTGAGTCAGGCACCTGACAGTGGTTTAGAGAAATCATTCTGCAAGTGGTGCTACCGATGAGAGATGTGCGTTTCTCCGTTTCTCGTTTTGCTCGTGCCTGCGTTCGCCAGCCCGACCTAACTTGTCGGCCGCTACCAGATGCACTGGAGCTGTTAGAGGGGAGATGATTGTGTGCCTCCCCTGTTATGGCCCTGATGATAGAGATAGTAATTTATCAGCGGCTTGTGAAGGACGTTCCTTCGGGCAATTACTTGGTACCCGTAGTACGAAACTACCCGTAGGGTCCAAATAATGCCGTCTTGAGGAGAGTATTGTTGAATGAAAGCACAATTACCTTGAAGAAAGTGGGGGAGATCCCGAATCGAGGTAGGTGTGACTTGACTGCTAACGGGTATAAGGTGCCTGCCCGCATTCGCGGCAGCTCCGAGTACGCCGGAAGCATAGGGGAAATAACGTTCCCGGAAGCAATTGGACTGTTTAGTCCGGAGGAGCAGAATCTGATGAGAAGTGACGTGAATGACACTCTCAATGTCCTGCAAGGTCTTGATGACCAGCTGGGCACTCTGAGCGTGAAGGAGTACTCAGGCGAGAGTGCTGTACATCACCTCAAGTCCCACCGGTACAAGATGCATATTAGGGAGGTTGCTTTATATAGAGGACTCCCAGTTACTTTGTCGTTAATCGTGGCTGTTTTATTGTTCATTAGATGGAGAGTACGAGGGTGTTTGCTGCTCCGGTCGGTGTGCTGTTCTTCCACAGACTGTGCGCTGCTCAAGCAGGCCGACGGACCCGAGACATGGAGGCGGACGGTGACGCTGTCCCTCCCCCAGCTATGATGAAAAAGACGAGCGCTCTGGAAATCAAATGTACCCAGGACTTTCAGCACGAGAGCAATTGCATTAAAGACGTTGGAACGAGTGCAGACAACTATTGACACCTAAACAGGGATCCCTGGACGCTTGTAAGTGATTTTATTAAATTTATTTTTCGTCTCTGGAATCAAGAATCGTGTCGGTCGTGAAGGGACTCCGGTTGTGTTCGCAACAGGGCGCACCCAGAACTTTGGTAAAAAGATAGTTAGTAGGGTCATGACCCCTGTGCGACGAGGGACCTCTAAGGGTAACACTAGGAGAGAGTAGCGACCGAAGATCTTAGGGTAGACGTTAAAATAAAAAAAAAAAACTTTTTATTATTAGGTTTAAGAAATTTGAAATTTGGGTGAAATGTTCTGTTATTGTTAGATTAGAGCGTCTGAGGCTAAGATAGACGGTTGCAGGTGTACTTAGTACAAAGACCTAGCTGCTGAGCTTCTGTTTTTTTTTTTTTGTATCTCTTTAGGGCTACCAAGAATGGTATCGATAGGTGGGGCCTCAGATGCCACACGATATGTAGGTCAGAGTTATATTGTATTAGGTTAGACGTGCTCGTAAAAGATTCATGGGCCACTAAGAGGAGACTTGGCAAAAAGGGGAAACTACCCTAACTCAGCAAAACAGAGTGGGGCAGCAAAATTTCTGGGAATAGATAGGAAATAGTAACAAGAAGCGACGTTGGTTTGGACTGGCTGAACGGGAAGGTTATGCCGGCAAAATCCAACTAACCTCCTAACACCTCATATCCTACCCCTCAAAAAGAAAAGGAAAAAAACTGGACCGTGACTCCACTCAAACCAGCGATAGTAATATAATTAATTAATTGGCTGAAGGGAGAGGATAAAAATACAACCAAGGGTGAAGCTACAAGCGTAGCAAGGGATAAAGAAAAGTAGTGGAGACAGCAGACTCAGGAAGGAGGGAGTCGACACCTTCGACCTGGGTCCTTAGTGACCAATGAACATGAGTCTTTTGTGGGTTTCAATTGTCTTTTTATTGTTAAGTTTAGTTTTTTATTTATTTTTGTTTTATTTCAACAAAACGTAAAATGCAGTAAGTAGATCGGGATGGTGCTGCGACACCAGAGGGAAATTGCACCAACGCAAACAATTTAAGAAACTACAGGTCGTGTGGACCGGAGAGGTGGCCGACGTCCTGGCATGACAGGCGTGGATTGTTGAAGGGACACTCAGTGATTTAGTGGCGTTTGGAAATCCTCATTGTAGTATTAGTACCCAAGTGGGTGTTATGTGTAGAGGCAACAGTATGTCGTGTAGTACATTTTTTTTATTTACTTGTTTTCGTGTTTGTAAATAACCTGAGCAGTTTAGGCCTTGTTGCTCCGCGGGGGTGACGTAGCTCTGCCGGCCCCAAGTGAAAGGCTACCCAAGCTTAACTTCGGTAGACGAGTAGCGTTCAAAATTAACATCTCAGTGCCGATTATTACCCCGCTATGCGCCATAATTTAATTCGAATTGTAAAGCGTAGGTGCACCATTCAAAATTACTGATCAAAATTAACAACTGCATTAACACTGGGTAACTTGCAATAAGATGCCTAACTGCTAGGGGAAGTTTGATTTATAGTTAATAATATTGTATTTGGATCCGAGGTGAATGGATTTTGTTTTTTTAGGTTATCCCTCTGTGGGATGTTCTTTTGTTGTTATTTGTTAATGTGTTCTCATCTGAACTTTGTAATATGAAGTTTTATATGTGTATTTAGTGGAAGTATGGTGATGGTGGTCGCCATCAGTAATTGGTGAATTACAATGTGTAGATTTTGGGGAATAAACTCAAATTTGGATGTTCCTTAGATAGTTTTAATGATTTATTGTAGTAAGAATGGTTGAAACGATGTTGTTGATGTAAGATGTAAGCCGGGCTGAGGTAACTATAAATTGTAAAGGGCCAATGCTGTAGGAACGTAATATAAATGAATTGTGAAGCGAGAGAGAGACCGAGGCGCTATCTTTGTAACTCAAAGGAAAGAAACCGGGTGAATAATGAAAACGGGGCATGCACAGTACCAAAGCACATTTACGGCACATTTACGGGAATTGAGTCACTTGGGTGAGCTGGATGTTTCTAACCTTCCCACACCTGACATCCTGATGACTGTATTGCAGGAGAGAGTGGCCGAATACCTGAGGCAGGAGCGTAAGACCCTCATGCTGGGGCAGCATGAACTAGAGGTGGGGGGAGTGTGACGACTGTCACAGTCTAATCAACTGTGAATTTTTAACCAATATTTTAACCAATAAAAAAACCCCTCCCTCTGCATAATTACGTTGTAATATTAATAAATAACTGATTTACTAATGGGTTCCGGCCAGTAAATTAATTCAGTAAGTAACTGAATTAACAGTCAATCATTTCCTCATAAGCTCCTCGCAACGAAATATTCCAGTGACACCAAGTGACCCGAAATACCAAGAATTCTAGCCTGACCCCAAATGAACTCCCAGAATCAGCAACACGTGCCGGGCAGACGACGGTCGCTGGCAGTGTTTCAGCTTTAATTATGCACTAAGTTATCGTTGGGGTGCAGCACTGTACGGAGGGTGTAGCCTCCAAGCGGGCGCTCCGTAGCCTCGGCCACAGCCTTTCCCTACGGGCACTCAGCACGCTGAGGCAGTCAGTCCCCGTTGAGACGCAGCCGAAGTAGTCACGCGTGCGCGGCGCCGGCGCCGCCGCCGCCGCCGCCCCGGTCTCTCTGCCGCGGTCAATGGCCCTCAGCCATGCTACGCGAGTTAAATTACTAATTATTTTGGCCCTCTTTTTCTATTGATTTTCTATTGTGTTTTAAATTCGAAGTTGAATTGTAAGTTGAATTGATTCGGTAATTTGAAACTATTAATAAAATTAATTCGAACCCACGTAACTTTGCGTTTCATTGCTCCCACGAAGTTAAAGTTCGGCGCAGCCAGGAGGTCAACCGTCACATAGTTTTAAAATAATTCTCAGAGCATGCTTTTGTTTTATTAATATTTTATCAACATTCAATTTAGTTGTTGCTCCGAATAAGCAGACTCCAAAAGTAATGTGGGAATGTATGTAAGCAAAATAAATACTGCGTAGTGTTGGAATATTACAATAAAAAGACATTTTTTTAAAGGCATATAATCCAGAGCTAATTTTGGAAAGAAATTTGTTGATGTGGTCATCCCAACTCAAGTGCTGATCAATAATTAAACCCAGAAAATTAATGTTAGATTATACTTCAATTTGTTGAGAATCACTGGATCCTGCCACTTCTTACTTTGTTTGGTTTTAAATTGAATAAGGTTGGTTTTACTTTAATTAAGTTGTAAATTATGAATTTTTAGGTAGTTTTCAATATTATTCAATTCAGTTTCACAGTGCAATTCTGATTCTTCCAGAGTATCTGATGAAATCATAAGGTTCGAGTCATCGGCTTACAGATGAAGTTGTGAATTTGGCTCAAATTGTAAAGTGCTGTTGATATTTTTCTTATAGCACAGGAATAACAATGGACCTAAAATGGATCCTTGTGGAACTCCAAATTTTGTTGGCCTTATTTCAGATGCTGCCTTTTTTATTTTATTATTATTATTCATGTATGTTATTTCAACAAACTGCAGACGATTGTGAAGGAAAGAGCGGAACCAATTCAAAGAATTTTTGGAAACTCCAAGAGATTGTAGTTTTCCTAATAATATTGGGTGTTTTACGCTGTCAAAAGCTTTAGACAAGTCCATAAACACACCACTTGTACACTTACCCCTATCTACAGATTCAATAATTGCTTCTATGAATGACACCGCTGCACTTATCACGGATCTTCCCGATCTAAAGCCATGTTGATTGTCATAGAATAAATTATGTTTTTCCATATAGTCATTTAATTGGTTTGAAGCTATTTTCTCATATATTTTGGAAATTGATGGAAGTAAAGAGATCGGCCGATAGTTATTTATATCTGAGACTTCACCTTTCTTAAAAATGGGAATAATTTTAGATTTTTTCAATTGAGAAGGGAAGGAACCAGTGACAAACGATGAATTTATCAAATGACTCAAAATACCACAAATCTCCTCTTTCACTCCCTTTAGAACAGTAACTGGAATTTTTATCATACCCATATGAATTTGAATTTTTCAAAGAGCTGATTATTTTCTCTACCTCTTTTTTGTCAACAGGCCTAAAATTAAAAGTAGGTTTAAACATTTCTATTTCCTTTGAACAACAACCATTTTTATTATTCATATAACGTGTCTTACCACAACCATTATCCTTGACAATGTTAGAAAAGTGCTCATTGAAAATGCTTGGCACAGCTGTAGGATCTGAGATTTTTTCCCTGCCTATTTTTATGGTGATATTATTATTATTTTTGTGATTTTCCACCCCAACTTCATTATTTATAATGTTCCAAACTTCTTTTTGAATATTGGATGCGTTACTAATTTTTTCCTGAAAATATGCTTTCTTAGCATTAATCATCAATTTTTTAAGGTCATTTTTCCTTTGTTTGATTATTTTTTTAAACTTTATATCCCTACTTTTCCTAAACTCTTTTGTTATTAGAATGAGTTCAGTTTTTTTTTTATCCTGAGTAAACCATTTGTTTTTGTTAGTTATTGTAATTAAGGTTTTTGGGAAAGCAAGATCAAAGAGAAAAGTGAAAGTATTATAAAAAACTTCATACTTTTGCTCAATTGGAGCAAAGTAAATATCTTGCCAGGATTCATTTTTTAAGAGCTTGGAAAAATAATTTATATTTTCTGAACTAAATTTTCGAACTTCATGTTTAATCCTCCGTTGTTTCTTTTTTATAAAATTTGGAGGATTTATTGTTAATATTTGCCCATCGTGATCCGATAAACATGTAATTATTCCCTCAACTTTTACATGATGTTTATCTTTATTTTTAATCATAAAGTTATCAATAGCGGTTTCGGAAAATTCTGTGACTCGAGTAGGGAAATTTACCAAATACTTCATGTTGTGTATCTTTAATGTTTCAATGAGCAGTCTATGTTTTTCATCATTTTTTAATACATCAATGTTTATATCCCCACCCAAATATATATTATCAAATTTTTTGCCTAAAAAATTTATGAGGTTACCTAATTTATCAAGAAAAATGTGTACATTAGAGCTAGGAGATCTGTAAATACCTACAACTACAAATTTAAAGCTATTTACAATAAAATAAGAAGCACAAAATTCAAACTGGTTTTCTTCCAAAAGCTGATCAGAAAGTGATTTTGGGAGAACCACCTGCCTCCCCTCAATATCCCCCCCCACAGAGAACTAAGACCCCACCTTTTGTTGTATTTTTCCTTGAATAGGAAGAAATAATTTTATAATTTTGAATAATAATCCGGCTTATTTCTTCTTGTTTAGAATCATGTTCAGACAATATTATTATGTTTGGTTTAATTTCATCAGTGATTATTTCCAGCATTTCTACTCTAGATCTCAGGTGTAGTATGTTTTGGTGTAAAATTTTTATGCAAGCTCTTTTGTTGCAGTTAGGTCCATTCCCCCTGGAGGCTCTAAAAAGGTGGAGGCAGGAGGGTTGGTGATTGAATTCACACTAGACACTGAAACATTTTCAATATTTTCCACTGAAATCAAAGAAGTCACATTATTGACATTATGCACATCACCAGAAACTGAACTTGGTACACAGGTGAATCATCAGCATACAGGCACATGGATCCATCACTCCCAGAAATCGCCCCCGGCAGCCCCCTAATGTAACAGAGAAACAAAAGGGGGCCCAGGATCGATCCCTGGGGCACTCCATATCGTAGTGTCTGACGCTGTGAGCTGAATTTGTCATTGAATCGTGCATTATTCTGTTCTATTATATAGTCCACTTTGACAAATTGCTATCTGTTTTCTAAATATGAAATGAACCACCTCAACTCTTTTCCGGAAATTCCCAATCTACTTAGGGTATGCAACAGTTCACAATGTGACACACTGTCAAAGGCTCAACTAAGATCCAAAAATATACCAAAAATTTTTTCTCCTTTGTCTACTGAATTTATAATGGACTCAACAAACTCTATTCCAGCTGTTATTGTAGATTTTCCTGGTCTAAAACCATGTTGTTCTTTATCAAGTAACTGATTCTCCTCGAGATAATTAAAAAGCTGAATATAAACAACACGTTCAAACATTTTTGAAAATACTGGTAACAGAGAGATATAGATACTTTTCCAAGATAGGTCGATAGCATGATGGATCTGTGATTTTTCCTTTTTTTTAAACAGGAATAACTTTGGCTAATTTTAATTTTGATGGAAAAATTCCAGAAATTAGAGATGAATTTATCACCTGTAATAATGGTTTTAAAATAAATGGTAATGATTTGTATACTAAAGTGATAGGTATCTCATCATAACCAGTTGAATATTTGTTTTCAAACGAAGAAATAATTTTTCCAAGATTTTCTTCAGATATAACAGTAAACTTAAAGGTTGTGCATTCCAAAGGAGAATCTACCTGATTTACTGTAGTTATTGTTAGTGGGTGGGAAACAGAAGGTAAAATTAGCTTTTCAACTGCAGTTGTAAAAAAGTCATTTAAAATATTGCTCACTGCAACGGGGTGGGTCACAATGTTTCCATTTTGTTCCATACATAAGTTTGAAGTGGAATCTAATTCTGATTTAAGTTTGATTTCATGTTTTACTATGTTCCATGTAACTTTTGTTTTATTGGTTGCATTTTGTATCTTGTCTTTATAAAATGTTTGTTTTGCTTTGTTTATTGTTTCTGTCAATTCTTTTTTCTTTTCTCTAATGATTTCACTCGTCCTAATATTTTTTCTCTTCCTACCAATGTTTTCTAATTCAATAATTTTACTCTTTTTTTCCTATTATTTCATTTGAATTCCATTTACAATCATTATAATTCTTCCCTACAGTAATAGTTTTTGGAAAATTTACATAAAAAATAAAACTAAATATAGAAATGAAAACATCATACTTAAGAGTCTACACATGATTGAAAAACATCCAACCAAGTTTCACTGGCTAAGTCACGTAAAAACATCATTATGTTACTATCAGTGAATTTTCTACACCTTTTTTTTACTAGCTTTTTGTTCTTACTTTTTAAATTCAATAACTCGAGAAGCTGGGCATCATGATCAGATACATGTGTTATAAATCCTGTTACATTTAATTTAACGAACTCTATATTAGTAATAAAATTGTCTATTGCTGACTCTGTATTATGAGTTACTCTTGTTGGAAAATTTATAACTCATATTGCACATAGTTATAATACTTAAAATTTGTAATATAAAGCATCAAGTTTTAAAACATTTATGTTTATGTCCCCTGCCAAAATTATGTTTTCATATTTTTCAGTCAAGGGGCCTATTCCACAAAAGAACAAGTTACATATTCACAAGTTTATACTTTTTGACACTTGTGAAAAATAGTTACAGTTGTTACTTTCATAGTCACAATTATCAGGATTTGAGGTTATGGATACTAAAATTAATAAATCCAACTTTAATGACACTAAAACCAAGATGGAATTATTTTGTTAATATTTTAAGGAATAATCAAAGGATATTTGATTTATTATACTAAGTAGAGATTTTAATACATCTATTAAATGAATGGTCTGTTTGTTGACAAACATTGAACATATGTGCTTGTGGACAAAAATGTAAGAGTAAACAAGTCTTGTTGTGTATCTAGTGAAATTTCACCTATTCACCTACA
The DNA here is from genome assembly GCA_035578135.1 of Flexamia atlantica. Lineage (NCBI taxonomy): Eukaryota > Metazoa > Arthropoda > Insecta > Hemiptera > Cicadellidae > Flexamia > Flexamia atlantica. Next base: position 66,519,092 of record JAQJVK010000001.1, on the reverse strand, counting down.
CTGGTTAAAATAGCTAAGATTTTTCACCTAAACCAAGAGTTAGGTAACTTTGATTTTTTTACCTTTGATCCGTTATAATTCATAGTTTCTCATCCATAGCAATGATAAGGCGTTGAAATGACATTTTACAAACAAGTTTTCCACCGTGGTCATCGTATTTAACGCTGATATTAACTAGTAATCTTATTTTTCTTAAAAAATTGGTTTTGGGCCATTCTTTTCTGCCAGGATTATGCATTTTATTAACAAATTATTGACATAATTGTGCTTTGCCACATTAATTGTCATTTACAACTGCATTAGCTAACGCCTTTGATTGGAACTATGCTGGTAGCTCAGTATCGCCGAGGCCCTTCACCAAAAAAGGCAAAGTTTTTGAAAAAATGTGACTAGATTAGAGGGATACAATGAGGCATGCCGAGCGCACCATTATGATACAAGTACACTCTCGGAAGACAGAGGGCCTTGCAACGGAATTGACGACCATTTTATAGTAGTTTGAATGTAGTTTCATACACATTTTATAGCTCAACTTTAGATTTCAAGGAGGAGTTCAAGGAGAACAAAATTATATTCAATCGATAATGTAATGATTTTTTATGAAATCCTTATTATGATTTACTTTCAATGTACTTTCCTCTTTTAATCCTAGTAACACAACATTCTAAATGGCAAAGGCAAGTCTACTTATGTATCTAAAGTCAATGGTATAAACGTATGGTTAAGAAATCATCCATTTCAAAACATACTATTTCATATGATAAATCACAGCTGTACTGTATTTCTCATATGTTTATATTTTTGGGTAAGTAAATATGTAAGACTTCAATGGTGAATGGGTGAAACTTTGCTGGTTAAAAAAGAAAACAATTGTGAAAAATAAAATCACAAGTTTATACAATATTTATACAAACTCACTTGTGAATATGTAACTTGTTATTTCGTGAAATGGGCCCAAGATGTCTAATGCAATTTCAAGCTTAGTCAAAAAAATATCATTATATTTACGCTCAGGAGTTCTGTAAAGGCCTACTAATAAAAAAGATAGGTCTTCAATAGTTACCTCAGCTAAGCAGCACTCAAACTCCTTCTCTGAGGTAATTTCTTGAATCTCTTTAATGATAACTTTTTTACTCTTTATATATTTGGCTGTAATAATTATCACACCACCTCCTGTGGTTGTAGTTCTAGCCCAGGATGATATTATTTTATAATTTGGGATATTTACATGAATTAATTCCTCCTCAAAAAGATTTATTTCTGATAAAACAACAACGTCTGGCTTAATTTCATCTAAATTTATCTCTAAGATGCCATTTCGAGTTATTAAATTTTGGATATTTTGGTGAAAAATTGAAAAGTTTTGAGTGGTGTTTTTTAAGTGCTTTAAGTTATGGTTACATCCTGGTGACTTTTCTCCAAAAAAGATGTTGAATTATTTTTCGGATCATTTAAAGTATTTGTGGAGCTCAGGAGTCATGGGTTGATGGAAGGTCACATATAGGAGAGGGTGACAAGAGATCTGTATTAATGAATGCACTAGCACGTTCACCCCCCCCCCCCCCCCCAAGAGAGAACACTGCCCCCCATCACTGGACACTGTTGAGGATCTTGGCTGCAGGTCGGCTTGGTATGTTCTCTCCTCACTCTGGTCACTATGAAATGACGGAGCCTCTACTCTCCGGTGATTCTTGGTCTGTGCTGGGCAGTTCTGGAGTAACATTGGGAGAGTTGACTGGAAGAATCGCAGGCATTGATGACTCACAGGGTGCTGTCAGAGTTGGGTCTTTGGGGACATCCTCAACGAGCCTTTTTAACCGTGGTAAAAATTCCTCATGAGACAATCCGTTTCATATTTTTCGGAATGAATTTTGGAAATATGACACAATTGTGACTGCAGCATTTGTACATTTTTGAAACCTTATTATGTTTTTTGCAAAAAGAGTAAGGTCCACTTTATCTCGGACGCATCCAATAGGGGAACATATTAAGTGTGTGAGGCCCCTCCTTTTAAAGACCAGTGTTAAGTCCCTAAAAGCAGTGTCATAATCCTGAATAGTTGGTTTACCAAAATATCTTTCCTTGGTAATCAGGCTATAAACTGTGGCACTGTTTTCGTTTTTCTGTAAGGCCAGTTGGTTGGTGAGCCTTTGTGAGTTCTTGGGCTTTCCAAACTGATTTTTGAAAATCACAGCCACTCCCGCTGTCATGTGACGTGGATCGTTAAAATCGTTTGAGATGCTAAGTGCAAAACCAACACTGCTGTTACTTCTATGTTGGTTGATAACTTCGGCCATATGTGTTTCTATTATTTTAATGCTGTTAATATTAGAGAGATCAGGGGTAGATAAGGTATTTTTGAATATTTTTTCTTTATTTGAAGATTGGTTAGCTTGTTTCTGAGTTCCTAAACTTTTTACAAATCCAATGATCATATGGGCTAATTTCTTCTTTCCCTTAAAGTTAAGATGCAGTCCATGTTGTGAAAAATCTCTTTGGGGGTTATTGGCACCCTTTGCATAAGGTTACTTTCAGATTTCTTGGAATTACCATTTGTGTATTGTCTGTATAGAATTAGGTTTGTAATTCCTAACAGCCATGGAATTGACCTTTATGCACTAATAGAGCTAACTGGGCTCTTTTTGTTAGAATTTGAAATTCTTCTATGGGTAACAGCATACTTTCAAGACATCCAGTGTCAAGACATGTTATGTTAGACATTATCAGCTTTGCAATTATTAGATCCAAGTTGATTAACATGTGTACACCACAATCATAGTTGTTTGCTTGTCGGGGGGTAAGGACCTTAGTTACTGGAATGTTACCAGGAATACCCAAATATTCGGATATTTTTTTCCAAAATCCAGTGCTTGCTGGAAGTTATATTCTCCTTTTGAATCCATGTGATAGAAGTGTTTTCCCTTCATATCTAGCAACAACAGACTTCAGTGGCTTCCAGATCCACCTAAACGTTGAATATTTGGTGAGTCATTGAGTGGCACAAATATCAACTTTCTTTCATTTAGTGCCAATGATTGAACAATATCATCAAAATTGTCAAGGTTTTTTGCAGCTACTGCTATAACTGGGTGAGAAGAAGTACTTCCCTGTTATTTACAACTGTATTGTTCAAAATATCAAAATACATATTCACAGTATCATCTGTCACCCACTTGGAGTCAATGAGTGATTCAGGGATATTTTCCTGATTGCTTGATGTGTCCTTTTTGTTTGTCACTTCATCATTTAATAATGGTTGTTTTTTGGTCTCTTCATTATTTTCAGAAGTGCTGTTAGGCCCACTATTTTCATTTATGACATTGTTTGAGGTAGTTGGTACGGTATAGCATTTTCAGGAGGGCCCAAATTAGGTTGTGATATTTAGGTTTGGTTTTGCACAGATGCATTATAAATAGTAGTGTCATGCGAAGCTAAGTAAGTTTTTTAATATTATTTTTTTCAAGGTTCCCTCTTTTTTGACTTGTTTTTGGAGTTCTTTTACTATCTTCCATTTCTGATTTTGTTCTCACATAAGACCTAGTCTTGATAAAAGGGCTAATGTTCATGCCATCTCTTGACTGAGCCTTAGACATTGCAAAAACATTTTTATTTTTACACTAATTTGCTTTGACTCAGGAAAAGCAAAAGGAAAAAAAATTGCAAACACATAAAAGGCAAAACAAGGTCTATTTGTTGACTGGGTAGACTATACTTTATGGTTATAATCGCAAAATACGATATGTAATCTATTTTCAGTGGACAAAAGTAGGTCTTTTGGAATTGAAACAGACTGTACGATTTAATCGTAGGCTTGCCTTCACCTAACGTAGTAGCCAAGGTCTATTTATTGACTGGGCAGACTGTACTTTATGATTATAATCTGCAAGATACGACATGTAGGCTATATTCAGCAGATTACTAGGAGGTCTTTTGTAATTGAACAATATTGTACGATTCAGTCAAAAGCTGGCCCCAAGCCTAAGTAAGCATGAAACAAGGTCTATTGTTGCCAGGACAGACTATACTTAATGGTTGTAATCTGTTAGATAAAATATATAAACTATCTTCAGCCCAATAACAAGTCTATTGCAATTGAATCCAACTGTCAAAGAGTCGTACCCAAAGTTGTGGTCTATTAACTGGTGAGCAGACTATATTTTTGGAATCAAAAACCTCTATTTTGGTCAGCTAAAACCTCTACATGCCTTGACTTCATATAGCATTTTCCACTCACGATGCTTTTACGATTTGGAGCACAAACTTTTCTTTTACCAACTACTTAGTAGCCATCTTGATGACGTATCTGTTTACATATCTTATCTTGACGTACATTATATTGTTTTCATGCATCTTTTTTGTCTCCTGGGGTTTACGATACCGTGCTCTAGTGACAGCATGCGGGTCGTGCCAATAGCTCACTATTTAATAGGAAATTCGCTTAAAAAATAACAGTGGAAAAAATGCTGTACAGGCAGGTCAGCTACTAAAAGGGCAATTAAGACTTTTATTTAGATTATTAAAACCAAAATCCATCCTAAGAAACAATTTTTTGTATGTATACTACATTCAAAAACATTGAATTACTTTTGTCTGGTTTTATCGATCAAATACTCCACTGTGCGCCGCGGCCGAGGGGGCGCCGTGCCGCGGATTTTTTTGCGATCATGTAGGTTTGCATGAATTGTGAAGGTATGGCGTTAATAAATAGGAATACGAATCTGAAAAATGAGGCTGTAGCTAACAATGATTTATAACACTATAGGTATCATTAATGTATAATGTAATATAGCATGAAGCATGAAATAATAATAGGGTAGTGTTGGTACTATGCAAGTTGCTTGCGCATCCAATCGTCTGTCACTGTCAAACTTGTCGAGACTTGAATGGTGGGACTTGGGATTAAAGCGGTAGGGCGGGTTGTCATGGTCCGATTATTCTCGGACCGAGTAAACTCGGACAATGCGCGCGCATCACTCTGACGTTACTCGGATCGCGGCAACAATGCACCCGAGTAGCTCTTATGTAAACAAATCAGTCGGAGCTAATCGGTTGAAAATTCTCGAATACGAATATTTGATTTGAAAGGATTTAACATTGGATAGTTTAACAATTCAATCCTAGTGCATTAGCTGGCTAACAAACTCGGACTGAGCGAGCCCTAAAACTCGGACCGAGTAAAAATCAAGCTCGGTAGTGGGTGATGCAGACAGTTGTTACTATTGTTAGTGCTAGTGACTGTTGTTGCAGTGAGAGTTAGTTGATCACGGTGATGTAGTCAGAGTAAGAGTGAATAAGTATTTGCAATTTATTTATTTTGTTTCCTTTTGAAATACATTATGAGCCTTTAATGTTCTTAATTTTGTGCAGTCCTGGATTTTATGTAAATTAAATATATGTAAATTACACTGAAAGTATGCTATTTAAGTACTGGTGGCAGCGCAAAAAGCTGAAATATGTGACTAATACTGGTGGGGGGGAGGGGGGGCGCCGCGACCATGTTTACCCCGGGTGCTGCCAACACCAGAGATGGCCCCAATTAGGCATATTTAGAATATTCTTTAATTAAAAACATCACTTGCAAAAATTGAGTAAAAATGTATGAAAATGGGTTCCTTGAAAATGACAAAATACTTCTTAGGAGTAGAATAAATATTCAAATACAAAAATTGTGGTCTTAAATAATGTCTTTTAAACAAAAAATTGTTTAATTAAATCGGACAAATGGTATGTGAAATAGAGCCTTTTTTGTTCATGGTTTTTCCGCCATATTGATGACGTCATAGCCGGAAAAGTTTCAGGTGCATTCTTGACACCCAAGTGGAAAACGCTTCTTTAAACATCTACTACGAAATAAACCAGAAAAATTCTCTTTATCTGACTTGCACAAAGAACATTGGTACGGCTAAGATTGGTCTACTGCACGGAAAATTCCATGTTTTTACATTAATCCAATTTATTTGCTTTATTATTCGAGCAAAGAATACAATATATGGTATTTTTTTAAATGTCATTAAATTCTGTAAAAAGTTTACTGTAGGCATGTTTTGATCATGTTTTTAGGTAAAAGGTTATATAAAGAATATTGGTAAAAAGTAAATAAAAAAAGGTACTTTCAAAATTACTTAAAAAGTATTGTTAATACGACAAATACAGGGTGTCCCGAAATTATGGTAAAATATTTTAGTATATGATAGTACAGGTAAAAATAAGAAAAAAAGTTCATGTAAACATAGGTCCAAAAGTGCTTAGTTTTCCGTCTGTGTGTGTGTTAGTGATTTTTACATATTTAATCATATCTCACGAACCTCTTAACGTATAAACTTCAAACTTGGTACATGGATGACCACTATTAAGACCTATTTTTGTAAGAAGTATCAAACTTCTACTTTCTACCATTTCAAAATGGCGACTGTTTTTTGTTTTCAAGGCTAAATATCTTAAAAACCGTAAATTTTAGAAAAATTATACGAGACAAAAAAGTTGTGAAATTTAATCCAATCAACGCTGATATTAATATAATGATGATCGGAGAACTAATAACGGAGAAATTATAATTTTTTCAAATAAAAACATGGAAATTTCTGACAGTTTGTTAATATGTCAAGTTAAGTCAAGTTAATAGCCTTGAAAACAAAAAACAGTCGCCATTTTGAAATGGTAGAAAGTAGAAATTTGATACTTCTTACAAAAATAGGTCTTAATAGTGGTCATCCATGTACCAAGTTTGAAGTTTATACGTTAAGAGGTTCGTGAGATATGATTAAATATGTAAAAATCACAAACAGACACACAGACGGAAAACTAAGCACTTTTGGACCTATGTTTATATGAACTTTTTTTCTTATTTTTACCTGTACTATCATATACTAAAATATTTTACCATAATTTCGGGACACCCTGTATGTAAACCGGAATGTAAATAGTTTAGTATAAAAAATTATCTTCCAACCAAAAAAAAAAAGTTTATTCCGATCGGACAAATAGTTTTCAAAATACACGCATTTAGAAATTGCTTATCTGCCATTTTGATGAAGTCATAGCCAGAGAACGTACCACTTGCGTGCTTGACACCCAAGTGGAAAACCTTTCTTTAGACCCATATAACAAAATAAAAACGTAAAATTCTCTGTACAAAATTTTCACACAGATAACATTGTCAGATGCCGGACTACCCCCTTCCGGTAGTCCAATCAGGCTGGTTTACAAAATCGTCCGAATAAATACTACTTTACACATCCATGCCAAATTGCCTGAAGATCATATGCACCGTTTTTACGCAAGTTATTGTGCTTAAAGACAGACGGACAGACGGACAGACGGACAGACGGACACACACACACACACACACACACACACACACACACACACACACATATTTATTTATGAAAATGAACGAATAAACCAGTTTTGTAAACATGTGCGTGATTTTGTCAAGTTAGATCTTTAGAGGAAAAGTACTTTAGCACTTAAAAGTCAGTTTCAAGTTTACATTTATTTAGTCCAGAATGTTGCGTCAAAATAGAGCTATAAACTTGCTAGAGATCCTTATGTTGGTTTTTTGCCTGCTACCGATATGATCTAATGCATCATCAATTAAAAAAACTCACAAAACAAAATTTTCCAGAATTTTTTTGTTTACCCCTTATTTTGGGGTAGAGGGAGGCCTCTCCCTCTCTGCAGCGTTGCAAATCTGTATTTGTTTCATCTGTGCTTCAAAACTAAAAAAAAACTATACATCCTTAATACAAAGCAAAAAATTGTATTCCACAGGTAGGTAATTTTGGTATGCAAGAGATTTGAACCTGAAATGAAATTTTAACAAATTATTACTCGGTGAATTTTATTGAAATTAGTTTTTAGAATAAAAACACGACTATCCAAGGTCTTCGGGACCAGGGCTACCTTGGATAATGAGAACCTTGGATAACGAGAACCTCAGATAATTTGGTCACTTGTATTATGAGGTTAGAATATAACAATATCACTGTGTAATAATGTAAAATGCAATAGTAAGTCATACTTTTTACTAACAAAGAGAGTGTAAAGGACGTTTAAGTTGAAAATAATTAATGTTAGGTGGCCTTATAATTTGGAATAAGGTGTTATCTTAGCTAGTGATATTGAAATTATAAAAATGTTTAATCACACATCTACTTCAGATAACCCAGAGTCTTGGATAACCACGGCCTGAATAGTCAAAGTCTAGTGTAACATTTCGAGGCAAAGGGTCCAGGGGGAGATACATTCTGTTGAATAGCATGATGAATAGGCTAACCTTTTCGCCAGTGGGCAGAGGAGCAACGAACGCCTCGGACCACACAAGGATGCCGGTGGTTTCCCGGTCAGAGCCCCCCCTCCATGAGAAACCTTCCAGCGGGGCATCCTCTGGCCCCAGCCAGTCCCCGCCACCACCGAGGCTGACTGTGGAGTACTGCAACATTCACACTGCATTAGCTACAGAAACCTTCTGGCAGGGCATCCTCCGGCCCAGCCAGTCCCCGCCACCACCGAGGCTGACTGTGGAGTAGTGCAACATTCATACTGCATTAGCTACAGAAACCTTCCGGCGGGGCATCCTCCGGCCCAGCCAGTCCCCGGAACCACCGAGGTTGTCGGTGGAGTACTGCAACATTCACACTGCATTAGCTACAGAAACCTTCCAGCGGGGCATCCTCCGGCCCAGCCAGTCCCCGCAACCACCGAGGTTGTCGGTGGAGTACTGCAACATTCACACTGCATTAGCTACAGAAACCTTCCAGCGGGGCATCCTCCGGCCCAGCCAGTCCCCGCAACCACCGAGGCTGTCTGTGGAGTACTGCAACATTCACACTGCATTAGCTACAGAAACCTTCTAGCGGGGCATCCTCCGGCCCAGCCAGTCCCTGCAACCACCAAGGTTGACTGTGGAGTACTGCTACATTTCACACTGCATTAGCTACAGAAACCTTCCAGCGGGGCATCCTCCGGCCCGTCCCCGACACTGCTGAGGCTGACTGTGGAGTACTGCAACATTTCACACTGCATTAGCTACAGAAACTTTCCAGCGGGGCATCCTTCGCCCCAGCCAGTCCCCACAACCATCGAGGCTGACTGTGGAGTACTGCAACACTTCACACTACATTAGCTACAGAAACTTTCCTGTGGGGCATCCTCCGGCCCAGCCAGTCCCTGCCACCACCGACGCTGACTATGGACAGGGTTGCCAGCAAATGGTTTCCAAAAAATTCACGCATCTTTCCCGGTATTCCCTGTCAAAATAGTCAAAATTCAAGGCCTATACTTGTCATTTCTAAGGGCCAATTCACACAGAACGGACGAGTGGCGGAGTCGTGGCACGGACATATGTCCTTTCGCTGTCGCTCCCATGAAACTTATTGCACAATTCACAGACGATCGCGGGCGGCCGCCCTCCCGCGCCACGTCGATTGTGTGTATATTGGATGATGGGAGCGACAGGGAAAGGAATATGACCGTGCCGCGACTCCGCCACTTCGTCCGTTCTGTGTGAACTTGGTAAGTTAAGTTTGAGTTTGGACGAATCATTTTTCTTCACAACTTTTAAATAATTTTTGTTGTACCACTAGGCCTAATTTAATACATCCATTAAAATAGTGTGAGTATGAATTATTATGATTTAGAAAATGCACCCCAATGTATTGACGAATGAATTAATTAAGCTGTGCTCTGATAAAATAGCTTTTATTTTATTTTTGGTTATTTATTTTATTTTGCAGTTTTGGTTAAATGTGTCCATAACGATGACATGGACACTTCAAACGGATTATGATGACAGGGAAAACGGTTTGGACAGGAACCAGATTTTTCCCAGTCTTGAAACCAGTACAAATCGATTCCTCGTGGCCAAAAACTCCATCTAAAAATGAAATTCCAAAACCCTTGCACTAAAAAAATTGTTGCTCGTACAAACAGATTCATTTAGAGTATATAAGACTGGATTCCAAAACAAAATCCATAGAGAGAATTTGATGTCACGGGTAGCTTTAAAATAAAAGCAACAAAGAAATATCATAGCTTAAACATTTATTTGTTATTTCGACACCGCCACTACGGATATCAAGTCAGCCGTGTGCAGGCCTTCACACACAGCGCAAGAGCTCATGACAAAGTAGTGATGGACTGACGGCAGCCCTATTCGGATTCGGCGTCCGCAGTCCCTATCAATGAAACACTGCCATTGGTCACTGCGCATGCTAAGAACTTCGTGAACTTCGTATGCACAGTATGAAGGCGGGGAAATAGAATACGAGTGATTTTGGAAGCAAATAAATTACGATTGTAATTTTAAATATACTGCTGATACACGTCTGAGGATATTACACTCCACCATGCTCCTACCCCTTGTACTAAATAAACGATGGACTCGTCCATTTTTTGAATATCGACGTTTTCCTTCAATCGGTAATCGATGTTTTCTCCGTTTGTTGTAGGACGTAGGACATTTCACCGTCATTAGCGCGCGAAATACCCGATCACTTGTCTGTAAGCGGTAGGTAGCGCATGCGCACACTGCGAAGAGTTGGAGGAAGAATAGCGTTGAGTTCACAACGATAAGGAAGGCATTCGGTTAAATATCGATCGTCGTAGTATGAACTACTATCAAATATCGTAAATCGATTGGCTCTTTAAACATTGTCGTCTCAACATAAAAACGCCCGGCCCAACTTTCCAAATTATATAAGGATAAAATTTAGGTCAAGCATGGCTTGCAGGCCTAGTGATGGCTGTTCAGTATAACAATTGAGGATAAACTTTTTCTAATAGCCAGAGAGTGTTGAAATCATGAAATAGGCTCTCTGCTCGGATGCTTACAAATAAATGTAAATATTTCTTTGCCAGTTTGTTTGCTTGCAATATCTATAGGCCCTGAGAAAGTTTTTAGAGTAAAGTGTTATCCCAATATCCCAAAGACAGCTCAATTTATAGGAATGTAGGATTAGGGCCTAAGTTATTTTTGAATTAGGAAAGTTTGGTTAATCTATCCGACGATTGCGTATGGTACTGGAAGATTTTTAATTCCTCTGTAATTTATTATAGTCATCATAACTGTTATCAGCGTACGGTTCTGTTAAAGGAATCAACATTAACAATTTTTAACATGGGCAAATTTGTCAGTAGTCAAAGTAAAATATTACTCATCGTCTAAGTCTTCATTGACATTACAGTACAATGTATAGAAAATAGTACCCTGGCCACTGCATTTTAATAATCTAATACATTTAATTGCGTAATTGTTGGACAGTCATGTCATACAGTCATTTATTTATTTGTAAACTTGGAAGAGTCCCAAAAGAAGAATCTGTGGTACAGATATGACGTATTTATTAGCACCGATTCACAATAATGACTAGTTAAAAACGACAGGCATTGGAGTTGGGAATTAAAACGAAAACAGAGGGATGACGACGACAGGAAGCAAACAGCCGAGCCGAAACTAAAAAGTTGATGTCTGTCATTCGGTAGATAAGGTTGATATTTAACCGAACCTTATCGTTGTAAACCCAACGCTATCCTTGGAGGGTTCATGGACACGTCAGTGTTCCCAGGTTTTAAAAGCCACATTATCGTACCAGACCAGGAAAGTTATTTTGAATGTACCTAAATTAACGTACTCTTCCAATGAAACTCGTAAATTTGGTGAAATGTTAACAAGAAAACCCTGTAATACTGCCAAAAATCCATTTTTTAATACTAAAACGGTATTAATTTATCTTTAACAATAGTGAAAATAAAATACAACACGGGGTTTAAAACATAATCAAACTATCGTACCAGACACAAATTGGATCGTACCACATACAAAATTATCGTACGTCTGGGAACACTGGCACGCCCCCGAATCAGCTGAGTTTTCTCTTCGACTAGTACGTCACTGGTGTCTGCTTTGCAGTTCCAGAACGAGAACTGTTTCGACCGTCCCGTATCGGCCGCGGAACATGTTCTCTTAATAGTTCCGTTCCGACTGTAGTTACGATATTTCTTGGTGAAACGAACGCACTGACATCGGCTACGCCAATAAAAGTGGTGACTCTTTATAGGACAAAAGCCCTATAATTCCGTTCCATGGATGTGTAGTACATGTTCTTTCGTGCCATAATTCGTTACGAGAATTACGAAAACTACATCGGAAAAAGATCTCGTTATGGAACGTATTAACAGACAGTCGAAACAGTTCCCAGAACCAGAATGGAATAATATAACAGTTCCAGTTCTTTTGGCAACGCTCTCTCAACGTTGGAATCACTTTGTCTTCGTGTTTTGTTCGAACGGCAACTTATGCTTTGTCAAAAAAATCCACGAAACTGACCGATCTGATCGATAAATAACCATATTATAGACCGACAGGCCAAACTATCGCTATCTTAGAGTTTACATGATTTTTATAAAATTCAAGGATCTTTCGAAAAATTCACGCATAATTCATAGGTTTTTTCCCGGAGTGTGAAATTCACGCATAATTCCCGGTTTTCCCGGAATTCCCGGCTGCTGGCAACCCTTATGGAGTACTGCAACATTTCACACTCGCCTATCGGTACAGAAACCTTCCAGCGGGGAATCCTCCGCCCCAGCCAGTCCCCGCCACCACCGAGGCTGACTGTGGAGTACTGCAACATTTCACGCTACGTTAGCTACAGAAACCTTCCAGGGGGCATCCTCCGCCCCAGCCAGTCCCCACCACCACCGAGGCTTACTGTGGAGTACTGCAACATTTCACACTGCATTAGCTACATACAGAAACCTTCCAGTGGGGCATCCTCCGCCCCAGCCCGTCCCCACCACCATCAAGGCTGACAGTGGAGTACTGCAACATTTCACACTACATTAGCTACAGAAACCTTCCAGTGGAGCATCCTCCGGCCCAGCCAGTCCCCGCCACCATCGAGGCTGACTGGAGTACTGTAACATTTCATGCTACATTAGCTACAGAAACCTTCCAGTAGGGCATCCTCCGCCCCAGCCCGTCCCCACCACCATCAAGGCTGACAGTGGAGTACTGCAACATTTCACACTACATTAGCTACAGAAACCTTCCAGTAGGGCATCCTCCGCCCCAGCAAGTCCCCACCACCAAGGCTGACTGTGGAGTACTGCAACATTTCACACTACATTAGCTACAGAAACCTTCCAGTAGGGCATCCTCCGCCCCAGCAAGTCCCCACCACCAAGGCTGACTGTGGAGTACTGCAACATTTCAACTACATTAGCTACAGAAACCTTCCAGTAGGGCATCCTCCGCCCCAGCCCGTCCCCACCACCATCAAGGCTGACTGTGGAGTACTGCAACATTTCACACTGCATTTGCTACAGAAACCTTCCAGTAGGGCATCCTCCGCCCCAGCCCGTCCCCACCACCATCAAGGCTGACTGTGGAGTACTGCAACATTTCACACTGCATTTGCTACAGAAACCTTCCAGTAGGGCATCCTCCGCCCCAGCCCGTCCCCACCACCATCAAGGCTGACTGTGGAGTACTGTAACATTTCATGCTACATTAGCTACAGAAACCTTCCAGTAGGGCATCCTCCGCCCCAGCCCGTCCCCACCACCATCAAGGCTGACTGTGGAGTACTGCAACATTTCACACTGCATTTGCTACAGAAACCTTCCAGTGGGGCATCCTCCGCCCCAGCCCGTCCCCACCACCATCAAGGCTGACTGTGGAGTACTGTAACATTTCATGCTACATTAGCTACAGAAACCTTCCAGTGGGGCATCCTCCGCCCCAGCCCGTCCCCACCACCATCAAGGCTGACAGTGGAGTACTGCAACATTTCACACTACATTAGCTACAGAAACCTTCCAGTAGGGCATCCTCCGCCCCAGCCCGTCCCCACCACCATCAAGGCTGACAGTGGAGTACTGCAACATTTCACACTGCATTTGCTACAGAAACCTTCCAGTAGGGCATCCTCCGCCCCAGCCCGTCCCCTCCACCATCAAGGCTGACAGTGGAGTACTGCAACATTTCACACTACATTAGCTACAGAAACCTTCCAGTAGGGCATCCTCCGCCCCAGCAAGTCCCCACCACCAAGGCTGACTGTGGAGTACTGCAACATTTCACACTACATTAGCTACATAAACCTTCCAGCAGGGCATCCTCCGGCCCAGCCAGTCCCCGCCACCATCAAGGCTGACAGTGGAGTACTGCAACATTTCACACTACATTAGCTACAGAAACCTTCCAGTAGGGCATCCTCCGCCCCAGCCCGTCCCCACCACCAAGGCTGACTGTGGAGTACTGCAACATTTCAACTACATTAGCTACAGAAACCTTCCAGTAGGGCATCCTCCGCCCCAGCCCGTCCCCACCACCATCAAGGCTGACTGTGGAGTACTGCAACATTTCACACTACATTAGCTACAGAAACCTTCCAGTGGGGCATCCTCCGCCCCAGCCCGTCCCCACCACCATCAAGGCTGACAGTGGAGTACTGCAACATTTCACACTACATTAGCTACAGAAACCTTCCAGTGGAGCATCCTCCGGCCCAGCCAGTCCCCGCCACCATCAAGGCTGACAGTGGAGTACTGCAACATTTCACACTACATTAGCTACAGAAACCTTCCAGTAGGGCATCCTCCGCCCCAGCCCGTCCCCACCACCAAGGCTGACTGTGGAGTACTGCAACATTTCAACTACATTAGCTACAGAAACCTTCCAGTAGGGCATCCTCCGCCCCAGCCCGTCCCCACCACCAAGGCTGACTGTGGAGTACTGCAACATTTCACACTACATTAGCTACAGAAACCTTCCAGTGGGGCATCCTCCGCCCCAGCCCGTCCCCACCACCATCAAGGCTGACAGTGGAGTACTGCAACATTTCACACTACATTAGCTACAGAAACCTTCCAGTGGAGCATGCTCCGCCCCAGCCAGTCCCCGCCACCATCGAGGCTGACTGGAGTACTGTAACATTTCATGCTACATTAGCTACAGAAACCTTCCAGTAGGGCATCCTCCGCCCCAGCAAGTCCCCACCACCAAGGCTGACTGTGGAGTACTGCAACATTTCACACTGCATTAGCTGCTTCAAACTGGCCAATAAAACAAGTAACTTCCTGTAAGTCTGAAATTGTTCTCGCCAAATTAAATTCATCTCTTTTTGTTTAGAATGACTGAAAATAATACAGACATCTTGCAGGATGTCCGTGAATGTACTGTTAAAATATTAACAGTTCAAGTGTAAAATATAAAAAAACTTTGACCTACCTACGACTTCAGTCATGTTTTTTAGCAATACAAATCTAGAATCCAGAATCCCAATCATTAAGAATAGTCTATATGAAAACAGTCTGATGAAGGTTAAAACAGAATTATCATTGTCATCAAGTGATAATCTTACCCTAATAAATTAATGATGTTCCTTAAAATTGGTTCATATCATGACTCATGATTGAAGACTAGTTGAAACTGACATAGTTACATGACGCCATTCAAATGGAAAATTTAATTGTACAGCTATATTATTAATAAGCTACATGGAAACTTCGTAGATGATACAGCTTTTTTGTTTCAAGACTTACCCTCACATATTATACATCAAACACACGCCTCTGTGTGTAGATTTGCCAACTGGCTTTAAATTTTTGATTTAGGCAATATAACTCAAAAAATCGTGAAAAACTTATTAGAAAATAAAGTTTGTTATGACAGAAATGATAATGTAAACAAAAGATCATCTGATTACCTGCAGCTGTGCAGAATTCCAGATTAACTTCAAATTCATCTCAGCTGTTTTGTTTTGATTGAAAAAGAAAAAGACGTCAAAGATACATTGCGATAGGGCATTTTGTACTCTTTCAAACATGCCAAGGACGAGATGACAAAGAAATGTTATCGGTTGGACATGGCGGGACACTTTACGGCAAGATGTTCGCACACGACAAGACAACATACGGCAAGGTGTGCAAATAGAGGCTCCATATGCGGAGCTAGAACAATTATTGGAAATTTAACTGTCTAAATCGCACTAACAAATCCAAGGACTCAGCAGCATTCACTTTGGCAAGCTACATTTTCATGGAGAAAAAAGAGGAGGAGGTGAAGGATTTTCATCCCTCAGCCTTAAGGGAAAAGTGAATCTATCTGCATACCGATAAAATAATTACGACTGTACCGATAGATTGGTCAGAAACTACAAAGAAGACATTTGGTACTACAACTCTGCGCTCGCAATGGTCAGCTCAAGAGCTAAAATTGAAAAAAAAATGGCAGAGATCTTTCATGAATAAAGTAAACGACACAATTTATCACTCAATTAGCATTTTACAACTGTCAGAAGGAGAGTATCCCACATTTGCTCAAATGTATATCTATGACGTTGAAACTGGTGATAACGAAAGAATGCTAAACGACTCTTGCAGCAGTGAACGCATGCACAGCTTGACTCAACACTTGGTTGAAGTTAATCCTTAAGGGCAAATTTTCAACATGATGAGTTGCACTCTGCGAAATCCTCATTTTGAGCAGCATAAAGAATTCAGAATGCAAATTGTCAGTGAATGAACTCAACTCGTATCAGCGCCGATACGACGACTTAACTTCTAATGATGTTGCTACTAGTTTTAGAGCAAACCAATGCGGATCACCAAGTGAGCGTGACTTGATGTTTTTAAAGAGATTTTGTAAAAGTGTCTTTCCATTAAATTACCATCTTAAAAATTGTATGTTACTGATTATTTTGATGATTTAGTTTTTTAAAATTATTATTTATGATAATAATCAAATAACAACAATAAAATTATTATTAATATTATTTAATAATCGTGCGAAAACGCACAGGTTCGCCTAGTTTTATCATAATGTACAACAAATCAGTTTTAAGTTCAAACTAAGCCTATACATTAAAGAGGCTGAAGAAGTTTTTGAAACTTTATGCTCTATGTTCTTCACATTCCCAAGGATGCTAAAACTGCTAAAAAACTTAACATAAACTAAATCAACAAATTATACAAATCTACCAACCTTTGCTTTCATATAACGCAGGAAAAAATCAAGGAGGAATGATTTTCCTTTTCGGAAGGCGCCTGCAACGGAGACGACGACGACATGCTTATCCTTTATATCTTGGTGAAGCAGAACCCTTGCTAAAGCATCTTCATCCAACTCAAACTGATGTTTCGGCTTAGCCACAACCACCTGCACTGGCTCTGATACTATCTGCTCATCAACCATTTTTTTTTCACTGCCCTCTTCCACCTCCTTGGCTTTAACCTCTTTCCGCTCCACTTTCTTTTTCTCACTGCCTCGCTTCCTTTCGGCCTCTTTCTGTGGAAATCGCGCCAGTTCGTCTTCTTTGGGTTGATCTTTTTCCTCTTTTTTTATCTGTTGAAGTCGGAAAAAACTCCCAACTTCAAAATTTTTATCAGGATAAGACTTTTTGGATTCTTCCTCTTTTTTTTGTTCCACTTGCTGTGTGAACTCTCTCAGAGGAACTTTTTTAATCTCCACGTCTTTAACAAGCACTTGAAATTTTGCCTTTACTGTTTCACCTTCACTATCATTTGAATCTTCAGTACTCGTTGCCTGCCTGGGTACAGTTTTAATTTCAGTAATTTCAGCTGCTCGTTTGTTAATTGATCTCCTTCTGATTGGTCTCTCCAGAACTTTGTCGATTTGGCTATCAATCAGTCTAGGAGGTATTTCGTCTGAATCAATGTCTACAGAGGATCTTTCAGATAATAAACCAACAGCAGGAGATTTATCACGAGGTTTTCTCCGTGGCCTCTCTGAAAATAAAATAAAGAATAATTAGTTATCCATTATTCGTGTGTTAAGCTGAAATTGTACCTGCTTGATCTAACTGCTTATGACGATATGACCTACCAATAAATCAGCAGAAAATGTTATTTTCCTCATCACAACTTTGCATTGAATGAAAAATTTTAACTTTAGGATGTTCAGGATGTATTATTAGTTTTTAGATATAAGTATGTTACTTTGAATTCAATAACCATGCATACAATTCGATGAACAGAAATTGTATTAGAGCCTAATATTGTTATGAATGAAGAAATTTTTGAATTTGAGATTTACAAAATGAAATTGATAAGCACTAAATATTGCTGCTTCATGCAACTTAAGGAACTCCAGATTTGGTACTCATGTCTCCAGATAGGTCTAGACCTGCACTGATTAAAATTCACTTAGGTTAAGACACACTTAGGAAAATATTACTTTAGATATAAACATCAAACCCCCAGGAAATAGCAGATTTATTTATTAACCATTTTGCTAATGTGACTAAATCCTTAAATGTTCCACAAGCTAATGGCTCTAACAGTATAATTAATAATAGTTTAAATGAACTTTTAGAAGATTTTCAACCAGTTTCAGAAGCAGAAATTGTTAAGGTTATCTTAAGTTTAAACAATAGTAAATCATGTGGTTGGGATGATATTCCAATTTTTTTTACTTAAATTATCTGTTTATGTTATTAGTCCCATTTTAACTTGTATTTTTAATTCAGCATTAACTTCCTGTAAATTTCCTGACAAACTAAAACTCAGAGGTCAAGCCGATTTTTAAAACACTTTTTAAAACGATTTTTTTTTTAATACAGCGAAAGCTTTGGATGGGTCTCAATTCACAGCTGGTGTTTTTTGTGACCTATCCAGAGCCTTCGACTGTGTTGATCATCAGCTATTGATAAAAAAAAATGTTCAATCTGGGTATTAGAAGAGGGGCTTTAAAACTGATGAAATCCCCTTGAAGGGCGGAAACAGAGAACAGTAATTACAGAAAATTCTGTTACCTATTATTCCGATTGGGAAAGTGTAAATTTTGGGGTCCCCCAAGGTTCTATCTTGGGACCTGCATTTTTCTTGATCTATATCAATGACTTACCTGAACATGTGTCTAAAAATATCGTACTCTTTGCTGATGACACTAGTGTAATTATAAAAGAAGACAATTTTTTATCTTTAGGAAAATCAATCAAACTAACATTAGAGGATCTTAAAGCTTGGTTTGGGGATAATGGGCTCCTCTTGAACGAAAGTAAAACAAATTTAATGCATTTTCAAGCTAGATATAACAGTAACTATATACTGACTTCCGGAAATCTGAACATAACTGATTGTCATAAATTTCTTGGATTAAACCTAGACAAAAATTTAAATTGAAAACATCAAATTCATTTTCTGGTAAACAAATTAAGTTCTTTTAGATTTGCAATTAGAATTCTTAAAGATTCAGTGTCACTTGACACAGTAAAAATTGTTTACTTTGCCTATATATACTCTCTATTAGAATATGGGATAGTATTATGGGGGAACTCAGTTGAGGTTAGTAAAGTTTTTAAAGTTCAAAAAAGTATCATTAGGACCATGTTAGGTGTCAATCATAGAACCAGCTGTCGTCCTCTTTTTAAGGAATTAAATATAATGACTTTAACAAGTATGTATACTTATGAAGTTCTGATTTTTGTGCATTCCAATGTGGATCTCTTTACTCCGTTCAAAGCCCAACACTCTTAAAAAACCCGTAATATTGATTTGTTCAACTATCCACCACACAACCTGTCACTTTATGAAAAAAGTCCTGTCTATACGATTGTATAACAATATTCTAAATTTAATGAAATCATATAATCAATCTAAATTAAAAAAAACCTAAAAAATATTTTAATAGATAAGTGTTATTATTCCATTGATGAATTTTTAAAAGATAATTTAAATCTACTTGACCCCTGAAATTTTTCTTTCTCTCTCATAATAAGCTTGGTATTGTAAAAATTTGATTATTGTTATTAATAATAAGAATGACGATGCACCTGTTTCAGATTACTTTATCTAACAAACAAATGTTTTGTGCTAATAAAGGACTTATGACTTATGACAGTTTATATCTCAAATTTTCTTGTTAGCGAATTTTCCCTAAAGGGAAGAAGCTGTTACCGTAGTACTCATGGTAAGACCTAAGCCCGAGACCATGATAACTTTTCGTTTTGGGGCCCCCAGAAGCAAAAAACACTATTCATTAATTTTCACTTATACTAGCAGTTGCCCGTGGCTTTGCTCACGATAAAAACTGTAACTCCTGCTGCCTAAATGAAGATAGGGCCACATAATGAGTTTATGATTAAACAGATAAGGTACAATACTACCGTTGCAGCAGACGTGCATACTCAGCGAATTTCAAATGCAAAACAACATATTTCAATCCAACATA
This sequence comes from Flexamia atlantica, assembly GCA_035578135.1. Lineage (NCBI taxonomy): Eukaryota > Metazoa > Arthropoda > Insecta > Hemiptera > Cicadellidae > Flexamia > Flexamia atlantica. Next base: position 66,498,898 of record JAQJVK010000001.1, on the reverse strand, counting down.
GCGAGATTTGACATGCTTTGGTAAGCTCTGTAAGAATAACATGGGGAATGAGTATGCAGGTTTGCTGCTACAGGTATATTAACACTGGGTGGTTTTAATTCAATATTTACTAGATCTGAACTAGAAGAAGCCATTTACCAAGTTTTATCAAGATATGTTGAGAAATAACCGAGATATAGAAATTTACTTATTTCCCATAAGGTTAACATTGGGACAACGTACTGTGTTTACCACTTTCAATATCTCGGAAACCAATGGACATAGAGCTATGATTCAAAATACCAAATTGTTTGCTTTTTTAAGCTGAATTAAATTGTGCCAACAAAAATTCGATATAGGCTATTTTATTTTTCTATGTAAAAAACTAAAAAAACCCATTTTTGGGGGGGGGTTTATCCCCATTTACCCGCCCTTCCGGTGGTCCGATCGGACTTGTTCACGAACTCGTCCGAGTGATTACCACTTTACATGTCTGTACCAATTTTCATTAAGATTGGACCATTTTTATGGCAGCTATTGTGCTAACAGACACACACATATGTATATAAATTCCAATGAATGGTGATTTATGCTTCTGATGGCCCCAAAACGAAAAGTTATCATGGTCCCGGGCTTAGGTCTCACCATGAGACCTATGGTAATAGCTTCTTCCCTATAGGGGAAATTCGCTAAAAACAAATGACGACTTTAATTTAACTAACTAAACCAAAATTTAACTCTTATATATTATGGATCACTTAAAAAATCAACAAAACAACCATAAATTCATTATGAAAGTAACCAAATTATAAATCAGCTGTAAAATCCACCTGCTTGTTGAATGAACATTGAAAATCAAACAAAAGATCATCCATTCCACTTGTGTAGGAAAATGTATAAACTTCGACCCCGCCAAAACCCTTTAAAACTTCGAATTAAAAAACCCGTTCTTAGCGGAAGCTTACGCCCTTAAGATCGTCCATGCAAAGGTCCAAGGTTCTAAGTCAAGTAGTTTGGGCTGTGCAGTGATATGTCAGTGGTATTGGACAAATATAAAGAAGATGGACTTTCATTAACCAGAAAGATGTTTTCAGGAATCCTCAAAATCCGCAGGTCTGCTGCGACTGGAGTTATTCTATTGCTGCCCCCCGCAGGAGGTATTTCTATTTGGCCTCCCTGTACTATACATGTGAGCAGATTCAGCGCCTCGCCGATAAAGCCCTCAAGGGTGCCACTTCCCTGGGAAGGCTTATGCCCAATATCGTTGAATCTGCTTGCATGTATGGTATATAGTGGCCCTTAAGCAGGAATATAAATATCTCCGTCGCAGCAGACCTTGCGTACTTAGAGAATCTTAAAGCAGTTTTCTGTTTCATGAAAGTATATGCACGTAAAACGTAGAAATTGCCTTGATTTAATGTCAAAAAAATTCTAAGGTTTTTAGGGTCTATCTTGAACATAAAAATACCCCCGTTGCAGCAGACCTCCACACTATGTGCATGACCTTATTTTATTTCTTCTATAAGAATAACATGGGGAATGAGTATGCAGGTCTGGTGCAACAGTCATGCAAAAATTTGGTGATTTTAAAACAATATCAGATGAATCTGAACCAAAAAAGCCAGATACCAAGTTTTATCAAGATATGTTGAGTAATAACCGAGATATATAATTTTTCTATAGGGACAATGTATTGTGTTTTCAGCTTTAAATATAGTTTGAATAGTGTTTTTTGCTCCTGGGTGTTCCAAAATGAAAAGTTTCATGGTCTCAGGCTTAGGTATTGCCGTGAGGCCTATGGTGTTCCTTTAGGAAAATTCGCTAATTCCATCAATGAAATTCGCTAAAAGACAAAGGCAAAGTCTTTTTTCTAATGACGTAGATAAAATAAATGGTTTAAATTAGCTCTTTCAATAACAGCTGTTACAGCGAAGAAAGGTCTTAAAAGTATCTCTTGTCAGTGATTTATTTTGTTTTATTCCTGACGGCTGGTTTGACATTCTACTAAATTTCTTGCTATTTACACTAAATTTCTTGCTTTTTACATCTGCTTAGATAAAAAAAATCATCAATTTGTATTCTGCCATAAGGATAACATGGGATCTTTGAGAGGGTCCATGGTGGAGTCCGAGGGTCAGATCAGGATGAAAACTATTTAGCTGTCCTATTTTATGCCTAAAGAATTAGTGTACAAAATTTCAACCTCATAAGTATATGGGAAATAGGAGAATTAGTGATGAGTGAGTGAGTGAGTCAGGGAGGGCTTTGCCTTTTATAGGTATAGAACCTCAATACAGTAGAACCTCGATTAACCGTCACTCTTTTATCCGTCACTCCCTGTTATCCGTCATTGCTTCAGGGCTCGCAATATGTTTAAAATTGGCGCCACACAAAACACGTAAGAAAGTGCAAGCGCCATTTCAACGCGACTGTCCGCAGCTAATGACCTTGATTTTTCACCAAAAATCCCCACAAGGGTGGTATGAGGGTGAGTGAGTTATTTATTACTTATTGGGATGTTGATTTTTTTGGTTATACGGCACGCCTCGTAGTTCAGCGTTACATAGTGTTTGTTGTTACAAAGTTTTTAGCTAGATATGTCTGTTAATCAACTGCAGTACAGTAACTGTTGATTGATAAGGATGGCTGAAAAATTAAAATGAGTCGTACTAGGGCTAGACCTTAAGATCAAAATGATTAAATGTTTGGAGGAAGGGCGAAACACCTACAAGTATCGCACTGAGTTATGGTTTGTGCAGTCTCTTTTAAAAGATGACGAACTATCTTTTAATGTAAGGTTATGTAATTCACTTACGAATACTGAATTAGCACAACATACAGTTTAGGTCTGTAATTGCCATCGTTTGAATGTAATTTAAATATAAATATATATTACCCAGTTATACAGGGTTTAATTTCTTTCAAAATATTTTAAATCTAGGAATTGAACAAGTTTATAGCTAAATTTCTATTATCCGTCTATTCTCTTAACCGTCACACTCCCGTTCCCGAGAGTGACGGTTAATCGAGGTTCTACTGTAATATTGATGATAGTAAGGGCCACAAGGTGAGAAAAAACTTCGAAACAAAATATATATATATATATTTAGAGAGATTATCATTTTTACAAACAGAGTACCCTTTCTTGTTCATAATTAAATATTTATTTAATTAAAATTGACGACATGTTTCGGCTCTTGGCCATTTTCATAGTCAAAACAAAAACCTAACCTAATATTATAAAGTTAAAAATTATAATGTTTATGAGAACAGATGTTTCTTATTTGTAGTATAGTATAGAAATATTAAGATGCTTGACGTTGTTTTCTTATATATGTCTCACTTTTTCATATATTGGGTTGTTTGTTTCAATATGGGTATTTAATAAGTTTTGGGGTTCTTTTTTGTAACTTAAATATATATAATAATTTTCTTTTGAATTCATTTTTTCCCCCTTTTTTAAATATTCTACTATTTTCAGATTGTCCTTCATGCTTTTGTATTCATGATTAGTGTTTAACAAGTATTCTGCGAAGGTACTTTTCATAGTGGTGTTATTATTGCTTTTGAGTGCTTGTATGTGTTCTTTAAAGCGCGAACAGAAAGACCTTCCAGTTTGTCCAGTATAGAACTTGTTGCAGGTAGAACAACAATTTATCTGATGAATACCAGATTTATTGTAATCATTTCTATTATTGTTGTTGCTTTGATTAATTTTATTGTTAATTAAATAGAAAGAATTGTTTCTTGTTCTGAAGCTCAAACAGTATTTCTTCTTGTCAAACGTTTTCCGTATTGCTTTATTAAGTACAGTGTTAAAAAAGGGGGACAAAATGAATTCAAAAGAAAATTATTATATATATTTAAGTTACAAAAAAGAACCCCAAAACTTATTAAATACAAATATTGAAACAAACAACCCAATATATGAAAAAGTGAGACATATATAAGAAAACAACGTCAAGCATCTTAATATTTCTATACTATACTACAAATAAGAAACATCTGTTCTCATAAACATTATAATTTTTAACTTTATAATATTAGGTTAGGTTTTTGTTTTGACTATGAAAATGGCCAAGAGCCGAAACATGTCGTCAATTTTAATTAAATAAATATTTAATTATGAACAAGAAAGGGTACTCTGTTTGTAAAAATGATAATCTCTCTAATTATTATAGTAGCCCTAACAAGTGAATGTAATTTATTTTATATATATATATATATATATATACATATATATATATATATATATATATATATATGTGTGTGTGTGTGTGTGTGAGTCTTTAAGCACGGTAACTCACGTAAAAATGGTCCGATCTTAATGAAATTTGGCATGGATGTGTAAAGTAATAATTATTCGGACAAGTTCGTAAACCAGCCCAATCGGACTACCGGAAGTGGGGGAAAAGGGGGGTAAACCACCCAAAAATGGGTTTTTGGGTCAATCCATATGAAGTGGTCCAGAAATAAATTAATTGGTTGCTTCAATATTTTTATTATTTTTTATATTTTTACCATTTAAAGTAGAATACTTTGGAAGTACAAAAACGCTATTCATCCTAGAACATTCAAACAAAAACCAATCTCTCCAGAAAGAAATGAACTTTAATTAAGGTTCTTATGAGTTTGCACTAAAAACTAGTCATAAGGGTCTAAAATCACCTTCAAAGTTCATAGAAGTAATTCTACGAAAATGGGTTTTTAAGCATTTTTTTCAAACAAGAAGGCAAATGACTATGTGTATGTAATTTTTGTATTTTATAGGTATGGGTAGGTACTTCAAAATCAAAAAGTTTCAAACTGTTGACTTGCACAGTTTTTTAAATAAAATTTCTGAAAATCCGGAAATTTTTAAAATTTTAAAAGTTTGAAGCCTTATATCTTTGTTGGGCATGAAAATAAAAATTTGAAACTTGGCTCAAATGTAGTACTTAGTGAGAGGATTGACCTAAAAAATTTCATTTCGTGGACTTAACTGCTTGCAAAGATATAAAATATTGAAACGTGCCAAAATAAGTATACAATCCTCTGTGATTTAGAAGCGTATATTATTTTCTTTTCAGTTTTTTTTGCCATATAACATGGACAAAAATGTACCTGAGGCTGTTATAGCCCTTTTATATAAATTTCACTTCATTTTCTTGGGTGGTTACTATGATATATCATTACACAATGTTCACGTAATATTTCGTTCATCTCATTGCTGTGGTAAATTCTAGTGGTATGAGTTTTCTCAAAATATTACTTGTAGGGGCCCATGCTTCATCACTCTTGCTTGATTTAAATGATATTCTTCGTCAATATTGTTATAGAGTGATATAAAAAATCATGGTGCTCGAAGTTACCGATTTTATTTTCCAATTCACCATGGATTGTCATAATTTGGTATAGGTAATAATATCCTGTTGTAGTTGACATGTGAGTACACAAAAGTGACAGCAAAATATTTTGTGAAATACATGAAAAAGAAAGTATTGATAGATTGATTGAGTGCAGGCTGCTGTGTTGTTATCTCACAGGTCACTCATAGTTCATCTACCTTAAAACTATAATGTTAGTTTTAATATTATCTCAGTTATAATAAAGTTGATTTAATTTTAATAAGAAGACTCCAAGGAAAAAACGGGCAAACCCCGCGAAAGTAAATTTTTCAGGAGAGCAAAAAAAAAGGATTTTCAATCAATTAATTGCCAGCCTTTTTGCTTTGAAAGCTGTTTGTATGTAGTATTTTACACTAAATTATATATATTTTAATAATTTATATTGAAATAGTTCAAAATCGGTTGGGTTATAGAGTAACGTTCGGCTAAACACTCTAAGTCAAAGTACAAAATTTCCTTGACAAAAACGGGCTAACCCACATTTACTTGGAATTTGGTGTAATAGTAGCTTGTACTAAATAGGTAAATAATAAAGTTTCAGTATAAAATTGTAATGAGAAAATCTTGTTTATATTTAACTTTGTAAAAGTACAAAATATGATAAGATTGTAATAGTATATTTCACAACAAGGGCGGAAAATGAGTGTGTTTCGGTCCATGTTTGACGTTTGTAAAACAGGTGATTTCGTCGTAGTGTGGTGAAAAAATATTAAAAAATCTACTGTTACAGAGGAAATTACAAGAGTTTTGACAATCAGGTTTATTTTTTCTTCGACTTCAACTTAGGTGTTTTTTGTGGTTTTTTACGCTTTTTAACTATTTCCTTTCTATCTTTCATTTCTTTTTTCTCTTTCTGTTGTCCCAGTGGTAAGGAATCAAAATACTTCTGAGCTTCTTCCCCACAGAACTTCTTTAGGCACTGCAGATCTTTGTACTTTTCTTCAGATACCCCAATTGGCCCTAAAAAAGTTGAACCCACTTTACCGAACAGCATTAAATCTTATGAAGGAGGAAAGTAACTCAAAAAATGACGTTAAGAAGTAAATAGGCACTGTAAACATCAATTTATAAAAAACGGATTGCCTGTCCCATCATCCGGTAAAAAAATTATATAAACGTTGAAAAACCACTGTGATAATTAATTATTAATGTTAACTAGAGGCTTGAAGGGGCTAATAGCCCCTATGCATAATCCTTCTTTACTACAGTACAAAATACCTTCTTAGAAAATAGGCTTTTGGATCCACAAAACTATGATTATATCCAGCATTTGGTTTTTAGTAAACAAAGCAGACCTTTTTACATCCCAATGGTTTTTAAATGACAGCTATTTTACGTTATTTCTCATTTTATAGTAAGCTTAAAGCAATTTCAGTACTTTCCCCGAGTCCCTGGGATGGAGACCTTTAATTTCAGCCCCCTCCCATCATCCTGCGACCTTCCAAACTCCCAAAATTTCCCTTACGTAATTATATATATAGATGATTTGGTATTAAATCTGCATCATTATAATATAAACAAAACAAACGTACTATTTAACTTTTTATAATTTTAAATTATGAAAAAACTCAAACCCTTAATTATTATAAAATTAGAAAATCTAAAGTTAAAAATATTTTTTGTTATAGTACAATTAACGTGCATAGTTAGCTGCATTTTGAACAAAATCCCACATGTCAACATTTACCACATGGCTTTGAATCAAGCATTAGCACCACATGTTTTGATTAGGATTTTTGCGGACATTTGCCATCACTGATTAGTAAAAAACAAGTTTCACGACGTTTCGGGATCTGGAATCTGATCCCGTCTTCAGGTGGAAGAAAACCTAGAACATAACAAGATTAGTAACACATAGCCAGGAAAACCTGGAGAAAAACACAGCTAAAACAGAGAACTGTAAAAGCAGTCACGAAAACAATAAGCTGAAAAGAAAAAAGAAAAACAATACACAAAATAACACAGGAATCACAAGTATCAAGAATCACCAGGCAGGAGAGAGCACGTCCACACCCAATCAGAGCTGAGCTGAGACTGGTGGGAGGAAAGCAAATGGCGGCGGCAACGGAAATGGCGGCGCCCACGGCCAACCAAATCACGGCGCGCTACCGGTGGCGAAAACCTGAAACAGAGACATGTGATATGCAAATTCCGTGTGTCTGTTTGTGTTTTTTTAGTTAATTTTTAACCTGATTTTGCCCCTTGGCCTTGCTACGCCATTTTGCCATTTCCGTTGCCGCCGCCATTTGCTTTCCTCCCACCAGTCTCAGCTCAGCTCTGATTGGGTGTGGACGTGCTCTCTCCTGCCTGGTGATTCTTGATACTTGTGATTCCTGTGTTATTTTGTGTATTGTTTTTCTTTTTTCTTTTCAGCTTATTGTTTTCGTGACTGCTTTTACGGTTCTCTGTTTTAGCTGTGTTTTTCTCCAGGTTTTCCTGGCTATGTGTTACTAATCTTGTTATGTTCTAGGTTTTCTTCCACCTGAAGACGGGATCAGATTCCAGATCCCGAAACGTCGTGAAACTTGTTTTTTTACTAATCAGTGATGGCAAATGTCCGCAAAAATCCTAATCAAAATATAAAATCACCATCACCAACAATGAATTTCAAACAAAAAAAAAAAAAAAAAACCACATGTTTAATGTAAACAAAGCAGACGTTTTTCAATCCCAATGCATTTTGAATGGAAGATATTTTTCGTTATTTCTCATTTTCTGGTATATTTGGACATAATCTGCTATTTTTCCCGTCCCCTGGGACCGAGGCCTTTCATTTGAGCCATCTCCCATCATCCTGCAAACTGTCAAACTCTCACAATTTTGATTGAAAAAAATCGCTTACAGAATTAATAATATAGATATCTAGTCCCTGATAAAAAAAGTGAAAGAAAATGGCGTACCTGAATAAGAAAGATCTTTCTTGCTGGGTAGAGAAACTCTGTTGATTGCATGAAACGAGTGCTACTGAAGTAAACAACCTTAAGCGCATGCGCGGCCTGAGGGTTGCCCCATTCTTGCCTAGACTAACTGTGGGTTGTCCCGTTCTTCCCCTGGATGGGTTTATTTCAAAGTCGATTTACTCGTGTAAGGAGCCCGTTTTTGTCAATTTTTACTTTTGCAAAATGTTTAGCTTTAAAATATATATTCAAAACCATTCATAACTAAATTTAGTATTTTTTAGCAAATTTCCCCTATAGGGAAGAAGCTATTACCGTAGGTCTCATGGTAAGACCTAAGCTCGGGACCACTATAACTTTTCGTTTTGGGGCCCCCAGAAGCAAAAAACACTATCCGTTTGAATTTTTAGATATATATATATCTATGTGTCTGTTAGCACGATAGCGGCCGCAAAAATGGTCCGATCTTGATGAAATTTGGTACGGACATGTAAAGTGGTAATCAATTGGACAAGTTCGTGAACCAGCCCGATCGGACCACTGGAAGGGGGGTTAAAGGGGAATAAACCCCCCCAAAATTGGGTTTTTTGAGTTTTTTACATAGAAAAATCAAATTTATCGCTTTATCTGCTGTTGTTTCTTTTTTAGCTAAGCATCAACAGCTGTTGTTAATTCTACGATAATTCCTAAACCTAATACTTTGTAACCAAAACAGTGTTGCATACCTGAGTTATACTTAAGAATAGGGAAAATAAATAAATTTTGCAATTGTAACCCGTAAAATAATAGGGCAGATTTATAAATGCATTACCTAGAAATAGTTGTGTATGGAGAGAAATAGTGCCACCACCCTGTTCCAATTCCTCAAATTCCACATGCAGAATTGACTTTCAATGGCGAAACATCAATGGGCAAACAGCCTAAGCCACGTAACATATATCCTTGTAAACATTTGCAGGTAGTCATTTTGTAGACAATAATTTTTAATTAATTTTACACATTAAATATCGGTCTATTGGTTCAATCGGTATCATGTTAGCGAATTTCCTTAAAGGAATAAGCTATTACGGTAGTACTCATGGTAAGACCTAAGTCCGAGACCATGTTAACTTTTCATTTTGGGGTCCCCAGAAGCAAAAAACACCATTCCTTCGAATTTTTATATATATATCTATATATATATCTATATATATATCTATATATATCTATATATATCTATATATATATATATATGTCTGTTAACACGATAGCGGCCGTAAATATGGTCCGATCTTAATGAAATTTGGTACAGACGTGTAAAGTGGTAATCACTCGGACGAGTTCGTGAACCAGCCCAATCGGACCACCGGAAGGGGGGGTAAAGGGGGATAAACCCCCCAAAAAATAGGTTTTTTGAGTTTTTCACATAGAAAAATAAAATTTATCGAATTTTTGTGGGCACCATTGAATTCAGCTCAAAAAAACAAACAATTTAGTATCTTTAATCACTGCTTTATGTCCATTGGTTACCGAGATATTGAAAGTGGTAAACAAAGTACGTTGTCCCAATGTTAACCTTATGGGAAATAAGTAAAATTCTATATCTCGGTTATTTCTCAACATAACTTGATAAAAATTGGTAAATAGCTTCTTCTAGTTAAGATCTACTAAATATTGAATTAAAGCCACCCAGTTTTTATATACCTGTAGCAGCAAACCTGCATACTCATTTCCCAAGTTATTCTTATGGAGCTTACCAAAACATGTCAAATCTTGCTATGTTTGAGTGAAATATGTTCTTTTGCATTTGAAATTCGCTGAGTATGCAGGTCTGCTGCAACGGGGGGTATTTAGGGTTAACCTGTTTTTCCCTTGGAGTCTTCCTGGATATATTTTCCTGGATAAAACCCATGGATAAAATCAGGCACGGCCCTAGGGACTTTGCCGCCCTGGGCAAATTCGGCGGCCGCCGCCCCATATATCCAGGGGCATACCCAGGGGGCAGGGGGCGATATCGGGATATATCCCCCCCGATATTTTTGGGGATTTTGGAAAATTTTTGGGAAGAATAATATCTTGTTCATAATGAAGTGGTGGTATCACTTAACTTGCCGTAAAACAGAGAACACTCTACAAGAATTATACTCACTAAACTTTTATAAGGTTTTTAAATAGTTAAAGTCTTTTATTTTAAAGATAATTGATTGGGATGGGGATTGAATATTGGATTATTAGGATATTTTTACCTATTGCGGTTATCATGAATAATTGGCGGGAGTAGGCCTATGGCAAGCAAGCAAAAACTCCTGGTAACAACAGTGGTAATTAATAATGGTGTCCGCTATCTTGCCGCCATCGCCATCGTCGTCACATGTGGCAAAAGACATCATATGCATTACGTGAAATATTCATGGTAAAAAAATCGCGATGTTAAAATGAGGCATACAAACATTGTCGTCTTCTCAAGGCCGTGCACTTAACACTATTCGTCTGTCAGACAATCTCGTAGCAACATCGCGGCAGGCAGACTAGATGCCTCAAGATTGCTTAAAAACGCAAATTTTCAGATGTAATTTATGACGCCCCAAGTAGGTTATAAATTATTATAGTGCATAATTTATTTCGTGGTATAAATTAAAATAACTTTTGATTTAGGTTTAAACTATTTAAAGGCTTTGACAAATGTAAATCTTATTGCTACCACAATAATAAACACAACGTCGGGGGAGAAGAGAGGATTCCGTCAATGTCACTCCCGACTCCCAACTGCTGCGCTGTTGCTTTGACGCTGTCACTGTTCTGCGCAGCGCGGCGGCGACAGACGGTTGTTCAATACAAGCAGAGTGGTTTGTTTATATATTTGGACTTGAATTATAATTGTAAATCGATGCTTGCATTGCCGTATATTTTCTTAGGCTTGTAGGCTTGTTGTTTGGCTTGTTGGGCTTGTTTTTGTTAGGCTTATTATTTTGTTAGGCTTGTTGTTGTTAGGGATGTTGCAGTTGCAGTGTTTTGTTCTTTGGGTAAAATGTGATACAGAAAATTTTACTCTTCACATTCATATCATAAATTTATTATTTTATTCATATTTTAAAATTTGCCGTTCCTTACAATTTGCCGCCCCCAAAAATCTGCCGCCTTGGGCGGCCGCCCGATCCGCCCACCCCTGGGGCCGGCCCTGGATAAAATCCAAACTTAGTATGGATTTTATCCAGGAAAATATATTGAAGTTGAAGTATGCTATATGGCTAGGTCTATGCACCTGAGAAGAGATTAAGTAATTAGATAAATCGGTTGCAGTTTCGCTTACAAACACTGCAATCTGTGGTTACTTGTAGAACTACTGTAATTTAAAGCATGACTATAATATGTTCAGTTGTAAAGAAAGTGAACTGAGCTCGGTCTAATGTCAATGGATAGCACCACTGTTCCGAAATTTCAGCTGCTTCCTGTATTTTTTACTGTACTTTTTTAAAATTCTAAGAGGTATTGACAAATCTTCATAAAAATCCTTTTAATTTAATATCTTAGATGTTAAAATCTGTACAGCTTTAATTGAGGTTTGACTGTGAAAATAAAACCGCTGGTGTATTAATGTATAGATTTATGAATATAGTGATGATGAGAAACTGATTCGTAAACATATTCATAATCAGTAAACATAATTAATATTATCATCACTATGGAAAGGAATGTAGTGACCCACTACAATACCATTAAAAAAACTGTGAAAAAGAGTTAAAGCAAACTTTCTTTAGGTAAATGTTTTATAAAAGCAAAATTTCATTAGGTAAACTTTTTATATCCAGACCTAAATGCACTGAAGTGGACCTCATACCAGGAAAGCATTACATTCGGCCTTTTAAAGATATAGGCCTAAAAAAAAAACACTTTAATCTTAGACCTACAGACCAATGAAGATGAAGACCCTTTACATGACCTAAATTAAATAAAAATCCAGAAACTATTAACATTACAATAGTAAAAATATCATTGCCTGTATGTATAACAAACAATGATGGATTGGAAAAATGAAATTGAGAAACATCGAGCAAGAAGTTTTCAAACCTCAAGCACCATGACTGTTAAGTTCATTTTTTTACTATCAGGAACAAGACCTTGGTTTAAATTAAGCAAGATCGATAAGGTATGGATCCCTGTAGGCTAAGTAATACGAGGGTCGTCCAGAAAGTAAAGCATGTTTTGTCCGTACTTCTAACCCATTGGTCCTATATCCGTGACTGACAGTGGGGCCTAAACCTCCAATCCTGGTCCAAATCTGAGCCAAGTCTCGTTGCCGAACGACCACGCATTTCATTCTCACAACGTTTGTTTGAATATCCTGCCAAATGTATTTGACCTAATAATGTTGCTTCTTTCAGTTCCTTACCACTTTCAAACACTTTCTAGCCTAAAAATTCCCTTAACTACGAAAAAAATTTATTCACGTAAGGCCAGGTAAGGGTTACACAGGGATTGTCCGAAAATGTCTCACTTGAGGCAGCAAAGTTCTGTGAAGTTGCTGCTGCTGCGTGGGGCGGGCGCCACGGCGCTGCTCCGCGTCGGCATGAATCAGCAACACCCTAGCCTGCGATTGGATTTATCCAAAGTTATTGTCAGATACGATTGTAATAGGGAGACCAAACCATGCAAAGATATCTCTCAAAACATGAATCGTCTTATGAAGTTATACTGCGCATTGGAATCACCTCCAACCATTTTTTATATGAATCAACTAATATGAGGAAAAACCACCCCATGAATGGGCCAGCAAAATCTATATGTACTCTGTTCCAGGGTGTGTTGGGTATCGTCCAAGGGTGTACTGGAGCCTTATTTGGTTCGTTTTGAACTAAACAACATCCTTTACATGTCTTTACCATATTTTCTACATCTTTATCAATACCCTTCCACCAAAAGTACTGTCTTGCCAACTCTTTCATTTTTACCATTCCGATAAGGGCTTCATGTAGTTCATCAAGAATTCTTTTTCTCAAAGCCCGAGGAATGACAACTCTAATACCTCGAAATATGCATCCATTTCCAATTGTAAATTCAAAAACCTTGTTCCTGAATTCTGTATTATCAAATGTGCCACCCGATTGCAATGCGTTATACACCACCTTCAGTTCCTTATCTTTCAGGGTTCCAACTCAAACTGAATTTTAAAATCAATTCCTAATTTGGTTGAAAGCTTGGTTTGTAAATAAATCTTCTTGAATTAATTATAATTAGTAAAAAAAAGAAATTGCCAGGCTTGTTAAAACTTAGAAATTTAATTAATAGACAATTTTGCTGTAATAGTTTATTAATGACTCAGATTTATAAAAACAACATGCAGGGCCTACCTACTATAAATCCAAAAAAATTAAAAAAAATCATTCAGTATCTGTAATGAAAGTACAGGATTAAATAGTTGGCAGACTACAAAATTAAGTATATGCGCTAAAATGATGAAAATTAGCAAGGTACCTGGGGGACGCCGCCGGGAATCCATGATTTAAAGTTAGACACAAGACACTCACAGACTAGACATCTCAGCGAGGCACTAGTCAGAGCTACATTGGTTCCTCAGTGCTTGCGGTATTTCTGGCATCAACTCTTTGCCAAATACTAAACTTGTCCAATTCAAAGCATTTACTGTTTAGAGTTTTTCAATAAAATGTGTAAACTTTTATTGATATAAAAGTTTAATTTTGGTAAATTAAGCTTTAAAATGATTCCGTATTTCAAGTAGGCCTTTCAAGATTTTGTTGTCACAAACAAATGGAAACCACTTCCTTTTTTATGTAACACTAGTAAAGAAAATGCCTCTAAATTTATTTAGAAGAACCTCAATGATAAAAGCTAAAAATATGAGAATTTTTCCAAGTTTAACCTAATTTATTTTAAAGTTTTTGTGGAAAAATGAAAACCTGAAGAATTGGATTATATTTTATTAAACTCTTAATTTAGGGTACTGCTATCTTATCATTTATATCTTGTTGATTATAACATTTATTCTTTAAATAAGTTAAATAGTAACTCTCGTAATTCAGATGATCAAGAAAGTCACCTTATCAATTGAATTCAACAGTAAATGATGAAAAACTCAATCAAGTCTAGCTAATTGGGGTTAGCTTTAATCTAAATTTAACTAAAAATAAATTTTCTTAGAGAAAGTTCAATATAGAAAATTTGGGAGTAATTCCTTACCTCAAAATCTAGCTCCATGAAAAACTTTGAATGAACTTCTGAACTTAATTATAATTAGTAGCATAATACAGAAAAGCTACCAATATCTTAGAAAATTTAAGCTTTTATAATTAGCCTGAATTTAGAGTATTCTTAACAATATTCATTACTAATTGGGGTTAGCAACAAATACTTAATCAAGTCGGGCTAATTTGGGTTAGCTTTAATCTAAATCTAAGTTAACTAAAAATTAATTCTCTTAGAGAAAGTTCAATATAGAAAATTGGAAGTAATTATTCACCCCAAAATCCAACTCCATGAAAAACTTTGAATAATTCAAAAGACAATGACAAGGGGTTGTTTATTAGTTTATTAGCAAACCAAAATGACACAATGGGGGGCTCTACAACATGAATGTATTTATTCAATTCTAAAATGTATTTTAAATTTAAAATGGCTTACGGCTATCATTTAAAAATGACCCGAACATGATGAAATTTAGTAGGTACAGATATGTTGAGTGGTATTCACTTGGACAAGTTCGTATAATCCAGCCCGATCGGACAACCGGAACAGGGGGGGGGGGGGGGGGGGGGGTAAAACAGCATGAACCCCCCAAAAAATGGGTTTCTGGAGTTTTTAACATAGAAAAATGAAAATAATCCAATTTTTGTTGGCAATTGAATTCAGATAAAAAAAATGTTGTATTTTCAATCATTGCTCTTAGTCATTGGTTTCCCATTTTGGTGCTCCTGTCCCACATACCACATTTTCAATATTTTGGCCTAAGACCACCGCAAGGAACTCCCTTCCCCCAACACCATTAGGGATCCCCCTTTCTGATTTGAGTTTGAATGAATTATAAGGATTTAACGACAAATCGTAGGCTATGTTCACCTAAGCCCTGCTCAATAACTTTTTAGCTAATATGACAAACAAAATTTAATTTGAATTAAAATTCTTCTAATGTGAAAATATTTTTCAAGGCAAATGAGTAAAATATTATCTCTGGCATAGCCTATTTCAAAATCTTACAAATCACTCATATTTTATAGGTAGGCCTACTGAAAAAATATAACATAGCCTACCGTAGATAAACAAGTCTACGGTCATTTAAAGTATACTGTATTTTCACCAATGACCTTATATATGTTTAGGCTTATTACAAAAAGATATATATACAACAGATTGAATTATAGTAATACTGCCAAATAAATATTTAAAAAACTGGGACTATTTATTTCCCAATCAAAATTACATGTTTTAATGCCAAAATGTTTGCTAAAGAGAACTAGGACTTAGACTCATAAAATGAAAAAGAAACAATATACATTCAATACAAAAACAAGTACATTCAAAGAAACAACTTAACAAATGTATTCTCGGTAGTAGTACGGTACTAAGTGGTGTTTGCAAGTGAAAATTATTTAATTATCCATGGAAAGAGCCTAATACATATTCCTACATTCCCCTCTTTTACACAGTCCTTACCCATGACATAATCCTGTTATGTGTATCACGTGTTTGAAATTGAAATAAGTTACAATTCATAGAAGTATTGCAATTGAGAATCTTTATATATCTGATATAATGCTTCAATAAATAATTGAACAGCTTCTTCCAGTAATGTAGTATAGTAGACTCTGACTAATCCGGCAGATATGGGACCAGGGTACTGCTGGAGTAGTGAAAACGCCGGATTACTGGATGGTTATGAATAAAAACACTGTAAATGCATAAAACACGTTTTTATTGGGCCTGGACACTATTAGCCTATGTTATACATCAAAATCTAACTCTATTCAAAAATGATCATTAAGAAGCAAAATTTTCATACTGTAGCACCTTAATTACTAAAAACTAGAAATAAACGTACCCTTAAACTTACGGTACGGTACAATTGTGATTTGGAACGCCCTATTCCATTGGAGTAAAAAAACTATCAATTTTCTTTTGTTTCTTAGCTTGAAAAGACACTTTCAACACTTTCTCTTGAAGTCTTTTTAAAACAAAAATGTCACAAGCAGGCACATTATTTCCTTCCATCCACTTTATAGAAGTCGCAAATTCATCCATGCCAGCATCGTTGCTCACAGTAAGATGAAGGCAGGACGCTTCCTCTCTCTCGTCACAGTCTTTTTCATCATCTCCCCTGGTTATCTATTCGACTATTTCTTCATCTGTCATAATCTGGCCATTGATTTAAATACTGCATGAGATAAAAGATGAAAAAAAGCTAAATCAACTATTTGTATAAATAAACTTCTTCTTCACCGATCAACCACATGTTTACATCTCCTGCTGTCAGGCTTTCGTTTCCATCAACTAGTTTTTCAGAAATAATATCTCGCACCTCAATCAGCTCCCGATCAACACTTTGTTCATCCTCTACATTCTTATCAACAGCAAGCGGTATTTCAATGTGATCATTTTGGTCATTACCCATTTCGTTGCTTTTATCTCCTTTTTTTTACTTCTCCAACAAAGTCAAATCAGGCCATAAGTTGCGCCATGAACAAACAATTGTTTTTCCTGGGAGATTTTCCCAAGTTTCCCACGTCTTTCAAGTTCGTTTCTTTCAATGACTGGATCACACTGCATTCTTTCGACAACACTTTACAAAGCAAAGCTTTTTTATTAGTGCATTTTTACAGTCTGAATCTTATTCTGGTCCATGGGTTGTAGAAGATGCGTAACATTAGGTGGCAAAACAGGACACGGAAGCCTTTACTTTTTAGTTCATCTTCTGGTGGTTGACTGGGGCAGTTGTCCAAAATAAGCAAGGCTTTTTAAGGCAATTTCGTTTTTTTACGAACTTTTTCACTGATGGCACAAATATTCCGTCGAACCATTCCTTAAACCTTGGTAGGTGACTTTGATTTTAAAACACGAATGGTGACTCAAGGAATTTTTCTCTGGGTGTTGAAATAATAGACAAACAGTGTAGTTTTATACATATATTGTAAAAAGGTTACATGAAACCCTTGTATAATCAATATTAAGCAATAAAAAACTTACTTGACATATTTTTGAAACCCTATAGGTATGTAAAATGTGTTACTTGTCACTTGTATTCGAAATCTATATTTTCGAATCCAAATATACTGGAACGAATAGTGGGTACAGAGTGTATATACATCATTATTGCCACTGATCTCCATGTTATCATCCTTATTTGAACATTTTATACAAAAAGCAGGTGCAGTATGCTCCCTACAAATTAAGACCTTGGCATCCACGTTACACGACTCTTGGGTTTCAACTGAATAGAAGGGGTACGAAGAGTGGAATGAGGTCGAACAGATTCCTAGGAAGAGGCATGTGAGGTACGGTTGGTTACTCCTGCGACTGCCGACCGGTAAGAACGCATATTTTTTTATAAAAATAAAAGCGCCTGGAGGAAAACTCCGTGTGTCACTGACGGAG
This sequence comes from Flexamia atlantica, assembly GCA_035578135.1. NCBI lineage: Eukaryota > Metazoa > Arthropoda > Insecta > Hemiptera > Cicadellidae > Flexamia > Flexamia atlantica. The sequence goes on along the minus strand of JAQJVK010000001.1, from coordinate 66,481,056 downwards.
GGTTAAACACTGTTTGAGTCATCCATCCTTTGCCTGTGTTATTGTAATCAACTGGCAGGTCGACATTTTTTAATGCCCTGGGATTCTTTGCCGTGCCGATAACCAATAATTTTAATTTATATTCGGCTCTTAGCCTACATTAGCACACTGTATGAATATTATTCTGTCCTTGGCCAGTTTTCGTCCCGGAGCACTTGCTTAAGCCTGGTGAACAAATGTCTTTTTAGGCAAAAGCTGGTAAAACAAACCAATTTCATCGGCATTCCTATAGATTTGGTCAGGAGTTAGTTCTAGTTCTTTAATGATTTCATTTAACTTTTCTTTAGCCTATATGGGTCGACTGCAGCAACATCACAAGATAGTTTTTCGCCTGTCATTCTCAGCAAACGAATCCCAAAACGCTTTTTGAATTTTTCAAGCCACCCTCCGCTAGCCTTGAAATCGTCTTTTCCCATTATTCTTTCTGAAATATCTTCGCTTTTTTCCTTGAGAATTTCTCCTGTTATTGGTGGGTGCATTTTGTTCTTGAATAAACCAAGCATATAGGATATCCTCAATCTGAGGGAACTCACCCCTTTTTTAACGTTTTCCGGACACTTTCAACGTCGTCATTGTTTTCACAGAAAAATTTTATTTCATCTCGGTTCTTACGTATATCGTGTATTGTAGCATGGCCGACACCATATGTACATATTCATTTGCTAGGTAAGATGATCACCTTTGTCAAGTCTCTTTAAAATCTCATTTTTTTGAAACAGCATTAAAGTTTTATGCTTCCGTTTGCTCTGAGACATTTTCACACACTGCACTACAGTACCTCGCACTAAAAACTGTCACACACTAAGCAATGTTAATAAAACTTTAAAAAAAATTATGCCGCAACGGGTGAATTACGCGACGATGAGGCAACTGACTGATCGCTAGTTAGTTGTTTGTTTACAGTAGTTTGAGCGACGTGTCTCAACTTGAATCCCCCACCACGGCCATCAAAAAACACCGGATCACTGGAGTGCCGGATTATAGAGGGTTTAGGCTTACTCTAGGTATAAACGCTTATTTTTTGAAATTGACAATTTAGTCCAGGGTATTTTTATGTTGATAGCCTATCTCTTAAATTGGCAGCACTGAGACCAGTTTGAAACTCACCTGTTTTAAAGCCTCTCAGAGCAGTAACGTAGCGGACGCCAAAATGCCTAAGTTATATCGCTGAGATTATTGCTGTCACCTTCCGATTTAGATCGGCTTAATAAAATAAAAAACTATCCGTTACATTGACAGTTTGTATAGGCATTGCCATAAAAGGCTAAGGAACACCGGCAAACCATATATTGATGAAACAAGAAGCCCGTGTCTGGCAAACTTTTTGGATCCTTCCAATTAACCTACCCTAAGTTAAATAAGCCTATGTACAGTATATGAGTGGTAGGTAAAAACTTGTTTTCTTTGTAGGCTATTAATATCTCTACGTCCTAAAAGACGGGATGAAATTAGCATTTTATGGCCAAAACAGATAGGCCTACATTTTCAGTACATTTTTCTAATCATAATAATAACTTAACACTTATTTGTACATTCAAATAAACAAGACTTTACTATAAAACTAAAACTCAACCAAAACCAATAACAAAATGACAATCTTCAGTTGACCGGGCAGACGACACAACACCAGAGTGTCTACTGATATCTTATTTTAAAATTCCAGTAAATTTCCAGTATTTCCAGCATAACTTATTTCAAAATTCCAGTGTCACTTGCTTACTATTTATACGGTTTTCCATTTCGCATGGCGTGTAAGGGATTAAGGGGACCCTTGCTCTCGCACGCGCACTCACCAACGCGGAGCGGCCGGCCTCACCACCCTCTGACCGGCAGGTAGATGACTCATGCACTAGGGTCTTAACAAGTGAGTACTTGCATTTTTTTAAATGTCAATTTTAACTAATGATCATAACATATTTGTAATTTTCTTGAAATTACAAGAAAAATGATACCAAATACATATGTAGTTAAGATAATAATTCATGAACTAATAAAATAAATAAAATCAGCAGATTTCCTGCAGTTAGCGCAATGTTAAAAATACCGTTCAACGTATACAGTGTTGCTTTAGGGAGTTTTTGCAATCTACGATAAAACTACACAATAAACGTTAAACGGTAAAATCAGCTGATTTTCTCCATTAAGCACAATGTTAAAAAATAGTGTTTAACGTTTATCGTATTGTTTTACCGTAGGTGGCAAAAACTCCATATTATTACAGTGGGAGTTTTTGCCACAAAATATGATAAACCTTAAACGATATTTTTTGACATAGTGCTAAATGTATAAAATCAGCTGATTCAACCGTTTAAGGTTTATCGTGTTTTTTTACCTTAAACTGCAAAACCTCCATATTGTAGACAACAAAAACTCTCTATTATACGAATAAAAATTCACTCCACAATATAGACTAATTTAAGAATGTTTTGAAATTACTTTAAGCTGAATACTGGTAACTAACAAAGGGGTGTTTGCACACATGAAAAAATTTGGCATCCTTTCTAAAAAATTACAAAATGATAATATGTACACATTGTTAACGACTTTTAATGTTCAAACCATTTATAGGCCGTTGATTTTATTATTATTTGATAGCACTAAATAATACGTTATCGCAAGTGGTATGAAAAGACAAATATAGGTACATAATATTAATCAAATGCAGAATAATAACGGATTGTTTGAACACATAACGTAAGCTAAATGTGATCAAACTTAAATAATAGGTTGTATAAAATTTAAATATTAACAAAACAATACTCATTTAATCTTTATATGTACATTATTCAATCTTAAAAATGGGTTAAAATACGACCTGTATTATTGTCCAGGTTAAAAATCGTATTAATGATAAATAATAATAATAGTAATAATTTTAATTGTAATAATTATCGCTTTTTTCAAACATTATTCAAACCAAACGGCTTTGTGGGCGTATTGCCTCAATAAACACCGTAACAGCACGTATTTGGTAGGCTATAATTTTTCTCGTCAATGCACAGAGATTCCAGATATAATATCATAGATGGTCAAAACTGTAGTAAAAAAACGTTGCCACTCAGTACTAGAGGCCTCAGTGCATGAGTCATCTACCTGCCGGGCGAGGCAGGGCGGGACGGACGGGGGGGTAGCTGCGTTTGTGTGTCTGTGTGTGTAAGGGTCTCCTAATCCCTTACACGCCATGCGAAATGGAAAACCGTATAGGCCTACTTAACTACGGCGATAGCGAGTTACACACCAGGTACATAGATAGGCCCTACCATTAAAAAAACTAATGATAATAGTCACGAGGTATGTAGGCCTAGCGATAGCGAGTACATACCATTAAAAAATTTTTTATTAATATGAATAACGCTTATTGTTAAAATTAAATAACTGATCTACGTCACTGAAAATACGATAGCCTATAAATAAGTTTAACATGATAAAAACTTGTCAAAGAATAGCATATTTGACAAAAACAATACACAGTACTTTCTCCTTATAGGCTAGAGGGAGAAAATAAAAACAGATGTCGAACTTTTTATAGCTGAATATATTGGACAAAACTATTTTTAATGGATTTTACCACTTGTAAGCAAAATTCCAGTACCAATTTTGAAATTCCAGTATAATTAGGCACTACAGTATTTCCAATATCAAAATAAAAGGTACAAGTTCCGCAGAAGGAGCACACCCTCTCTATCTAGGGGACACGGTCGGGAACCGGGGTTTTGGGTGGGGGAGAAACTAAAAGAAGCCGGCAACCGAATACAATCGATATATCGATAGTACAACCGAATCGATATATCGATCGATCCGAAATATCGATATTTCAACCGATTCCATACCCGGTCGAAATACAGAACAAGGGGGAAAAGGTATAACGGTAAATTGGTGGTACCCAATCTGGTGGCGCCCGGAGTGGCGCCTGCGGCGCCACCGGCGCCGTGCGGCGCCGGGGGCGCCACCAGTGGCCGCTGCTGCAGCCGCGGCGCCGAAGGCGCCGTGACGCCGAAGATATAGCTCTTAGATATAGGAAATTTGTAGTCCGGCAAAAATTCCAATGGCGGAAAATTGCATCCTTCCAAAATTCCTTTGAAGGCGAATGTAAAACGCGAGAATAAAGTCCAGGAAAAAAATCAACCGAACAAGCTCCTGACGACATCTTAAGAAAATAATTCTTCAAAACTACCGAATTACACAATACGCAACTAAATCCTCCACCAAACTGAGGCAAGCGTCTGATAAAGATAAGGAAACATAGATAAGGTGAACAAAAAAGACAGCAACACAAACAACAAAAACAAAAAACATGTCATAATTAGGCGGTCAAACGTCACAACCAATCAGAGGGAACATAAATATGAAGGGCTGCCCATGATTGGCTGATCCGCTCAAGTGGGTGGGGCTGTCATTCGAGGTGTCGATGGATATCGATACATCGATTGTATTCCCCCCCCATTTCACAAAGTTATAATGCAAAGGTAAACGACGATATCGATAGGAAATATCGATATATCGTTTGTTTACACTCGTGGAGACTCGATTGTTCCCCACCCAACAACCCCGGTTCCCACCGTCTCCCCTAGATAGTTAAGGAAATGAAATCGGTGATATCTCGATTGCGAAGCGATATATCGATTGTCGCTATCGATATATCGTTCCTAAGAATGTCTGACTATCGATTGTTCCCCACCCAAGAACCCCGATTCCCACCGTCTCCCCTAGATAGTGAGGCGAAGCGTGCCCCTTCTGCGGAACTATAGCCAAATATAGCCAAATAAAATTCCAGTATAATTCCAGTATTTCCAGTACCAGTAGACACCCTGAGCACACAACGGCACTGACGACTGACAATGAATCAACCAAATGCAAGATGGCGAACAGTGTGGAATAAGTTTTGAGTAACTTAAGTTGGTTAAAGATAGTTGAGTTATGATATGTTATTTATGTTAGTATATAATGAGTTTTATTCATATATTTATAATAGTACAGGTTCATAGAGATGTTAGATACCTATGTTGATATGTTTTGTTGTTAGATCACCTGATAAATATTGTATTCCTTTACGGTACCTACTTGTAGAATCAACATAACTTCGACAAATCGATTGTAAACATCAATAAATACGATGGAGTCGGATATCAGTGTTTCATCCCGAATCCACCTGACAAACTTAGCCTATGTTAACTCTATTCTTGTTAAATTATATTTAACTAGACCTAGGCCTACATAAAGCTTAAATAGTAGGCTTAACCAAAATTTCCTTACTTTCTTTAGGGTGAGTGCATTTAATGAAATATGGCTATGAAGTTTTTTTTTATAATAAAAGAACAATTAATTGTAAAGGCCTATAATAAAGGGCACCAAATATAAATACATTGAGGAGTCCCACAAAAATTTAGCCTAACATCAAAACTAGTCCTGAATGAAAAATATGTAAGAGTGGCTGTAGCATTTAATTAGCTACTCACTGGGCTGTTAAATAATGCCAATAACACTATTTCAAATCGCATGAGACGTCAACCCAAAATGATTGTCAAATCCTTGTATAATCTATGTTGTGACATGAATGAAATCCGTGATTGGAGTAGTGTTTGAATGATAAGTATTGTGATGCTAAAATAACTTACAGCAATTTCCGGGTATCTCAATTAAACGAATGTTTACACTAGGCCTGTACCTAAACCATTAAAACTCAAGGAAAGGTACAGACACAAACTCATTTTCACTCTGCACTTAACTTACAATTAATTTCCAAGTCCAATCTAAATCCAAATCGCAACAAAAAACGTCAGTGAATTATACGTCAGTTAGGTGAAGATGAAAAACCAAGGAGGTTACTCTATTCTTGTAGGCAAGGAGGTTAGAGTCAAAACTGGAGGTATGTCACAGATAAACGAATACATGTGTATTCCTTTATCTGTGGGTATGTCCAGGCTAGGGATGTGCCGAAAAAACAACAACAGTTAAAGACATCAGTTTTCAGAGCTAAACAGTTTAGTCAGAAAACTGCCTGTTGTCTAACAACAGTTCAAGTGGAAACTGTGTTAAAGACGCGGGGTCGCGACAGTGCCTAGGCGCTAGCAGACCAGTTAACAGACCTACTGGGAAGGGAAACAACTAAACAGCTTCACTGGCTCTAAACTGTTTCTGCCAGGCGAAGTATAGGCCTACTAACTGTCCCGACCCAGCCCGACCCCCACCCCCTCACCGCACTACGTTGAGACAAGTTAATGTATGAGCACTGTTGTTTCCTGAGAACCTGAACCTAACATCAGGTTCTCAGCTTAACTGCTGTTTGACAACTGTTTAATTAAACTGTTTAGCGCTGGCAACTGTTTTCAGCTAAACAGTTTAGCGCGAAAAACAGTTAGGCACACCCCTAGTCCAGGCCACCGGTCTGACACTTAAATGGAGCCAAGTGGTAAGCTTATTGGAGCGGGTTAGTTCGATGCACTTTATTCAGATGGCGTTGTAAAAACATGACTTTCTACTTCTTCACTGATTCAGCCAATCAGAACGACGATAACGATCTGGTAACTTCCCGTTCCGTTTCCCTTATTTTCTGTCACGACGCGACGTGTACACAACCATAACGAGTTGGAATTTATTTGAGTGTGGGAAAATACCTAAAGAAGTTAATTTTTAACTAAGTTAATTTTTATTAAGTGCTTTTATGTAAAGATCTACGTATTTATTTTCTATCAATCGCTTTAAGCACAACATGAATCACTCATTACAGTATTTCGCGAAACAACTTGCACTAGCGGCAAACGCACTTAATCTAAACAAACCGGTAAAGTCATTAAAATTGAAAGTCTAGCAAACAAAACAAGAAAACGAAAATATAAACAAAGCAGACGACGACGATCGATATGTCGCATCGACGACCATCGATATATCGCATCGACGACCATCGATATATCGCATCGATCTTTTTAGTTCGTTGCACTTTATTCAGATAGCGCTGCTGTTCCCTTACCACCGAGTTAACATAGGAGTGCCATCTCTTTACGAAGTTCATTATTACTCTATGTCCAGGCACCGGTCTGACACTTAAATGGAGCCAAGTGGTAAGCTTATTGGAGCGAGTTAGTTCGAAGCACTTTAGTTAGACAACGTTGTAGAAACGTGGTTTTCTTCTTCTTCACTGAATCAGCCGATCAAAACCACGATAACGATCTGCTAACTTCCTATTCCGTTTCCCCTGATTTTCTGTCACGACGCGACGTGTACACAACCAAAACGAGTTGGAATTGAATTAATTTGAGTGTGGGAAAATACCTAAAGTACGTTTGCCACTAGTGTAAGTTGTTTCGCGAAATACTGCACTGCGTGATTCATATTGTGCTTAAAGCTATTGATAGAAAATAAATACGTAGATGTTTACATAAAAGCACTTAATAAAAATTAGCTAAATTAATTTGTATTAAGTGCTTTTATGTAAACATCTACGTATTATTTTCTATCAATCGCTTTAAGCACAATATGAATCACTCAGTACAGTATTTCGCGAAACAACTTGCACCAGCGGCAAACGTACTTAATCAATTTAATCCAAACAAATCGGTAAAGTCATTAAAATTGAAAGTCTTGCAAACAAAACAAGAAAACGAAAATATAAACAAAGCAGACGACGACGATCGATATATCGCATCGATCTTTTTAGTTCGAAGCGCTTTATCATAGATAAAAAATACCCATTCAGACAGCGCTACTGTTCCCTTACCACCGAGTTAACATGGAAGTGACAACTCTTTACGAAGTTCATTATTACTCTATGGTCCAGGCGAGGCCACACCATAGAGTAATAATGAACTTCGTAAAGAGATGGCACTCCCATGTTAACTCGGTGGTAAGGGAACAGCAGCGCTATCTGAATAAAGTGCTACCATAGATAAAGGGATACAAAGGAGATGTCTCACTGGATAGCAGGCAGTGAACACAGTCTGCTAGAACGTTAAGGCCGTTGGCCGACGTAGTTGACAACGCTCCCGCCGCAGCGCTGTTGAGGCTGTTCCAGTGATTTTGTACTAGTTGTTTTATCGTAACAGATATGTGAAAACTAGTTACCACCACGCATCTGTTACATTGCTTGAAGTGCGACTTAGATTCCACCGCAACGCCGCCGCGCGGCCGTTTCAATGGAGCTGTTTGAAATCGAAATGTAGACTAATTGGGGAAGTACAATGTAATTTATTGTTAGAAATTCTTTTTTCCCTTTATAATAAAATGTTGAGAACTTAAAAATGAGACTTGATTATTTTTAATCCTCAGTATGTGGCGATTAAAATAATTATGTTTCATGGCTGGCTGCATGCCATTTATTGTATTCTTAAAGAAAAACTGTAAAAATAGTGCGCTGTAATAAGTTCAATAAATGGAAAATAAAATAAATGACTAAAAACAGTTTGATACTTCATTTCTTCCAAATTACAAAATTTTTAAATTAGAGACCCCCGTATAATTAAACGCCTTGGTGTGAGGTGTGTTGTACTGGGGATCGGGGGAGTGAGTTTTGTTTGAGTATCCCCCGTTTTTATTTGGGAATAATCTGGTCACCCTACTCCCAATGCCACGTATTCGTAAAAACTCGTGGCGCCTAAAACTCTTGAGCCGGTCCCGTTACTGTACTACAGCTTAAACCAGTTACAGTTTAAAATCCATCTATCGGAACATCTTCCAAATTTTGATATGGTCATATCCTGCCTCACAACGGCTCATTCTTTTTTCAGCCCAGAGCCCACTCACATACACCAGCAAGCTCAACAATGTTTAAATGTTTAAATATGTGGCTACTGCCCCGATGGCACTAATATTGTTCCTAGTTCCTAGTTCAAATGAACTTAAACCCCTTAAGCACATTATAAATTAGGCATCTCTTCATTATTTAACTAGGAAATCATATTTCTTATAAAATCGTATAATACACTGAAAGGTCAAGGCCACAATTATTGGAAAGGCCCGTGTTGGAAAGGGAGCCTTTATACTTTTGATAAGGATTGAAAAACAGTAGCAATTTAAAATGTAATTTCTTGGCCATTATTAGTTTATGCGAAAAGTGACTAGTGAAAGTTGATGAACGCCATTCAAAGAGAGCAGTGTATGCCGAATATTTATGATTGCATATTAATATTATTGTTGAAGGGCAAAAATACATGGAAACATCAGCATAAAAATGATTGTGAAAACATATAAAGCAACGTGGCTTAAATTATGTTGTACATCCATCTATCCCAGTTAAACATTAGCAAAGAACAGTGAGGAAATTCCATAATCCCACGCCATCAACAGGGGGTGGGCGACCACAGCCCACAGGCGAGGAGCGGCGGCAACGGCACTGAGGCGGCTCCTTTGAGACCGCAGCCAGAACTAAAGAACGGCAGTAGTTTTGGGTAGCGCGGCGCGGCGGCGCCGGCGGTAGCCTTGATGATGGCAGTTTCCCGCCGAAACTCAAGGCCGGGCGGTTTTCCGAATTTATCGGATCTCTTTTGACATCTAATTATTTGGATCATAATTGTTGACATTCTACGTATTTAAATTCTATCTAGAAACGTAAATCACACTGAATAAAATTCATAGTTTTTTTCGATCAGTTCATTTAGGTTTTTAATAAACATTTTGAAATTTTTGTTCTAATATCATTTACAAATTTACTGGATTAGAATAAAAATTATAAAACCGTTTCTACTTAAAATAAAATCTATATACTTAATACAATAAGGGTTTTCTCTGTTACATCCCTTTTTCAGCCGTCATACTTAACCGATTTTTACGATTTATATCTCATTGTAAAGCTTATAATGTAGATACATTTACATTAATTTGAAATGGCGACCTGCCCAGGTGGGTATTTCAAGCCAAGTATGAATGACAGATGTGTGAAGGATGATTGTAACGCGATCTTGTAATCTTGTTGGATGAACGAAGTGAGTCCTTATGATTGACAAAAATTCACTCGGAAAAAATGTGTGTCGCTCGCATAACTCGTGAAAGATTTGAAATATTCTGACCAAATTTGGTAGGCAAGCCCATTTTTAAGAAATCTAGGTCAAGTTCGTCAGCTGGCACCATCACCTTAACAATATTTGTATGGGAGCCCTTTGAAATCGGTGAAAAATTATATCTCCGAAACCGAAAGTGATTTTTGAAATCTGATTAAACCAGTGGATTCCTCGCAAAATTTTACATACGACAAGATTTTGATCCACCTTTATATCACTTCCTATTACGTCACAAATAATTTTCAAAATATATGTATTTTGGCCCTTAAAGGGCCAAAATGTACTTTTTCGTAAAAAGATACGGATTTCAATGCTAATCAGCTAATTTAGCTGTAAAAACCACAACTCTGCCTTAAATAACCGAAATACATTGATTTTAAATATATAATTGGATGAACGAAGTGAGTCCTTATGATTGACAAAAATTCACTCGGAAAAAAATGTGTGTCGCTCGCATAACTCGTGAAAGATTTGAAATATTCTGACCAAATTTGGCAGGCAAGCCCATTTTAGCGAATTTCCCCTATAGCGAAGAAGCTATTACCGTAGGTCTCATGGTAAGACCTAAGCCCGAGACCATGATAACTTTTCGTTTTAGGGCCACCAGAAGCAAAAAACACCATTCGTTCGAATTTTAGCGAATTTCCCCTATAGGGAAGAAGCTATTACCGTAGGTCTCATGGTAAGACCTAAGCCCGAGACCATGATAACTTTTCGTTTTAGGGCCACCAGAAGCAAAAAACACCATTCGTTCGAATTTTTATATATCTATCTATCTATCTATCTATCTATCTATCTATATATATATATATATATATATATGTGTGTCTGTCAGCACGATAGCGGCCGTAAATATGGTCCGATCTTAATGAAATTTGGAACAGACATGTAAAGTGGTAATCGAATGGACGAGTTCGTGAACCAGCCCGATCGGACCACCGGAAGGGGGGGTAAAGGGGGATAAACACCCCCAAAAATGGGGTTTTTGAGTTTTTTACATATAAAAATAAAATTTAACGAATCTTTGTTGGCACCATTGAATTCAGCTCAAAAAAACAAACAATTTAGTGTTTTGAATCATTGCTCTATGTCCATTGGTTACCGAGATATTGAAAGTGGTAAACACAGTACGTTGTCCCAATGTTAACCTTATGGGGAATAAGTAAAATTCTATATCTCGCTTATTTCTCAACATATCTGGATAAAACTTGGTTTGTGGCTTCATCTAGATGAGATCTAATGTATTTTAGTCTAAAATCCCCGAAATTTCAATTTTTGTGGCAGCAAACCTGCATAATCATTCCCCATGTTATCCTTATGGGAAATACAAAATTCTATATCTTACTTATTTTTTAACATTTCTTGACAAAACTTGGTATATGGCTTCTTCTAGTTAAGATCTACTAAATAATGAATTAAAACCAACCAGTTTTAACATACCTGTTGCAGCAAACCTGCATAATCATTCCCCATGTTATTCTTATGGAGATTACAAAACATGTAAAATCTCGCTAAGTTGGATTGAAAAACCGTTTGTTGTGTTGCATCTGAAATTCGCTGAGTATGCAGGTCTGCTGCAACGGGGGTATTATATATTTAAATAGATTTGCAAAATGAGGCCTTATGGATAAGAAAAATGCACTCGGAAAAAATGTCTGTCACTTGCATTGCTCGAAGACTAATTTAGATATATTGACCAAATTTGGCAGGGAGGCTCATTTTTTAAACTCTAAGTCAAGTTCTTTACCTGGCAACCTAGCCTTAACCATATTTGTATGGGAGCCCTTTGAAATCGGTGAAAAATTATATCTCCGAAACCGAAAGTGATTTTGGAAATCTGATTAAACCAGTGGATTCCTCGCAAAATTTTACATACGACAAGATTTTGATCCACCTTTATATCACTTCCTATTACGTCACAAATCATTTTCAAAATATATGTATTTTGGCCCTTAAAGGGCCAAAATGTACTTTTTCATAAAAAAATACGGATTTCAATGCTAATCAGCTGATGTAGCTGTAAAAACCACAACTCTGCCTTAAATAACCGAAATACATTGATTTTAGCGAATTTCCCCTATAGGGAAGAAGCTATTACCGTAGGTCTCATGGTAAGACCTAAGCCCGAGACCATGATAACTTTTCGTTTTGGGGCCACCAGAAGCAAAAAACACCATTCGTTCGAATTTATATATATATATATATATATATATATATATCTATATATATGTGTCTGTGAGCACGATAGCGGCCGTAAATATGGTCCGATCTCAATGAAATTTGGTACAGACATGTAAAGTGGTGATCGATTGGACAAGTTCGTAAACCAGCCCGATCGGACCATCGGAAGAGGGGGGTAAAGGGGGAATAACCCCCCCAAAAATGGGTTTTTTGGGGTTTTTACATAAAAAAATGAAATTAATCAAATTTTTGTTGGCACCATTGGATTCGCCTCAAAAAAAACAAACAATTTAGCTTGAATCATTGCTCTATGTCCATTGGTTACCGAGATATTGAAAGTGGTAAACACAGTACGTTGTCCCAATGTTAACCTTATGGGGAATAAGTAAAATTCTATATCTCGCTCATTTCTCAACATATCTTAATTAAACTTGGTTTGTGGCTTCATCTAGATGAGATATAATGTATTTTAGTCAAAAATCCCCGAAATTTCAATTTTTGTGGCAGCAAACCTGCATAATCATTCCCCATGTTATCCTTATGGGAAATAAAATACCCCCGTTGCAGCAGACCTGCATACTCAGCGAATTTCAAATGCAAAACAACATAGGGTGAGTGCACCAGTGAATGACCGGTTAAGGACGATGTCTCATGTTAATTTGACATTACTCCCTTATAGTGGGGAGGCGCATATAGTAAAATATGTCAAATTACTAAGTTGGCTCACCCTGAAAGCTGACCGGCAACCACCATGCTAGATTTTATTGTATAGTAGTAGAGATGACATTTTGACCGGTGGTCGCTCTGTATGAGTGGGACTCTCTGTTTTGGATGCCATTTTGGAAAATGGCGGATGTTAATGTTTTACCCTTCGTAGTTTGGTAACCAGTCAAGCTAAAAACTTGATCTTGGTATCAAATTACACGTTTTTGAGGTCAAGGAATTCGAAAAAAATATTAAATTATTCATTTCTCTGTTCAGGACGCCATTTTGGAAAATGGCGGATGCTATTGTTTGATTCTTCGTAGTTAGGAAACCACTCGAGCTAAAAACTTGATCTTGGTATCAAATTATATGTTTTAGAGGTCAAGGAATTCGAAAAAAATATTAAATTATTCATTTCTCTTTTCTGGACGCCATTTTGGAAAATGGCGGATGTTAATGTCTTAGTCTTCGTAGTTTGGAAACCACTAATCAGCTGTTTTAAATCTTCAAATTGAAGCTGTTATGTTAGTGAGTGTAATTATACTTGAAATAAAAACTTAAGTGATATACTTATAATGTGTCGGCCGAACTTGAGATGTGTCTAAAAATATAGCTTTGTTAGCGGAAGGTATTTCAGGTTTTCAGGACTTAGATAACCTTCGGCAAATACATGTTGCTTTTCTTGGTAATATTTGATCCCATGATAAAAACTTATACCTCTCTGAATTTGTAATTGAACTGTCTACATTTTGTATGAGAAAATGTTATATTTTTTTAAAGAATTTTCAACGGCCGCCATTTCTGATATACAAATGTTCTTTACCACAATTTTTAAGAAATTTTAAGCTTGTCTATAACAAAAGCATATAAAAAATATCAAGTTTCGCGATTATATCTCAACTCGGTTTTGAGATTTTAATAATTTAAAAAATACATATTCGGATGGACATAAAATAGCACAAGATATGCTCGCATGGCCAAATTTTGAGCCTTAAAATATTTCTACAATGCTTGGCAAGTTCCTATCTGGTAACCAGAAACCTAATAATTTTATACTACCTTCCTCAATGTATTGGTTGTTCCGAATGCTAGATATTGGTTAGGCGCATTCAGAAAAATGAGTATAAATACATCTAGCCACTTTGAAAAATAGAAAATGGATTGTATATACGAATAAATTAACAATTTTTAGTTCCTTGACCTCAATAACCTATTATTCAACACCAAGATCAAGGTTTTAGCTTTAATGGTTTCCAAACTACAAAGACTAAAACGTTAAAATCCGCCATTTTCCAAAATGGCGTCCAGAAAAGAGATGTGAATAATTTATTATTTTTTTCAAATTCCCTGACCTTAAAACCATATTATTCGATACCAAGATCAAGTTTTTAGCTTGAGTGGTTACCTAACTACGAAAACTAAAACATTAGCATCCGCCATTTTCCAAAATGGCGTCCATAAAAGAAAAATTAATATTTTAAAATTTTTTTCGAATTCCTTGACCTCCAAAACATATAATTTAATACCAAGATCAAGTTTTTAGCTCTAGTGGTTTCCTAACTACGAAGAATCAAACAATAGCATCCGCCATTTTTCAAAATGGCGTCCAGAAAAGAGAAATGAATAATTTAATATTTTTTTCGAATTCCTTGACCTCAAAAACATATAATTTGATACCAAGATCAAGTTTTTAGCTTGACTGGTTACCAAACTACGAAGGATAAAACATTAACATCCGCCATTTTCCAAAATGGCGTCCAAAACAGAGAGTCCCACTCACACAGAGCGACCACCGGTCAAAATATCATCTCTACTACTATTTAATAAAATCTAGCATGGTGGTTGCCGGTCAGCTTTTGGGGTGAGCCAACTTTGTAATTTTGGCCATCCGCCTCCCCACTATTATTTCATAGTCGCAGTTATAAATTTTATTAAAGAAAGATCATTTATTCTTTAAGGATTAATCAATATTAGTTAAATACGTTACTTAATGAGAATATTGGTTATAATGGTAATTAAAAGGCAACTATGTCAATGCTCCAATAAATGACCGGGTCTGCACCAGTGAATGACCGATCTTGCACCAGTAAATGACCGGTCTCTTTTGACTGAATAACTGTCAAAAAATTAAAAACTCAGCTGATAACAATGAACAAGAATAATATTCAGCTGAGAATATAGATCATAGCTAGTAAATGACCGATTTCGTTCCAGTGAATGACCGCTAAGTTTTTCCCCGGTCATTCACTGGTTTTTGTCCTAGTTACGTTCCAATTTATGACCGCCCTCAGTAATAATTAATCATAACATGCACAGCAATAAAATTGATTTTAAATTGTAGGATAGAATGTTAAATATTATTTGATTGCGACGCATTTTTTATATAACCATCAAATACAGAATGAATGTAAATCCAGGTAAGCCTTGCAGGGATAGTCACTATAGCAGGAAGCATCAAAATTGAATATAGTGGTACACTCAATATTAAATATTTTTAAAAAGTATTTTCGACTCCAACAATGTTAACCAATGGAAAATTATTGTTAAATGATATTCCAAGGCTGGTTTTGCGCCTACTTTTAATTTGCTAGCCCAAAGAATATGCTCAATAGCAGACTTTTTAAGCAAAACGGTCATTCACTGGGGGGTGGTCATTCACTGGTGCACCCACCCTATTTCAATCCAACATAGCGAGATTTGACATGTTTTGGTAAGCTCCATAAGAATAACATGGGGAATGAGTATGCAGGTTTGCTGCTACGGGTATATTAAAACTGGGTGGTTTTAATTCAATATTTAGTAGATATGAACTAGAAAAAGCCATTTACCAAGTTTTATCAAGATATGTTGAGAAATAACCGCGAGGTAGAATTTTACTTATTTCCCATAAGGTTAACATTGGGACAACGTACTGTGTTTACCACTTTCAATATCTCGGTAACCATTGGACATAGAGCAGTGATTCAAAATACTAAATTGTTTGTTTTTTTGAGCTGAATTCAATGGTGCCAACCAAAATTCGATAAATTTTATTTTCCTATGTAAAAAACCCAAAAAACCCATTTTGCGGGGGGTTTATCCCCCTTTACCCACCCTTCCGGTGGTCCGATCGGGCTGGTTTACGAACTCGTCCCAGGGATTACCACTTTACATGTCTGTACCAAATTTCATTAAGATCGGACCATTTTTGCGGCCGCTATCGTGCTCACAGACACATATATATATATATATATATATATATATATATAAAAATTCGAACGAATAGTGTTTTCTGCTTCTGGTGGCCCCAAAACGAAAAGTTATCATGGTCCCGGGCTTAAGTCTTTCCATGAGACCTACGGTAATAGCTTCTTCCCTATAGAGGAAATTCGCTAAAAATTCTATATCTTACTTATTTTTTAACATTTCTTGACAAAACTTGGCATATGGCTTCTTCTAGTTAAGATATACTAAATAATGAATTAAAACTAACCAGTTTTAACATACCTGTTGCAGCAAACCTGCATACTCATTCTACATGCTAACTCAATACTCAATACTCAATACTCATTTATTTCATGAATAGAATACATAAGCACATGTATATCTCAATCGTCCTAATACAGGTAAATACAAAAGATACATAATTAAAGCACAACTTATATACAACTTTGGACTTAAAAATATATTGAAAATCGTGGACAATGAGAGAAGTAGCCTATGCCTCGTTATTTAAAGACCTGTGAATTCATGAACACTATAAAATTCATTCAAGAATCAAGAATCAAGAGTGTTTATTGTCGTAAACTTGTACAAAGCATGCACAGTCGTCAAACATATTTACATAGAATAAACTAAAAATACAGTGCACTTTTATACATTTGATTCTTATGTTTTCTAAAATAATTATTTATTTTCATCATTCAAATAATCCTGGACACTGTAGTACTCCTTAGTCACTAACAAATGTCGCAACCTCCTTCTGAACCTGATTTCATTTAATTCAGATTTTAATGAAAGGGGGAGGGAATCGAAAAGTTTAATTATGCTGAAAAATGACTGCTTCTCGAAAAATGTGGTGTTGTGTTGTGGAATAGTTAAGGAAGTGGAATGTCAGAGACTATAGTAGTTACTATTGCGAAAATTGAAAAAATGCTTGTTTTTGAAGAAAAATGAGAGACATTCGTAGATATACAAACAACTGAAGGTAAGCAAATTATTTATTGAAAAGACACCTCTACATGAATCATCCCTATGCATTCCGAAAACCAATCTAACCGCCTTTTTCTGCAAAACAAATAGAGCCTTTGTTCTTGAAGACTCGGCTCCCCAAATTGCGACACCGTAACTAATGTGGGGGTATAGACATCCATAATATGCTGTAAGTAATACCTTGGTGTTTGCAAAATTAGAGAGTCTTCGAAGAATGAAAATACAGCTATTTTCAGTTAAAAACCGCCTAAGCCTCCCTTTGAATTCCCTTTGCGGGCAGTTTTTTATTTCATTAGGCAGTTTATTAAAAAATAAAACTCCCGCACAAGACACTTCCCTCTCGGAAAGTGCTAAGCGGTGTCGGGGGGTACGGAGGTCACACCGACCCGCGTCAAAAATGACTCACCAGAGCGAAGTTCTGCTGATATCCGATGGAGCGCAGCACGGTCGTTCCATCGACATCGGAAAGCACTGTATGAGACATCTCCTTAGTATCCCTTTATCTATGGTGCTACGAACTAAAAAGATCGATGCGATATATCGATCGTTGTCGATGCGATATATCGATCGTCGTCGTCGTCTGCTTTGTTTATATTGACGTTTTCTTGTTTTGTTTGCTAGACTTTCAATTTTAATGACTTTACCGATTTGTTTTGATTAAGTACGTTTGCCGCTAGTGCAAGTTGTTTCGCGAAATACTGTACTGAGTGATTCTTATTGTGCTTAAAGCGATTGATAGAAATTAAATACGTAGATGTTTACATAAAAGCACTTAATAAAAATTAACTAAGTTAATTTTTATTAAGTGCTTTTATGTAAACATCTACGTATTTATTTTCCATCAATAGCTTTAAGCACAATATGAATCACGCAGAACGGTATTTCGCGAAACAACTTACACTAGAACAACTTTCTGCAAATGTACTTTAGGTATTTTCCCACACTCAAATTATTTCCAACTCGTTATGGTTGTGTACACGTCTCGTCATGACAGAAAATCTGGGGAAACGGAATAGGAAGTTAGCAGATCGTTATCGTCGTTCTGATTGGCTGAATCAGTGAAGAAGAAGAAAGCCATGTTTTTACAACGCCATCTGAATAAAGTGCATCGAACTAACCCGCTCCAATAAGCTTACCACTTGGCTCCATTTAAGTGTCAGACCGGTGGCCACACTTTATGTAACGGTACTCTGTTTTCGATCAGGTTATTTTAGATTTTATATAATGATTATTTATTGATTTAACTACCTGATCATTTGATAAAACATCAGACTCTTTAGAGGTCGTTACATTTATTTCCTTCAATGATTTAAAATTTAATATTTTTAGATTTGATCTCAGGGTTTTTCTTGAGTAATTTAACATTTAATGAGTTTTATAATATTTCTTGGATATAAAACTGGACTGTAAAATCCTGTTATTATTATTGAACTGTATTAATCTACACTTTTTCACTCTAACAGAAGTAATCCTTTTTGGAAATAAAAACAATTTGTTTAATTACAATTCTTTGATTTTATTCCACAATTCTGGCAATTTTACATTTATTGGCCTAGATTAATTTTCTACGTTTAAAAGTCTCTGAATAGACCTGCTCAAAATGGTTCCTAATTGATTACATTAGGTCTGTTACTTATCGTTATGAAGAGGATGAATTCCTTGAAGAATGAAGGTCCCAGAATCTCGTATCGGTGTCATGTCGATGAGTCGCTCCTCTGTAAACCGTCTAGATGAAAATTGCCGTTTCTATTCCCGGGCCCGATCAAAGTTCGTCGCGTGGTTACTCGTATCATAAATCACTGAACGACGAATTCCCGACTTTTTAAAATTCGGTGAAAATGTCTTTTCGATTTCTTTCTTCCGAACTAATGTGGTGTAATTTATTGCGACTAATAGTCTTTCAGCGAACTTGAACGACGGTTAAGTGATTGTGCAATCTATTTTCGAGTCAAACACGGACAAAATGAACGCGATCTTCAGATACTGCGGAATGAGCTTGAGCAGTGGCGTAGGTACGGGGGGGAAAAGGGGGATATATCCCCCCCTTGTCCCTACAGTATGTAAAAGAATCAATTATTCTCTTAAAAAAATTAAGTTAGGCTACGACTTTTAACTAGGAAGTAATTAAGTAATTCTTTTACCGCAATAAGAAATAAAAAATCTTGAAAAGATATATAAATAAAGTTATTATTGTTATTATTTATTTAGTAGTTGAAAAACTGCCATATGTTATCTTTGAGGTATTGCGCGCCAAACGAACGCGGCAGGATCTGTGACAAAAGAGGCTTAAAAATACAATACAGTATTTTGGAATATTAGTGGTAGCGACGAATGCGTAACTGAAAGTGAACTGTTACCGTAACAGAATCAAAGCTAAATTTCGCATTTTCTGTTCCTTAGTCACTGATGGTCCCCGATTTGCAAATACCCTGTCATGAAAGACAGACGATAAATCAGTCTGAGAACGCAACTGAAAACGTGCCAATCACAGCCGAATTGGTGTCAGATTAAAATTCGCCACTTGTAATATTACATCTTACAGAAAAATTATAATGTTATTCATTTTGTCCTGAATGTTTTTAGTCCTATATACCAGAAAAAACGTTATTTTGAACAATTATTTATATTTATCAAAATGAGTGAACCTGCAGGCTATACAGGCCTACAATATTTCTCGTTGGAACTGAAGTAGCCAATAAAAATACTAGATTCACCCACTACCTATATTCCCTCTAACGGCCAACACCGGAACTAAACGCATCTGATCTCACTTTGACGTATAGGATGCGATTATAACTCGGTCAGTTGGCTCTGTGACCTTGCGTAATTCGCAGCGACGCGACGCAACGTGACTTCAATATGTTGTGATGTCAAAACAGTGCAAACTGACGGGGTTTTTCGCTCCAAAACGAAAAAGTGAGAGTGAAGGTGATACTAGTGGCGTGACAAAACTATGAGATTTACTTGTTGTAACTATGCTGAAACAATATTTCAGTGATCAGTGCTAGCAGAGAATGGAGTGAAGTGGACTGATGAAGATTCCTGTATTCATTTGTTTCTAGTGATTTAATTATAAAATGAAATAAAAAGTAATTTCTTCAAGCCTAAGTAAAATAAATGACAGATGGTATTTTTAATAAAAGCACCAAAACTTCGTGAAAGCAACTTAACAAAATTATGAGAATGAATTAAAAACGTATACATACAAAAAAGAATAAAGCAGATGTAAGACCATTATGACATCAAACCACAAACCACTCCCCCTGTGTTCAGCTCGTTCTTTTGGAGAACGAGCCAATGCCCGCTTTCGGAATGCTCGCGGCGACCACGTGTCTGCATAAATTATTCCGTATAATATGAGTTCCACTATGCCTCTAGATTGCACAATAAGCTAGTTTTAGAGTTATAATTTTCAAAATTTTTCTGGGGGGGTGCCCCCAGACCCCCCGGTTATATCCCCCCTTGACCAAAGTCTATCTACGCCACTGAGCTTGAGGTCGCGACTGAGAGCGAGAGCGATCCCGGATTTTGTTTTTGTTGAGCGACTGTCCCTGTCGACTATGGTGACGAATCACCGCAACACACCGACCAATCAGCATTCACGAACGCACCTTCAACGGTCTACCGTCGATAACTTACGGTTTTTGGCGCTCCGGGTGGACAAATTGGAACTAAAATTAGGGAGTGGCCTACGGCAGTTCTCACGCAGTGCTTCCCTCCGCGGCTGTAATTGGAACCTTAGAATAGGGACAATACAATAGACACGGCGCCTTATGGGCTCTACCGTAGCACTTTTTCTGGCTTTCTGACTGTAGTTGAGAAAGCCGACATCGGAGCGCTGTCGCTTGGTGGTAATGTAGATCGCTTCAACACCACTACAAGTATAATATGTTATGTTTATAGAAGCCTACTGTTCACTGGTTTATTGTTAATATTCACGAAGAATTATAATAGATTATAGATAGCTTCAAACCACGACAAGAATAATATGTTTATGAAGGCCTACTGTTCACTGGTTTATTGTTAATATTCACGAAGAATAACTCATTATAGATAGCTTCAAACTACAACAAGAATAATATGTTCATGAAGGCGTACACTGTTATACTGGTTTACTGTTAATATTCACATCCATTGTAGAATAATTCGTTTGACATGACTTAATAAGTTTTTATTCATCGGTTTTAGTTTTACTTTGCGAATTTAACATGTTATAATTTATATTACTTCTTGCTATAAAATCGTTCCAAGTATAGTCAGGTTCATTTAGCTATGGCAGCTTTTACGATTTTTCCCACATGATTTATTTACCGGTACAATGTTTGTAAATCACACTCAGAATATGCAGGGCCGCCGAGAGGCCATGTCAGCCAAGTCTGAGAATTGGGGCCCGGGAAGAGCGTATTTCTTTTAATTGAGGAAATATTGGTATCGACTTCTTGGAAATAAAATTAGGCCTACACGTTTAAAATACAAAATATCTAGCTATATCTCGTAAATTACTTTTGTAATATAGAATTTAAAACATCAAACTTCGGTGATGTAACTGGAAAATTTGCAAATAAAAACAGTAGTTATAAATTATACCATATACATTTTCTGTGAAAATATGCTAGAAGATAAAAGCAGCAGGAAAGTATCTTTGTAAAGTTCTTTAAAATAGTTACATAACAATAGAGATCGATTTAAATTCTTTTGAATAAATTGAAATAAAAATGATAACACATTTTTTATCCTCATCAAGATTCTGTAAAAACTAATGAAATGAATATACAATTTTATAAAGCTTAACGAATACAAATATTTTAATTTTTAATATTTTTATTTGCATTAAAATACATCGACAACTTAAATACGTTATGATGAAATTATCCAATATAGTAAACATTAATAGTAGGCCACATATTTAGCAATTAATGCGTAAGGCCAGACAAAACAATCGAGAGCATTGATCGTGAAAAAACGGAAGAGTAACTTCACATTGCACTATACACTGCACACTACACTGTACACTGCACTGTACACCGCACTGCACACTGTAGGCCTACTACACAATTGTAAATTGTTAGTTAATGTGCAGCCCAGTATTAAACCATAGTGTGTGATCATGATTTTAATGTGCCTGCTGCCTCCGCGCCGGCCGCCCGCCGGGTTCAATGTCTCCTACTTCAGGTGGCCGCAGTAGGGCACGGGCTGTCTATAAACAGACAAGTGTGCCATAAAACATTTCACACCATCCCACAATAGGACCCGAGTTTAGAAACGCCCTTAATTTGTCCGTCGTGTGCGAGTTGCCCTCTTCTCGTCAATCGGGACTTTTTACCTTTTTGTTTAATCTCAGCCAACATTTTATAAAGTTTGTCAGTCTCACACAAGGGCCTTCATCACACCCCATCCCTCAAAGATGGGGGATGCAGTTAATACACCTTTTATGTCTTTATTGTTGCGACTTAAAAAACAACCGGTTTATTATTCGTCCTTATTAGATAATTTTTTGTATTAGATTGCATTACTTTCCAACTTAGTCCTAATATGAAAAACAATGCATACATAAATAATATTGCTCCAAATTAGAAAAGAAAATTTATTTCACGAACCCCACATTTTTAATGTTTTAAAAACTTGAAAATTAATACTTTTTTACTAAGAAGGACTCTCTTTCCATTGAATCGAATATGAGAATAAGACTAAGCCGTGTATAAGAACGTTAATGAGGGAGGAATTTTACCGCCATCGCCAGTCGAATCAAACTTTTGCCCGAATAAGTCAAACTCTGACGTGTGATTCAAGGCCAATCCATGCCATTTCATTTGTTTTTGAAGATCGGTTTGCCTTTAAATCTTTATTTTCCTAAATTTGTTAAGTAATTTTTTGGTGTTTCAACCACTTAACCGTGGACGGAACGCCTAACCTGAACTTTCGGGGGATACAAGTAGTTAGAAAATTCTGAGGAAGCGGGACTATTATGCTTAGGGTCTACCGCTCCCGCGGAACGTCGGTTGTTGACAGGAACAAATTAGGGTTTTGTTTAAAGTCATCTGTGTATTGAATATTGACTATTCCCAGAAGAAACTCTTAAGTTTAGAGATCAAGTTCACGCTCAAAAAAATGCAATCTAGAAACAAGACCTAAAGACGCGATTCAAGAATCAGAATAACAGTTTTTTTCTAACAATGTGTAATATTTCAAAAGAATAATTATTCAAATGTAGCTTCGTCTCGTGGAAAGTGGTATATTTGTACTTTCAAGTCAACTTTTCTAGTAAGAGAGCCGAAAGTGATAAAACAATAAATTTCTACCAAAAGACTGTAAAAAAGGCAAACAGAGTAATTGATTTGATGTTTTTATTTCAAGAAGTGCTTTTGTAACTATCTTGCACGAAGTTATGAAAGTAGTTTATATAAGGAGAAAACCAACGTTCTTTTGGACGGTAGATACAGTACGAAGTGAATCTCTGTTAATGATTCTTCTTACTTGATTTATTTTCAAAACGGATATAAATAATCTGCAGTGGACAATATTGAAATTATTTTCCTTTGGGATTGATTCTTTAGTTACACGTTTCGTAATGATATTACAGTAAAACCCACGGTAACTAGAAACAAACAACTTTTTTCTGTAAGTCTGTTTCAAGGTACGAAACAGTAGATTAAAATATTAATTGTTGCAATCGGTATTAGCCTACACAGCTATCGATATAACAAACGTTATCATAAGCTGACACACAGTAACTTGAACATCTATACGGTAAGTATCATAAGCAATATGCGCAGTAGACCAGCCAATCAGAAAGCGTTCTGCTGGTCGGTCATGGTGGAAGGAAAAACATAGGTGTGTTACTCCGACAGTTCAAAATGGACACCTACTGCGCATCTACGTCATCCAGGAAGCAAAACAACTCATAATGTGATGCTCTCTGGCGGCAAATTTATGAATCATTAAAGCTAATACCACGAGAGAACGTTGCATCTTATTACGTTAAAGTTTTGTTTTTTCCCATTTATTATAGAACAATTTTTCAAATCGAATGAACAATTGTTAACAATACACAATGGTACAGTATATATTTTTTCCAAACAATATACCTGTTGTATATTTAATGAGTACGGTTTATTGTAAGTTTGATACAAGTATAGTTTAATAAAAGAATTTTCCTCCATAACCTTAATTTTGGACATTTTTCTAACTGCCAAAAAACTGTTCAGGGGATTCGCTTCATAGTTTACCAACTATTGTTCATGAAATATTGAACGTTTGTTATCAATTTTAAAACGATCAGTGCAACCGCTTTAGAACTATCGCAATAAGAGCATTCACACTGTCTGACAGAAAACGTTGATTATGACAATACAGATTTGCTTCATTTCACTGCGTTCGTTTAACATTTAACCACAAAATTAAATGCTGTCCAGCGTTTGTCCAGGGTAGAGAGCAGTAATCATTTCCTTGCACTTAACAACTCTTATAAAATCCTCTAAATTAAAATGAACACTTTAATAATTGATTCGACCAAACCCCGATCCTAACCAGATCATAACAGTACCCCCAGTACCCGTACTTTTAAAAATTGAAATTTCTTTTTAAATGTTAAGTCATATTACCTGTTTTAATACGATACAATTGCATAAACCTAAAACACAATGGAATGCAATGATTGTTAATAATTTGTTAACTGTATCAAAAAATAAATACGTTAATTTATTTAATAGCATCAAATAGTTGGTAGTATTTTTTAGTCTTTTAGTTATATAACCGTGAACTATTACAACAGCATTGGGGTGTCATATCTGCAGTGGTGTAGTGGGGCCGGAGCGGTCCGGAGCGGCGGCGCTCTACCGCAGCTCCGTCCGGCGAAGCCTAAAACGAGGATTGAAAAGCGTTATCATATGAACTTGGTTCTTTTCTCCATGGTGTAATTTCGTCACATTATGGTGAATCAAATCGAAGTCAAGGTAATAATAATAACGAACTCGTCCTCGCGCCCGCGGTAAACACCAACTCTTTGTTGCATTGCGGTAAAGGCTGGTTTGCCTAGACAGCGTCTAACGTCAAATGCTTTGCATCGGATTGGTAACACGTTGTCTGTCCGTGCCCGTGACGTTTGTCTCTCGTTGTCCACTTTGGACGCTGGAAACCAATTTTGTTGAAGTTATTGCGCTACGGTCCGGCGCAATTCGTTTGACGTGGTTTAGGAAAACTATCATTAAACAAACGTACTAACTGTTACCAGTGCCAGAATCACCAGTGCCAGGAGGACCAGTGCTGGGAATCGAACTCAACGTCGCGTAGTGGTATTTTAACTTGTAATTACGTTACGGTTAACGTAACGTCCCTCCACGACACTGTAAACAAATCGACATTGAGATTCGGTTCACTACCGTCTTCGCGTTGCGGTAAACGTGTCTTGTCGTCCGGCCGTCACTCGACGCCGACTCGACACGGGCAAACTAATCTTCACTAAAATGTTGACTGAAGATTCGTGCATAGTTTAATTGATATTTTCTTGCCGATTACACGTTCGTATCCACTGTGATTTTAAAGTCTTCGTTCGAAGGGAATTTGTAATATTTCATTTAAGTAACTTTAGTTTTTCGATTTTAGTTTTTGCAGCCAAAAACTGCACAACCCGGCATTTTTTCAAGAACAGTTTCGGCAAAACAAAACAAAATAGAAAACAATAAACATGAAAATAATTATAGAAATTACAGGTACGATCAGCTGGCTGTCAAAATCGCCCCTTTGCTTCCTGAGTGACGTCACATGACCTGCGCAATATCACACCTATGTTTTTCCTTCCACCATGCTGGCCGGTGGTGGTGATGCGCACCAGAGCGACATGACTTTTACACTAATTATTGCGCCAAGTTCTTTTGCAAGTCGACGCACCAGCAAGTCTCACTGCAAGCCAAATTAGCACCAACCACAGACAGCTGATTTATTATTATAACATGTTTCTTAAGCTTCTAACTCACCTTTTATTTCAAGGTTAAGTATTTATTTGTCAACAAATGAAGACTATGTTTCATTCTAGTAATGAAAAGTCTCACGAGATTTGGCTTAGTTTCACGAAATTTGCACGTGAACTTGCTAAACCTTCTTTCAAGTGTTAGACTACCATGACGTCACATCTTATTCTTACTCTTACCTGCGCAAGATACCTACCGTATAAAGATATTCTAGGTACTGTGAGCTGACATAACATCAAAACAACTGACAGATAATCAACTGATTTTAAAGTACAAGAACAAAATGGAAACAACTCTATCGTTTTTAAAACCTTTGTTTTTTAAGTAGTTAGCTCAATATTTTATGCAGTATGACCTTGAGCTCGTACGAAAATGGTCACTTTCGCCCCTTAAGAGGGGGGGGGGGTAAAGGCAATTCGGTGTAATGCAGTTTTTTATTTAGAAAATTAAAAATTATCCAATTTTGCCTGCATTATTGAATTCAGCTCAAAAAAACAAACAATTTAGTTTTTTGAATCACTGCTCTATGTCCATTGGTTTCCGAGATATTGGAAGTGGTAAACACAGTACGTTGTTCCAATGTTAACCTTATGGGAAATAAAGAAAATTCTATATCTCGCTTATTTCTCAACATATATTGATAAAACCGGCGGACTGACTCAGGGAGATGGAATGGTTTCAGGCGAACAGGCTGCAGCTAAATGAGGGAAAGACTAACAGGCTGATGTGCACACTTTCACGCACCCCGGGAAACATCGATGGCGGCGTGAGACTCCTTGGTTTTCATCTTGATCCTAAGCTTAATTGGGGCCTCCACATCAACCATGTTCAAGCCAAGCTGGCATGAGTCATACTCCTGCTCAGAAGACTGAAGAAGTGTGCCACCGAATCATATCTGGTCCTGGTCTATCATGCCATGTTCCACTGTCACATTTCTTATGGCATCCATCTCTGGGGGCACGCCTCGGGGGCTGCTGACATCCTTAAGCTCCAGAAGAAAGCCATCCGCATCATCACTGGCAGCCAGTACCTAGATCACTGTAGGCCCCTCTTTGAGCGACTAGGTATCATGACTATCTACAGCCATTACATCTGGGCTTGTTTGCTGCAAGCAAGAAACAGGGAGCAGGGCTGGGAGACCAGGGCAGATGTACATGACCATAACACCAGAGGCCGAACAAAAATCAACGTGCCGCGCACAAGGCTCAGCAGGAACAGAGACTCCTTCCCTGTGACTGCAATGAACTACCTAAACAGGCTCCCACTAGGTGTGAAGGACTTGGACGACCGGAAGTTTAGGGACGTTACGGGTACGTTCTTTAGGAAAAACCCCTTCTACTCCATCAGTGAGTTCCTGGAAGACGACCTGAGCGACCTTCATGTTTGATTGTTTTTTGCGTTCCGCCATGTCCGCACAAAACATCCAGTCCAATCTGTATGTAAATATATGTTTATGTGTGAAAGTTTTAAATGTGTGTTTCAAAGTTTGACGCCGTCCATTCCCATCAAATGATGGGTCAAAGACCTAGAAGATGGTAATTCAAGGTAATTCATTGAAAACAGCTACATATAATACAGCTCGAGAAACCGCCTCGGACGAATGGACGCTCGGAGCTACAGACAAATGCGAATTATAGTGTTGATAATAGGCTACTCTGGCATTCATGTATACATTTTTAAACGAAAACTTTAAATATATTTTTAACGTATTATTTTGCTACTTTTTTATTACATACTGTAGTTAATTATGCACAACCTATTGCTTTCGAAAACATCCGATTTTTAACCGGTTAAATTGAAAAAGTATAGTTTTATCTATTAATGCAGGGGTATTTTTAATGCCTCTACATACGTACCTTGGTAGGGGTATTTTTTATATATTTTTGTTGGACTAATACAGACTTTACGAACAAAATTAATTCGAAAACTATAAATTCCTGGTATTATAATTGTTATAATATTTACTGATAACATTGTAAACTTAATATAATACTAGCATTAAAAATAAACACGTTATATTTTTTTTAACCAGTGAGGCGTGTTGTTTTTAATTCTTTGCGCCCTTGTTGAGCCCCTCCGGAGGTCCAAAGTCTCGACTTCATTGATGTCCGTTCCGAGCATAGAGAGTCTCATGCACAGACGGGAGGCGCGCCAGACCCTACATAGTTCCAGCCCGCCGGGGTAGCGTCCGTTTTGAGCATGGAGGGTTGCATGCACAAAAGGGACGCGCGCCACTTCTAGCATGGTCCCATCCGTGCATGCTACACCTGTAGAGAGTGAAACTATTTGAATGGGTAAAATCATACAACGGTTATGGAAATTCCAAAACTACCTGAAAATGTGACCTGCCCACAAGAAATGTGATATCTTAGATGGGTTTTCCGAGCTCATTCATTATCTCTAACTATTTAAAAACAACTTCAGATGGTGCTTAAGGTTATAATAAAATGTCCATAATTTTCATTTTTAACCACCTAAATAAACAAATACAGCAGACCTGCATACTCAGCGAATTTCAAATGCAAAAGAACATATTTCAATCCAACATAGCGAGATTTGACATGTTTTTGTAATCTCCATAAGAATAACATGGGGAATGAGTATGCAGGTTTGCTGCCACGAAAATGGAAATATCGGGGATTTTAGACTATGAAACGTTAGATTTCATGTAGATGAAGCCACAAACCAAGTTTTATTAAGATATGTTGAGAAATAAGCGAGGTATAGAATTTTATTTATTCCCCATAAGGTTAACATTGGGACAACGTACTGTCATTGACTTTGAATTCATAGTCAATGGTACTGTGTTTACCACTTTCAATATCTCGGTAACCAATAGACATAGAGCAATGATTCAAAGTCCCAAATTGTTTGTTTTTTCGAGCTGAATTCAATGGTGCAATCCAATTAGTTTTATTTTTCTATGTGAAAAATCAAAAAACCCATTTTTGGGGGGTTTATCCCCCTTTACCCCCCCTTCCAGTGGTCCGATCGGGCTGGTTTTCGAACTCATCCGAATAATTACTACTTCACACACCTGTGCCAAATTTCATTCCGATCAGACCATTTTTGCGAGCGCTATCGTGCTTACAGACATATATATATATATATATATATATATATATATCTAGAAATTTGAACGAATTGTGTTTTTGGCCTCTGAGGGCCCCAAAACGAAAAGTTATCATGGTCTTGGGCTTAGGTCTTACCATGAGATATACCGTAATAGCTTCTTCCCTATGGGAAATTCGCTAAAATGACCACTGTGCGCCGTCGCGTTACCGCGCTCGGAGGAATGTGTGAACCGATGTGTGATCCGATGTCTTGTTCGGGGGAATGTGTGGAGCGAAAAATTTATCTCCCTGCGCGGTCTGATGTGTGGTGTGATGTCTTGTTCGGGCAAATGTGTGATAGTGTGTCGCCGCCTTTATCCTTTTACCAACCTCTTGTTAGATTCTACATTCCTCTGGTTATATTCTGCATCTGTTCTTCACCTACTAGTTTCGTTTTCATTTTTCTGCAACACTAACTCTGTAAAACTGTTGCTCCAAGAGAGCGCGTTAAATTTGTGCACTTTTCGCCGCGCAAGGATAAACGCGGTGACATTTAGAGTCTCCAACTATCAAAATAAAATCTATTTTGACTTATCATTATGAAGATTAATAGTTGTAGAGTGTATATTGTGATTTTAGAATCTGTTTAAATTTTACTCATTAGTAGATACATGTGGTGTTAAAGTTAGTAAACTTCTGTATAACTTTGCAATATACCTTTAGAATGCGTTGACATAAACGATCATGTAATTGCAATAACACCTCTATCTTTACAATGGTACTGTATATTAAATTTAAATAGATTTTGACAACTTGAGGCGCTAATTAATGTACCGCATATACGGAGCAAGTTTTAGGCATGTTTTGCAAAGGTTTGGAACTCTCTTTTTGTAATCGCCTCTCCTCCAAAGTTTTTATTTATTTATTTGAAATGCTACAAAACAGACGGATCTAGTTACATTGTAGTTCAATGGTCCTCATTCCTCAATTATTAATCAATTATATTGGAGGTCCATTTTCAACCCCCAAAAGCCAGTCGCAGGCTGCAAACAACCGGTGGGCCGGGGGAATACCTCAATACTGTATATAGAATTTTACTTGTTTCCCATAAGGATGACATGGGGACAACATGCTGTGCTAACCGCTTTCAATATCCCACGAGGTGGCTGAGAACGTTTTGAACAAGCGAGCGGCGATCGTGCACGGCGGAGGCAAGAGGTTTCTATACTGTCCTGTGGGGCGCGACCTTCCTCATTGAAGGAGGGTAATAAATCTTCATTCAACCCCCACCGAATGACTGCTTCGACCCTTGGAGATCAACAAACCGTTTTGTCTTTGGCCGCCTTCACCAGACTGTTTGACACTCCAACATAAAGACTCCTACCGCATTGTATTTTGAAATTTACAAAATCAACAAATTATTGAATTTATAATAATAACTTCGCAATATCTGTCTACTAATACTGTTAGAAAAATATTTTTATGTTCATAATTAACAATTACATTTAAGTACATCAAACTTTTCTGCCTCAACTCTTCTTTTAATATTTGTTATTTAGCCTTTTCGTAATTTTCCTATATAAAACAAATAGTAAAAGTGAGCAAGCTTTGACATATAATAATGTTGATTAAATATTTATTTTCATTCGCGTATTTGTGAAAAACATTGCTGTTATGTCACAAACTAACCGCCCAGTGGCAAACTAAATGAAGTCTATTGCAATGACAAATAATTACCTCTATAAATCTTACATTTTTTGCTTACATTTCGCGTAAACAATTACTTGGTTCATATTGCAGTAATACTATGTCGGATTTTAACAGAATAATGTTTTTATTTCTCTTACAAATGGCTCAAGATAAAAATATATACTATTACATCGATAGTCGATGAACACTTATTTTGAAATAGCATATTGATTATTTGTAATGGGAATTGGGGTAGGAGTAGAAAGAGTTGTAAGAAATCTGTTAATCTACCACTGTGTGAAAATACTTTCCCTTGGATAAAAAACAAATATTTCAATGCGGAAAGTTAACTTACTTAACGCCAATCAAGACATTATCTTGGAAATGTAATTGTAAAAACCTACGCACAATTCAGAATATGTTAAGAAAAATAGAACAGCTGCCCTTAGGTTTTATTAGGATAGTCAACATCATTTTTATCCTCCTTTTGCCGACCGCAGTTTGCCGACTTAGTTCCAATTCCGCCCACCGCAGCACTGCCCCGCCGGTGAAACACTGCTACGGCCAAAAGCACAGGCGCGCCGGGTCTATTCTCTGTCCTTAGTCTAAGTTGGAACTAAACAAGGCCACACTACTAAACCTGATACGCCGCTGCAACCCCAGTGACGTCATGGAATCCTTTCCCCTGAGAAATGACTTCAAGGCTCATTCACACGAGTCTAAAAATAACTCAGTGACTTCCGTCCGACTGCAACTGCCCAGTTTTCAAGGGAAACAAACAACTTGTTTCCAAAGTTTTTGACCGTTCTTCGACATTTATTGCGCGATCTTATTTTAAACCACTTATTTGATTTCTTATTTTTGATTTATTTTTATTCTTCGACTTTCATTTATTTAATTATTATTCTGATAATTTAACACCCGTCACAACTACGTCCAGGCAAGGCCCTAAGACCGCCTACTTGTTTGACGTCATAAATCCTGCAGCATGGCCTGTATATGTAGTAACTTTCAATAATCTCAAAGTACTTTACCACCTTCAGTCTTAGTCTTTGTAGTATGCCACTCAATATTGATTACTTTTAGTATGTGAACGCGGGCAGTGAAGTCAATGGTTGACGGTAGACAGTATACCGCATACACACACTATAGTATGGTATGCTCAAATGCTGTACTCTGTGGTATTAGGATCTCGTCTTCCTTATCCAAGGCTGTACGTAGAAGCCAATTACGCAGAGAGGTAGAGTTGGCGAGATCACAGCGATGTTTATGACTCTTATTACACGATGAATCACATTCCAGGTCAAATGCATTGATGGCATTGGTCGAAGTTGTGATTAGCTGATGGATTAGCTTAGACTGAACAAACAGCTTCCTCCTCAATTAATTGACGTTTGATGATGAACGAGAAGTGATCATAGCTTGCTTACAATCTCTTCGTAGTCTATGTCACCGGTTTCCCAATCAATACCATGATAATGTTTTGACAGTCATCAAAACTCTCGTTGTTTGTCCTGAGTCAATTGATGTCGAACATATGCTGGGTTCGCTATGCTATGAAAGAGAATAGTCCCCGTTACAATCTCAATCACACCAAATTCCTTTAAGGTTACCCATTATTATTGTCTTTGAATGATTAGTCCAAACCACCTTTGATCAACAGCGATAACGATGTGAGATGGGATAAGACAACAGACACAGACTGCCATCTTGATCAGTAGTTGATCTTTCACTGATGCTTATCAGCTAAAGTCTTCCGAAAATTAATAAGTTGAAACACGTTTAACATTTCCCACCAAGCCTAATTATCATTGTTTACAATTAATTGTAGGGTATGTTGACAAATTATGCATTCTAGATGGATGAAACCTAGGTAAGTTCAAAGAATTCGTCGAAGAGATAATGAATTAGCGCAACGTTTTCAGCAGCGGAATCGCTTAATAGCTGTACTAAGTCGATCATCATTTTTATATCATAGTTGGTATGGCGGTACAAGTAGATTTCAGACTGTGTTGTTTAAGCAATGCAATTAAAAACATCGTATTGATAATGAGCGTTACGTATAAGGAATTTCTGATATTGACCTAAATGCGATGGATAATCGAAATAGATGAAGTATTCGAGTGGCCCACCGCTCTAATAACGCAAAGCTGTCTTCACTTCTAATTCCAACGCTGTAGGTAGTGAGATTCCCAACAGTTTGCGGTCTGCTGTATAACCACCCACTTTGACGATATCAGTCAAACTTCTGCTGTATATGTAGCGGGCCGAAAAATGGTAACGATTTATAGTGTAATTGAATTCCATGTATTACGCTGAGTTCATTAATCAACCGGACTTGTTTGAGTTGTACGGTTGAGTTTATATTAACACAAGTAATCGGGTAATTTACCGTATCCCTCTCCACTGTTCTGGTATGAACATCGCATTTGCTGAAGTTGGTTAAATAGGATAAAATAGGTCAGGTCAAGTTTAATTTGACGGCAGCGTCAAAGATTCCAGTGGCGGCGGGTAGATACATGTAGCGGATAAAAATCCGCTACATGTCCGACGCGGCGCCGGTGGCGGTGGCGGCGGCAGCGGCGGTAGAAAAGGTGGAGGCCGCGGCGGACATGTAGCGGATTGTTCGTTTCGGCAGCGTCGATCTCGATTGTCGTAAATTCCTGGAATTCAGGCCTATTGTTGTTTCTTTGGCGCCAAACACCCCGTTCTATTGTGTAAGTGTTTCTAAAACATTCCAGTGGCTTTTTTTACACACGTGTGCAGTGGCGTACGTAGGATTTATTTTCGGGGGGATACAATGGGGGGCCGGGGGGTATGGAATACCACCAAGTAAGAGGGGGGTCCGGGGCCCTCCCCCGACAAATTTTCATAAATTACATCTGAAATTCGTGTTTTTAGGCAATCTAGAGGCATAACAATAAACACATTTTGAATACCCGATTTTTTAACTAATTTGAGGCTGCTCACAGATTAGATTCTGAAAATTTTAGATCTCATTGGAATTTTAGCAAAATGGTTTCTACACAATAAAAGAAATACCATATTCAAATATTAGGCCTAACATTAAAGGACATATGAGAAAGTAATTAAAGAATCATACGTTATTAACCTTGGTATTTTTTTTAAATTTTAAGGCTAAACATCCCAGGGTTAGTTATAAATTCTGCCACCACGTCGCAGCACCAAAATGAAGTCATTTTGTATTAAAGTTTATTGGTGGAATTTTCGTCCGATGTTAATTTGATAAACTGATTTGTAAACAGAATGAGATTATGATTCACATATTTTTTATTAAGTTGCTGGTTAAAAAAATAATAACAAGATATTCATGTTACAAAAAGAAATATGCAAATCGCAGGTAGTCATTTTGTAGGCAGTAATTTTTAATTAATTTTAAAATTTTAATATTTAAAATCGCCCGAGTGGTTCAATCGGTATCAATTTTTATAAATTTAATGAGATAGCGCGCGGGAGACAAAAAAATTATGCAGTGCAGGGCCGGCCGGAGGTGACTCACTGTAGCTCTCCCCCCACCACGCGGCTCAGCCGTTGCTCGTCGTACAAACACTCCTTGTGGTGGATGATGACTTCCCGCCCTTCCATCCATGTGCTCTCGGTTATTAGTTACCATGATTCTTCTTACAAGTTTGTTTCTTCGACTGTTAATTATTGTTATTGGTAACGTTATTTTGCTAAACTTTTATGTTCTCCATGGCCCACGTGTTTCAAAACATAATGATGACAAATTTGAATTTCTTGTTAAAATATGTTACATCTATTATCATTATTAAGCTATAATGATATTTCGAGGGCTTGGAACATTAGGGTTCTAACTGCCAAGTCTTAAACTTTACACGAAAATAGATTTAAGATTGGGTACTGCAGTAATTAAAGTGATCAATGTCAACACATTCAGAGTATTTTTTCTGAAATTTCTTATGCTAAATATGAAAAATATATGTTTATCTTTGCTTAAATGTATAAATAAATGTGTTAAAAACTACTTTTAAAAATACGGAAGAACTGTGTTGCTCTTTAAAAGGCTATAGGGTAGTTTTATTTGACTATATGTTCTATATTTCAAATTCGTATTTCATATAAATTGTTAAATTGCCTCTAAAATTATGACAATAATAGAAAATAACAAACACGTCATGATTTTGTGTGCTTCTAGTCCGACTGATTCACCAACAAAACCAAATAATCTCTGTCAAAAACAATAGGTAGAAAACCTACCTGTATTTATACATACTAGAGATCGCCAGTGGACGAAAATTCGACCAATTTTTAAAATCAAGAAATAGGGATAGCTAATTTTGAACTTTGCATCCACCAATGCGTTTCACAATACATTTCATATAGTACACATTTTCCACGTAAACACATAATAGAACCAAATGGGAACCAAAAGCAAAAGAGAAAGACTCAATCTTTGACTAATCGTTTTGGCCCGCCACTGGCACATATTTATGACATGGTTGTTAGTAATTAGTATTGTACAATATTAAGATTCCATGTTTATTTCTTTAACACTGAGCTGGTTATTGATTCAGAGGACGGTAAAAATTCAGTCATCAAATCATTTTATCCCATACACCCCTTACTACAGTTCTCTCCATCACTCCCTCCATTAATTCCTTCCCTTAATCTCTATGTACTTCCTTCCATTCGACCTTCTTTCTACTTTTCAGCCCTTTTCTCCTTCATCCTCTTCTTACCATCTCTCGTCCCTCCTTTCCTACCTTTTAGGTCTGAAATAATAACACCTAACATTTATGTGCCTAGTTATTATTTGAGAACTAAAACTCCCCTTCAAAACGTTTTCCCTTCTTCCTTGCCCTTAGGACATTTTCCCCTCCTTCCATCTCTTCCTATCATTATCACTAAAATATTACACATATTTTACAAATTCTCTACCAATAAAACACACAATTTGAATGTAATGTCCATCTGAACTGCAGGTGCACGACAGTACATCGGATGGTAGAGACTCAACTTCATGTTCTTTTTTCTTCCCTTTTTATCAGCTAATTTTTATCTCTTAACCTTATTAAAGTGAGCAAACTTTATTTGAAACGCATTCAATATTCTCTAAATAGCCCTGGATTTCAATCAAATACTATATTTTTACTCCATGCCCCAATAAAATAAGTGGCTTGAAATTGTTTAAAAATATTAGTTTGTTTGGATTTTTTACTGGACAAATACTAACTCGTGTCATTAATGAATTCCTTACATTTGTTTATTGCTTGATAAAAACTTATTATTGTTTGTGTTTTATATCTCATCAGATGACAGAAAAACAGCGTAAATTTTTGCCCACTTTTCGTCCTCACATAATATTTCTACATCTAATCTTTACTCTACGAAAAATAGCATGTGATAACAGCTACATATGATGACAAAATCACAGTTCTGTTTTGTTTTTCTATCACCAAAACAGCAACTCATAAGACCAATGTTAATTTTTTTGTAATTTTAAATTCAATTTTCTACTTGTCTAAAAAGACTAATATAAATTTCAATGGGATTCTGCACATCTACAGGAAAATACAATTCTATCGGTGTGCTTAGATTTTCGCTACGATGCACACTGGCTGAGAAAAAAGGAGTACAAAAACCTTATGGAAAAAATGCTTGTCTATTAATATAAAGATACAACCATTTCGGAATAAAGACAACGGAGTTCTTTAAAATCAAATGGACGATGTTCTGCTTCAATAATCGAAGCAGATTAGTTAGCTTCACTGAATGATAGTTGGTTCACGCAGTTTTAAAGAGCAGAAGCAATAACAGCTGTTTCAAGATAATTGAAATACAAATTCCATTGACTATGAATTAAGCTTTCAACCACGTTACAGTTGCTAGTTTCAATTTGGAATAAACATATTACGTGTAGATTAGATTGAAAGTTAACCTATAATCTTATACTCTTGTGTACGACCAATGTTTGCTTGTATGCATGCTTGGACAATCTATCTATCTATATTAATAATTCTATAAGCAATTTTTTAATAAAAATTTTGAAAATAAAAAAATATATATATATAAAAATTTTTTTATATATATATATGTCTGTTAACACGATAGCGGCCATAAATATGGTCCGATCTTAATGAAATTTGGTACAGACGTGTAAAGTGGTAATCACTCGGACGAGTTCGTGAACCAGCCCAATCGGACCACCGGAAGGGGGGGTAAAGGGGGATAAACCCCCCAAAAAATAGGTTTTTTGAGTTTTTCACATAGAAAAATAAAATTTATCGAATTTTTGTGGGCACCATTGAATTCAGCTCAAAAAAACAAACAATTTAGTATTTTGAATTTTTGCTCTATGTCCATTGGTTACCGAGATATTGAAAGTGGTAAACACAGTACGTTGTCTCAATGTTAACCTTATGGGAAATAAGTAAAATTCTATATTTCGCTTATTTCTCAACATATCTTGATAAAACTTGGTAAATGGCTTCTTCTAGTTCAGATCTACTAAATATTGAATTAAAACCAACCAGTTTAAACATACCTGTAGCAGCAAACCTGCATACTCATTCCCCATGTTATTCTTATGGAGCTTACAAAAACATGTCAAATCTCGCTATGTTGGATTGAAATATGTTGTTTTGCACTTGAAATTCGCTGAGTATGCAGGTCTGCTGCAACGGGGGTATTTTATATGCATTTTTAATAAATGGAATATGAGCGCGCGGGAAACACGAAACGGATGCAGGGCCGGGTGACTCATTGGGCTCTCCCCCCATCTGTCGACTTTTCGAATTCGAGCCGAAAACATCAAGGGGCAAATAGCCTAAGTCACGTAACATTTGTAAACATGTTTCCTGTATATTTTTATACTGTGCATTTTGTGCATTAAGTAAATGAAGGTCTTTTGCACTAATTATTGTTTATTTATTTATCATTTTCATGTACTGAAAGGTAACTTTTATTTTAAACAAGTGACTTAACTAATTAATCATTTAATTTAACATGGTGTTATAAAGCAACAAAAATAATGGTAATTTTGTTTGTAGTAATATTAATATTGAACAATGAACCCCTAGATAATTTCATAAATCATCTTCCTTGTAATCAGAGGATTAATTACAAGAGTCTAGTTTAGTGTGCCCGGCCAGAGTGCGAATGCGACTACTGAGTTGACGAACTAGTGATGGGAACTATCCGATAGAAACAAACTATTCATCCAGTTGTTGCGCTCCAACCGATTTATCAGATGGTTACTTCAATTTTCATCCGGATGAACCATCCATTAGTTCGCAAGCGAATCAACTGAACGGCATTATTATCCATCTACCTCAAAACCATCCGTCTATGTTTTCATTCAATTTTGAAACAATTCGTCCCTTATTTTCATTCGTTTGAAAACTACGAGTCAGTTATTTAATTACTGAAACTGTTCTGTTAATTGCCGAGTATTTGCGCCAAAGATAAAACAACCTATGTTAGCACCAATAGGTTAATCTTTTACCTTATTTAAATACTTAAACCTAAATACAAAATGTTTAAGGTTAAAAAATTATTCATTTATCCATTTGCAGGTGAACCATCTGCTCAGCGGCTCGACAGTATATATTTTTATCCGGATGGATACGCCACAAAACCCATGAAAACTATCCATCTGAATCAGGCTCGCGAACATGGTTTTTTCATCCATCATCCACTAGTCGAATAGTTCCTCCCATCTCCGCACACAGCGCGAGCCAATCCTCTCCCCACCCCAATACACAG
Organism: Flexamia atlantica; assembly: GCA_035578135.1. Taxonomy (NCBI): domain Eukaryota; kingdom Metazoa; phylum Arthropoda; class Insecta; order Hemiptera; family Cicadellidae; genus Flexamia; species Flexamia atlantica. The sequence continues at coordinate 66,442,497 of JAQJVK010000001.1, read as the reverse complement.
GAAAAACATCGGATGAATCATCCATCTGAAAACTATCGGATGAAAAAAAACCATCGGATGGTTAAAATCAGTCGTTTGTCCCATCACTATGACGAACGATACTAAATAGCAGCGCCGCGCGTCAGAGCAGCCGGGTAGTATGGCGGTGCGCTGGGGGGGGGGGGGCGGCGCGGGCGTGAGAGAAATAATGGTAATATCTTTAAAAAACGATTCCGATGCGACCATTTGACCGATTTCAAATCTGAAAACGCCAAAATTATTTTAAAATTTTTCTTTACAAAATGACTACCTGCGATTTAGAAAAATGATGATAGTAATCGTATTCTTCTCTAAAATATTTTTATTAAATAACTAAAATAATTTTTACCCATATAGCGTATATTTCTTGTTCATGTTATATACAACAAAACTTACAAAACAAAAATCGGTCAATAACTTTGCATATTATCTTTAATACAAATTTGCCACAGAGGTGCTGCTATCTATCGGGCCAGAAACACAACTTTTTCTGGGATGTTTAGCCTTGATTTCAAAGTCAAAACTATATGTATCACATTCTCATTTTTTTATTGCACACCTCATCGGACCACCCGGACATGCTGTAAAAGTATCCTAGATTACCCGGACGAGGTTGATGAATAGAATTATAACTAATTAGAAAATGCAAGCTTTCTCACTTGACTTGTGCAGTGTTTCCCAAGTCCCAGAACGCAACCGCAAAGCTATATGATGTACACGCAAGCATCGTAGTAGGCTGATAATTATAGACATAATAGTGGTGCGTCAAATCCGACCACTGGAAAAAAAAATGATATCCGAAATTTGACAAACTAATCACAAATCTGCTTAGATTTAACGGCGAGACTTGGTTTTCACGCAACATAAGCAGACGATATTCGTCTGCCGCGATGCTACTACGAGATCGTCTAACAGACGAATAGTGTAAACTGTGTGAAGTACGCGGCCGTGAGAAGACGACAATATTCGTATGCCGCATCTTAACATCATAATTTTTTTACCATGAATATTTTACGTAATATGATGATTCTTTTGCCACATCTGACAACGATGACGATGGCGGCAATATCGCTGAGACCATTAATGGTCACTGTTGTTATCAGGAGTTTTTGCTTGCCTTATGATTGTGACGCTCAGTCACCGCTTGTCCGTGTAGTCGAATTATTAGAGAATCTTCTGGAAGGCTCGCGAATGAACCTTACCCCTGCTGGGGTAGGGGCGAGAGGGGTAACGGGGAGTCGCGTGGTCAGGAGGACGACGGAGTCGGTGCCGAGCTGCGGAAGGGTGAAGATCGAGTCTTCTCGCCGGAGGATAAGTCCCAATAATTTTCAATTTTTTATAATTCTTTTTAATATGCTGTAGTTGTTTGGTAGGAAGGGGGGTTAAGGGGCTTAGGGACATTTCAGTTTAATTTAAAATAAATTTTTTGATGGTGTAATATTTTCTGTATTAAGAGCTCTGCGCCCTTCTGGCGCGGGCTGCTGAAGCTTGCTCCTGTTTCCACTTTTAATTAATTAAATCCGACAATAAGATTTCATAAATAAGTGTCAAAAATGGCTGTGATGTAGATGGCTAACACTTATAAATATTAATTTATAATTTTAGCAGTTTCGTCAATTTGAACTTATAAGTTATTCTAAGTGGGGAAGCCGTAAATTTGATCCACCATGGGCCCACACCCTTACATGATCCTATATAGGCCTACTCCCGCCAATTACTCACGAATACCTCAATAGGTAAAAATACCATAATCCAATAAACCCCGAATCAATTATCTTTAAAATAATAGAATTTAACTATTTACAAACCTTATAAAAGTTTAGTGAGTAATTTATGAATTATATTCTATGTTTTACGGCAAGTTTATAGTGATTCCACCACCTTCATTATGAACGAGATATTCATCTTACCAAAAATTTCCCAAAATCCCCAAGAGTTTTTTTGGGGGGGGGGGGATATATCCCGATATCCCCCCTGTGTACGCCCCTGTACGTGTGCGTGTCTAATTCTTAGAATTCCGACCCTCGATCTATTGTTGTCTTCTTTTGTTCTGCGGCTGCGTGTCTCTACGTGTCTGTCGTCTCACCGCTGTTGACGATGATCTTTTGCATTTCACTGGGGTTGGCTGGAACACTGGTGTAAATTTTTCTTCTGACGGTTTACGCCAAGCTGCTAACGGCATCATTGTTCGTGTTAAACCGTTAATTTTCGGTGCTCCTGTACTTGCAACAACCCACATATTTTTTTAAATATGACAATAACGGTTTCAAACTGTTGTTAATCTCGTCATCGGGGTGTAAACAAATACCGCAAGTATATGTCGGGATTCCTCCATCGAACGTGCACTCTCCGTTTCTATTTTGTTTCGTGGCTTCATGTTTCTGCGTCTCGCTTGGGTTGACGTCTACTTTTTACATTTTACTCTCTCGGTCAATGTTTTGTGGTTATATGTTTCTATGTGTTACTGGTGCTAACACCGATTAATTATGTTTCACCACCACCTCATCACTCTTGCCTTTTGTAAAATCTTCTTTCTAAGTCGACAGAATATACATCATGTAGCTGGTGACAACACGGAATGTGTTAAACCACTGAGTTGTGGAGTTCATGTCCTAATATCAATCCATTTATTTTGCAATTGTATCAGTAGCGGGGTGAATGTCTTATAGGTATCTTCGCCGCTATTTAAATACATCCCACAAGTATTATAATTCCATTGCCAAATACATGCAGCATTAGAACGCAACTGGCAGGGTTCTGTACTGTATACTGAAACTCGTTGTCAACCCACGTTTCATCGCTTCTAACCATTTCATTAACATTTGCATAGATTCGTTCACTTGGTTAATAGTGGTCATAATATAACAGCGGCAAAATCACAGTCAAGTCCGCACTTGCTAAATTATCAAGGATACTGACGGTAAGCACGGTCGACTACGTATAAGCGTGTCTAATTCTGTATCAGAAGAAGATTATAAGCAGTTAAAGTTTGATTTTTTCCCATTTGAAATGCATTGTGTCCATTTTAACTGTGCCATCCCATGCAATCCCATGCAATTTTGTATGGAGTACAAAAATATTCAAAATTCTTCATTTCCATCAGTGAATCTTGCCTAAAAACTATTTCTATGATTGAATTTCAACTAAAATCACATTTTAAAGCACTTAAGCTAATAATTAACCCAACCGTTATCGATATACCAAGTACTGATAATAATGCAATGCATTTCTTTTGGGGAAAAATCAAATTTTAACGGCTTATATCTCATTAACCATTGGGTTTAGGAAAACATGTCAAAGAGTAAAAAGTTCTTAAAATTAAGCGTAGATTCCAAATACGCCATAAAATACAGGGTGTTCTATAAGAAAAATCAAAGTTGTCCGCCATATTGGAAAATGGCGGCCATTTAGAAGAAAATGGAATTCATATTTTTAAATGTCTTAAAAAAGTAGGTGAAGTCCCCCATTTAAAGTTTTCTCTAAATCCAATAGTTTCTGAAATACCAATGGTGGCACAGTTAAGTTGGACACCCATTGTTATATATTAAAAAGGCAACAACTTAACCACCAATTAATATTTTGTGTTCCCTTGTTCAAAACAAATGATTACAGTTTTGTTTTGTTTTTATAAAATTAATTACACATTATAATTATGTGAAAATAAAATGTTTCTAATATTATGACCTATATTTTTATATATAATATTTTGGCGACGGAATAAAGAAAATATGTCAGAAATACAGGAATTGGTGCACACCTTAAATCAGTTTATGACGTTACTGACTAATCAACAAACCACACAACAAGCTATTCCTAATACGAATCAGAACAGAACAACGAAGGAATTGCTTCAGAGTAATGCATTGACCTTTGATGCCTATGACGAGAGAGAAGAACCTTTTGAAAACTATATACAACGTTTAGAAATATTTTTCAAAATAAAAGGTTTAACAGATGATGATGAAGAGACACAAATGTTGAAAGGACTATTTTTAATAAACTGCCTAGGTGCTAATCACTACAAACTCATCTGCAGTTTAACATCCCCAGATAGACCAGATACCAAAACTTACAAAGAATTATTGAAACTGCTGAATGAACACTTGTGTCCGAAGAAGAACATTTTAACTGAACAACATAAATTTTTCTCGCGATTACAAAATGAAGGGGAATCAATCTCAAACTATCTAGCAAATCTGAAGCAGTTGGCAAGTTCAGCAGGATTCAAATCTGGATGTGAACAAGGTAACTGTACAAAGTCAGTTATCAATCTGATGCTTAGAGCTCAGTTCATTAGAGGCTTACATGACGTAGACATCCGGGAAAAACTCTTGCAACTTGGTGAAGTTCCCCTTGACAAAACTTTGGAAACCGCTCTAGTAATAGAGACTTCAAAAATCGACAACCAAAACGTCTATTCATCTAGTCTTAACAGACATGAAGTCAATAAAATAAATTCAACATCCAAGAATCAAGTCTTTCGTAAACATGATACCAACAATGCAAAGAGTTTCTCTCCAAGAATAAACAAAACATAACTGTAATCATGTTTTTTGAACAAGGGAACACAAAATATTAATTAGTGGTTAAGTTGTTTCCTTTTTAATATATAACAATTCTAATCGGAGTATGTACTCTCAATATATCTTATGAAGATAAATCATGCAGGGAAGATTTATACATTGTGAATCTCAGGAAAAATGCTATACTTGGTAGGAATTGGATACGCAAGTTGAAAATAAATTTACATGACATCAATAAACTGATCACAAATGAACCAAAAATTTATACAAAATCTGCAATCACTTATATTAAACAAAGATTCTCTAAAGTTTTTGAACAAAGAGTTGGTCAAGTTCCAACTTTTACGTGCTCCTTGAAGTTAAAGGATAATGCGAGACCAGTTTACCTGAAGTCAAGACCAGTACCTTATGCTATTCGAGAAGCTGTGGAAAATGAATTGCAAAAACTTGAACAAGAAGATATTATTGAAAAGGTTGACCAATCTGAATGGGGAACACCAAGTGTGGTCATTCCAAAGTCAAACGGATTAGTCAGAATATGTGCAGATTACAAAGTGACTGTTAACCAACAACTTCATGACGGTCGGTACCCTATTCCACGGATAGATGACATACTAAATAAAATGAGACATGGACAATACTTCTGCACATTAGACATTTATAAGGCTTATCTGCATATACCAGTTGATAATGAAAGTGCTAAAATTCAAACGATCACCACTCATAAGGGAACATACAAAGCTAAAAGACTGTTTTTCGGAATTAAAACTGCCCCAAATGAGTTTCACAAGTTTATAGATCAATTTATACAAAATTTAGATGGAACGGTAGCTTATTTTGATGATATTGTCATTCAAGGCAGTACATTTGAAGAATGTAAATCCAGGTTAATTAAGACATTGGAGAAGTTAGAGCAGTACAATCTACATGTGAACATTGACAAATGCAAGTTTTTTGAAAGAAAGGTACAATATCTCGGCCATGTCATCAGTGGGGCAGGCATACAGATGTCTCCGGAAAAGGTTAAGGCTATTCAAGATGCTCCACGTCCAACAAACCTTGAAGGGGTTCGACATTTCCTTGGACTAGTACAATACTACTCAAAATTCATAAAAGACGCGTCAACAATATTATATTATCCTTTAAATAAACTTTTACGGAAAGATGCACGATTCCAGTGGACAAATGAGTGTGAAAAGGCCTTCATCCAAATTAAGGCGGAGTTAGCAAGTGACTCAGTTCTCACTCCTTACAACCCAGAGCTCCCTGTACTACTTGCCATAGATGCAAGTCCAGTTGGTTTATCAGCTATTTTGTCACACAAGATGCCTAACAATGAAGAAAGACCGATTATGTTTGCCAGTAGAGCACTTACTGCAGCCGAACGTAACTACAGTCAGCTGGATAGAGAAGCGACGTTTCGGGATCTGGAATCTGATCCCGTCTTCAGGTGGAAGAAAACCTAGAACATAACAAGATGTTCCTAAAGTCCTCCTGGACATCCTAAAACCATTGATAGGAAAAACTGACTCGTACATAACAAATTCTAAAGACTTCGTTGAAAAGTCAAAGGACATAGTGCTGGCTGAGACGGATAAGCTGGTTAGTTTTGATATTGAAAGTCTGTTCACGAATGTCCCAGTTCCTGAAACCTTAAAAATAATCGAGTCTCGGTTCGAAAAAGATGAAAGTCTAACTGAACGTACTAAACTTCCTGTTAACGTCATTATAGCACTGCTTGAATTATGCACTCAATGTAACTATTTTGAACTAGAGGGTAAATTATACCGTCAGGATGAGGGGATGGCCATGGGGTCGCCATTGTCGCCTATCTTTGCTAATATCTTTATGGAGGAGTTTGAGCAAAAGGCTTTGTCTTTGGCTCAACTCAAACCGAAGATTTGGTGGAGGTACGTCGATGACACCTTCGTGGTATTTCCGCATGGAGACGATGAACTAAAAGACTTTTTAGGGCATCTTAACAGTATTTCTCCTTCCATCCGCCTAACAATGGAAGAGGAAGTCCAAAACAAACTAGCATTTTTGGATGTGTGCGTAGAAAAGGATAGGGACACGCTTAGGACAACTGTTTTCAGAAAAAAGACACACACAGGGCAGTACTTAAATTATCAATCAAACCATCAAAAATCTGTCAAAGAAGGGGTAGCTTACTCACTATTTGACAGACCAAAGAGCATTTGCTCAAATCAAGATGGATTAAATCAGGAAATCAAAAAAGTAGAGCAAGATTTGGCTAAGAATGGATACCCTCAATCCGTAATAAGAAAGTGCAAAACCCGTAGGGCTAAACAGAATGAGTCAGAAAACACTGAAAAATTCGTTCCTATGTCAATCCCTTATGTGCCGGGATTATCGGAAAAAATTAGAAGAGTTGCTAGGAAGTTCAAAGTTAGAACCGCGTTTAGGACACAAAACACTCTTAGGCAATGTCTCGTAAAAACCAAACCAAAAAATGGCACTCAGGGATCAAAAAACTGTATTTACAGAATAAACTGCAATAGTTGCTCTAGGCCGTATTATGGCGAGACAAAAAGACCTTTAAATGTTAGAATCAAAGAACACAAAGATAACACGAGGAAGGGCTTAGTGGATAAATCAAAAATTGCTTAACACTAGTACACCGCGAACCTCATTTTTTCAAAAGAAAACTAATTGAAGCTTCATACATAAAACTAGCAGACCAACCAATCAGTCAATCTTCACTTGAAATAAGGCCAGTATGGCTACCAATATTAAACAAAGAATTGAAAGACAGGGAAAATAAAGTGTCAGCAAATAGGGTAGTTACTAACAATTCTGTTCAAAATTCTCATAACATGTTAACCCGTAGCAAGGCCAAGGGGCAATATCAGGTTAAAAATTAACTAAAAACACAAACAGACACACGGAATTTGCATATCACATGTCTCTGTTTCAGGTTTTCGCCACCGGTAGCGCGCCGTGATTTGGTTGGCTGTGGGCGCCGCCATTTCCGTTGCCGCCGCCATTTGCTTTCCTCCCACCAGTCTCAGCTCAGCTCTGATTGGGTGTGGACGTGCTCTCCCCTGTCTGGTGATTCTTGATACTTGTGATTCCTGTGTTATTTTGTGTATTGTTTTTCTTTTAAGCTTATTGTTTTCGTGACTGCTTTTACAGTTCTCTGTTTTAGCTGTGTTTTTGCCCAGGTTTCCCTGGCTATGTGTTACTAATCTTGTTATGTTTTAGGTTTTCTTTTACCTGAAGACGGGATCAGATTCCAGATCCCGAAACGTCGTGAAACTTGTTTTTTACTAATCAGTGATGGCAAATGTCCGCAAAAATCCTAATCAAAATATAAAATCACTATCACCAACAATGAATTTCAAACAAAGGACATGTAGGAATAGTACGAATGGAGGCCCTAGCAAGAAACTATTGCTACTGGAAAAACATTGATTCAGATATTGAAGGTATCGTAAAAGGATGCAGTGCATGCTGCGAAAACAAGAAAAATCCGGAAAAAGCCCCTACTGACATGTGGGAAGTACCTGTGCGTAACTGGCAGAGGGTACACATGGACTATGCAGGACCTTTCATGAACCATCACTTTTTAATTGTGGTTGATGCCAGATCTAAGTGGCCAGAAATATATCCAATTAGAAGTGCACCTACAAGCGACTGCACAATACATCTTCTTCGGGAAATATTTAGTCACCATGGCCTACCAGAGATACTAGTGAGCGATAATGCAACAATTTTTAAACCCGCAGAATTCCAAGATTTTTTGTCACCGCTTAGGAATCAGGCAGCGGTTCATTGCACCAGGAAACTTCACTTTCATATTCAGGGTAACGTCCTCCATGAGGTACCTGTCTTAATAAAGTGATTAAGTGATTAAGGACATCCATCCACAAACGGACAAGCAGAACGGTTTTGCCAAACACTCAAGACGAAGTTAAAATGTATGCAGTACGAACGAGGAAACCTACACGAGAAACTGTGCGAATTACTATTTCGGTATCGTGCTACTCCTCTCAGCACTGGTTTATCTCCAGCAGAGCTAATGTTTGGACGTAAATTGAGGACAAAACTGGACTTATTAAGACCATGCGAAGCAGACAAAAATGAAGCCGTACAACCATACTTCAATAAACAATTTGCTGTTGGAGAAAGAGTTCAATCAAGGAATTACGCAGGATCAACTATGTGGAAATTTGGAACTATTGTACAAAAGCTTGGGCGACTCCACTTCCTTGTAGAAATTGATGATGGATATGTCATAAAACGACATTTCGATCAACTTCGACCTTGTGAGGTTGGATTGAGAAAACGAATCCCACCAGTAATAGATAGTCACCTTACGATAGAGCCAAAAATGCATTCTCAACCAAATATATCTACAGCGAATGAGAATCTGAATGAAACAAAGGACAACACGCTAACTCCAAAAAGAAACTATCAAACCCGGATATTTGATAACACCAATCGCTCAATGCAATCACCTCGTTATGAAGATCACCCGGGAGACATACGAAATGGTAAAGACATTTTAACCCCTACACCAGAAGCATCAAGCCCAGCATTAAGTTCAATGGAACATACAACAATAAGAAACACTGATCAGAATCCTCAACTTCGTTGTTCAGAAAGAATTAGAAAACCTGTTCAACGAATGAATTTATAAATTTCAAAGTGTTTCGAAATAAAGGGGGAAGAATTGTTATATATTAAAAAGGAAACAACTTAACCACCAATTAATATTTTGTGTTCCCTTGTTCAAAACACATGATTACAGTTTTGTTTTGTTTTTATAAAATTAATTACACATTATAATTATGTGAAAATAAAATGTTTCTAATATTATGACCTATATTTTTATATATAATACCCATTATTGTTACAGTGAAAGCATCGTGGTAGTTCTCGATCCGGAAATTTATACCATCGATGTATGTTTGCATCAGGTATAAACATACAGCAAAAGTCAATGCAAGAACACAGGAAGCATTGAAACACCTTCTTTCCTTTGATCTGGTCACATATGCGTTGCTCATAATCGTTCATATTGCATCCAGGGTTCATGACATCACCGATAATTGTATAGTCCAATGATGTATCGCGAACATACTCTTGTACGCTACGTCGTAGATGACTAATTTGATTCGTTAAAAATTGATCATTTCCTTTAAATGTTACAACAGACTGTTGACAATGTCAATAGCTGATGGGTGTAGACTTTCATTTTGAGTCACGTATGCGTCTATACTGTTCAGTGGTCTCTGGCGAACTGAACTAACAGTGTACGTCAAGTGGCGCCACACTGTCGTGACAGTGACCTTCCAGGAATTTCTGAATTAATTGAGAAAGCGTAAAATTCAAAGAAGTTAGCATTGTTTAGCTTAAAAGCATTTAAAGAGATAATGGACCTGTCAATCACCCGCAAATTCCTGGAAATGACTGTTCTGGCTCTACAAGGGTGGTCGTTGATGACGTCATGGGGTAGTTGACGGTTGTCTAGATTCCATAACAGGTTAAGTTAGGTAATTTTGAGTCATGTGCGCATCTTTAACGTTCACTGATCTACAGCAAACTCAAAATCGAAGCGTAGAAAAAGCAAGTGACATCAGTCTAGTACCACTCTGTCCAACAATAAACGTATTGGGGTCACTCAAAATCTGGTACAAGGTCTGTTACGGACGACAAACGAAGCAGACGGATCATCAGAGTTCAATTATCACCAAAAGTACCATTTCATAATATTCATATTTTTGATCTTTCAGTATAGTGGTCTTAAACGCTGACTATGATATAGGGTAGAACATCTCGCATAATGTCTAAATACTGAGTTTCATAAAAATACATGAATGATACGATTTTTAAGAATTACCAAAACTTTCAGGAAAGTGGTCTTAAATGAATCTTCCTCTAAACGCTCGTAATGCCATAGGGTAGAACATCATGTACAATGAATAAATACCGAGTTTCATAAAAGTCTAAAAATAAATAGTTTTATCACGAAATACTTATATTTTCGGTCTTTTAGTAAAGTGGTTTTAAAATAATTTTCCTTTAAATGCTCGTAATGCTATAGGGTAGTATATCATGTACAATGGCTAAATACCATGATTCATAAAAATCCAACCATAAATGGATTTATTATCAAATATTGAGATTTGGAGTCTAAGAGTAAAGTTGTCTTAAACGAATTTTCCCATGAACGGTGATTATATCATACAGTAGAAGATCATGTATAATGTCCAAATACCGAGTTTCATGATAATCCAACAATAAATAGATTTATCATGAAATATTAATATTTATAGTCTTCCAGTAAAGTGGTTTTAAACGAATTTTCCTGTAGACAGTTGTAATGCTAGAGATAAGAGCATGGTGTTCAACTACTGAATACCGAGTTTCATAAAAGTGCAACGATAAATGGATTTTTCACAAACTTTTTATGTTTTGAGTCTTCCAGTAAAGTGGTCTTAAATAAAGTTTCCTGTCAACACTCGTTATGTCATGGAGTAGAGCATCATGTACAATATTTAAATTCCAAGTTTCATAAAAATCCAATAATAAATGTATTTTTATGAAATATTTATGTTTTAGTCTTCCAGTAAAGTGGCCTTAAATAAATTTTCCTCTCAACACTCGTTATGTCATGGAGTAGAGCATTATGTACAATGTCTAAATTCCAGGTTTCATAAAAATCCAATAATAAATGGATTTTTCATGAAATATTTATGTTTTTAGTCTTCCAGTAAAGTGGTATTAAATGAATTTTCCCGTAAACGCTGGTTATGTCATAGGGTAGAGTGTAATTTATAATGCCTAAATACCAAGTTTTATGAAAAAATTCCAACTAGTTTTTGTGCTATGAATTTTTGAAATTCTTAGCGCCTTCAATTCTCAAGATAGGCAACCCGCAATACACGGTTACCCCATATGGCTATGGAGGGTAGACGAAGTTGCAACACGATCGGACAATAAATAACGGAGATACAGCTATTTACATGGTAACTATATGGGGTATAAGTAAACAGCACCTCCCGCCAACTATTCATCACCCTAACGGTAGTATTAACTCAACCAGAAGTAGACATCATTAATAACTACACCAATAACTGGCATTAGTATAATAAAACCTGAAACAAATAATATCGTTAACTATACAGGGAATCAAGAATAGTGATAACTAAACCAAGAGCTGACAGTAGTAATATCTAAACCGGGAACAAACAGTAGCAATAACCAAATCAAGAACTAACATTAATGATAACATAACGGAGAACCAACAGTAGGGATAAAATAACCAAAAACTGACAGTACAGTAGCAATAACAAAACCGAGAACCAACAGTAGTGATAACTAAATCAAGAGCTAACAGTAGTAATATCTAAACAGGGAACAAACCGTAGTATGAAATTTGGTACAGACGTGTAAAGTGATAAGCAATCGGACGAATTTGTGAACCAGCCCGATCGGACCACCAGAAAGGGGGGGTAAAGGGGGATAAACCACCCCAAAAGTGTGTTTTTTGAATTTTGTACATAGAAAAACAAAATTTATCCAATTTTTGTTTGCACTATTGCATTCAGCCCAAAAAGATAAACAATTTAGGGTTTTGAATCACTGGTCTATGTCCATCAGTTAACGAGATATTGAAAGTGGTAAACACAGTACGTTTAACCCTCATGGGAAATACCTAAGTTAAATTCTATATCTTGCTTATTATTATATCTCGATAAAACTTGGTTTGTGGCTTCATCTAAATGAGACAGGACCGTACCCAGCTTTGGCGGGCCCCGGTAAAGATATTAGAATGGGCCCCTCATGTCCTGGTAATGCCCCCCCCCCCATCAACCGTCACACCGCTGCGAACCCCCTCAGACACATTTTTTATTTTGATAATATAGTAAGATTTATCTACGTTTTGCTTAAATAAATTAAAAAACTATTTTTAATCGGGCCATTTAAGCTTTGTTTTAAATTAAAATCAAGAATTAATTCTATAATCGCATAGTTGGCTTTGTAATTGTGCAATTCAAATTAAAGAATATATAATCCGATTTATTTCTTTTGAAATATATACGATTTTCATTTGAACAGAAACCCCAAAGTCGTCAACTGCATTTTACATGTACACAAATAAATTCTTGAAGAAAAATATTGCAATTCCTTACATTTAATGATATGACGATTACTATCTATTGTTAAACTGTAGTAAAATATTTTCAAAAATAAAAACAAAAATATAAAATTAAAAAAAATTGTGCTTCCAAAGACATAGCCTGTGTGAAGTTACCTCTCCTTAACATTTGAAATATTCATAAGTACTGTAAAGCGTAAAAAGCGTAAAATTATAGAAATGTAAAAAATAACTTTACAGTAAAGAGTTACCTCTCCTTAACATTTGAAATATTCATAAGTACTGTAAAGCGTAAAAAGCGTAAAATTATAGAAATGTAAAAAATAACTTTACAGTAAAGAGTTACCTCTCCTTAACATTTGAAATATTCATAAGTACTGTAAAGCGTAAAAAGCGTAAAATTATAGAAATGTAAAAAATAACTTTACAGTAAAGAAGTATTATAACAATTAATTATTCTGACTGTAATCCTATGGAGCAATGTTATCGTCCGGCCGTGCGTGCTTGTATGTTTGCTTGCACAATTATCTCTAAAACGGCTCCGAGGATTTTCTTCAAAGTCTGGAAATAAGTAATTTATGACTCAAAAACGTCTTTTATGCAGATAACTTGGCCAGAGAAAATCTAATAACGTAATAAATCGAATTTTAAAGTTGTAAAAATTTAACATTGGCCTTATGGGTTGCCGTGATAGCAACGAAAATAAACAAGGAAAGTGTAAACAAATGAAGTTATCATAACAGCTGTTTGGAATCTACAGCCATCAAGGGAAAATACAGCAGGTGGGATGAAGAGTCCGTGGAGCAATAAAAAAGGTTTATATTTATCAATTTTATGACATTGAAATATTTTATAGTAACTGGATGAACTGGTAAACATGAAATAACACCGAGCAAGGCTCGGTCCACCAGGCACTTAATTACTATATGTGATTTATTAACCTTGAATGGAGAACAACACAACATTTAATATATTTTTAAATCCAAACAATTATAAAGGTGTCAATGTCATCATGATTTAACATCCAAAATTTATAGTTGCTTAAAACAAAATCACTTTAACAATTTGTTTTGGTATCCTGCCTAATATTTCTGGACAAACAAAAGGAAAGCTTCTTTTTATTTATCTTTAGGTTTTATGATTTTGAAAAAAAATCTCTGCAAGATGTGCTGTTTTAATTTTATTTTTACGGTTGAGTCCAGAAAATCCTAAGCCCGGTGATCCGAAATCCTGATGCAAAATCCGAAATGCTGTTTGGAGGGGAAATGTTCCCAAATCCTGAGTAAAAAATAGGCGAAAACATGCTAAGGATGTAAATGGCCTTAACATCGATTGCACGGAAATTGCGGGAGTAATTTTGCCAACGACAATCCTCCGTGTTTACCAACCGCGGGTAAGCAGGGTAGATGAAACTTATAGATCGCAGGTAACGGTAGGAATAAAGTTGTAAAAATAGCGAACAACCAAGGAATTTAGTCACAGAAACAACTTTGTAAAATAAGCAAATGACCGTTTAATTCGATCGCGAGTATTAACCGCTCGCGGTTATTCGGTGCGGCAGCGGCGGCAGTAGGTTGCAAAAACGATCGCGTAGTCATGATCAATCCCGGAAAAACGGATCGAGGTAGACTCTGTGAACATCTTTTGCAAAGTAGGCAAACTGGCATATAATTTAATCGTGCGTGTTTGCCGATCACGAGTACCTATAGAGAGTAGGAATAAATTCAACACTAAATTTAGTCTTTTTGTGGTGTAAAAGTAAATCATTTGTAATAAATTATCTGTAATTTCAATGAGCGTTATTAAGAATTTAACATTATAGATATCTGATTTAGTAACTCCGTCCGTCTAGGCCGCGACGGTTTCTTGAAGTAGATGTTTTGCGGGACCCGACTCAGGCCCCCCTTGAGCCCGGGCCCAGGTAAAATTGTCCGAAAAAACCGGTATGAGTACGGCCCTGAAATGAGATCTAATGTATAATAGTCAGAAATCCCCGATATTTCCATTTTCGTGGCAGCAAACCTGCATACTCATTCCCCATGTATTCTTATGGAGCTTACAAAAACATGTTGGCTTGAACTATGTTCTTTTGCATATGAAATTCGCTGAGTGTGCAGGTCTGTAACGGGGATATTTTAGCATGATATATAGTTAGTTTGAAAAGTCATATGTCGCTGTCCCGAAAACTTAAGTACAGACTATCTCATTAAATTCCTACTTTTCCTTCGTGGGACAAATTATTACTAGTTTAATAATAAATCGTGGTACAATTGGTTTTCTGAAATTCCAACATAACCGGGCCCACCTTCATGCACCTCTTTTTCAACTTAGGCAAGTGTCGGGCAAGTCACATTGAAATTGTGAAGCATTTGCATTTTGTGTATTTCAACGCCAGTGGCATTTTTTAACGTTTTTATTGAGAACGGTCCAAATGCATTGCATGCAACATTAATTTTGTAAATGAAGGATTATTTTATTTAAGTTATTTTGTGTCTTAGTACCAAAATTTAATGCTGCGGAGCAGCGTGAATCCCCTAGTATCTATATATTAGATAAATTTGGTTTTTATTTTTCGAGTCCGTTCGACTCAACCGATTTTCATAATTGAGGTCATAAAGTAAAGGTATGCACGCGCAGATTTGTCATCAAGCATCCGCATTCATTTATCTGCCGTATTACTCGAGTTATGCACAAAAGCAACTTCCTCCCTGTAGATTTCTTATGGGAGTTAAATATGGTTTTCCTTTTCCGAGTTCGTTTGGTTGTTCTACTCAACCGATTTTCATAATTGAGGTCTTAAATGAAAGGTATGCACACACAGATTTGTCATCAAGCATCCGCATTCATTTATCTGCCGTATTACTCGAGTTATGCAGAAAAGCAACTTCCTCCCTCTACATTTCTTATGGGAGTTAAACCTACTGTATTACTCGACAAAAAAATTCCTGGATTTTGAATTCAATTTAAAGATATATTTTCCCAGTT
Organism: Flexamia atlantica; assembly: GCA_035578135.1. Classification (NCBI taxonomy): domain Eukaryota; kingdom Metazoa; phylum Arthropoda; class Insecta; order Hemiptera; family Cicadellidae; genus Flexamia; species Flexamia atlantica. The sequence continues at coordinate 66,426,843 of JAQJVK010000001.1, read as the reverse complement.
CTAATTACGTAATTCTATATGTTTTGGTCTAAGAACCTTCAGTGAAATACCAGCTTTCATTTCACCTATTGATTATTAAGATCGGACGTAACTGAAGCACGCTGCTGAATCCCGGACAACCAAAAAATTTTGTTTTCCTTTTACGAGTCTGTTCGGCCCTTCTACTCAACCTATTTTCATAATTTAGGTCTTAAATTAAAGGTACGGACGCACAGATTTCCCATAAAGCATCGGCATTCATTTATCTACTGTATTACTCGACCGAAAAACATAAATTTGATGGAAATTTGATTTGAATTTTGGATCAATTTGGTGTCAACTCGCCCTCGTTTGTGCGGAACAGACGAAAGTAGGGGGTTATTGGGGCTACCACCCCGTGGAGGATGGAGGATGATGACGTCACAGGTCACGTGCCGCCCACGACCCCCCCCTGAAACCCCCCCCTGACCACCCTAAGAACAAAATGGAGTCGAACCCCCCCTTGATTGATGGATGATTGTTAAGTGATTGACAGGTGACAGGTGATTGATGCATAACATATCATTGTCTGATGGTTTCACAATAAGGTACACTAACAAAGGTTGATGGGTTTCCAAATGGAACCTTTTGCACCATGACATTACGAATGAAGATCTTTGTCGGCTTTGAAAACCGAATGAATAGACCAACCCTCCTTTCTTCTCACAACTGCGTCAGCGTCGCAGTTTCTGTGGCGTTCCGTTTTAGCTTCAGATGGAAGGTGAACAGTGAACAAGGAGCATGACTGTGCTGCGGCTCGTAGATTCACGGCGGTCGTCGTTGGACTGCTTCAAATGCGTTGAAGAATGGGAGCGTAATTTGCTCCCATTAATTATGAATTACGAGAACCACATCAGGTACACCAGCTTGCTGTCCACGGCGTGCCAAGACCGTCCTCATTTCGTCCCCCCAGGCAATATGATGCACGGCGACTTGGAATGCTTGCCAAGCAACTTCCTCAGGAAGGGAGCAACTTCCTCGCCCCCCCCTCCCCTGTCCCTTTCTGGCTCCTTTAGGGTAGTAGGGGGGGTAGGGAAGTAGCTATTACCGTAGCTATTAACTGGCTTCATCGAGTCTTTCGTCATGCCAACACTGTCGTCGAGGTAGAAGTCTACTTGTATACTCCATCAGAGTAGTACCCTCGTCAATAGCCAGCGATAAAACTGCCTTTCTAAAGGCCACCCTAAACTTGTAGATTAGTGGTAATAAAAATTTAATATAATATATATACAGTATATATAATATACTGTACTGCGCCCCACAGATGCCAATTAGGGACCAGTACCTTTATTTGAAATTTCGGTAGACAAGACTGCAATTAATACGAATCAGCCTTTGGATGTGAGGTTAATACAACTTATATCTTTTAATAACTGGTAATAATAAACTGGACATGTTCAATAAATTATTCTTGAATTCATGGAGTACTTGTATTTTTATTTAATTGGTATAAACTGTCCGTACATTTACATGAAATTAAAATTCCTTAATTTCTATTACTATATCAGTAATCGTGCAAACTCACTCTATCCCCACTATCGATGTGCACCGGGGGCTCGTCTGAAAATTACCAAAATTTAATAATACAAGGTAACTAAAATAGTATAATCCCTATGTCTTTTACTTTCATTCAGAACAAGGAAATTTAATAAATCTGACCTAATAATATACAATTCTGGTAGAAAATAGTTACTCTGAAACATGTGCAAAATCCTTGCAAAATTATACATGAAAAGTCTTTACATAAAAATTACTCAAAGTACAAAATTATAATTTTTTATGTTGAAATTATCAAAATTATAACGCACTAAGCAAATTTACATATTGGAAATTCAGAATAAACTATACATACAATATTTGATTCTTTCAGTTATACAAATAATATTATTTTAACTTACTTTTTCAACGAGCAGTGCTAATTTTGGGGAATAGTGCAAGAGTGAACTTTTTCCTAGCTCCTAATTAATAATGCCACCAAATCACAAGAATGCACAGGAGTGCCAACAGGTCAGAGTTGAAAAGTAACAGTATTGTAACTGAATACGCAATATTTTATACACATAATTATTTGTTTGATTTTTCTTTAACCTGGTTTTAAGTTTATTCAGTTTTAAAATTATTCAAAATTAAATTTAATACATTAAATCAGTACAAATATCCCCCGCACTCCAATTTTTAATTATTTTAAAACTATATTCCTTTTATTATATTACAAACAATGTATTAAAATGTTCAAACTATCTAATTCAATTACAAACAATAATCAAATCAAACTTCCTTTTGACAACAATGTCAAGATGTGCTGCAATTATAAAGACTCCTAGTAGTTCATTGGACTGCCACAAGGTAGCGCGGACAGTACTAATTTGTTCAAACAAGGAGAAAACTGAGACATCCACTCAGCCTTTGGCCTTCAGTCAGGGACAAGTTTGCCAACTGCAAAAATCAAATTCAACTTCCAAAATATAAATCTTAACCAACAAATACATCTTATTTGCCAATTTGGCTTCTTTACAAGGCTACATATACATTCAATAATTGAAGACATTAAATTCAAGAACTATAAATGTAAGTTTTAAGATCTAAAATTCGATTTTAAATAATTCAATTTCCAGATTTAACCCAGAGAGATTTAAGTTGGTATCTGGTTATTTCATCTCATTCTCCCATAGTCAGTCTCACTCTCTCTCTCATTCTCTTTCAAAGTTTAGTCAGTGTCGTCCACGTGATAGTCAAAGTTAATTAGTGTCAACAAAGTATTAAACGTGAAAAACTAGTCGTGTGTAGTGTAATAGTGAAGTGCAGTGAAGTGTCCAGTGTTTTGTGCAGTGACTTCTTACATACAAACAACATTTAATCCACACAAATTGAATACACCAAACAACCATTCGAACCTAGGACTCATTCGATTGCGCAATCATCTTTCATACTACATTTGAAATTCAAAATACCCAGATTTAAATTCATTTAATATAATTTTCCGTTTATTTACTTTTCCAAAATTAAATTTTATTATTAGATCTTAAAATATTCATTTTATTAGCGGATTTCCCCTATAGGGAAGTAGCTATTACCGTAGGCGGCACGGTGAGACTTAAGCCCGGGACCATGTTATTTTTTCATTTTGAGGTCCCTAGACCCCAAAAACACCGTTCGTTCATTTTCATATATATGTATATATATATATATATATATATACCTGTCCGTAGGCGCGATAACTTTTGTAAAAAAGATCTGATCTTGATGAAATTTGGAACGAACGTGTAAAGCGTCATTTATGACTTCGAGTTCGAAAACCAGCAAAATTGGTTTACTCTAAGAAGGTTTTTTTGACCAAATAAAATTTATTTTCAAGATTTAACACCTTTTTACTAATTATTTTTAAATTTAATTGTCAAAATTGAATTCAGCTAAAAAAAACAAAACAATTTAGCATTTTGAATTATTATTCTACGTCAATCCATTGCTTAGATATTGGATAATATTGGATGTGCCAAACACAGAACGTTGTACAATATTTTTTTTAATTTTTCCCTCCAAAAAGTATAGTCACCCTGATTTGAGATGTTTTATAAAAATACAATTCTGAACATATGATTAAATTTTCAGGTGATGCATATTTTATTTGTATTTATTTTGAATAGTTAGAGTAAATTGATCAAGATTTTGCAGAAAATATATACTATATCAAAAAATACAAATTATTTTTAAATTTAATAAAGAATGTATGAGCATTTGGAGGGGGGGGATGTCTTGGTCTAAACTGCCTGAATATATAGCACAATATATGGTATGTTTACAATTATGAGGATTGATAATATGTTTTATTGAAATTGGCTGGGGATATAGGTGTGTTGCAACAGGGATGTTTTGATTACTGTAAAACTGACCATATGATTGAATTTAATTTTTTCATGAGATTAAATTATTTGTTTGTTGTGAGTGTTTTGGGTTGGTTCATATGTTTGTTGACATTTTTATACTATAGCAAGATTACAGTTATTTAAAATTAAAAGACTGAAAATCATATAAAATACAAAAGTGTATGTATTACTAATGAAAACCAATGTGGTCTCTTTGTTATTTTCCTCATGTTTAAAGCTTATGAATGATTTCTCTTATTATACTTTCCTTCAAATAAGTTGAATGCTCACATATACAAAATAAATCCTATGGAAATTCGCTGAGTACGCAGGTCTGCTGCGACGGGGGTATTTAATCATTTTAACTATAACATAAATTCAATCTCATAAAATAATTTTAATCTCTTTGCTAATGTAACTAGGCCTAAATCAACTTTTCAGGAATTCACATGCAAAATTTTCCTGCAATACCTATGCCTGACTTAACCTGCATTTTATAGGCTGCCTAATTTTTCACTTCGTTGGCCCTAACCTAAAATAATATACTTCATTGATATAATCTAACCTAAAATAATATAATCAAAGAAGCAAATTATATACAGAGTACTTCTTGGTTAAAAAAAAATTAAGTTGTTTTTCCAGGATCATACAATTTTAAATCAATTATATGTATCTTCCTTACATCAGTGGGGTCATTGGTTTTCTGAACTAAACAAGTTACATCGGTTAACCAATAAATTATTCGGAAAATACCTATGTATCTCGGAGCTAACTTCTTAGAAAAGTTGTTAATCTTTTTACTCAAATAGTGGGTTCTGATGTACACTAAGGAGTTTATTTTATAGGGATGTTTACTTCTTGATGAAGAAAACCTCTGCCGGTCGCTGTTGATCTTGATGCTACGTCGTGCGTTGATTATGGCTCTTCGGAGATTTTCTTGCCTCTGTTCCATCGTTAATTTGCTTGAAATTAGGTCGTCCAGGTCCCATAAATTTGTCAAGGCACATCTAGGCTCGTGTTGAAACATCAATTTGAAGCTGCTGGTCTTGGTTGATGAATTAATTGCAGTGTTTAGGCTAATTTGAACCATATCTAACTCAGAGTCCCATTCAGTTTGCTTGTCGTGGTAAAAACGTCTTAGTAAAGCACCTAAGTCACGAAGTACTCGTTCTGTTCGATTTCCACTACTCTTGTAAGCTGGTGTGGTCCTTTGACTAATGTAATTTCTGAATAAGAAGGCTTTAAATTGGTTGGAAACGAAGTAACTTGCGTTGTCGGTTCCTATGATTTTAGGAATGGAGAAGTTGGCGAAGGTGTTCTTTAATTTCTCAATTATGGCTTTACTTGTACATTCCTTTAGTGGGTATAGCCAAGTATACCTAGTATATGCATCCAATATGGCCAAGATATATTTGTTTCCTTTCTTCGAACGTACTAGAGGACCTAAAATATCAATATACAAAGTATTCATAGCATTTTCCACAGGAACCGATATGAGTTTTCCTTCGAATTTTCTTTGAGTACTCTTAGACATCATACATATTTTGCAAGCTTTTACCTTTTATTTTACATAATTATTTAGCTTTGGATGATAAAAGTATTCATTAATTCTTGCAGTAGTTCGGCTTGTCCCGTAGTGCCCACCAAATATCGTATTGTGAAAGTAAACAAATATTAAATTAAATAATTTCTCGGGGAGGTACACCCGTGGTTTTCCCTTTGAATTACGATACATTAATATGTTATTTTTCTTGAAATAACAATCACTTTGCTGACCTTTATTTATGCTATCAATTATCTTTAAGCATTCTTGGTCAGTTTGTTGGTGTTTTTCCAGCTGTGTTAATGCTAACGGAATTTCATCGATCAAATTACAAAAATATTTTCCTCTTGTTTTGTTTGCAGCTTAGGCCTACTTTTCAATCTTTTATTTCCATCTGCATGTTTGTTTCTTGAGTTATTTTGGGTTTTTGAGTTTTCTTCCTTCCGCATGTTAATTGTTGAGGTAATTTGATGCATGGATTTTTCTTCTTCATTGTGTGTATTCTCATCATTGTTAGTGTTTTCTGAATATAACCTAGATAAACAATCCGCCAATAAATTCTCCGATGAGATTCGGTGCTCCACAGTGTAATCAAGAGTAAGTAACCGCTCGACCCATCGGGCTAGTCTAACTAATTTCCGTTTCGTGCTTAAGACATAACTAAGAGCCTGGTTATCTGTAATCAATTTAAATGGCTTCACCTATAAGTATTGGTGAAAATGCTCAATCGCATAAATAGCGCTAAGCGCTTTCTTTTCATAAATGGAATATTTTAATTCAGCATCAGTGAATTTCCTAGAATAAAAGGCTATAGGCATTAAATCTTGATTTTCATTTTCTTGTAGTAAAATTGCCCCGGCTCCAGTATTGGAAGCATCAGTTTGTAGGACAAATGGCTTACTGAAGTCCGCTAGATGCAACAATGGAGGGTTACTTATGGCATGCTTGAGTTTGTCGAAGGCTTGCTGGCATTCCTCACTCCATTTAAATTTTACTCCCTTCCTCTTCAATCTATGCAAGGGTACACAAATATCGGAGTATTTGGGTATGTAGCGACTCCAATATCCACACATTCCCAAAAATCTACGTAGCTGCTTGATGGAGTTGGGGACTGGAAAATTTCTTACAGCCACTGTTCTTTCCGGATCGATTGTAATCGTATTATTCTTTATTCGGTGTCCAAGAAAGCTGATCTCTTCGCAGAAGAATTTTGCCTTTTCCGGATTTACAGTAAGGTTATGGTTAGATAGCCTCTTAATCACTTCTTCTAAATGCTTTAAATGAGACTAGTGGCTTAGGGGCTAAAAGCCCCTAATGAGGGAAAATTCAAACGATCCTTATTTATTATAGTACAAAATTCCGTCATAGAAAACTGATGATATTGATATCTAGCCTACCATATGGTTTCCAATCAAGTATCGCATCACATGTTTTATCTAATCAAAGCAGACGTTTTTTAGATCCCAATGCATTTTAAATGGCAGATATTTTACATTATTCCTCGTTTTCTGGTGAATTTTAAGCAATTTCATTATTTTTCCCGCCATCACGGAATAGAGACTTTTAATTTGAGCCCTCTCCTATCTTTCTTCGACTTGCCAGACGCCTACAATTTTGATGCAAAGAATTGCCTTACGAAATTAAATATATGATTCCTTGTCTTTGCTATAAATTACTATGTCATCCAGGAATTTGATTAGTTATACAAAATTTATATCATGAAAAAGACCATCCAGATAGCTTGATAATACACTGCTCCCAACTTGCAAACCAAATGCCACGCGCTTGTATTGATATTTCCCGAATGAAGTTCAGAACGCAGTTAACGGGCGACTTTCCTTTGCCAACGGACACTGAAGAAATGCCTTGTTCAGATCTATTACAGAAAAATAACGGGCTCCCTGGAGATGCTGGTACAGGTTGTTGAGGTCACCTATCGGGTAGTCCATCTTTACTAATTTTTTATTCAGCTCGGTATAGTTTATGACTAACCTATCCTTTTTGGTGAGGAAGGCTGGTGAAGAATATGGACTGGTAGATACTTCAATTATATCTTGAGCTAATAAATCCTCTATTATGGATTTCATTTTAGTCAAGTTAGGCGGACTTAAATAGTAAGGCCTAATACAAACTGGTGTACTATCAATAACCTCAAGTTTGACTTCTAAATTTAAGGCAGCACCTATTTTGTCGGTGAATACATTGGGGTAGTTACTAATTAGCCTATTTACCTTTTCTTTCATGTCAGAACAACCAATAATAATTTCATTTAAAGATGGGTTTACTTGTTCTAGAGATCTGTCAATTTCAATTTTGTGTTGAGGTTTGAATTTAAAATAACATAATCTTCGATCTAGGTCTAATACCAGTCCTTTCTTAGAGATAAATGGTATACCCAAAATCATGTCAAAGCTATTGTGTTTCATGACCAAAAATTCCTCTTTCCATGTGAAATTCCCTATTTTTATTTTGAATTCACAACTACCCAACACATTTATTTGAGTACCATTTGCGGCCAACATAGAACCTTTCCATGTTTTTAATTACTTGACAACCTTTAATGCTAAAAGCGTCTTGTATAGGCTATGGGTAATGAAATTTTTGCTTGCACCGGTATCCAATAGACTATTTACGGTAAGGTTTCTATGTATAGTAGTTCGTATACAAGGTAGTGTATCATTTACAATTACCTTTACTTTACTTTTTTTACCCCTTTAAATTTATTCCAGTTATTAACCAATTTTCTTAACTAATTTTTGTATCCAGGAGAATTATTTTGGTAATCGGTTATGTTAGGTTCTGCGGGAGTGCAAGTTGAAATTTGGCTAGCACTTGACACTCCCTCATTTACAAGTTTTTTTTGGTTCTGAAACATTGACTTGCAATATGTCCCTTACGATTAAAATTATAGCAAGTTTTATCGTGCTGGCCTTGATTACCTGAAGATTTTAAGAAGTTACGATTATTAGATCGTGAACTGTGGTTTTGGGAAGCATACCTTGGGTTGTATTCTTCTCTCAGAGATGTAGAAGCACGCTGAGGGAAGCCGCTGTGATAAGGGCGAGGATGCATCTGTTCTCGTAGGTAATCATTGTAGCGTACATTATTTAAATTGATGCATAGTTGATCCAAGTCGTTGAAAGTGTGTGGATTATTTTCAAAAACAATTTGATTTCTGATTTCCGGCCTTAATCCATTTTTAATAAATGAGACTAGGTCTTGTTCAGATAGGCTAGTTTTTAGGATTTGATTGTTTATTTTAATCTCATTTATGTAAAGAGATAATGGCTCATCGGGTAGCTGGGGTCGGTAAATGAGATCTTGTTTTAATTTCTCTTTTAATGTGACTGGAATAAATGTGGCAATAATTTCTTCATGCATTTTGTCTAAACTTAACCCTTGATTCTTGCATTGCAAAATTTTTCCACTAAGGGGAGGTTGCGTATAGCTTGGTAAAATTTCAAAAAGTTGATGGTCCGTTAGGTTTGTTTCAGTTTTCACCGTCACCAAGTTGCGCAAAAATGAAAGCAAGGGGGTAATTTCAAGTCCATTGCAGACAGTTATTTTGCGTAAATAAGCCTCTGCCGGATTGGAGAGTTTATTAAAAATTTTTACTGTTGGATTTACAACGCAAGCTTCAGTTGCTTTAGTTCCTGGTAGGCCTAGTTGCCTGTTTGAAAACGTAGTCGGTATTTTAGAATGTAAGTCTAGGTTATCTTGTTGGTTAGGTTGGCTAGTAGTTTCATTTTCTTTAGTTCCTAAGTTATCTTGTAGGTTAGGTTGGGTTGTAGTTTTAGTTTCGCTAGTTTCTACTGAACTTTATTTGGTTGGAGTGGACGTTTTGTCAGGTAGGCCTACTGGGGGTACTTTAGGGATTGTTTCCAATTTGTCGGTTAAGTTTTCTTCTTCAATTAAGGATTTGTTTAGTTCTTGTTCATACTGATCTAGATCTTGTTGGGAAATTTTATTTTTGATATCATCAAATTTAGTCGTTAGATCCGTTAGTTTTTCATTGAATTCACCTAGCTTCTTAGTATAACTAGCCTCAACCTGGCATGAATTTAGGTTTGTGATTCTTACATTTAGGTGAGTTAGTTTAGCTTTATTTTAGCTACTTGTAGGTTACTAGGGTCCTCTTTAGATTCTTCGATTAGAATTTCTAATGAGTCTAGTTTGGTTTGAATTCCTTGGAATTCCACCTTAAGTGATAATTTACCGCTAAGGTTTGCAACATTTGGAGGCACGTTTATAATCGACCTTAATTTTTTTCTAAGTGCTTCAACATTACTATGAGTAGATTCATGACCTCTTAATAATATTTCATATTGAAGTTCATCCTTACTTAAATAATTAATTTAAGTTGAAACTTTCCATTTCGGAAATTTACCAAGTTGATTTTACCATTTACTATTTCAGTAGACAAAATTGCGGTAGAAGTATGTCACTTCATTTGGCTTAGCTACTGGTCGATGTAGTTGACATAAAGTGTGTAGATTCAAGTTTTGCTTGCAACTTTCTTGTCCAAATAGCAGAGTTGCGCATATGTACTGCGCCCCACGGATGCCAATTAGGGACCAGTACCTTTATTTGAAATTTCGGTAGACAAGACTGCAATTAATACGAATCAGCCTTTGGATGTGAGGTTAATACAACTTATATCTTTTAATAACTGGTAATAATAAACTGGACATGTTCAATAAATTATTCTTGAATTCATGGAGTACTTGTATTTTTATTTAATTGGTATAAACTGTCCGTACATTTACATGAAATTAAAATTCCTTAATTTCTATTACTATATCAGTAATCGTGCAAACACTCTATCCCCACTATCGCTGTGCACCGGGGGCTCGTCTGAAAATTACCAAAATTTAATAATACAAGGTAACTAAAATAGTATAATCACTATGTCTTTTACTTTCATTCAGAATAAGGAAATTTAATAAATCTGACCTAATAATATACAATTCTGGTAGAAAATAGTTACTCTGAAACATGTGCAAAATCCTTGCAAAATTATACATGAAAAGTCTTTACATAAAAATTACTCAAAGTACAAAATTATAATTTGTTATGTTGAAATTATCAAAACTATAACGCACTAAGCAAATTTACATATTGGAAATTCAGAATAAACTATACATTCAATATTTGATTCTTTCAGTTATACAAATAATATTATTTTAACTTACTTTTTCAACGAGCAGTGCTAATTTTGGGGAATAGTGCAAGAGTGAACTTTTTCCTAGCTCCTAATTAATAATGCCACCAAATCACAAGAATGCACAGGAGTGCCAACAGGTCAGAGTTGAAAAGTAACAGTATTGTAACTGAATACGCAATATTTTATACACATAATTATTTGTTTGATTTTTCTTTAACCTGGTTTTAAGTTTATTCAGTTTTAAAATAATTCAAAATTAAATTTAATACATTAAATCAGTACAAATATATCTTCTCGCTCGCGATTTCTTCAAGTAGTAGGGGTATGTAGAGGTTCCTACCTTGTGGAGGAGGTAGGGTATGTTGACGTCATAACCTCCCCCGGGATCGTTGCTCTCATGCACCGAGTATTAGAATTCGTCACCGCCGTCAAGATAAAACTCTGGGTTGAGTGTGAGTTTGAGGACGTGCACGGGGAAACCTGCCACCGTGCACTCAAAACCAAAAACGTCCCCGTCCTCCGTACTGATGACATGGAGGACATCTGTGGGGACTTCTTTTATAAATTAGTCACCGAAAAAGAGCAGAGCGAGATGAAAGGATCAGGTTGGACCTTCGTGTGGGTGTTAGACATGGAGGTCAGGGTCAATGTCTATCGCCCGCTCAGAGGTAGCTCCTACATCACGCTAATGCCCTCCATAGACAGAAAAAAGGCAGTTATAAATGCTGTCAATGAGGACGAGCGTTGCTTCATGTATGCTGTCCTCACCAAATATATTAACTTCAGTATTCATAATAGACTCAAGGCGGCAGATTTCACCCCTGACCTTCGTGCACGCGCCAATTTAGACTTCAGGTCTCGAGTTTCCGGTGAGGCTGGACAAAATCGGTGGGTTCGAGGAGATAAGTGGAACCGGGGGGTAAGTGTGAACGTGTACGGTCTGGACCTCGAGAAGGTATTTGACGAACGGTCAGGCCAGTACGTACATAAATATATCGTGTACCCCCTGCGAGTCACCAAGCAGGAACTCGATAATCATTTCGACCTGTTGTAGTTAACCGATGTTGGGAGATGCCACTTCGCCTACATTTCCAATTTCGAAAGGCTGGTTAAATCTCAGTTGACAAAACACAAGGAGACAATTTATATATGTAAAAGGTGCTTTGCCTTCTTTAACAACCAGCCTACAAAGCTGAACCTGAGCGGTGCGGATCGACTCAAACAACACAAAGAGTACTGCTTTGATCACGCACCGCTCTGTAGAGACATTTCAGAGGACACAAATTTAGGTTTAGCCATTTCGAACGGTCCCAACGCAGCCGTTTTACCATCTATACGGACTTTGAAAGTATGCTTGTACCGTACGGTGGTGAACGGCCACTCAACCCCACCCCAACAGTGGCCCTTCCACCCTGGGACCCGGCAACCTTGACACCCGGGCTCCCCCACCACCGCCACCACGAAGATTCGCCCTCATCTGCCCATGTCACCACCCGAAGCATACATGTCCCCTACTCATATGCCTATTACATCCGAGATTACCACAGGGATGACGACGATGGTGACGTCGGCGATGGAGACATCCCCACTAGCAAGACCTTTTCTAAATTTCGCCTGTACAGTGGCGAGAACGCGGCCCAACACTTCATGGTGACGCTCCGTAAGGACATCGAGATCATCGGGCGGATACTCTACGGACGACGACGACCCGGGAATCCCCCACACCTTACGGCAGCGGAGGAGGCGGTGTTCCGGACAGCGACGACATGCTACATCTGCAAGAAGGACTTAGCCCCGACCGACATCAAGGTCCGCGACCAACAACACTCGTCACCGTACAGGTATCGAGGTGCCGCTCACCAGTTATGCAATTTGCAGTACAAAGAGCAGGATACGGTGAACTTGTACCTTCATAATTTTAGTAATTGTGACGCACATTTCATTGTGTGGGCATTGAAAATTGACAGAGGTGAAGTAGATGTGCTCGCCAACAACGAGGAAAAATACATCTCATTTACTAAACGGTTCGAGTTCTCGAACGAAGGCCGTCACAAAAGGATACGAGTGCGTTTCGTGGACTCGTACCGATTTTTGGCCAAGTCGTTGGCGACGCTCGCTACACTCCTGACCGAAGAGCGTCTAAAGGTCTTGCGAGCCCGTTTCACCAACCCAGAGGAATTTCAACTGCTTCGGAGGAAAGGCGTTTTCCCCTTCAAACACATCACATCGTTGGAGGTGTTGAAAGAGAACACCCTTCCCCCGGCGAAGCTTTCGAGGCGGGCGTATCAGCGGAAGATTACGCTCACCCTCAAAGAGTATGGGAGAGATTTGGTTGCATAATCCTCGAGGACTATTCCAACATATATCTGACGACCGATGTACTACTGCTGGCTGATATCTTTGAGAGTTTCCGGGCGATGTGCCAAGAGCACTACAACTTGGACCCGGCACACTATATCACTCTCCCGTCGTACGCGTGGGACGTTATGCTGAAAACATCCGGCGTGACTCTCGATACCCTGCAGGACGTAGACCAGTACCTGTTCTTCGAGAAGGTTATTCGAGGTGGACTTTGCCAATGCTTCACCCGTCATGTTGAATCGAATAACAAGTTCACGAGGAAAACCGAACAGGAGAAAGATGACGATATTTTCCTCATGTACTTTGACACGAATAACTTGTACGGATGGGTAATGTCCGAGCCACTATCGTACGGAGGCTTCGAGTAACACAGTCTGACACAGAAATCGCCGATCTGGTCGAAAACATCAAAAGTATGGCGGTAGTCGGCGGGGAAGGTTACGTCTTGGAGGTTGATTTAGAATACCCCTGAGACCCCATCCTCCATAACAAACACCGAGACTTGCCGTTCTGCCCAGACGTGGTCAAGGCACCATTCAGACCAACTGCCATACGACCAGAACGCTTGCCTTCATAGCGGAGTTTGAAAATCCGCTAAACTGATGGCCACCCTCACGGACAAGACCAGGTACGTAATTCACGTTCGCTATCTGCAGCAGGCGTTGGAGAACGGATTGCGTATCCGTAGATTCATCGTGTGTTGCGTTTTAAGCAGTCCACGTGGTTAAAGTCGTACATGACTCTAAATGCTCCGCCAGTTGGCCAAAAACAAGTTCGAGGTGGAGGTCTTCAAGTTCATGGTCAACGTGGTGTACGGTATGAGTCGTCAAAACGTACGTAAACATAAAAACTTGAAGCACCGTACCGTACCGCAAGCACCAAGCACCGTAAATATATTAACCTTTTTTATGGCAAGTGCATTTTTAGATACATTTCGTATTTGTTCTATTAGCGAATTTCCCCCTATAGGGAAGTAGCTATTACCGTAGGCGGCACGGTGAGACTTCAGCGCGGGCCCACCGTAACTTTTTATTTCGAGGTCCCTAGACCCCAAAAACACCGTTCGTTCATTTTCATATATATATATATATATCAGTCCGTAGGCGCGATAACTTTTGTAAAAATGGTCCGATCTTGATGAAATTTGGAACAAATGTGAAATGCGTCATTCATGACTTCGAGTTCGAAAACCAGCGAGATTGGCTTACTCTAAGAAGGTTTTTATGATGAAATAAAATTTATTTTCAAGATTTAGCACCTTTTTACTAATTATTTTTAGATTTTATTGTCAAAACTGAATTCCGCTTAAAAAACAAACAATTTAGCATTTTAAATTACTATTCTACGTCAATCCGTTGCTTAGATATTGGATAGTATGGGATGTGGTAAACACAGTACGTTGTCTAATATTATTTTTAATTTTTCCCTCCAAAAAGTATAGTCACCCTGATTTAATATATTAAAAAAATACAATTCTGAACATATGATTAAATTTTCAGGTGATGAATATTTTATTTGTGTTTATTTTGAATGGTTAGAGTTCATTGATCAAGATTTTGCAGAAAATATATACTATATCAAAAAATACAAATTATTTTAAAATTTAATAAATAAAGTATGAGCATTTGGAGGTGGGAGATGTCTTGGTCTAAACTGCCTGAAAATGTAGCATAATATATGGTATGGTATGTTTACAATGATGAGGATTGATAATATGTTTTATTGAAATTGGCCGGGGAGATGTAGGTCTGTTGCAACAGTGATGTTTTAATTACTGTAAAACTGACCATATGATTTAATTTAATTTTTTCATGAGTTTAAGTTATTTGTTTGTTTTGAGTGTTTTGAATTAATTGATTATATGCTTGTTGACATTTATATAGGTACTATAACAAGATTACAGTTATTAAAAATTAAAAGACTAAGAATTATGTAAAATACAAAAGTGTATGTATTACTAATGAAAACAAATGTGGTCTCTTTGTTAATTTTCTACATATTCAAAGCTCATGAATGATTAAACATACGTTTTTAATATATTATTTTCTTAACGTATCATTCAAACAATACTTTCCTTCAAATTGGTTGAATGCTCACATATACAAAGTAAATCCTACGGAAATTCGCTGAGTACGCAGGTCTGCTGCGACGGGGGTATTTTTAGTTATTATGTTATGTAAGTCTAAGTCTCATTGGCACAGTGTCCTTCTGGATAGTTTCCTGTTAATATTTCATACTCTATGTCATCTGGAAAGAAACATATTCAGCTGTGAAGTTGGTAGTTTCACCCGGCATCAGTTCAGTATAACCTATGACTGAAGCTCCACTTTGAAGGTGTTTTGTGACTGTTTGGAGAGTTTATTTAAGTAAATATGTGCTAAATCCATTACAAATATTGCTTTATGAAGGTAAGTTGACATTTATTATGTAGCCATTACTTCAAAATAAATTTTCATCTTACTATTTTGTAGTGCATCTTAAAGGATACAGTGCTAGAATAACTAAAACTGTCTCGTTTTTTAGATATGTATCTTAAAAGATACGTTGCCAATGATACACCAAATCACATTTTTTGGTTCAGTGTCTTTCAGTACTCAATGTCAGGTATATTCGATTCCTCTATATTGACTGAGTATACTGTATTATATATACTGAATAAGTACTTTGGCTATATATTTTAGCAACCTAATACATAGGTAGGCCTACATAATACAACCTTACTTATAGCCCATTTTACTAACCTGGTACTAGTTACCTTATATTTTATTTACTAACCTAAATCCTTTTTTTACTTAAAAACCTACCTACCCTAAACTAATCTAACTAAACTAACCCAACTAATCAAGTTGTTTGTGTTACAGACAATGGGTCTACCAAGAAAAAAAAAAGAATTTGAGCGATAACCAAAAAACTTCGTAGTACTGTAAAAAAAAACCGCTTGAAGGATTGCGATCAAAGAAAATCATTGCACTTCTACCACCCATCGATTCGGAAGGGTCATCTAGTTCAAGCGATGAAGATGAAGTAAGAAATAAGTTCGCTAGTGAGGCTAGTGAAGAAAAAAATGTTCATCTTGAAGTTGACTCTATTGAAGACGATATGCAAACTTCATTAGCGGATGTGATATCTGATATCCCTGTTACAAATGAGTTTATGGAACAACAATAAATTATACTTATGACTGAGCCACGTTCTCTAAATTTTCTTGATAGTAATTTTGATATTGACCAAGTTGAAACACCAGCAACAGCAGTAACACAAAATGAACATAATGAATCTTTAGGCCTATCATGTTCTTTTGATCTCAGTGATCACACATATGCCGAAGGGAATACATCTCGTGGTAAAGAAAATGAGTTTACATTCCCCGATGTAAACGCAGAAAATGTACAAATCGAAGTTTTCATACAGCTTTTCCTTCTAACGTTTCATGTAGAAAACATACAATTACTACTACTTCTAATAATAACAACCAGACCTTGCCTGTTTTGGAACCCACACAAAAGAAACAAAAGAAATCGGAACAGTCCGAAAAAAACACACTTAAGTCAGTTATTGATCAAAATGAAGAAAACTATGTTGATCAGATGTCATTAGCAGGTAATATTGTCTGTGATAATGCTATTGAAAATGATCCGGTTGTACCTTCTGATTCAAAAGCTGTACCTTTGCCCAGTGTAAAGAAGAAAGGGCTGAAGAAGCAAAAGGAACTCTCGAAAGTTAAAGCAAATTCTAAATACCCCGTAGCAGCAGACCTGCATACTCAGCGAATTTCAAATGCAAAAGAACATTGTCTGGAAATATGTGTAATATGGACATCTGATTATTTAAATTATTTAATGATGATTTATAATCAGTTGGTTTTTGTTTACCTTTGGATTTTATCTTGTTTTGATGATCTAGGTAGAATTTGTATTAATAAAATGTCTTTTTATTTTGTCAAATTTTAACTTTATTCAATCTTAGGTTTAGCCAAAAAATTTGGCATCCCTTGTAGCGGAAAAGAGAGAATTAAGATGGCAGATCAAGATTTGAATAGGTTGAAAATGGAAAGGGCTCAACTTAGGAGAAAGTTATCTGAAACATTAAATTCCATAGAACTTTTGTTTGGCCAAGAGGAACTTGACATTGGTAAACTGAACGAATTCTACCATAGAGCTGAGGATATAGCTGAAAGGCTTTTTAAAATTGATCAGAAGGTGAGTGACCTTTTATTTTCTACAGTTGAGGATGAAGAAGTGTTAGCCAAAGAGTATGATGTCACAGAGAGCTATAGAGAAAGGTGGTTATCTATTTGTAATAAAAGAGCTGAGTTGTTAACTGTTAAACATAAAAATAATGATAGATCTGTGGCAAATAGCATTAGGGCTTCCTCACCTGACTCTAATAACAGAGTTTACTGACTACCTAAATTAGAAATAGAGAAATTTGATGGTAATATTAAAAACTGGATCAAATTTTGGGCTCAATTTCAAAAAGTCCATGAAGATGAGAGTTTGGATGAGGAAGATTAATTCCAATATCTTTTGCAATCCACTCTCAAATGTTCACCAGCTCGGGAGTTGTTGGATTGTTTTCCTCCCTCCTCTGCTAACTACAGCAAAGCTATAAATCAATTAAGAAATAGGTTTGGTAGAGACGAGTTGTTAATAGAACTCTATGTTAGGGAATTGCTCAAACAAGTTTTAGACAGGAAATCAGATGTCATGCTGAGTAGCTTATATGATAAACTAGAGACTCAGTTAAGGTCATTGGAGAGTCTAGGTGTTACATCTGACAAATATGCATGTATATTGTTCCCTCTCGTTGAATCAGCACTTCCTGAGGAAACTTTGAAGGAGTGGGAGCGACAACGGTCGAGGCTTTCTGATTTAGAAAGCTCGGACCAAACCTACAAGCAGACAACACAGTTAGATAGCCTCTTAAAGTTTTTAAGGAAGGAGGTCGAGTGTGAGGAGAGATTAAAACTAGCAAAGGATTCTTTTCAATACAAGGATTGTAAGAAGTCACAAGTGCACCTTCCCAAAAACAGTAATTTTAAGTTTAAGGAATCAGACTCTTTTCAGAAAGAACAGATGGCGACAGCTGCGGATCTCATCAACATCAGACGACAACAACAAACTACATGCGTATTCTGTGAGGGCCAACATTCTAATGATATGTGTTTCAAAGACTTGATGAAGATCTTACAAGATAGAGGCTGCTGTTTTATTTGCTTGCGGAAGGGTCACATCGCTGCTAAATGGAAGGTAAATGTAAGATGTAATTTATGTAAGAGACGTCATTCGACTTTACTGTGTCCTGACCGAAAAGGAAACAGTTCTCTTAAGAAGTTGGAATCTGAAACAGTAGAACAGAACTTATCTAATACTGTTTCGAACCAGGTACTTTTACAAACTTTAAAAGTAAAAGTAAATGGGGAAGGTAAACAAAGGACTGCCCGTTTGTTAGTTGATACAGGTTCTCAAAGATCCTATATAACAAAGCGTTTAGCAAACTTAATGAAATACAAACCTTTATCTTCTCAACAGTTGTCTCATGTCTTGTTTGGTGAAGCTCAAACCGATTTTGAAACTCACTTAAGTTATAAGGTTAGATTGGCTAGTGATGATGACAAATACGCTTGTAATTTTGATGTCCTAGATCCAGAGAAAATCTGTAAGAATCTGTCGTTGGAAAAGGTATGTGGGTTAAGGAATTAGACAAAATGGGAATCTTATTGACTGACACTGAGTCAGGTCCAATTGATATTCTTGTGGGTGCAGACGTTGCTGGGAAGCTGCTGACAGGAAAAAGGGAGGTGTTAAGCTGTGGTCTTGTAGCAGTCGAAACCTTATTAGGATGGACAGTCATGGGTCGAGTTAGAGACGGTGATAATAGTTTTATGGAGAATCTAAATATTGTAAAGAAAAAAAAAGATTCTTACTAATTTAAAATAATAATATTTCCTTAAGGGAAAATATGATTCTTACAAAAAATGTGTTCCCCGGTTGGGGTTAATTTATTGACAAAAATGCTAGCAAGAGTCGCAGTGGAAGTCAAGAATATCTTGCTGAGCCTTTACATGAAAAATGCCCAGAAGTCCTGGGGGATCAGAAGGATGTCTGGTTCAACTTTGTTTCTGGTTCATAGAAATAAATTAACTTATAATTGAAAAATGAACATTATTAATGTAACCTATGTAAAAAAGTACTAACAGATTTACTAATTATAGACTACAGCAAATGAAAACTGATTTTAATAAATTTCCAACATTTCTTTAAATACTGAAAGCCAACTTTAATGAAAATGCTTAAAAACCAGAATATTGTTTAAAAAACATGAATCCTGAATTTATTTAAAAATGACTCAAAGGTTACTGTGATTGTAGACTATGAGCAACTGAATTGACTGTGGATTGAACACATTGTGAATCTAAGCATAAAAGGTTAATAAATAGGCACAGATCTTGGTAACATGCGTATATTGAATTCAAATAGGCTGTATAAATGAATTGACAAAATATTTGGCTGGTAGTTAGGCTTTAAGACTACTCATTTGAAACATAAAGTATCCTTATCCTGGTGTAAATATTTGACGGTGGCGGTGACTGAATATATTGATTGTGAAATGCAAAGAAGAAACGGTTGGTCAAAACTAGAAGGTTAACTGCAAAAGGAAAAATTGTTTATTTAATATTTATTATTGAGGCTGCCAAGCGACCCAAAATATTTTGTTATAGTAACTGGCCAGTTAACGACTGTTCGGCAAAAGGGATTTGTGTTTCGGGTGTGAAACACCCGGCGGCCTTTAAGATGGGGAAATCGGCTACTGAGCTAGACTATTCATTGTTGTAGGTTTATTGTAAATTAATTATGGCGTTAATGGTCGCTTATCCTCACAGCCTGTTCCTATTTTTTCTTCTAGTATTGTCAGGATTCACCGATGTTAATGAATTTGAATTGCTTTATTCAGCCACCTAACCTAACCTATAAGTTTAGG
This sequence comes from Flexamia atlantica, assembly GCA_035578135.1. Lineage (NCBI taxonomy): Eukaryota > Metazoa > Arthropoda > Insecta > Hemiptera > Cicadellidae > Flexamia > Flexamia atlantica. The sequence continues at coordinate 66,406,913 of JAQJVK010000001.1, read as the reverse complement.
CCTACTTTTGAAGTTCAATATGAAGTATTAATCTTAATTACAGTTCCATAACCAGTTCTCTAAAAATGAATATCACAGCATTTTATCGTACGTTAAACATGCTAGCCTATTAATAATTTATATGACAGTCTGTATATCACAAAAATGGTAAAAATGGATCAACAACTGTATGCTGGAATTTAACAGATATAAAAAATTAGATTAATGCATTTGAAATTAAGTTATAAATAAATTAACAATAGAATGGACTTACTTAAAAACTAAAAATCAGACATGAAAAACTTAGGTTTTGTTATAACATGAAATATTCAAATAACATGTTGCCGGGCTGGCTGGATGGAAATTGAATGCCTAATATTAAATGCCTGAATACCACTTACTTGGTCGACCATTCTAGGTTTAAATTTTAAAACCCCTTCCTAATTTAATATATCGTTGGTGGCCTAACCCCAAAACGACCGGAGGAACTTTTCACCGACGTTGGTCAAGTTTAAAATATCGCTAAGTTATTGAACCTACCGGGAAACATTCAAAAGGCAAAATGGTAAGAAAGGCAAAGGCAAGAAATTTACTTCTTTCTTCAACTAATTTAGGACTCCGAATATTTTAAGACATATTTACACTTTTTCAAATGAAAATGAATTAATTTACAACGGATACGAACCGGCGGAAAACTTTAACGATAAATTTCAATCTTTCTTGATCGGGGGTTGGCCACAGAAAGGAGGAAGAAGCAGGGTTCGAGCGAAATACATAGCCTCGTTCTCGTCTCCCATTGGCTGGCTTAATTTCAGACTGTTGGCAAAATCTTAAAAACAGTTGATCAGCACAATATGTTATGTACTGAACATTCAGTTACAGACCTCTGGAGACTGGATGTATTGAGGATTGAAGATCCAGTGCAGCAGAAATCTCATCGTGAACAGATTCTCTACACCGAACAACACTTCCTGGACACCGTAACAATTTTGGAGGACGGAAGGTATGAAGTAAAATTGCCTTGGTTGGTAAGGGCGGATGTTCTCTCGAACATCCGCGGAAAGAGACTCGACAAAACTGTAAGTAAACTTAAATCTGCTAATTTAGAGAATGATTATGAGGCTGTATTCAATGATCGGTTAAGTGAAAACATTATTGAGGAAGTGTCAGCTGAACAATGGGATGTTGGTCATTACCTTCCACATCGTCCTGTTATTAAGGACGGCAGTACTACCCGTATTAGACAAGTGTTTGATGCCTCAGCTCACTTTAAAGAACAGGTATCGCTCAATCAATGCCTTGAAAAAGGAGTGAATCTTATAGAGTTAATTCCTAGCGTACTACTTAAATTTCGTTTTGATCGCATAGGAGTAATATCAGATGTAAAAAAGCTTTTTTACAAATCTCAATCAATGAGGATGACAGAGATTTTATTAGATTTATTTGGACAGATAGAGAGGGCAACATGAGGATTTTTCGACACAGACGTGTTGTCTTCGGTGTGTCTTGCAGTCCTTTTCTTCTTGGTGCAGTTTTCAGGCATCATCTAAACACATGTGAGCAGTTATCTCTCAGTAGGAATAGCAAATATTCATTGTCAGTGATCAATAAATTACGAGGGAGTTGTTATGTAGATAATTGTGTAACCAATTTGGGAGATATGGATAAGTTAACTAAATTTATTAAGCAAGCTTCATCTATATTTCAAGCTGCTAAGTTTGAACTTAGAGGGTGGGAGCGTTCGGACTCTAATATTTCTGAAAATCAAGAAACCCCCGTTTTTGGTATGCTTTGGAATAAACAAAGAGACACAATTAAAATTAATCATCACCAATTTAACCCTGTTCCTGTTGATATAGTAACAAGACGCACGTTGCTTTCGGCGTCACAAAGATTATTTGACCCAGTAGGTATTACGAGCCCAACGACCCTCATTCCAAAACTGTTAATTCAACAAACGTGGGCTTCTAAAGGTGATTGGGATAGTGAAGTTGATGATGTAATTGTAAAAAGGTTTAAATGTTGGATGAATGAACTTGATTCCTTAAGATAAATTGAAGTTCCACGATGGATAAGATTGACCCAGACCGGTGCAAGTTGTACTCTTCATACCTTCTGTGATGCCAGTCAAGTAGCTAATGCGGCTGTCTGTTTTTTACGGGTAGAATGTAATGGTGAGGCATTTGTTTATTTATTAGGAGCCAGAGCAAGAGTGGCACCTATAAAAACCCTAACTATTCCCCGACTGGAGCTTTTGGCCGCTACTATTGGAGCTAGACTTGCTAATAGTATTTTGAAAAATTTGAAGGTTGAGAAATCGATTTACTGGACCGACTCGATGACTACTCTGGCACGGATAAATCAAGAAGAGCCATGGGGAGTGTTTGTTAAAAATCGCGTTGAGGAAATTAAATCGGTAAGTGATCGAAATAATTGGCGTCATGTTCCAGGGTCAATGAATCCAGCTGATCTGGCGAGCCGAGGCTGCTCTCCTAAAGCATTATTGCAGTCGAAATGGTGGGAGGGACCCGAGCGGCTTTTAGAGGATCCATCTTCATGGCCTTCGTCTGACATCAAACCTGATGAAGAAGAGGTAAAAAAGGAGTTACGGAAGACGGTGATTTCGAACTGCAATATACAAGGTATGAGTTTAACTGAGAGTTTGATCAAAGGATGCTCTAAATATACTAAAATGGTTAGAGTTGTAGGATGGACGTACCGTTTTATTTCAAACTGTAAGAATCCCAAAAGTAGAACTTGTGGTAACCTAAGTAGTGGAGAGTTAAATATGGCAGAGAAGAAACTGTTACGTACTGTACAGACAGAATCTTTTAGTGATTTAAATGACAAAAAACTATTAAAGTTACGAGTATTTGTGGACTCTGAGGGATTAATTAGATTAAAAACAAAACTTTTAAACAGGGAAGATTCTGAAGAATTCCGGACACCGATAGTTTTACCCTCCAAAAGTCTGATTGTAGAAAGATTAATTTTTGAAAAACATTGTATGGAAGGGCATGTAAAGGGTCAAAGATTAATTAGCTTACTAAGAGGAGATTATTGTATAATTAAGGTAAGACAAACCGTTAAGAGAGTTGTTTTTCAATGTGCAGTCTGTAAAAGGTACTCTTCCAAAAACTTTCGGGTCAAAACACCACCTTTATCGAAAAATAGAGTTAAAGATGCTTGTGTTTTTGAAGTTACTGGAACAGACCTATGTGGACCTCTTTATGTGAAAGAGGGGAAGAGAATTTGGGTATGTATTTTTACATGTGCCATTTACCGAGCTGTACTCTTGGAGTTGGTTTGTTGTTTATCAACTGAATCGTTTATGTTAGCGTTTCGAATATTTATTGCTCGACGTGGACGGCCTTCGGTGATCTACAGTGATAACGGTACAAATTTTAAAGGGTTGAATAATGCTTTCCAAAAATTGAATTGGGATAAGGTTAAGAGTTACGCTTCAATGAAAAGAATCGAATGGCGCTTTAACCCACCCACTGGAGCTCGGTGGGGAGGTTTTTGGGAGCGTTTGATAGGCATTTTGAAGAACATGCTACGAAAAACATTGGGAAGATCAAGCTTGTCTGAGGAAGAATTGTCTACTGTGGTTTGTGAGTGTGAGTCTTTAATCAACTCAAGACCAATTACTTACACAACAGAAGATAGTGAGGATCCGATTCCAATCACTCCTAAAATGTTTATTCAGGATATCACTAATGATGGAAGTACTCAAGATTGTGACTTAATAGACAAAACTAGCTTGAGTAGGAAGCTCAAATATAGACTTCAGTTAACGGAAGACCTAAAGAACAGATTCAGAACGGAATATTTAGGTCAACTCATTCACACAAGTCAATGATGGACAGCACTAGAGAGTCAGTAGTCGGAGAAGTTGTGATAATCGGTTCCGACAACAGAAAGCGGTTTGAATGGCCACTGGGAGTAGTTCAAAATTTGGTATATGGAAAAGATGGAAAGTGTCGAGTGGTTTACTTGAAAACGAGTGACGGTACTCTTTGTCGTCCTATACAAAGGGTATTCCCGTTGGAAGTATTGCCAATCAGTACTCCAACCAGTACTTGTTTAACACCAAACAGTGACGAAAATAACAAGGAAGAAGAAGAAAATGAGCTTAAACAAGAAGTTACAATAAAGACAAAAAGAGGCAGGATTGTCAAACTTCCTTCAAGATTTCTTTAAACAGAATTGAGAAGTAACATATTACTTCTCAAGGTGGGAGTATGTCTGGAAATATGTGTAATATGGACATCTGATTATTTAAATTATTTAATAATGATTTATAATCAGTTGGTTTTTGTTTACCTTTGGATTTTGTCTTGTTTTGATGATCTAGGTAGAATTTGTATTAATAAAATGTCTTTTTATTTTGTCAAATTTTAACTTTATTCAATCTTAGGTTTAGCCAAAAAAAACATAGTCCAAGCCAATATAGCGAGTTTTACATGTTTTTGTAAGCTCCATAAGAATAACATGGGGAATGAGTATGCAGGTTTGCTGCCACGTAAATGGAAATATCGGGGTTTTAGACTATTAAACATTAGATCTCATCTAGATGAAGCCACAAACCAAGTTTTATCAAGATATGCTGACAAATAAGCAATATATAGAATTTGACTTATTTCCCATAAGGTTAACATTGGGACAACGTACTGTAATTACCACTTTCATTATCTCGGTAACCATTGAACATAGAGCAGTGATTCAAAATACCAAATGTTTTTGAGCTAAATTCAATAATGCCATCAACAATTCGATAAATTTTATTTTTTAAATGTAAAAAAACTCAAAAAACCCATTTTAGGGGGGTTTATCCCCCTTTACCCCCCTTTCCGGTGGCCCAATCAGGCTGGTTCACGAACTCGTCCAAGTGATTACCACTTTACACGCCTGTACCAAATTTCATTAAGATTAGACGATATTTACGGCCGCTAACGTGTTAACACACACACACACACACACACACACACACACACACACACACACACACACACACACACACACACACACACACACACACACACACACACACACACACACACACACACACACATATAAATATATATATATATATATATATAAAAATTCGAACGAACGGTGTTTTTTGCTTCTGGGGGCCCCAAAACGAAAAGTTATCATGGTCTGGGTCTTAGGTCTTATCATATGAGTACTACGGTAATAGCTTCTTCCCTATAGGAGAAATTCGCTAAAACAAATTAAGAAAGTTGGATAAAGAAAAAATAAAACAACGGACCAAGTAACCTTTGAATGGATGAAAAATACACATTTTTTAGGTACTGTTACTGAGACAACAATTAAACGTGATTTGGTTCCACCAAACCCTACGTCCTACGGAATATTTTCCCAAAGTTTTCTCAGGTGTTGTCTGGCAGCTTACTGAGACAACAATTAAACGTGATTTGGTTCCACCAAACACACTAAGTCCTGCGGAATATTTTTCCAAAGTTTTCTCAGGTGATGTCTGACAGCTTATTGTTGACCAGACAAACTTATACTCTTGTCAGGATACAGGTACGCCATTGAATGTTACAGTATCTGAAATCAAAGGATTTGTTGGCATTCTCCTACTCATGGGAATAGTTGACATGCCATCTTATACAGATTATTGGTCAAACGATCTGAGTGTTGAACAGATTGCTTCCACAATACCCCTTAAAAGATTCCAAGCTATTAGGAAGTATATTCACTTCTATAATAATGAACTTGCAGGCAACCAGCCTGACCGATATGTCAAGATACGCCCTCTCTTTGAACTGATGTGTAAATTTTTTTGAAGAAGGTTTGTACAGCATAGATGAAATTATGGTACCCTATAAGGGGGAAAAAGCTGGAAATAGGCGTCAGTATGTCAAGAAAAATCCTAAGAAATGGGGTTTTTAAATTTTTGTTAGAGCTGGTGTTAGCGGAATGATTTACGATTTTATAGTGTATGGTGGGGAAACCACGTTCCTTGGACACACTTTTTCACAACCTGAGGAGCTTATGGGTGTAGGAGCAAAGGTAGTGATCAGCCTCTTAAATCTATACATAAACCAGCTTGTTCATTTGCATTTTTTGACAACTTTTTTTGCTCCTTAGAACTTTTAATTCTTCTAAGAGAAAAATATGGGATCTTTTCTCTAGGCACAATAAGAAGTGATCGCCTTCGAGGTTGTCCTCTACTACCTGATAAGGTTCTAAATGGAAGAGGAAGCTATGCCATGACAGCTGACAACAAACACAAAGTTTGTGTTGTAAAATGGGAGGATAACAAGTGTGTTTGCCTTGCCAGCACTTATTGTGAGGTAGAACCAGTTGGGAAAATGAAACGATTCCCCAAGAAAAAAAGGGGAAAGCAAAAAGTAGTGAGCCATTGTCAAAAATGGATGCTGCTTGTCCAAATATTCCCTTATGGAAAAGTTCAGATCTGGCCAGATAAAAAAAATCCAGATCTGGCCAGATCTGGTTTTGGACCCTTAAAAACCAGATCTGGCCATATCTACCCAGATCTGGCCAGATCTGGCTCGATCTGGCCAGATCTGGCTCCCCAGATCTGGTTTGATCTGGCCAGATCTGGCTCCCCATATCTGGTTTGATCTGGCCAGATCTGGATTTTTTATCTGGCCAGATCTGGCTCCCCAGTTTTTATGTTTCATATACCTTACCAAAAATACTATAACTTGAGCAACTTTCAGATATTTAACTCTTCTCCCATCAGAGATATCAAAGCTTAAACTTTGAAAAAATTAAAAAATGTCAAAGTTAAAAAATTCTAAAAAATTAAGGATACCTTAAGTAATAATGATATTAATTCTGGATGAACTGTTCATTGATGATGTTTGCAAGCAAAAATTAACAAATCAGTAAAACTACCTACTGTAATAATGTTTGACTTTTTACATTTTAAAAATTGTATTCCAATATTTTTTTTTTTTATATTTTACATTATTTTATTGAATTTTAACCCTTTTTTCATCATGTAATCAAATATTTTATTAACTAGGTAACATTCATCAAAACATTTTCAATGTGATCTGTGAAATTAAGAAAATGTATAGCCTAATCAAGAAACATTTCCGCTTGTTAAACTGAGTTGAGATGTGTTGGTTAATAATTTCTGTAAGATTAATCTTGTTCAGTTAAAAATATTTGAATAGATTTTTATGGTAACTATTAAATTAAGCTAGCTAGTAAATGTTTAAAAGTTAGGGCTACAGTTCCACAGAAGGTGCATTTAATCGAAAGGCTACATTGGAATGTACATTTAAGTGAACTATCGGTATATCGAACCAATTTAATTGCAGGCTTTCGATAGTTAGGCCTAGTTCCCACCCGGTTCCCAATGTGACCCTAAGAGATACCGGGTGTGCACCTTCTGCGGAACTCTTACCAAAGTTATTTAGGCCTATTGCATTTTTTTCAAGCATCAGTACTAGGGCCTAAGCTTTAAAAACTCTTTTGCATATCTCATTATCACAGGGAGAGAGGATAGGTCTGTTAAATGGGGGTTTAAATTTCTGGGGAATAGTGCCCCGAAATCACTAAACAAAATTATGACAACCCTATTCAAGCTCCACTATTATTACTGACATAGGACCAAGGCCTAATCTTATCCTTAAGCCAGCCAACACACTGATCTTAGCTGAATTAAATATACAACTGATGAATAAATTTAATCACCAGTGTAGCCTAAATAATACTCCCCAAACATAAGTTATAGGAATCTTTGCAGTTGATAGGTTAAACTTACCGAAAACGATGATGATATATCTATAACCTATCATTCGATTTTTACCTAAAGAATGGTTACTACCCTTTGTCCAAATTGGTTCTGGGTACTGGGTACATTTATTTATTTTGTCCCAGAACAAATTAATTTTAACTAATGCATTATTCTAACTAAGCCTATTCACACAACACCGGATTAACAACTGGACTTTATCTCATAAACGGTGGACTAACGTAATGGACCACGGCCCGGAATTAGTTAAACCATTAATACTGATATACTGAGCGGGTTGATATACTAATTCAATTCGTTTTTTCAACATAACCTAAAGCTTTAAATCACAGGAAGATACAACAGAAAACTAAAGAATTCACATGACATAACCTCAAACTTCACTTCTTCAACTAAGGGCCTGTTTGCACGACGCCCAGTACAGTGGACAGTAACACCTTTAAACAAAAGAGAACAAAAGAATTTTTTTCTACTGTCCTACTGTCTGGTCGTGCAAACAAGGCCTGAGGCCTTGTTTGCACGACGACCAGACAGTAGGACAGTAGAAAAAAATTCTTTTGTTCTCTTTTGTTTAAAGGTGTTACTGTCCACTGTACTGGGCGTCGTGCAAACAGGCCCTAACGGTAGCACGCTCCGTTTAAACCAAGTTTAAACTAACTAACTAAAGGCTGACGGATAGATGATCAGGGTTGCCACATCACTATATTGAAATCTCTACTTTTGAGTTTAAAAGTGACACATATTCAAAGTATTAAAGTTTAACTGCAAAATAACTAACACTTATCGTATTTTCAGAAATATACATTGAACACAATTTTGTTAATTGACTTGAGACTCAAAGTGACATACATTCAAAGTTTTAAATTTTTATTACGGTATTGTAATAACAATCATTGTATTTCCAGAAATTTACAAAAAGAAATTTATGGCATGAAAATTTACGTTTAGTTTGTAATTTTAATTTATTATAGAGTATTTTTCTTTACAAATTTGTATTTTTTAACTGTTTCATCCTAATATAATCATAAAAATACTAAATCTATGTACTTTAATCAATTATTAGTTTAAAAATAAACTAATAATAATTGTTATTAGACCCTAAAACAAATTGTATAAAAATCCTTAAATACACTAACAATTTATTGAAATATTGTTAAACATATTTTATCTCAAACGTTTATCAAGAACTTAAAATTACATACATAAAATATCCACAAAATAATTAAAACATAAATTTACATAAACATTAATTTACAGCTGACTTATAACTGACTTCAAATATAGACTTGGGAGACTGCACAAATAACTTCAACAGTCCATTATTCAAGCTGTATATAAGTTAGTTTTAGGTTTTTTGAAAAAATATACATTATATATTATTTTATTTTAAATATTATTTTATTTTATTAAATTTCATACACACAGTAATTCTCGTTGTTATGTTTTAGTGTGTCCTATGATTTTTAAAATTATGTTCTGTAATATTTTTATATACTTTGCATAGTGTACAAAAATTCTATTTTAATACACAACAAATATATAGCATTTGATTTTCTTGATGTGTAATCATGTCCTGTTTTTATCATTATAAAATATTTATTGTATTTAGTGTAAAAGTAATATCAGTGATGAAAATAAGTTACACTGTAAAATATGGTTGTAAACTTGTAAAGATTGAAAAAAATCTTACAAGACTTAAAAGATTTGTTTTAAACTTCCTTCTCTTGAAAACACCTTTTTTCCCAATATTTCAAACTGGACATTTTCAAAATAAATGATTTTTCATCATTAGGATCATAGGATAACATTTTAAAACTAATCTTCTTTGTGAAAAATTTGAACTTTTTTATTGTACTATTTTTATAATGATTAAATGTATTTAGTACTTTATTTCCTGATTAAATATTAAGAAAGATATTTTTACCCACATCTGAACTTTATTATTACTTGAAAACATATTATGTAGTTTAAATCGTTATTCTAAAACCTATTTCTAAAAGTTCAGATTGTAAATACTGTTCTAGTATAAAAAGTATTTAATTAAAAATGTGTTGAAAATGAAATATTGAAATTAAATAACTAACGGAACGGATTGGCTCAGATCTGGACCCCATATCTGGGGAGCCAGATCTGGCCAGATCTGGGGAGCCAGATCTGGGGGGCCAGATCTGGACTTAGATCTGGGCGCCAGATCTGGCACCCAGATCTAGCCAGATTAAACCATATATAACCAGATCTGGCCAGATCTGGGCTCCAGATCTGGAATCATCAGACTTTTCCATAAGGGTTGTGAATTGATAATGAAAATCATTAATCATCTAGTATAATAAGTAATTAATTTTATTAAATAAATAATTTGATAATTCATTCTTGTTATCAAACTTGTCCTTAGTCATGTTAAATAAATAGTTACTGAGTTAATTAATTTCCTAAGTTAATATCATAATCATATATATATTATGTACATGGAAACTACAATAATATAAATTTATTCAAAATTTACAGCTTCATAATAATCTAAATTCTAGTGATTTTGGTGTCAAGAATATAATTGATGAGTATTTTGTGAACCTCTAGTGCAACAATAGTTACCCCAGCTTTCCAGAGACACTCTTGCAGCAGAAGCCAGACTAAGAGGATGTGTAGAGTCATTAACTTAGGACATTGTTCCTAATTTTAAAATATCCCAAGTCAGAGGACTGGAATTGCATGGCCAGTAACTAAATTATTAGTAGGGAACTCTGCCAAGTACATTTTTCGAGTCAAACCCTTTTGTTCCTCACTCAAGATTATTATATTTGGTACTTGGTGAAGATTGTTGTAGCAGCTTGGTAAGATCCAACCATATCCTTATATTTTCCTACTAGCAAGTGTAGAGAAGAAGAAACTGTTAAATAATTTAATAATTAATCAAATATCAATTAAAAGAAGAATATTTTAATACAAATTTTGAACTTGAATAACATTTCAGCCTAATTACTTCAAGAAGTGAACATTGATCTTCTACTATTCAGCCATCTTATTGTGAAGCTGACCATTGGCTTTGCATTGTTGAATACATTTTCAAAAATTAACTATTTTGACTTATTTATGCTTAATGAACTTTATTTAAAAACTGAAATTGTCTAGCCGGCACGATACTTCTCCCTGAGAAAGACCTATGTTTACCCTGAGTATAGCCTAGCCTGGAACCATAATTGTTATTTACAGAGACATTTTCAAATTTGATCTGGCCTTCAGCCTAATTGTAAGACCCATTATTGTACTATCCATGTGCCCCCTTTTCAATCAGATGCTTTTGTACTTCTTGAATAAATCATTATTACTATTGTAAAATTGTTTTCTTAAAAATCATAGATAATAAGATAAGATTCGGTACTTACTGTGTCAAATATTACATGATATTCTTTGGTGAACTAAATTATCAAACTACTAAATAAAGTCAAATACCTGTTCAAATCACTAAGAATCATGAAAGACAACGTTGTATTATAATATTTATTTATTTATTCATCAATATTGTGTATGCAGCAAATGTGTGTGTGTTTTTACAATTGGCGCAACCAACGTGTGGCCTAGACAAATTAAGTTAATTGTAGTTTCCATCTAGTAGCCTAAACTGTAAAATTGTCAGCCTAGCCTAAGAAATAAAGGTATTAGATTTAGGCCTAAGCAAAACAGCCCCCGTAATACCCTATCCCTATCCCATTAATAAATGAACTATAATTTAAGGTATCCTAAACGCTATCCCGTCAAAATGAGTAAACAACCGAGTTGGATCGTAAGAACCAACGCGGTAGCCATTTTCTAGAAACCGACGCCACAACATCACAGTTAAATGCACCATCATCCACACAATCAGCTGACAACATACAACAGTATAGTTCCTCATCTAACGAAAACATCAACCAATCACATTCCACTATTCCAGACGAAACACTAGACATGGACATTGAACAAACCGTAAATGCAGCGATTGAATCCAGTCCAACACAAATCGAATACACTACTGTATCGAATATCGTAGCGAGCGAAACGAGACAGTACGAATCGAGCCGAAGCCAGCCGATGATGAACGATCAGACACTGCCTTCTACAACAGCGGACACAACGCGCTCCGGTAACCATGACGACCGCGCGCAGCCAATCACAAGCGCCGATACACACCCGATCGTCCACAGCCTAGATGAACGCGCACAACCAATGACAGAAGCCGACACAGAACGCTTAGACACCAATGCGCCCAATTAAAACGATGATTCAGGGTTAAGCACTATTTTGAATTATTTAAAGCAGATCGATACTAAATTAAATCAGACAAATTCGAAACTAAATCAGACCAATTCGAAGTTAGATCAAACAAAATTACAAATGAGTCAAGAAATCAAAGCTTGCCGACATGCTCTCGAGTATCAAGTGAATGAAATTAGAGGAACGCAGAGGGAATTTAAACAAGAAATCGAAAATATCAAAACGATCCAAAATAATCAATCGGCAGAAATGGAGCTAATTAGCACCAAACATGAAATCCAACTAACCAAGATTAGGTCAGAAACAAAAACATACGTGCGTGACACAATGATTCAGCAAGAAAGAGAGACTAAAGACATGATCACAAACGAAAACACAAATCTAAAACGAGAATTAGAGACACACATTGAAGAAACCGAATCCGATTTAAAGGAGCAAATCAGAACACAGACAGAGAGAACACTAGTAGTCACAGAAAATACTACACGAGCATATATCAAGTCATTACATGATGAGCTCGCACCCGCCATCAACGAGACCCAGAAAAAACTCAATCAAAATCAAAATCAAATCTATATTTATTTTTCAGAAACAAAACATACAACAATTTACAAATATTTAAATGGAAAAACCTCACATAGGCTTATCTCGCCTGTGTGTGAGGAATGAGTCCCACCAGATCAGTTCATCAGCAGACACTGCAGCACTTACAAACTAAAATAACATTACTTTATTTAGAAAACTAAAGACATAGGAAATATAGAAGATACAACAAGTATTAAGTTACTGATAGATAAAAATATATAAAATTATTTATTAATTTCCGCTGGAAACCTGGATCTCACAAGCTCACGCACCCATTCCCAGCCCCCCCTACCCCCAAACTCACACCATTCCAACCCCTCACACACACACAAACACACACGCTAAACCCACACATACACACACACACACACACACACACACACACACACACACACACACACACCCATACACATACCCACTCGCACGTACGCATTCATACACATTCACTCTAGCAACTTTTACACAGTCTATGAATACAATGAGCTGAGGTAACTATCAATTCGATCTCTACCGACTATCAATAACATGTTTCTTATAAGTAACTATACTGCATTGATTAGGGTGTTTTAAAAATTCTGGAAGCTTTGAAAAAATTATACCTGCTAAGTAATGTGAGGATGTTTTGTTAATTGTTCGATTTATTTTTGGATACTGAATCCCTGTATTCACAGCGGATCTGGTTAAGTAATTATGATTAAGCTGGCTGAATATAGTTTGCTTGTTTTTAAAAATATACAAAATAAGAGTTCTACTGTATAACTGAGAAATACTAAAAACTTTGAAATCATCAAAAAGTTTTTCAGTAGGATATCGGCGTGGTTTGCCAAGAGCAGCTTTAATTACAGATTTCTGAATAATTTCAAGTGGAGAAATAATACTTTTAAAACCACCCCCCCATGCTAAAATCCCATATTGAAGCAATGACTGAACGTAAGCAAAATAAATTATTTTAAGAAGAGGCAAAGAAAGTAATTTTGAAAGGTTCGAAAAAATAAAAATAAATTTACGTAGTTTATTTCTAATATAGCTTACATGCTCAGACCATTTCATGCGGGAATCAAATACCACTCCTAGATACTTGTATTCATGCACACACTGAACACTCTCACACGTTACGCATCCATTCCCAGCACCACAAGTATGCAACCTAAGACCTAAGTTAGTAGGATCAGAACAGGCTCTTAAAGATATTGGCATGCACTTGGTTTTGGATAAATTTAAAGTCAGCCCGTTCTGATCAAACCAACGCTTGGCAGTGAGCAGGCCACACTCCGCATCTCTGTAGACACCCTCCCAGCTGTCGCCTTCAAATAGTAATGCGGTGTCATCTGCATACAGAAAAATTTTTGCAGAACCCAAATTTGCCTTCCCAAGATTATTAATATAAATAAGGAAAAGAAGAGGTCCTAAAGTCGATCCTTGAATTACCCCATAGTCAATTTTTTTGGGCGAACTATTAAGTCCATTAATAGGGACAACTTGGTACCGATCTGTAAAGTAACTTTCAAACCAATCGAGTGCAATTCCTCTTACGCCTATACAAAAAAGTTTTTTCAATAAAAGCTTTCTATCTACTGTATCGAAGGCTTTCGCTAAATCTATGAAAATTAAAAGAGGTTTTTTATTGTCTCCAATAGCGTTGTGAATACTTTTAGTTAAATCGTAGAGGTCATCGTTCAGATTTTTGTCTCTGCGGAATCCATACTGCTTGTCAAAAAGAATGTCGTTACTTAATAAATAATGTTCCAATTGGTTTCTGACACATTTTTCAAATATTTTAGAAAGAACACTGGCTAAATTAATAGGACGATAGTTAACATACAGCTGCTTATCCCCTCCCTTATAAATAGGAATTACTTTACCCATCTTGAAAGAATTTGGAAAAATACCATTTGCCAAGCTACGATTAATTAAATTCAAGAGAGGCAATTTAAGCCAATGAATATTCCTCTTAATAATTTCAGCAGGAATGTTATCCACACCTGGGGCAGAACCTCCTTTCAGTTCATTGACAATTTTTACAAGTTCCGCCTCGCTTATTGGCGACAGCCGGAAAACAGAGTCAACAGCGAAGTCCTCGTCATTAACAACAGGATCCGTCACGGGGGGAACAGCACGGGCTAGGTTAGCTCCCACATTTACATAATACTCGTTAAAATCGTCTGCAATTTCCCTAACGTCCTTATATTCTGAGCTATCCCCACTCTCAATAAAACTATTAACCGGAAAAAGTATTTTCTTTTTATTCAATCCAGTAATGTCAGAGATATTTTTCCAAAGCAATTTACTATTACCTTTTGAATCAGAGATTTGTTTTCGGAAATATTCCTCTTTTGCACTTCTGATAGCTGCATTCAAAACATTCCTGTAATTTTTAAGTTGAGTTTTTAATAATGGGTTAAAAGGCTGTCTTTTTAATTTTTTACTTAATTTATCCCTAGTTCGTATAGAATTTAGCAATCCTGAAGTCATCCAAGGTTTGAATTTAAAATATTTAAACAATGAACAAGATCTTGAAATTAAGACAATAACCGAAACGCTTGAAAAATGCGAACTAGACGTGAAAGCTCTTAAGACCTCAAAAACAAATCACACTAACGCAACGGGACCTATACAAGTTATTTGTAACGGAAGCGAATCGATTGAAAGACAGGTACCAAAATTCAATGGTCGGAGCGGTAATCCCAACGAATACTTGCAAAGGTTGAAACGTTACTACCAGAAGAGTATTGACAGACAACCAGGAATCGATAGGCAGGAACACCTGAGAGATATCCTCGAGATAAGCTTTGAAGGACCAGCTTCGAGATCTTTCTCCGCCATCTACCCAGTGTTCACCGCTCTGAGTATGCGGTTCGGTGTTGACGACTAACGCCGTCGACGAAGCGATGTATGTGGGTAGAAAATCCGATGCAAACACTCCGACATGTTGTACGTTTTTCAGCTTTGCTAAATGTTTCTTTATAGCCGTGGTGTTCATGGTTTGGCGCCAAACGTTCCTCTATTTGGCGTGGTCTGTTCTCGGAATTCGAACCCTCGGTCTTTTAGCGAATTTCCCCCTAAAGGGAAGTAGCTATTATTGTAGGCGGCATGGTAAGACTTAAGCACGGTACCACCGTAACTTTTCATTTTTATGCCCCCAGACCCCAAAAACACCGTTCGTTCATTTTCATATATACATATATATATATATAAGTATATATATATATACCTGTCCGTAGGCACGATAACTTTCGTAAAAAAAAGGTCCAATCGCGATGAAATTTGGTACATACGTCTAGAGTGGCATTTATTACTTCGAGTTCGAAAACCAGCGCGTTAAGTTAACTCTAAGGACAGTTTTTTGACGAAATAAAATTTATTTTTAGGATTTAACATCTTTATATTATTTTTTTGGAAATTTTAAGTGTCAAAATTGGATTCCACTTAAAAAACGAACAATTTAGCATTTTGAATTATTATTCTACGTCAATCCGTTGCTGATATATTGAAAGTGCTAAACACAGTACGTTGTCCAATATTATCTATATATTAATACGCAAGCGGTTTTCTTTTCACAGTCCAACCGCAATAACGGCTGGACGGATTTTAACGTTTGAGGTGTCAAATTAAAGGGATTGTTATGTAGATTTGTCATCAAGTCTCAGAATTTTAAAAAAGGGCGTCATTAAAGTACAGTAAAGGGCTGAAGTTTCGGAACAGTAGCGCTATTCATGGACATTGAAGCAAGCTCAGTTTACTTTGTTTACAAACTGAACATATGGCCAAGCTCTGAAATAAACCACAGACTACAGAAATTATAATTAATTTTTTTGAAAAGAGCAGTTTTATATTTACAGCCGGCTTGGCTTTGTTTTCAACAGATTTCTTTTTAAACGATTTATTATGTAATTTAGGTTATGCTATGAAGTTTTCAAAGCTCTTAAACTTTGCAGTTACCACTTTTACAATGTAGTTTACGGTATCTCATAGTGTTTTTGAAGTTATATTAACCTGAGCAAATCTATTTTTCCATCTGGTGCATTTATAGTGCCACCAATAAGAAGAAGACGAACGTTGACTGGTGGAGGAGTCGGAAAGAGCACAATCGCAACCGCTGTCATCACCCTCCCGATGTAACATTTGATGCTCCTTCCAACCTCAGACCAATGAACTAAAAATGTTTTCATTGTGTTGGGTTGCATTTCAAGAATGAAAATACTGGTAGAGATAATGCGTCGTTTACGCGTTTTTGCCACAAAGGAAAGGTTGCCTGTAAAGACAGCCGTTCCCTACAATATCTGATGTTTTGGCGATAATTATAAATAAGGTGCAGAGGCAATCCCTAAACAAAGGAAGTCATTGCTCGCGGCGCCAGTGTTTCCTCTCGGTCAGCTACAAGTTGCTGTAAGCAGAGCTTGATCTTTTGCCGGTGTTAGAATATACATTTCATGAAAAAGAGGATATGGAAAGAGGATATCACCGAAACTCTCAGTCTACACGCACTCATGAAAACACTGTAGGACATGCGTTTCGGCTTTCGCCATCTTCAACTATAATACTCGCGCGTCCTACAGTGTTTTGATGAGTGCGTGCAGACAGAGAGTTTCGGTGATAGTGTTGCCTTAAAAATCGTTTACATTTACCGGAAACTCGATCCTACGGCAGATCAAATTAACATTAAAAGTTTCAGTAGTTAAGCCATAATTTTGTTAATGTTTCAATAGTTAAGCCATTATTTTGTTAATGAATTTAGCCCTTTAATTAAACTTAAAAAGTATATAAGTAGGTTCTTAATTCTTTTACTATATGACTTTTGCTCGATTTCGAGCTACGTGTTATCTAGTGTTTAATTAAACCCTCCAAAACGTATAGTTACCTTAATTTAAGAGATTAAAAAAATATATTTCTGAACATATGATTACATTTTCAGGTGATGAATATTTTATTTGTGTTTATTTTGAATGGTTAGAGTTCACTGACCATGATTTTGCATAAAATATATACTATATTAAAAATACAAATGATTTTTAAGTTTTATAAAGAAACTATGTGCATTGGGGGGGGGGGGGTGTCTTTGTCTATACTTCCTGAAAATGTAGCATAATATAAGGTATGTTTACAAGTCTGAGGAATGATATTATGTTTTTTTAATTGGCTGGAGATGCAGGTCTGCTGCAACTGATAGGGATGTTTTATTTATAAAATTAACCATATGATTAAATTTCATTAATTTATGAAATTATATTATTTCTTTTTCCAGTATTTTGAATTCATAGGATATTTCCTGACATTTATATACTATAACAAGACTACTTTTGTTGAAAATTAAAAGGCTAAGAACTTATAAAATACAAAAAGTGTATATATTACTAATAAAAACCAATGTGTTCGCCTTGTAAATTCCCTCATGTTTCAAGCTTATGAATGATGAAATATAAGTTTTAGATATATTATTTACAAAACATATTCAAACGATATTTTCCTTTACATAAGTTGAATGCCCACATATAAAAAATAAATCCCATGGAAATTTGCTGAGTACGCAGGTCTGCTGCGACGAGGGTATTTGTTGTAACACGTGCGCGTGACTAATTAATTCTTGGAGTTCTGACCCTCGATCTATTGTTCTGCGGCTATTGGTCTAAAAACGTTTGTGTTCACAGTTCGGGGGTGACGAACTGCTGAACACAGAACACAGAGCTGCTGAACACCGACGATCTAAATTTTGACGAGGACAACAACAATAACACGATCCGCAATGTGGTTCTTTGGCTGTCAACAGTAACCAACCACGTAACAGCGTACATTTGCTCAATGCACAACGGTGTTGTACGCTTTTATGTTGAACACAACGTAGCGCGTTGGTGGATAATAATTGTATAAATAGTAGTAATAAATTTCCGTTGGTGGCCAACGATCCGCATCCGATATCCGCCAAATCCACTACCAGTACTTTACTGTTGTTTACGATAAGGTGTTTCGTGGCGTATTGATTCTTTTTCGAATGCCATCAGACAATTGCCGTACGGATATTCATTTCTGCCACCACCATTTCCAGTATTGTCAAAATGCATACCGGTACCAGTGTATAACATATGTACAACATAGCGTTTACCGTGTACACCGGTTGTAGCGTTTTCATCGGCACTTGTTCTCAATCCACAAACAGAGCGAAATAGTTAACATCGTGATGATCGGAATTAAACAGGTTTCCGTTGTAATCACCATTGAAAAATTGATTACCAACCAAACCGATGATAACGCGTTTCGGTAGCTGACCCAAATACACGCTGTCCAGCGTTTTACTCTGTATACCATTGGGTAATGTAAATGATTTCACTTCGACACGTGTGACCGGATACTTGGCGGCGTCGCTCTCTAGTGTTTTCCTGTGTGCCAAAAATACGCTCGGATTGATTTTACATCGACGTACGAACAGATTCGCTTCTTCAATGTGCACTTTGTAGTCAGTGATAGTTTTTAACATTATGGCTAATGAGTTTCTCAATCGAACCATACGTAAACGCATTTCGACACCGTTCAACATGAATTTGTTCTGATTTCACAGATCAATATGTAAAGGTCCGATCATATCGACCACTCGACTGTTCTTCGTAGTCAACCGACGCGTTTCAAAAGCAGTATTAGTTTCGCCATTGACCTCATCATAGTGACCTGTAATCAATATATATATATATATATATATATATATATATATATATATATATATAAGAGAGTTGTGTGTTGGTATATTTAGTGCTTCAGCCAAAACTACACGTCGTAGACCCTTGATCTTGGTATCAAATTAAAGCTTGGAATCTTATGATTTGCACTATTGTTGTTGGGTTTCGTTTGCTTATAGGGTTTAGGCACAGGATCGTCCGAAAGGGACCTATGTCAAGGATTTTGTGAGTGTTTTAGGTTTTACTAGCAGTTGCCCGTGGCTTCGCTCACGATAACAATTTTAACACTCGCTGCCTAAATAAAGATGGTGCCACATACTGAGTTTATGATTAAATAGATAAGGTACAAAAACTCTTGGTAACTTTAATATAGTACATATCACCTAAAAGAAAAAAGTCAACCATAAAACCATGATAAAAGGAACCAAACTATAAAAATCAGCTGTAAAGACCTATCTGTATGTGAAGCTTAAACCGCCTTCTTGATTAAATGAAAATTGACAATTTAATCGAAATATCATCCATTTAATTTTACAGAAAGATTTTAGACCGAAAAAACCCAGAAAACCTAGAATTTTGAAAAACCCGTTCTCAGCGGATGCTCACGCCGTATAGTTCATAGAACGTCCATGAAAAGTTTCAAGGTTCTAAGTCAAGTTCAAGTAGTTTGGGCTGTGCGATGATAGGTCAGTGGTATTTGACAAATATAAAGTAGATATACTTTCATCAGCCAGAAAGATTTTTAGGAATCCGCTAAGAACGCAGGTCTACTGCGAAGGAGCACTTAGAAATATTGCTGCGGGGCCCCCCCCGCACGAGGCATTTTTATTTGGCCTCTCTATACTACACATGCCAGCACATTCCAGCGCCCCCGCCGATAAAACCTCTAAGGGTGTCCCTGCCTGGGAAGGCTTATACTAAGTAGGCCTATCGTTGAATCTGTGCTATTATAGGTGAATGTACCCAAGCGAGAATGAACGGGCTTTCATAGCTCTATTATAGTAGTCTGTATATTGACCGTGCGTACTTAGTGAATCTTAAAGCAGTTTCCTGTTTAATGAAAGTTTACGTACGTAGAGTAGAAAATGCCTTGATTGAATGCCATCAAAGTATTTTCTAATGTTTTTAGGGTCTATTTTGAACAACAACAAAATAACATAGCCGTCTCGCAATTTTTTAAAAATGGATTACATTAGATCGTTCATTAACAGCTGTTATAAGGAAGGACTTTTAAGTATCTCTAATCAGTGATTTATTTTATTTTTTACAGGCAGCTGGTTTTACATTCTATGAAATGTCTTGCTTTTAACATCTGTTTGAATATAAACATTTCATCACTTATAATTCTGGCATAAGGATATTAATAATATGTGATCTTGAGAGGGTCTGTGCGCGGCCTTGGTCTGTGGTGAAATCCGAGGGTCAGATCAGGATGAAAATATTGAAAATCCTGATAAATATATAATGATTGGGAAAATATTAACTTTATATAGTACATGTCAATTGAAAAGAAATATTATAAACCAAAACATAAAACTGAATGAAATCATAAAACATCTGTAACGACGAATCCATCAGTGAAGGTAACTACCATCTGCTTGGAACGCTGAAAATGTAAACAAAACGTCATCCCCTTGAATTATGGGGAAATCCAAAACAAACTTGGTCGAAATCAAATAAAACTCGGTTTTTAGAAGCTTGATATTTAATTTCAAAACGACGTATGCTAGTTTTAAGTGGTCTAAAGCCTTCTCATATGTGCATAAAACACAGGAAAAAAGTTTCAGCCATAACAGTACTCTAGTTTTTGCGTGAAAAGCGGTCTAAAGTGTGATGTTGAGCGTTACCAACACACATCGTGACATAAATTGAGATAAGGCTTGATTCGGATTCTCTGACCTTCAAAACGCAAAAATAACCAAACATTTCATAATTCTGAGCAATGTACAGACAAAACTCTAATTTTATTTATATAGATTTGTTTATTCCAAAACATCATATATTTAATTTCGTAAGGCGAATCTTTGCGTCAAAATTGTGAACGTCTGGTAAGTCGTAGAAAGATGGGAGAGGGCTCAAATTAAAGGTCTCTATTCCGAGATGGCGGGAAAAATACTGAAATTGCTTGAAATTCACCAGAAATTGAGAAATAACGTAAAATATCTGCCATTTAAAAAGCATTGGGATCTAAAAACGTCTGTTTTGTTGACATTCAAACATGTGGTGCTGATGCTTGATTCAAAGCCATATGATAGATGTTGACATATGGGTTTTTTCAAAAGGCAGCTAACTATGTTCAATGTACTATAACAAATAAATATTTTAATTTTAAGATGTCAGACTTTTTAATTACGCGTTTGAGTATATATTTACAATATAAAATGATAAAGAGTTAAGTGTTTCTTTTACGTTATAACGATGCCGATTTTATGCCAAATGATCGATATAAATATATTATGTAAGCGAAATTTTTGCGCCGAAATTATGGGCATTTGGCAAGTCACAGGTCTTGCACTTGCAAGATAATGGGAAAGGGCTCAAATAGAAGGTCTTGGTGCCAGGAACTCAGGAAAAATACAAAAATGTCTTTAATTTTATCAGAAAATAAGATATTACGTTAAATATCTGCCATTTAAAATCACTGCAATCTAAAAACGTCTGCTTTGTTTACAATCAAACATGTATTGCTTATAATTGATTTAAAACAACACGCTAGATGTTGATATTATGGTTTATGTAAAATCCAGCAAAATAGGTTGAACATACTATAACACATGACGGTTTTTTATTTTTAAATTTTCTGTTTTTATAATTTAGGGCTTAACCTTAAAAAGCAAGAGGAATTAAATACGACTGTTACTTTTACATTGTATCAAGTGTAGTAGTAGTAGCTGATGCTGATTTAAAGCCAAGTGATTTGTAACATTTACACAATCGAATAAGCGCAGGCTATAGGTGCAGAGAAGATGCCTTCTTCATTCATCATTTTTAAGGCCAAGCTCTACCAGTTTTATGTGCAGTCGGAAATGGTCATAGTTTCGACCGAGGAACAACAGAGTGTGCTGCACTAGGAGCTATTGAGTGTAACATCTATATACTTAATACAATAAGGTTTTTTTCTGTTAGATCCCTTTTTCAGGCGTCCTACTGAACCGATTTTTACGATTGAGGTGTCATTTTAAAGGTTATAATGTAGCGCACCTGCGACAGATAGTTAAAATAAGCATTTCTTTTTCGGCTTCGACCCCCAAGGCTTTAATTTATTTATAGAGGGCGCTTTCAACGCTCCTGTGCTGACCAACTTGCGTTATAACGGTTTTAAAATGTGATTGTAATTTAACAGCTGATTACCTTCAGATGGATTTTTAACCTAAGTCAGGTTGGAAACAAAATTGATAGTTTATATTTCATGAATATTAATTCTTGAATAAAATTTTTTTGTAGCTTAATTGAGGATGGAAAATCATTCTTTATGGTACAGAAAGAAGTAGAAGGCAAGGAGAAAACAGAGTCGATGAGATTAGGGAAAACATACGTATTTTAACGTTCGACAAGATCAGAGAACTTCCAAGAGACATAGACTGATAGAACATCCGAGGGACACTGCACCACCTATCTACTTGCCGCGATTAAAAGATGATGTGAGGACAAGATGAGTAGGCGAAGAAAGACTTACTGTATACTACTGCTGTGCCAGAAGACAAATTAAAATACATAGTGATGGTGTGATGAACAATGTTTGTGTTTTGTTAAGCTAAGCTTTTATTTATTTAGAAGAGAGCTTTTAATTTTACTTAAAGTGTTAACTTGATTAATAACGGCGAGTTTAAAGCCTACAATTTCTTCTAATCGTAGGCGAGTTTTTCACAAACGAAAATAATATTAAAATGCGCAATTTGTGCATGGGCCCCCTAGATATTAAGTCATATTGTAAACAAAAATAGATTGCCCGCAACTGTAAAACAGATCCGATCTAGCTTAATAAAATGGATTTTGGCTACTTTTGTCGGTAATTGTAGCAAAGTTGAGGCAGGTAATAATAATTATTCTTTATGGTAAAGATCCACGATCCACGCATAGTAAATATATTTTAAATTGAACCCTGAAACAGAGAAAAAGAAGGCATAGAGAAAAAACGAGTTGGACAAGATTAGAGGAAAATATGCGTAACCTTCGGAAAGAAGAGAGATCTGCTGAGAGACAAAATCTAATTGACAATCAGAAAAAAATATTGGAATGCGCAGTTTGCAAATGGGCCCCATAGAAAAACTTCCAATATCCTACTTATGTGCGAGAAGACGACCAAATTTAAAAAAATATAATGCTTAGGTGATGAATAGTGTGTGTGTGTGTGTGTGTTTTGTTCAGTTAGGCCTTTGTTTATTTAGCAGAGATCTTTAAATTTCAATTGAAAAGGTTAATTTGACTAATAGAGGTGAGTTAAAGCCATACAATTTATTCCAACTGTAGGTGAGTTTTCCAAAAACAGAAATAATATTCAAATGCGCAATTTGCGCATGAACCCCCTAGTGTGGTTTAATTTGAAAGGGTTACCGTGGTTACAGTGGCTACCAACAGAATGCAGCACCTACAATTGTGTTTGTAGAACAGGTGAATGCAGTCTTTGGTCTTATCAACGTTTGTGTATTCATTGGTCTTATTTAGCAAATTTGTTTTTATTTACGTTTTCAATTATTTAGTAAATTTATACTGTTAGGTTATGTTATTAAAAACATAAAGTACAGTAAAATGTAGAGTTACATATCTTTTTGTTTTAAATTCAAAGTCAGTGGTAAAAAATAAGATGAGAAACTGCCATAACGTACGAGAAGATGTTTGCAATTCCGTATTTTATCACGTAGATGAAAAATTGTGTGAAAACTTTAAACAACAGAGAAAAAGAAAAACATCCAAATGTATCACTTGAAATTTCAAGAAACACACAGCGACATCAAGAAACACTATCGTAACAGATTGGAATAGAAAGGGAGACAGACGCATAAGGTGATGAAATAAATAATCAGAATGGAGATAAGGAGAACTTTCAAAAATCGGATGAAACAAAAGAAGCTGATTCAAACTAAACAACTTTACAAGCTGTTTGCAAAAGGACAAAGAACTTCGATTTGGACCAGGAAGGATACATTATTCCAATCAAATACAGATTATATTGAAAACCCAAATGTAATAATTTGGAAGTTGACAAAATTTGTAGTTATTGCATAGCAAAGAAATTCAAAAGGCAAACGCAAATTGGTGATGTTTGAAAGGGCAAATAAGACTACCACCAATTCGATTTTCTCAAATGTATGAAAGGAGAAATATCAAAATATAACAATTAAACGTAAAACAATTTGGTGATGTTTGAAAGGGCAACGCAAATTGGTGATGTTTGAAAGGGCAAATAAGACTACCATCAATTCGATTTTCTCAAATGTATGAAAGGAGAAATATCAAAATATAACAATTAAACGTAAAACAATTTACATAAAGTTAAATGTTATAATGGTTGCTTCCAAATTACGTCTTTTGGAGCTACTATTTATGTATACCTTCATAAGATTTTTCAACCCAGCGAAGCGGGTTACCAACAGCTAGTATCTTCGTAAAACAGTGCTCCGGTAGGATTAGTGTTCTTTGCATCATCACCATAACTCAATAGATTTTCCAAGTACGCTCGATAAGCGTACGTGTTGTGTTGCAGTGACACCAGTTTTTGATTCAAATACAAATCCACTTGACTGAATAGTGAATGTAACCAGTTGTTGACGGGTCCGACTTCTTTTTCCGCATCACCAGGTTCGATGTTAGTACCATTCGCCTTCACTGTAGTAGCTTTGATGTGCAATAGTGTGTGCGCTAAATCCGTATATTCGTCACCGTGGCCTGGTATGACGAATTCGATAGGCGGATCTTCCGTTAATGACGAAATCTGTTTATACTGTACCCATTTACCACTGTCGATACTGGTCTGTATCGATGGTAATAAGAATAAATCCAATTCCGCCTTTGTACATTCGCATAAGTTTTGGTGTATGAACGACATTTTCGCTGCTTAAGAGAAAATATTATCTTGGTAATGGAATGTATGAAATATGACCATGTTAAGGTACTTTCACTGTCCAATATCCCCGTAAAGAATTACACAGATCATGGTCTTCATTTAAATGATTGGGGAAAGGAGAGATTGTGTAAAATGATTGTTGAGAAAGTAAATGGTCAGGATTTAAACTAAATCTATTTGACAAAGGTAGATGTTCTGCTATATATAAGCATGTAGACTTTTTGCATAATTCTAAAGATATAAAATATAAATCAATAAAAACAAAAAATCTGAAAATATTACATTTAAATATTGAGTATATGTGGGAAAAAATTGATTTATTAAATGTATTTTTGCAAATTGAAAAACCCGATGTTGTTGTTCTGAGCGAGCACGGTTTAAGGAAAGTAGAATTGTTTTCTATCGATTTCAATGATTATAATGTAGTGTGTGATTTCTCGCGAACTGAACATAAAAGTAGTGGTGGTCTAGTCATTTTAACTCGTTGCCATTTAAGTGTAAATAAAATTGAGATAAGCTCATTTTGCAAGGAAATGGTATTTGAAGCAGCCGGAATTGAAATAATTTTTAATAAATCGGAAAAGCTATTGCTGTTTGGTGTTTATCGACCACCGCATTATGTAAATATTGATGAATTTTTTGACACGTTTTATAGACTGTTATCAAAGTATCTTAAAAGCAGTAAAAAGTTGTGTTTAGTTGTAGGTGATTTAAATATAGATTGGCTGGTAAACGATGTTAAATCTCACAGATTGAAAGATTTATTAAATGAGTTTAATTTAAAACAGCATGTAAACTCACCAACTAGAGTAACAGGCTCCTCTTCTACTTTAATCGATCACAGCATATCTAACGTCGATCCTGATATGTTGCAGGTGGAGGTCATAGGCACTGGTCTGTCGGATCACTTTGCACAAACTACCGAACTCACGATTAGTAGTTCCGCACCGCGCACACCATCCGTTAAAAATAACTCCACGTACAAAATTGCTCATGACATATCTCCAAATAATTTAGAAACATTAAATTTTCTTTTGTCAAAAGAAAGCTGGGATTTGTTATTCGAAAATATTGGCGCAGAGGAGAAATTTAAAGCGTTTTTTGATGTATTTTATTTTAACTTAAAACAAGCTTGTCCTTTAAAACGTAAAAGTAAATTTAAAAGGAATAACATAAAACCGTGGCTTACTAATGGTATTAGAGTCTCGTCGCAGAAACTCAAAGATCTTGATTTCCACAGAAAAATCAATAAATCCATTGTTTTCTCTGAATATTACAAAAGATACAAGAAAATTTATCGCAAAGTAATAAAAGCTGCCAAGTCTCGACATATGTACGAGCGACTGAGTGGCAGTGACAACCTGTCTAGGGATGCGTGGAGGATAATAGATGCAGATAGGAAAAAGAAAGTAGTCCCAGTACCTGCTGATAAGCCTAGCCCGGAAATATTTAACTCCTATTTTTCGAAGCTTGGTAAACATAAACATTCATTGATAACGGAACCTTTTGTACTGTCAGTGACTGATGTAAGTTGCCCTAATACACTCAGTTTAACTCCTACAGATCCCCGTGAAGTTTATGACGTAATAATGAACCTTAAAAATTCGAACTCGGCCGGTTTCGACGGTGTGACACACCGAGTTGTCCGTCATTGCGCAATCTACATTTCTTATCCTCTTTCAGAAGCCATTAACGCTTCACTATTTGAGGGCGTTATTCCACAAAAATTAAAGCACTCAATAGTACGTCCTATTTTTAAGGACGGAGTTTCTAGTTTACCTGAAAATTGGCGTCCGATTGCAAATGTTTCTACTTTTTCAAAAATATATGAACAAATATTTTCAATTAGATTGGTACATTTTTTGTGTCGTTATAATTTAATGTGTAAGGAACAATTCGGTTTTGTTAAAGGGAAAAACACTGCAGATGCCATGGTTGACTTTGTCACCAAAGTTATCTCAGCCCTGGACGAAAAAAGTAAATCAGTAGGTGAATTTTTGGATTTACAAAAAGCTTTTGACTGCTTGAATCATTCATTATTATATGAGAGGCTTTTCAACTTGGGACTCCGGGGCCCGTCTTTAGATTGGATCAAGTCATTTTTGCAGTCTAGGTCTCAAATAGTTCAAATAGATAATTTTCAATCAAAAAGCGCCATAGTAGAATTCGGGATTCCCCAAGGCTCCGTGTTGGGGCCCATTATTTACATTTTATATACAAATAGTATTACTAGAACATTTTCTAATATTAAACTAACAATGTATGCGGATGACATAGCCATTCTTTTTAAAAATAATTCAATAGCAAACCTAGAAATTGACAGTTTTTTGCAGCTAACCAACCTATACCAGTACCTGAATAGTAATAACTTGCATGTCAATCCGGATAAGTCAAACTGTATATTTTTTAATACAAGAGGGAATAACGAAATAGACCCTTTAATTTTTATGAATGATTTCGAGCTTCCATGTACCACTGAAACTAAATATCTTGGATTAATCTTTGACGAAATTTTTTCTTGGTCTGACCACATTAATGCGCTATGTTCAAAATTATCGTCACAATTATTTTTGCTCCACAGATTTTCTAAATTTCAAACCCCTTTTCTTATGAAGTTAATTTATTTTTCATTAATAGAATCAAGATTAAGGTACGGTATTACTCTCTGGGGGTCAATGTCACAGTCAAATTTTTTACGTGTTTTTAGATTGCAGAAAAGAGCTATCCGCATCATGGCGGGAGTGTGCAAGAGATCACCTTGCCGGAACATTTTTAAATCATTGGAAATTCTAACACTACCTTCAATTTATATTTTCGAAATTTTACAATACTATAAGTTTAAATCAACGACAGTAACAACCGGGGCAGATATTCATAATTATAATACCAGGAAAAGGCACCATCACAGGCAAACTCAACATCGATTGGAAATAACCGCATCACTACCGCAAAATATTGGACCTAAACTGTACAACAAGCTACCTGAAAATATTAAATTAGCAAATTCAGAAACAAAATTCAAAATTCTCTTAAAGAAACACCTTTTGGAGCGTGCCTGTTATTCTATAAGTGAGTTCTGGGAGTAAGTTAAGTTGAATAAATTGAGATACATTTTATAAATTAGTCATAAATAGAAGAATTTAATTTTAAGTTTGACGTTTGTAATACAATTATTGTAAAATTGTCCTACTACAATAAAATATTTTGATTTTGATTTTGATATCGATTTGTCGTCGTCTTCTAGTCACCTTCTTTTTCTTATGTACTCAACGCTTAGTTGTTGTCGACGATAATTTCGCCTTTCGTTTTATCGTAGATTTACGTGCGTGTCGTTTACGCTTTTTAGCCGGAGTGGACGTCCGTGCTCGAAGGAGTTTCGTCAAAGAGTGTGGTGTAACACGCGTGATCCGTCGCTTCTTATGCCGCTGCCGCCGCCGCCAAGTACGCGTTCGATTTTGTCGTCAGCGCGCGTACGAGTCCGCATCACCGTGCGTACGAGTCCGCCGAGAAAACTGCCGATACCGTGACCGCGTTGATACGCCGCACCTCTGTACACCGATGTAATACCGCCGCCACCCGCTTCTTGTTTGTGGTAGTATCTGAGATAGGGATCGTTCGTATTCATTATGTTGTTGCTGTTGCTCTTCGTTGTCGAAGATGTAGTTTCATGCACGTAGTGCCGAAGTGGAGTGGCACGTGATGACCCTTGCTGTCCCTTATATCTATTTCCACGCTCTCGAACGAGCTTTTTATTATCGGAATGTAGCGCGGATCGGTGAAATGTACGACGTTCTGTGCGCCGAACGTGTAGTCGGATGTGTCGATATTGACGATTTTCAACAGCGGTGCCACCGTGTCACCGACGTATTGTGGTTCGACCAAGTCGCAATACACGTACAACTCGGCCGGAAACGCTAGCTTGATGTTCGGTGTACGTTTAGCGTACGGTGCTGTCGACAGTATCCGGTGGATATCCAAATTGTAACGCTAAAGTCAGACTCAGTATCATGTTGACGACGGTATGTGATTTTTCTGCCGATTGTTTCAAGTCGACCTTTACTATATGTGTATCCGAGCCATATACGATATTGAATGCATTTATCACCAGTGTAAAATTTATCGTAGTCAATAAGTCTTCAACAGTCTCGTAATGACCACCGACTATTTTCACTCGCATCGCTGTTAACGTCAAACCCATTTAAATAGTAGTTTCAGTGTATACATCTTTGTCCTTGGTCGATTCCATATATTTTGTAGCTTCTGCAGGTGTCGTATAGAAAATTATATCCCTCCGGTGTTTCGAACGTACACGGATAATGCGCCTCGACGAGCGCTATTTCCCACTCGTCGTCATCGAG
Source organism: Flexamia atlantica (assembly GCA_035578135.1). Lineage (NCBI taxonomy): Eukaryota > Metazoa > Arthropoda > Insecta > Hemiptera > Cicadellidae > Flexamia > Flexamia atlantica. The sequence continues at coordinate 66,377,249 of JAQJVK010000001.1, read as the reverse complement.
TTCGATAGTCGACGGGAAATGTGTCATATAATTAGTCGACTTATTATTCGGATAATAGTTCATCGAACTATAATTCGGTAGTGTCAGATAAAACTGTTGACGTTTCACTTCAGATGCGGGTATCCACGAATTGAATTCGTCTCCGTAACCTAACCACTTGACGAAGTATCGCTTACTGCGACCTCGACCTTAAGTATCGAGTATTTTATCGATTTGATACAATAGATTCGGGTCTATTGTGACCTTTTGCAGCTCATGCTCGTAAAAACGACCGACTATCGGTTTACCGTTCAGATCCTTCAATATATACAACGGTAGTGGAAATGCAGCGTACTGTCGATCGACTGTGAATAATTCCTTACTCCAATTCGTCTCGTAACCTTTGGCGAACGTGCCTTTTTCCTTAGCGATACGGACCGTGTCACCCGATTTGAATCTGGGTTTTCTTCTTTTCGGTATCGTATTCGGTTTGAAAATGTGACGCCACACTCGATACACCGTTCTTTGTCTCCTTTCATCACGTCGACGGGACGTAGTCTACCGCCCAGACTTTTGTGCACACTGTTATTATAGGCGTCGACTAACTTTTCCAGTACTTCGAATACGTCAAATAACACCACATACGTATCTAGAGGCACGGTCGTGTCTCGTCGCCAAGTCCACCAGCAGACGACGAATGAACGACGTGAGTGACTATATTAACAGCGCAGATTAGGAGCCGATTTTTCACTTTTCAAAAAAGAAAAATAGAGCCTTGATTTAATATAACTTCGCTTTAACATAATAAACTGGCCAAAAAAACTTCAAAAGACACGACAGTTTGTTTTAAATACTTCTATTAAGTTAATAATTAACGTTAAAAGTCACCAAAAAAGTTACCGGTTTTGCACTTTTGAACGAATCCTCCACCTCGATTTGTTCAGAAAGCCTAGCGACTTTATTTCTCATCAGAATTGAATGAAACTTCACACTCACTCCTATTTTTTCTCGTAGTAGTGCCTTTTGATAGTCTGAACAAAGTTTGAAAGCACTAGATATCAAAACTAGTAACTTTTTAAATTTTCATTTCAAATCATCGTTGACATTTCAAATGTAAACAAGCTTAGTCCACGAAGAAACTATTTCGTCAGTAAAACTTTGATCAGCTGGTAAGTTTTAACCGTATTGGAGAGGACGGTAGGACAGGAGATACGCTTGATTAGTTTAATTTATTATTTCTTTATATTGTGATAGGTTTATTTTTTAAACTATTATTTCAGGGTTCTGTACCAATGAAACCTATTTATATAGTTTTACAAATACCTATATAAATTATAATGAATGTGTGTCTTATATAGTCTATTTCCGTTTTACCCAACCTAAACTCATGTTCAAGATTCGAATCGTTTTAAATTGATGTTCAAAGAATGGTATTTCATTACTAAATTACTAAAGTCTGCCAAAATGAAAGGGCCGGTTTTCATCAACAAAGTCATCGTCACAGTACCTCCAGTAAATACTCTAATCTCCTTGTTTGAACAGAAGCAATATCAGCTGTTTGCGGAAAATTTGTCAGGTAAAAAAGTACAGATTCATACATTAACTATAATTAATGACTCCTATCACTCCTATACGAAGTTTGGTTGCAGACGCAAGTAGGCCTAATCTTACAAAGGTAGAAAACGGCAATTCAACTCTTAAACATTTTATATTTAAAGATGAGTTTATTCACAAACTGGAAAAAGTCAAAGATTATAGCGCCGAATGTTTGATAAGGTCTATCATAAAAAAAATCCTAATTCAATAACTATCCAAAGTTTGAGCGTTCACGATTTTGTCACAAAGTATGTCCACTGGTGGTAGAGCGAGGAACATCGATCCCCAACACCCAGGGTTAAATCCCGCCAATAAATAATAGCAATTTGTTTTGTGACAATACCGCAACCTTTCGGGTGCATGCATATTAAGCTGAATATCTGCAATGCATGTCCATTGTTACTACTGATCCTGGTCCTAAGAATACCCAAACTGCCAAGGGTTAAGTACCGTTTGCATCTAGAGTTTCATTGAATATTGTACTTATAGGTTAAACACATAACCAGCTGTTTCAAGTTAATTAATTTCAATTCCATTGGCTGTATACTACAGCGCCTTATCAAGGCCACACTAGTGCGGCCTTGTTTATATCCTATGCGATCCAGCATCTGGTAAATAATATTTATTTGGTTTTTAAAACTCTGATAATGTATCGTACAATGCAAATGCAAAAATACAGTGTATTTTAAACTGCCAACTTATCACAACCTCCATAACAAACTATGCCATTGGTTCCCCTATGATTAAATTTGCCATATCCCACCAAAAAACGACCAAATTTTAAGTCCAATAAATATCAGAAATCAGTTCGGACCTCCTTTTAACGCAATCGAACAACAAGATTTTGCTGAATTTTTCATTCAACTAATAACATTGTATCAATTCCTTGAATTTCATTTCAAATATATGCAAAAAATTACGACAACATGTTCAAACTGCAACCACAATGTGGATGTAAATGCGAGTAACTTTATTTTTCCAATTTCAATTCCTAACAACACTAAAAAAGCAAATTTGAAGAATTATTCAACCGTCAGTGTGAAAAATGGCAACCAATTGTGGATCAAAGTGTACCTATTGTTGCAACCGCAACTACTTACAAAATACCCACGTCGCAGCAAACCTGCATACTCAGCGAATTTCCAATTACAAAATATCCAGTAATTAATCCATTAGGCTATTAAAAAAAGAAAAATAAACAAGTGATATATTTATATATTAAAATTATAGCTATTATAGCTTGTTTTACAAACACTTTGTAAAAAAATATTGGTAAATGACTTAGTGACAAAACACAAAAAATTCATATAATGAAGTAGGCAAGAATGTTTATTTTTTAAATTATATTAACATAACATTGTTTAAAAACCAAAATTTTAATCAATAAATTGATAAACTGAGAAATTACTCAAAGCGATTCCTTGAAAACCTCAGTATCGTGTCTCGTCGCCAAGTCCACCAGCAGACGACGAATGAACGACGTGAGTGACTATATTAACAGCGCAGATTAGGAGCCGATTTTTCACTTTTCAAAAAAGAAAAATAGAGCCTTGATTTAATATAACTTCGCTTTAACATAATAAACTGGCCAAAAAAACTTCAAAAGACACGACAGTTTGTTTTAAATACTTCTATTAAGTTAATAATTAACGTTAAAAGTCACCAAAAAAGTTACCGGTTTTGCACTTTTGAACGAATCCTCCACCTCGATTTGTTCAGAAAGCCTAGCGACTTTATTTCTCATCAGAATTGAATGAAACTTCACACTCACTCCTATTTTTTCTCGTAGTAGTGCCTTTTGATAGTCTGAACAAAGTTTGAAAGCACTAGATATCAAAACTAGTAACTTTTTAAATTTTCATTTCAAATCATCGTTGACATTTCAAATGTAAACAAGCTTAGTCCACGAAGAAACTATTTCGTCAGTAAAACTTTGATCAGCTGGTAAGTTTTAACCGTATTGGAGAGGACGGTAGGACAGGAGATACGCTTGATTAGTTTAATTTATTATTTCTTTATATTGTGATAGGTTTATTTTTTAAACTATTATTTCAGGGTTCTGTACCAATGAAACCTATTTATATAGTTTTACAAATACCTATATAAATTATAATGAATGTGTGTCTTATATAGTCTATTTCCGTTTTACCCAACCTAAACTCATGTTCAAGATTCGAATCGTTTTAAATTGATGTTCAAAGAATGGTATTTCATTACTAAATTACTAAAGTCTGCCAAAATGAAAGGGCCGGTTTTCATCAACAAAGTCATCGTCACAGTACCTCCAGTAAATACTCTAATCTCCTTGTTTGAACAGAAGCAATATCAGCTGTTTGCGGAAAATTTGTCAGGTAAAAAAGTACAGATTCATACATTAACTATAATTAATGACTCCTATCACTCCTATACGAAGTTTGGTTGCAGACGCAAGTAGGCCTAATCTTACAAAGGTAGAAAACGGCAATTCAACTCTTAAACATTTTATATTTAAAGATGAGTTTATTCACAAACTGGAAAAAGTCAAAGATTATAGCGCCGAATGTTTGATAAGGTCTATCATAAAAAAAATCCTAATTCAATAACTATCCAAAGTTTGAGCGTTCACGATTTTGTCACAAAGTATGTCCACTGGTGGTAGAGCGAGGAACATCGATCCCCAACACCCAGGGTTAAATCTCGCCAATAAATAATAGCAATTTGTTTTGTGACAATACCGCAACCTTTCGGGTGCATGCATATTAAGCTGAATATCTGCAATGCATGTCCATTGTTACTACTGATCCTGGTCCTAAGAATACCCAAACTGCCAAGGGTTAAGTACCGTTTGCATCTAGAGTTTCATTGAATATTGTACTTATAGGTTAAACACATAACCAGCTGTTTCAAGTTAATTAATTTCAATTCCATTGGCTGTATACTACAGCGCCTTATCAAGGCCACACTAGTGCGGCCTTGTTTATATCCTATGCGATCCAGCATCTGGTAAATAATATTTATTTGGTTTTTAAAACTCTGATAATGTATCGTACAATGCAAATGCAAAAATACAGTGTATTTTAAACTGCCAACTTATCACAACCTCCATAACAAACTATGCCATTGGTTCCCCTATGATTAAATTTGCCATATCCCACCAAAAAACGACCAAATTTTAAGTCCAATAAATATCAGAAATCAGTTCGGACCTCCTTTTAACGCAATCGAACAACAAGATTTTGCTGAATTTTTCATTCAACTAATAACATTGTATCAATTCCTTGAATTTCATTTCAAATATATGCAAAAAATTACGACATGTTCAAACTGCAACCACAATGTGGATGTAAATGCGAGTAACTTTATTTTTCCAATTTCAATTCCTAACAACACTAAAAAAGCAAATTTGAAGAATTATTCAACCGTCAGTGTGAAAAATGGCAACCAATTGTGGATCAAAGTGTACCTATTGTTGCAACCGCAACTACTTACAAAATACCCACGTCGCAGCAAACCTGCATACTCAGCGAATTTCCAATTACAAAATATCCAGTAATTAATCCATTAGGCTATTAAAAAAAGAAAAATAAACAAGTGATATATTTATATATTAAAATTATAGCTATTATAGCTTGTTTTACAAACACTTTGTAAAAAAATATTGGTAAATGACTTAGTGACAAAACACAAAAAATTCATATAATGAAGTAGGCAAGAATGTTTATTTTTTAAATTATATTAACATAACATTGTTTAAAAACCAAAATTTTAATCAATAAATTGATAAACTGAGAAATTACTCAAAGCGATTCCTTGAAAACCTCAGTAGAGAGTAAATGGGAAATTGACTAAGCCAACATTCTGCTGCCCTATTACTATAAAAACAGGGGGGAAATGAGAACTCGGAGACCTATGGACTTAGAGGAATGATTTAAAATACCAAATTGTTTGTTTTTCGAGCTAAATCCAATGGTGGAAACAATAATTGGATAAATATAATTTTTCAGTTTGAAAAACTCAAAAACCCATTTTTGGGGGGTAAAATCGAGCCTTTACCCCACTTAGGATATGTCGATCTGGCTGGTTTACGAACTCGTCCAAGAGAATCTAGTTTTACATGTCTGTACAAATTTTGTTGCGATCGGAGGATATTTACGAGAGTTATCGTGCTTACAGACACTCAAAAAATGAAAATTCTATTTCCCATATAAGCCCATGTTAAATTTTGAAACAAATCGTGATTTTTGCTGGAAAAATGCGTTTTAACAATAAACTCACTTCATATCCAGAAAGTACACATAAAAAGCTGACAAATAATATAAATATTAATATGATTGCTGAGGTTACCCTGAACGGATATTTTTTTGTCCATTCTGTTCTGTTAAACCGACGGTAATAGCTTATTTCTAAGGAAATTCGCTAAAACAATAATTTCGAGCAAAAGTAACTATTTGATTTTTCAATTACAACTTCGGAATTCATTCAACATGAAAATTACAAAACTTCTCATACCAGGGCTTAAAATACAGAAATTAAAATAATTGGAAACACATTCAAAGTGAAACATGCTATATTAAATTTAGGATAAACTACAAATTGTGGTTATTATATTTCACTAGTGGCTTGAAGGGACTAAACGCCCCTAATAAGAATTCAAACGATCCTCAGTTAATATATAGTACCTGGTGGACCGAGCCTTGCTCGGTGTTATTTCATATTTACCAGTTCATCCAGTTACTATAAAATGTTTCGATGTCATAAAACTGATAAATATAAACCTTTTTTATTGCTCCATGGACTCTTCATCCCATTTGCTGTATTTTCCCTTGATGGCTGTAGATACCAAACAGCTGTTATGATTACTTCATTTGTTTACACTTTCCTTGTTTATTTTCGTTGCTATCACGGCAACCCATAAGGCCAATGTTAAAATTTTACAACTTTAAAATTCGATTTATTGCGTTATTAGATTTTCTATGGCCAAGTAATCTGCATAAAAGACGTTTTTGAGTCGGATTACAGACTTTGAAGGAAATTATCGGAGCCGTTTTTGAGATAATTGTGCAAGCAAGCAAACAAGCATACAAGCACAATAACATTACTCATATAAGAGTATAGGATAGGATACGCCTAGGACGAAATACCCTCATAGCAAACTGGCTTTTAAATCTACTATTTGTTAGATATAGCTCATGGTTTTCAATCAAATTTCAGCATCACATGTTTTATGTAAACAAAGCTGTCGTTTTTAGATCCCAGTGCAGATATTTTACGTTATTTCTTGTTTTCTGGAAAATTTCAAGCAATTTCAGTATCTTTCCCGCCATCACGGTAGAGGTACCTTTAATTTGAGCCCACTCCCATCTTTTTACGACTTGCCAAATCTTTCTAAATCTTTCTTTGTACCTAAATATCAAGAAGTGACTATATGGCGCAAAGAATGTTTACGTAATATTATTTTTAAAAGACCGCCTAAAACATCTGTGACAACAACTAGAATACATCGGTTATTGCATTCACACTATATAGGCCTACTGTCTATATTAAATATTTATTTATTTTATTTATATAAAGATTTACTTTAAATGTTATATTTTACTACATTTATCTATTAAAAAAACAGTGATATCATACCCAAAAACACAAAGTGTTGAAGGGTCGCCAAGCCCTAAAAATATGTGATATCAAAGTGCATACCAAGTCAATTTAATTTCCTGTAGTCCAACAATGTTCATTAGAATACATAATTAAATTTGTTTGAATGCTATTGTTCTGAATACTAATTATAATTCTTCTACATGTACTTGGCCAGCAGCTTATGAATTTATATATTTATGTTAAAAGTCTTCTATGTAGGTCACTTTGGAAAATACAAACGTATAACTAATTTAGCGTCTGTTAAGCTGCTGGCCAAGTACATGTAGAAGAATTATAATCAGTATTCAGAACAATAGCATTCAAACAAATTTAATTATGTATTTTAATGAACATTGTTGGACTACAGGAAATTAAATTGACTTGGTATGCACTTTGATATCACATATTTTTAGGGCTTGGCGACCCTTCAACACTTTGTGTTTTTGGGTATGATATCACTGTTTTTTTAATAGATAAATGTGGTAAAATATAACATTTAAAGTAAATCTTTATATAAATAAAATAAATAAATATTTAATGTAGACAGTATATAGTGTGAATGCAATAACCGATGTATTCTAGTTGTTCTCACAGATGTTTTAGGCGGTCTTTTAAAAATAATATTACGTAAACATTCCTTGCGCCATATAGTCACTTCTTGATATTTAGGTACAAAGAAAGATTTAGAAAGATTTGGCAAGTTGTAGAAAGATGGGAGTGGGCTCAAATTAAAGGTACCTCTACCGTGATGGCGGGAAAGATACTGAAATTGCTTGAAATTTTCCAGAAAACAAGAAATATCGTAAAATATCTGCACTGGGATCTAAAAACGACAGCTTTGTTTACATAAAACATGTGATGCTGAAATGTGATTGAAAACTATGAGCTATATCTAACAAATAGTAGATTTAAAAGCCAGTTTGCTATGAGGGTATTTCGTCCTTATACTCTTATATGAGTAATGTTATTGTGCTTGTATGCTTGTTTGCTTGCTTGCACAATTATCTCAAAAACGGCTCCGATAATTTCCTTCAGTCTGTAAATAAGTAATTTATGACTCAAAAACGTCTTTTATGCAGATTACTTGGCCAGAGAAAATCTAATAACGTAATAAATCTAATTTTTTAGTTGTAAAATTTTAACATTGGCCTTATGGGTTGCCGTGATAGCAATGAAAATAAACAAGGAAAGTGTAAACAAATGAAGTAATCATAACAGCTGTTTGGTATCTACAGCCATCAAGGGAAAATACAGCAAATGGGATGAAGAGTCCATGGAGCAATAAAAAAGGTTTATATTTATCAATTTTATGACATCGAAATATTTTATAGTAACTAGATGAACAGGTAAATATGAAATAACACCGAGCAAGGCTCGGTCCACCAGGTACTATATATTAACTGAGGATCGTTTGAATGTCTTCTTATTAGGGGCGTTTAGTCCCTTCAAGCCACTAGTGAAATATAATAACCACATTTTGTAGTTTCTCCTAAATTTAATATAGCATGTTTCACTTTGAATGTGTTTCCAATTATTTTAATTTCTGTATTTTAAGCCCTGATATGAGAAGATTTGTAATTTTCATGTTGAATGAATTCCGAAGTTGTAATTGAAAAATCAAATAGTTACTTTTGCTTGAAATTATTGTTTTAGCGAATTTCCTTAGAAATAAGCTAGCTATTACCGTCGTTTTAACAGAACAGAATGGACAAAAAATATCCGTTCAGGGTAACCTCAGCAATCATATTAATATTTATATTATTTGTCAGCATTTTATGTGTACTTTCTGGATATGAAGTGAGTTTATTGTTAAAACGCATTTTTCCAGCAAAAATCACGATTTGTTTCAAAATTTAACATGGGCTTATATGGGAAATAGAATTTTCATTTTTTGAGTGTCTGTAAGCACGATAACTCTCGTAAATATCCTCCGATCGCAACAAAATTTGTACAGACATGTAAAACTAGATTCTCTTGGACGAGTTCGTAAACCAGCCAGATCGACATATCCTAAGTGGGGTAAAGGCTCGATTTTACCCCCCAAAAATGGGTTTTTGAGTTTTTCAAACTGAAAAATTATATTTATCCAATTATTGTTTCCACCATTGGATTTAGCTCGAAAAACAAACAATTTGGTATTTTAAATCATTCCTCTAAGTCCATAGGTCTCCGAGTTCTCATTTCCCCCCTGTTTTTATAGTAATAGGGCAGCAGAATGTTGGCTTAGTCAATTTCCCATTTACTCTCTACTGAGGTTTTCAAGGAATCGCTTTGAGTAATTTCTCAGTTTATCAATTTATTGATTAAAATTTTGGTTTTTAAACAATGTTATGTTAATATAATTTAAAAAATAAACATTCTTGCCTACTTCATTATATGAATTTTTTGTGTTTTGTCACTAAGTCATTTACCAATATTTTTTTACAAAGTGTTTGTAAAACAAGCTATAATAGCTATAATTTTAATATATAAATATATCACTTGTTTATTTTTCTTTTTTTAATAGCCTAATGGATTAATTACTGGATATTTTGTAATTGGAAATTCGCTGAGTATGCAGGTTTGCTGCGACGTGGGTATTTTGTAAGTAGTTGCGGTTGCAACAATAGGTACACTTTGAGTCCACAACTGATTGCCATTTTTCACACTGACGGTTGAATAATTCTTCAAATTTGCTTTTTTAGTGTTGTGAGGAATTGAAATTGGAAAAATAAAGTTACTCGCATTTACATCCACATTGTGGTTGCAGTTTGAACATGTTGTCAGAACTTTTAGCATATATTTGAAATGAAATTCAAGGGGTTGATACAATGTTATTAGTTGAATGAAAAATTCAGCATTATCTTGTTGTTCGATTGCGTTAAAAGGAGGTCCGAACTGATTTCTGATATTTATTGGACTTAAAATTTGGTCGTTTTTTGGTGGGATATGGCTAATTTAATCATAGGGGAATCAATGGCATAGTTTGTTATGGAGGTGGTGATAAGTTGGCAGTTTAAAATACACTGTATTTTTGCATTTGCATAGTACGATACATTATCAGAATTTTAAAAACCAAATAAATATTATTTACCAGATGCTGGATCGCATAGGATATAAACAAGGCCGCACTAGTGTGGCCTTGATAAGGCGCTGTAGTATACAGCCAATGGAATTGAAATTAATTAACTTGAAACAGCTGTTTATGTGTTTAACCTATAAGTACAATATTCGATAAACTCTAGATGCAAACGGTACTTAACCCTTGGCAGTTTGGGTATTCTTAGGACCAGGATTAGTAGTTACAATGGACATGCATTGCAGATATTCAGCTTAATATGCATGCACCCGAAAGGTTGCGGTATTATCACAAAACAAATTGCTATTATTTATTGGCGAGATTTAACCCTGGGTGCTGGTGATCGATGTTCCTCGCTCTACCACCAGTGGACATACTTTGTGACAAAATCGTGAACCCTCAAACTTTGGATAATTCTTGAATTAGGATTTTTTTATGATAGACCTTATCAAACATTCGGCACTATGACTATAATCTTTGACTTTTTCCAGTTTGTGAATAAACTCATCTTTAAATATAAAATGTTTAAGAGTTGAATTGCCGTTTTCTACCTTTGTAAGATTAGGCCTACTTGCGTCTGCAACCAAACTTCGTATAGGAGTGATAGGAGTCATTAATTATAGTTAATGTATGAATCTGTACTTTTTTACCTGACAAATTTTCCGCAAACAGCTGATATTGCTTCTGTTCAAACAAGGAGATTAGAGTATTTACTGGAGGTACTGTGACGATGACTTTGTTGATGAAAACCGGCCCTTTCATTTTGGCAGACTTTAGTAATTTAGTAATGAAATACCATTCTTTGAACATCAATTTAAAACGATTCGAATCTTGAACATGAGTTTAGGTTGGGTAAAACGGAAATAGACTATATAAGACACACATTCATTATAATTTATATAGGTATTTGTAAAACTATATAAATAGGTTTCATTGGTACAGAACCCTGAAATAATAGTTTAAAAAATAAACCTATCACAATATAAAGAAATAATAAATTAAACTAATCAAGCGTATCTCCTGTCCTACCGTCCTCTCCAATACGGTTAAAACTTACCAGCTGATCAAAGTTTTACTGACGAAATAGTTTCTTCGTGGACTAAGCTTGTTTACATTTGAAATGTCAACGATGATTTGAAATGAAAATTTAAAAAGTTACTAGTTTTGATATCTAGTGCTTTCAAACTTTGTTCAGACTATCAAAAGGCACTACTACGAGAAAAAATAGGAGTGAGTGTGAAGTTTCATTCAATTCTGATGAGAAATAAAGTCGCTAGGCTTTCTGAACAAATCGAGGTGGAGGATTCGTTCAAAAGTGCAAAACCGGTAACTTTTTTGGTGACTTTTAACGCTTATTATTAACTTAATAGAAGTATTTAAAACAAACTGTCGTGTTTTTTGAAGTTTTTTTGGCCAGTTTATTATGTTGAAGCGAAGTTATATTAAATCAAGGCTCTAATTTTCTTTTTTGAAAAGTGAAAAATCGGCCTCTAATCTGCGCTGTTAATATAGTCACTCACGTCGTTCATTCGTCGTCTGCTGGTGGACTTGGCGACGAGACACGACCGTGCCTCTAGATACGTATGTGGTGTTATTTGACGTATTCGAAGTACTGGAAAAGTTAGTCGACGCCTATAATAACAGTGTGCACAAAAGTCTGGGCGGTAGACTACGTCCCGTCGACGTGATGAAAGGAGACAAAGAACGGTGTATCGAGTGTGGCGTCACATTTTCAAACCGAATACGATACCGAAAAGAAGAAAACCCAGATTCAAATCGGGTGACACGGTCCGTATCGCTAAGGAAAAAGGCACGTTCGCCAAAGGTTACGAGACGAATTGGAGTAAGGAATTATTCACAGTCGATCGACAGTACGCTGCATTTCCACTACCGTTGTATATATTGAAGGATCTGAACGGTAAACCGATAGTCGGTCGTTTTTACGAGCATGAGCTGCAAAAGGTCACAATAGACCCGAATCTATTGTATCAAATCGATAAAATACTCGATACTTAAGGTCGAGGTCGCAGTAAGCGATACTTCGTCAAGTGGTTAGGTTACGGAGACGAATTCAATTCGTGGATACCCGCATCTGAAGTGAAACGTCAACAGTTTTATCTGACACTACCGAATTATAGTTCGATGAACTATTATCCGAATAATAAGTCGACTAATTATATGACACATTTCCCGTCGACTATCGAACTCGATGACGACGAGTGGGAAATAGCGCTCGTCGAGGCGCATTATCCGTGTACGTTCGAAACACCGGAGGGATATAATTTTCTATACGACACCTGCAGAAGCTACAAAATATATGGAATCGACCAAGGACAAAGATGTATACACTGAAACTACTATTTAAATGGGTTTGACGTTAACAGCGATGCGAGTGAAAATAGTCGGTGGTCATTACGAGACTGTTGAAGACTTATTGACTACGATAAATTTTACACTGGTGATAAATGCATTCAATATCGTATATGGCTCGGATACACATATAGTAAAGGTCGACTTGAAACAATCGGCAGAAAAATCACATACCGTCGTCAACATGATACTGAGTCTGACTTTAGCGTTACAATTTGGATATCCACCGGATACTGTCGACAGCACCGTACGCTAAACGTACACCGAACATCAAGCTAGCGTTTCCGGCCGAGTTGTACGTGTATTGCGACTTGGTCGAACCACAATACGTCGGTGACACGGTGGCACCGCTGTTGAAAATCGTCAATATCGACACATCCGACTACACGTTCGGCGCACAGAACGTCGTACATTTCACCGATCCGCGCTACATTCCGATAATAAAAAGCTCGTTCGAGAGCGTGGAAATAGATATAAGGGACAGCAAGGGTCATCACGTGCCACTCCACTTCGGCACTACGTGCATGAAACTACATCTTCGACAACGAAGAGCAACAGCAACAACATAATGAATACGAACGATCCCTATCTCAGATACTACCACAAACAAGAAGCGGGTGGCGGCGGTATTACATCGGTGTACAGAGGTGCGGCGTATCAACGCGGTCACGGTATCGGCAGTTTTCTCGGCGGACTCGTACGCACGGTGATGCCGCTGATCAGGTCCGGTGCGAGTGCTGTGGGGAAGGAGGCGTTACGTTCGGGCGTCGGTTTTCTCGGCGACATAGCCGGCGGCACAGCGGACCCGCGGACCACGGCCGGCGAAAGCCTCAAACAATTCACCGGCGCGCTGAATCGACGCGCTGACGACAAAATCGAACGCGTACTTGGCGGCGGCGGCAGCGGCATAAGAAGCGACGGATCACGCGTGTTACACCACACTCTTTGACGAAACTCCTTCGAGCACGGACGTCCACTCCGGCTAAAAAGCGTAAACGACACGCACGTAAATCGACGATAAAACGAAAGGCGAAATTATCGTCGACAACAACTAAGCGTTGAGTACATAAGAAGAAGAAGGTGACTAGAAGACGACGACAAATCGATATCAAAATCAAAATCAAAATATTTTATTGTAGTAGGACAATTTTACAATAATTGTATTACAAACGTCAAACTTAAAATTAAATTCTTCTATTTATGACTAATTTATAAAATGTATCTCAATTTATTCAACTTAACTTACTCCCAGAACTCACTTATAGAATAACAGGCACGCTCCAAAAGGTGTTTCTTTAAGAGAATTTTGAATTTTGTTTCTGAATTTGCTAATTTAATATTTTCAGGTAGCTTGTTGTACAGTTTAGGTCCAATATTTTGCGGTAGTGATGCGGTTATTTCCAATCGATGTTGAGTTTGCCTGTGATGGTGCCTTTTCCTGGTATTATAATTATGAATATCTGCCCCGGTTGTTACTGTCGTTGATTTAAACTTATAGTATTGTAAAATTTCGAAAATATAAATTGAAGGTAGTGTTAGAATTTCCAATGATTTAAAAATGTTCCGGCAAGGTGATCTCTTGCACACTCCCGCCATGATGCGGATAGCTCTTTTCTGCAATCTAAAAACACGTAAACAATTTGACTGTGACATTGACCCCCAGAGAGTAATACCGTACCTTAATCTTGATTCTATTAATGAAAAATAAATTAACTTCATAAGAAAAGGGGTTTGAAATTTAGAAAATCTGTGGAGCAAAAATAATTGTGACGATAATTTTGAACATAGCGCATTAATGTGGTCAGACCAAGAAAAAATTTCGTCAAAGATTAATCCAAGATATTTAGTTTCAGTGGTACATGGAAGCTCGAAATCATTCATAAAAATTAAAGGGTCTATTTCGTTATTCCCTCTTGTATTAAAAAATATACAGTTTGACTTATCCGGATTGACATGCAAGTTATTACTATTCAGGTACTGGTATAGGTTGGTTAGCTGCAAAAAACTGTCAATTTCTAGGTTTGCTATTGAATTATTTTTAAAAAGAATGGCTATGTCATCCGCATACATTGTTAGTTTAATATTAGAAAATGTTCTAGTAATACTATTTGTATATAAAATGTAAATAATGGGCCCCAACACGGAGCCTTGGGGAATCCCGAATTCTACTATGGCGCTTTTTGATTGAAAATTATCTATTTGAACTATTTGAGACCTAGACTGCAAAAATGACTTGATCCAATCTAAAGACGGGCCCCGGAGTCCCAAGTTGAAAAGCCTCTCATATAATAATGAATGATTCAAGCAGTCAAAAGCTTTTTGTAAATCCAAAAATTCACCTACTGATTTACTTTTTTCGTCCAGGGCTGAGATAACTTTGGTGACAAAGTCAACCATGGCATCTGCAGTGTTTTTCCCTTTAACAAAACCGAATTGTTCCTTACACATTAAATTATAACGACACAAAAAATGTACCAATCTAATTGAAAATATTTGTTCATATATTTTTGAAAAAGTAGAAACATTTGCAATCGGACGCCAATTTTCAGGTAAACTAGAAACTCCGTCCTTAAAAATAGGACGTACTATTGAGTGCTTTAATTTTTGTGGAAAAACGCCCTCAAATAGTGAAGCGTTAATGGCTTCTGAAAGAGGATAAGAAATGTAGATTGCGCAATGACGGACAACTCGGTGTGTCACACCGTCGAAACCGGCCGAGTTCGAATTTTTAAGGTTCATTATTACGTCATAAACTTCACGGGGATCTGTAGGAGTTAAACTGAGTGTATTAGGGCAACTTACATCAGTCACTGACAGTACAAAAGGTTCCGTTATCAATGAATGTTTATGTTTACCAAGCTTCGAAAAATAGGAGTTAAATATTTCCGGGCTAGGCTTATCAGCAGGTACTGGGACTACTTTCTTTTTCCTATCTGCATCTATTATCCTCCACGCATCCCTAGACAGGTTGTCACTGCCACTCAGTCGCTCGTACATATGTCGAGACTTGGCAGCTTTTATTACTTTGCGATAAATTTTCTTGTATCTTTTGTAATATTCAGAGAAAACAATGGATTTATTGATTTTTCTGTGGAAATCAAGATCTTTGAGTTTCTGCGACGAGACTCTAATACCATTAGTAAGCCACGGTTTTATGTTATTCCTTTTAAATTTACTTTTACGTTTTAAAGGACAAGCTTGTTTTAAGTTAAAATAAAATACATCAAAAAACGCTTTAAATTTCTCCTCTGCGCCAATATTTTCGAATAACAAATCCCAGCTTTCTTTTGACAAAAGAAAATTTAATGTTTCTAAATTATTTGGAGATATGTCATGAGCAATTTTGTACGTGGAGTTATTTTTAACGGATGGTGTGCGCGGTGCGGAACTACTAATCGTGAGTTCGGTAGTTTGTGCAAAGTGATCCGACAGACCAGTGCCTATGACCTCCACCTGCAACATATCAGGATCGACGTTAGATATGCTGTGATCGATTAAAGTAGAAGAGGAGCCTGTTACTCTAGTTGGTGAGTTTACATGCTGTTTTAAATTAAACTCATTTAATAAATCTTTCAATCTGTGAGATTTAACATCGTTTACCAGCCAATCTATATTTAAATCACCTACAACTAAACACAACTTTTTACTGCTTTTAAGATACTTTGATAACAGTCTATAAAACGTGTCAAAAAATTCATCAATATTTACATAATGCGGTGGTCGATAAACACCAAACAGCAATAGCTTTTCCGATTTATTAAAAATTATTTCAATTCCGGCTGCTTCAAATACCATTTCCTTGCAAAATGAGCTTATCTCAATTTTATTTACACTTAAATGGCAACGAGTTAAAATGACTAGACCACCACTACTTTTATGTTCAGTTCGCGAGAAATCACACACTACATTAAAATCATTGAAATCGATAGAAAACAATTCTACTTTCCTTAAACCGTGCTCGCTCAGAACAACAACATCGGGTTTTTCAATTTGCAAAAATACATTTAATAAATCAATTTTTTCCCACATATACTCAATATTTAAATGTAATATTTTCAGATTTTTTGTTTTTATTGATTTATATTTTATATCTTTAGAATTATGCAAAGTCTACATGCTTATATATAGCAGAACATCTACCTTTGTCAAATAGATTTAGTTTAAATCCTGACCATTTACTTTCTCAACAATCATTTTACACAATCTCTCCTTTCCCCAATCATTTAAATGAAGACCATGATCTGTGTAATTCTTTACGGGGATATTGGACAGTGAAAGTACCTTAACATGGTCATATTTCATACATTCCATTACCAAGATAATATTTTCTCTTAAGCAGCGAAAATGTCGTTCATACACCAAAATTTATGCGAATGTACAAAGGCGGAATTGGATTTATTCTCATTACCATCGATACAGACCAGTATCGACAGTGGTAAATGGGTACAGTATAAACAGATTTCGTCATTAACGGAAGATCCGCCTATCGAATTCGTCATACCAGGCCACGGTGACGAATATACGGATTTAGCGCACACACTATTGCACATCAAAGCTACTACAGTGAAGGCGAATGGTACTAACATCGAACCTGGTGATGCGGAAAAAGAAGTCGGACCCGTCAACAACTGGTTACATTCACTATTCAGTCAAGTGGATTTGTATTTGAATCAAAAACTGGTGTCACTGCAACACAACACGTACGCTTATCGAGCGTACTTGGAAAATCTATTGAGTTATGGTGATGATGCAAAGAACACTAATCCTACCGGAGCACTGTTTTACGAAGATACTAGCTGTTGGTAACCCGCTTCGCTGGGTTGAAAAATCTTATGAAGTATACATAAATAGTAGCTCCAAAAGACGTAATTTGGAAGCAACCATTATAACATTTAACTTTATGTAAATTGTTTTACGTTTAATTGTTATATTTTGATATTTCTCCTTTCATACATTTGAGAAAATCGAATTGATGGTAGTCTTATTTGCCCTTTCAAACATCACCAATCTGCGTTGCCCTTTCAAACATCACCAAATTGTTTTACGTTTAATTGTTATATTTTGATATTTCTCCTTTCATACATTTGAGAAAATCGAATTGGTGGTAGTCTTATTTGCCCTTTCAAACATCACCAATTTGCGTTTGCCTTTTGAATTTCTTTGCTATGCAATAACTACAAATTTTGTCAACTTCCAAATTATTACATTTGGGTTTTCAATATAATCTGTATTTGATTGGAATAATGTATCCTTCCTGGTCCAAATCGAAGTTCTTTGTCCTTTTGCAAACAGCTTGTAAAGTTGTTTAGTTTGAATCAGCTTCTTTTGTTTCATCCGATTTTTGAAAGTTCTCCTTATCTCCATTCTGATTATTTATTTCATCACCTTATGCGTCTGTCTCCCTTTCTATTCCAATCTGTTACGATAGTGTTTCTTGATGTCGCTGTGTGTTTCTTGAAATTTCAAGTGATACATTTGGATGTTTTTCTTTTTCTCTGTTGTTTAAAGTTTTCACACAATTTTTCATCTACGTGATAAAATACGGAATTGCAAACATCTTCTCGTACGTTATGGCAGTTTCTCATCTTATTTTTTACCACTGACTTTGAATTTAAAACAAAAAGATATGTAACTCTACATTTTACTGTACTTTATGTTTTTAATAACATAACCTAACAGTATAAATTTACTAAATAATTGAAAACGTAAATAAAAACAAATTTGCTAAATAAGACCAATGAATACACAAACGTTGATAAGACCAAAGATTGCATTCACCTGTTCTACAAACACAATTGTAGGTGCTGCATTCTGTTGGTAGCCACTGTAACCACGGTAACCCTTTCAAATTAAACCACACTAGGGGGTTCATGCGCAAATTGCGCATTTGAATATTATTTCTGTTTTTGGAAAACTCACCTACAGTTGGAATAAATTGTATGGCTTTAACTCACCTCTATTAGTCAAATTAACCTTTTCAATTGAAATTTAAAGATCTCTGCTAAATAAACAAAGGCCTAACTGAACAAAACACACACACACACACACACTATTCATCACCTAAGCATTATATTTTTTTAAATTTGGTCGTCTTCTCGCACATAAGTAGGATATTGGAAGTTTTTCTATGGGGCCCATTTGCAAACTGCGCATTCCAATATTTTTTTCTGATTGTCAATTAGATTTTGTCTCTCAGCAGATCTCTCTTCTTTCCGAAGGTTACGCATATTTTCCTCTAATCTTGTCCAACTCGTTTTTTCTCTATGCCTTCTTTTTCTCTGTTTCAGGGTTCAATTTAAAATATATTTACTATGCGTGGATCGTGGATCTTTACCATAAAGAATAATTATTATTACCTGCCTCAACTTTGCTACAATTACCGACAAAAGTAGCCAAAATCCATTTTATTAAGCTAGATCGGATCTGTTTTACAGTTGCGGGCAATCTATTTTTGTTTACAATATGACTTAATATCTAGGGGGCCCATGCACAAATTGCGCATTTTAATATTATTTTCGTTTGTGAAAAACTCGCCTACGATTAGAAGAAATTGTAGGCTTTAAACTCGCCGTTATTAATCAAGTTAACACTTTAAGTAAAATTAAAAGCTCTCTTCTAAATAAATAAAAGCTTAGCTTAACAAAACACAAACATTGTTCATCACACCATCACTATGTATTTTAATTTGTCTTCTGGCACAGCAGTAGTATACAGTAAGTCTTTCTTCGCCTACTCATCTTGTCCTCACATCATCTTTTAATCGCGGCAAGTAGATAGGTGGTGCAGTGTCCCTCGGATGTTCTATCAGTCTATGTCTCTTGGAAGTTCTCTGATCTTGTCGAACGTTAAAATACGTATGTTTTCCCTAATCTCATCGACTCTGTTTTCTCCTTGCCTTCTACTTCTTTCTGTACCATAAAGAATGATTTTCCATCCTCAATTAAGCTACAAAAAAATTTTATTCAAGAATTAATATTCATGAAATATAAACTATCAATTTTGTTTCCAACCTGACTTAGGTTAAAAATCCATCTGAAGGTAATCAGCTGTTAAATTACAATCACATTTTAAAACCGTTATAACGCAAGTTGGTCAGCACAGGAGCGTTGAAAGCGCCCTCTATAAATAAATTAAAGCCTTGGGGGTCGAAGCCGAAAAAGAAATGCTTATTTTAACTATCTGTCGCAGGTGCGCTACATTATAACCTTTAAAATGACACCTCAATCGTAAAAATCGGTTCAGTAGGACGCCTGAAAAAGGGATCTAACAGAAAAAAACCTTATTGTATTAAGTATATAGATGTTACACTCAATAGCTCCTAGTGCAGCACACTTTGTTGTTCCTCGGTCGAAACTATGACCATTTCCGACTGCACATAAAACTGGTAGAGCTTGGCCTTAAAAATGATGAATGAAGAAGGCATCTTCTCTGCACCTATAGCCTGCGCTTATTCGATTGTGTAAATGTTACAAATCACTTGGCTTTAAATCAGCATCAGCTACTACTACTACACTTGATACAATGTAAAAGTAACAGTCGTATTTAATTCCTCTTGCTTTTTAAGGTTAAGCCCTAAATTATAAAAACAGAAAATTTAAAAATAAAAAACCGTCATGTGTTATAGTATGTTCAACCTATTTTGCTGGATTTTACATAAACCATAATATCAACATCTAGCGTGTTGTTTTAAATCAATTATAAGCAATACATGTTTGATTGTAAACAAAGCAGACGTTTTTAGATTGCAGTGATTTTAAATGGCAGATATTTAACGTAATATCTTATTTTCTGATAAAATTAAAGACATTTTTGTATTTTTCCTGAGTTCCTGGCACCAAGACCTTCTATTTGAGCCCTTTCCCATTATCTTGCAAGTGCAAGACCTGTGACTTGCCAAATGCCCATAATTTCGGCGCAAAAATTTCGCTTACATAATATATTTATATCGATCATTTGGCATAAAATCGGCATCGTTATAACGTAAAAGAAACACTTAACTCTTTATCATTTTATATTGTAAATATATACTCAAACGCGTAATTAAAAAGTCTGAAATCTTAAAATTAAAATATTTATTTGTTATAGTACATTGAACATAGTTAGCTGCCTTTTGAAAAAACCCATATGTCAACATCTATCATATGGCTTTGAATCAAGCATCAGCACCACATGTTTGAATGTCAACAAAACAGACGTTTTTAGATCCCAATGCTTTTTAAATGGCAGATATTTTACGTTATTTCTCAATTTCTGGTGAATTTCAAGCAATTTCAGTATTTTTCCCGCCATCTCGGAATAGAGACCTTTAATTTGAGCCCTCTCCCATCTTTCTACGACTTACCAGACGTTCACAATTTTGACGCAAAGATTCGCCTTACGAAATTAAATATATGATGTTTTGGAATCTATATATTAATACGCAAGCGGTTTTCTTTTCACAGTCCAACCGCAACAACGGCTGGACCGATTTTAACGTTTGAGGTATCAAATTAAAGGGAATTTTATGTAGATTTGTCAACAAGTCTCAGAATTTTAAAAAAGGGTGTCACTAAAGTACAGTAAAGGGCTGAAGTTTCGGCACAGTGGCGCTATTCATCGACATTTGAGCAAGCTCAGTTTACTTTGTTTACAAACTGAACATATGGCCAAGCTCTGAAATAGTTCTACAGGTAAACCACAGATAGCAGCAATGAATTACAATTAATTTTTCGAAAAGAGCAGTTTTTATTTGTTCAGGTAGTTTGGCTTTGTTTTCAAAATTTTTTTAAAGATTTATTATGTAATGTAGGTTATGTTATGAAGTTTTGAAAGCTCTTATACATTGCAGTTACCAGTTTTGCAATGTAGTTTACGATATCTCGTAGTGTTTTTTGAAGTTATATTAACCTGAGAAAATCTATTTTTGGACTTGGTGCATTTATAATGCCACCGATAAGAAGAAGAGGAACATAGACCGGTCGGAGGAGTCGGAAAAAACACGATCGCAACCGCTGGCATCACCCTCCCGATGTAACATTTTATGCCCCTTCCAACCTCAGACCAAGGAACTAAAATGTTTTTATTGCGGTGGGTTGCATTTCAAGAATGAAAAGACTGGTAGAGTAATGGGTCATTTACGCGTTTTTACCACAAAGGAAATGTTGCCTATAAAGACAACCGTTCCCTATATCTGTTTTGGCGATAATTATCAATAAACTGCAGCGGCAATCCCTAAAGAAAGGAAGTCATTGCTCACGGCGCCAGTGTTTGCTCTCGGTCAGCTACGTGTTGCTGTAAGCAGAGCGTGATCTTTTGCCGGTGTTAAAATATACATTTCAGAAAAAAGAGGACACGGGGAAATGAAGGTGTTCCCTAAAGAATCGTTTACGTTTACCAGAAACTCCTGCGGTAGATCAAATTAACTTTAATAGTTTCAGTAGTTAAGCCATAATATTGTTAATGAAGTTAGCCCTTTGATTAAACTTTAAAAGTATATAAGTAGGCTGATTATTCTTCATTATTTTACCACGTGATTTTTGCTCGATTTCGAGCTACATGTTATCTAGTAAACAAATAAAACCTAAAACACTCACAAAATCCTTGACATAGGTCCCTTTCGGACGATCCTGTGCCTAAACCCTATAAGCAAACGAAACCCAACAACAATAGTGCAAATCATAAGATTCCAAGCTTTAATTTGATACCAAGATCAAGGGTCTACGACGTGTAGTTTTGGCTGAAGCACTAAATATACCAACACACAACTCTCTTTATATATATATATATATATATATATATATATATATATATATATATATATTGATTACAGGTCACTATGATGAGGTCAATGGCGAAACTAATACTGCTTTTGAAACGCGACGGTTGACTACGAAGAACAGTCGAGTGGTCGATATGATCGGACCTTTACATATTGATCTGTGAAATCAGAACAAATTCATGTTGAACGGTGTCGAAATGCGTTTACGTATGGTTCGATTGAGAAACTCATTAGCCATAATGTTAAAAATTATCACTGACTACAAAGTGCACATTGAAGAAGCGAATCTGTTCGTACGTCGATGTAAAATCAATCCGAGCGTATTTTTGGCACACAGGAAAACACTAGAGAGCGACGCCGCCAAGTATCCGGTCACACGTGTCGAAGTGAAATCATTTACATTACCCAATGGTATACAGAGTAAAACGCTGGACAGCGTGTATTTGGGTCAGCTACCGAAACGCGTTATCATCGGTTTGGTTGGTAATCAATTTTTCAATGGTGATTACAACGGAAACCTGTTTAATTCCGATCATCACGATGTTAACTATTTCGCTCTGTTTGTGGATTGAGAACAAGTGCCGATGAAAACGCTACAACCGGTGTACACGGTAAACGCTATGTTGTACATATGTTATACACTGGTACCGGTATGCATTTTGACAATACTGGAAATGGTGGTGGCAGAAATGAATATCCGTACGGCAATTGTCTGATGGCATTCGAAAAAGAATCAATACGCCACGAAACACCTTATCGTAAACAACAGTAAAGTACTGGTAGTGGATTTGGCGGATATCGGATGCGGATCGTTGGCCACCAACGGAAATTTATTACTACTATTTATACAATTATTATCCACCAACGCGCTACGTTGTGTTCAACATAAAAGCGTACAACACCGTTGTGCATTGAGCAAATGTACGCTGTTACGTGGTTGGTTACTGTTGACAGCCAAAGAACCACATTGCGGATCGTGTTATTGTTGTTGTCCTCGTCAAAATTTAGATCGTCGGTGTTCAGCAGCTCTGTGTTCTGTGTTCAGCAGTTCGTCACCCCCGAACTGTGAACACAAACGTTTTTAGACCAATAGCCGCAGAACAATAGATCGAGGGTCAGAACTCCAAGAATTAATTAGTCACGCGCACGTGTTACAACAAATACCCTCGTCGCAGCAGACCTGCGTACTCAGCAAATTTCCATGGGATTTATTTTTTATATGTGGGCATTCAACTTATGTAAAGGAAAATATCGTTTGAATATGTTTTGTAAATAATATATCTAAAACTTATATTTCATCATTCATAAGCTTGAAACATGAGGGAATTTACAAGGCGAACACATTGGTTTTTATTAGTAATATATACACTTTTTGTATTTTATAAGTTCTTAGCCTTTTAATTTTCAACAAAAGTAGTCTTGTTATAGTATATAAATGTCAGGAAATATCCTATGAATTCAAAATACTGGAAAAAGAAATAATATAATTTCATAAATTAATGAAATTTAATCATATGGTTAATTTTATAAATAAAACATCCCTATCAGTTGCAGCAGACCTGCATCTCCAGCCAATTAAAAAAACATAATATCATTCCTCAGACTTGTAAACATACCTTATATTATGCTACATTTTCAGGAAGTATAGACAAAGACACCCCCCCCCCCCCCCCCAATGCACATATTTTCTTTATAAAACTTAAAAATCATTTGTATTTTTAATATAGTATATATTTTATGCAAAATCATGGTCAGTGAACTCTAACCATTCAAAATAAACACAAATAAAATATTCATCACCTGAAAATGTAATCATATGTTCAGAAATATATTTTTTTAATCTCTTAAATTAAGGTAACTATACGTTTTGGAGGGTTTAATTAAATACTAGATAACACGTAGCTCGAAATCGAGCAAAAGTCATATAGTAAAAGAATTAAGAACCTACTTATATACTTTTTAAGTTTAATTAAAGGGCTAAATTCATTAACAAAATAATGGCTTAACTATTGAAACATTAACAAAATTATGGCTTAACTACTGAAACTTTTAATGTTAATTTGATCTGCCGTAGGATCGAGTTTCCGGTAAATGTAAACGATTTTTAAGGCAACACTATCACCGAAACTCTCTGTCTGCACGCACTCATCAAAACACTGTAGGACGCGCGAGTATTATAGTTGAAGATGGCGAAAGCCGAAACGCATGTCCTACAGTGTTTTCATGAGTGCGTGTAGACTGAGAGTTTCGGTGATATCCTCTTTCCATATCCTCTTTTTCATGAAATGTATATTCTAACACCGGCAAAAGATCAAGCTCTGCTTACAGCAACTTGTAGCTGACCGAGAGGAAACACTGGCGCCGCGAGCAATGACTTCCTTTGTTTAGGGATTGCCTCTGCACCTTATTTATAATTATCGCCAAAACATCAGATATTGTAGGGAACGGCTGTCTTTACAGGCAACCTTTCCTTTGTGGCAAAAACGCGTAAACGACGCATTATCTCTACCAGTATTTTCATTCTTGAAATGCAACCCAACACAATGAAAACATTTTTAGTTCATTGGTCTGAGGTTGGAAGGAGCATCAAATGTTACATCGGGAGGGTGATGACAGCGGTTGCGATTGTGCTCTTTCCGACTCCTCCACCAGTCAACGTTCGTCTTCTTCTTATTGGTGGCACTATAAATGCACCAGATGGAAAAATAGATTTGCTCAGGTTAATATAACTTCAAAAACACTATGAGATACCGTAAACTACATTGTAAAAGTGGTAACTGCAAAGTTTAAGAGCTTTGAAAACTTCATAGCATAACCTAAATTACATAATAAATCGTTTAAAAAGAAATCTGTTGAAAACAAAGCCAAGCCGGCTGTAAATATAAAACTGCTCTTTTCAAAAAAATTAATTATAATTTCTGTAGTCTGTGGTTTATTTCAGAGCTTGGCCATATGTTCAGTTTGTAAACAAAGTAAACTGAGCTTGCTTCAATGTCCATGAATAGCGCTACTGTTCCGAAACTTCAGCCCTTTACTGTACTTTAATGACGCCCTTTTTTAAAATTCTGAGACTTGATGACAAATCTACATAACAATCCCATTAATTTGACACCTCAAACGTTAAAATCCGTCCAGCCGTTATTGCGGTTGGACTGTGAAAAGAAAACCGCTTGCGTATTAATATATAGATAATAATAATATTGGACAACGTACTGTGTTTAGCACTTTCAATATATCAGCAACGGATTGACGTAGAATAATAATTCAAAATGCTAAATTGTTCGTTTTTTAAGTGGAATCCAATTTTGACACTTAAAATTTCCAAAAAAATAATATAAAGATGTTAAATCCTAAAAATAAATTTTATTTCGTCAAAAAACTGTCCTTAGAGTTAACTTAACGCGCTGGTTTTCGAACTCGAAGTAATAAATGCCACTCTAGACGTATGTACCAAATTTCATCGCGATTGGACCTTTTTTTTACGAAAGTTATCGTGCCTACGGACAGGTATATATATATACACTTATATATATATATATATGTATATATGAAAATGAACGAACGGTATTTTCGAGATAAATCCAATGGTGTAAACAATAATTGGATAAAAATAATTTTTCAGTTTGAAAAACTCAAAAACCCATTTTTGGGGGGTAAAATCGAGCCTTTACCCCACTTAGGATATGTCGATCTGGCTGGTTTACGAACTCGTCCAAGAGAATCTAGTTTTACATGTCTGTACAAATTTTGTTGCGATCGGAGGATATTTACGAGAGTTATCGTGCTTACAGACACTCAAAAAATGAAAATTCTACTTCCCATATAAGCCCATGTTAAATTTTGAAACAAATCGTGATTTTTGCTGGAAAAATGCGTTTTAACAATAAACTCACTTCATATCCAGAAAGTACACATAAAATGCTGACAAATAATATAAATATTAATATGATTGCTGAGGTTACCCTGAACGGATATTTTTTGTCCATTCTGTTCTGTTAAAACGACGGTAATAGCTAGCTTATTTCTAAGGAAATTCGCTAAAACAATAATTTCAAGCAAAAGTAACTATTTGATTTTTCAATTACAACTTCGGAATTCATTCAACATGAAAATTACAAATCTTCTCATATCAGGGCTTAAAATACAGAAATTAAAATAATTGGAAACACATTCAAAGTGAAACATGCTATATTAAATTTAGGAGAAACTACAAAATGTGGTTATTATATTTCACTAGTGGCTTGAAGGGACTAAACGCCCCTAATAAGAAGACATTCAAACGATCCTCAGTTAATATATAGTACCTGGTGGACCGAGCCTTGCTCGGTGTTATTTCATATTTACCTGTTCATCCAGTTACTATAAAATATTTCGATGTCATAAAATTGATAAATATAAACCTTTTTTATTGCTCCATGGACTCTTCATCCCATTTGCTGTATTTTCCCTTGATGGCTGTAGATACCAAACAGCTGTTATGATTACTTCATTTGTTTACACTTTCCTTGTTTATTTTCATTGCTATCACGGCAACCCATAAGGCCAATGTTAAAATTTTACAACTAAAAAATTAGATTTATTACGTTATTAGATTTTCTCTGGCCAAGTAATCTGCATAAAAGACGTTTTTGAGTCATAAATTACTTATTTACAGACTGAAGGAAATTATCGGAGCCGTTTTTGAGATAATTGTGCAAGCAAGCAAACAAGCATACAAGCACAATAACATTACTCATATAAGAGTAAGGACGAAATACCCTCATAGCAAACTGGCTTTTAAATCTACTATTTGTTAGATATAGCTCATAGTTTTCAATCACATTTCAGCATCACATGTTTTATGTAAACAAAGCTGTCGTTTTTAGATCCCAGTGCAGATATTTTACGATATTTCTTGTTTTCTGGAAAATTTCAAGCAATTTCAGTATCTTTCCCGCCATCACGGTAGAGGTACCTTTAATTTGAGCCCACTCCCATCTTTCTACAACTTGCCAAATCTTTCTAAATCTTTCTTTGTACCTAAATATCAAGAAGTGACTATATGGCGCAAAGAATGTTTACGTAATATTATTTTTAAAAGACCGCCTAAAACATCTGTGAGAACAACTAGAATACATCGGTTATTGCATTCACACTATATACTGTCTACATTAAATATTTATTTATTTTATTTATATAAAGATTTACTTTAAATGTTATATTTTACCACATTTATCTATTAAAAAAACAGTGATATCATACCCAAAAACACAAAGTGTTGAAGGGTCGCCAAGCCCTAAAAATATGTGATATCAAAGTGCATACCAAGTCAATTTAATTTCCTGTAGTCTAACAATGTTCATTAGAATACATAATTAAATTTGTTTGAATGCTATTGTTCTAAATACTGATTATAATTCTTCTTCATGTACTTGGCCAGCAGCTTATGAATTTATATATTTATGTTAAAAGTCTTCTATGGAGGTCACTTTGGAAAATACAAATGTATAACTAATTTAGCGTCTGTTAAGCTGCTGGCCAAGTACATGTAGAAGAATTATAATCAGTATTCAGAACAATAGCATTCAAACAAATTTAATTATGTATTCTAATGAACATTGTTGGACTACAGGAAATTAAATTGACTTGGTATGCACTTTGATATCACATATTTTTAGGGCTTGGCGACCCTTCAACACTTTGTGTTTTTGGGTATAATTTTCAATGTACGGTTCACTCGTTCGACTACGGCTGCCTTAACATCGGGGGTTTGTGTAGTCACGTATTTTACATTGTAATCTCTGAACACGCGGTTTACTTTTTCGTCTATGAACTCTGTTCCTTTGTCCGTCTGTAAACACCGCGGTGGTGCGGTGTGCGGACTGTTGAAAATCCGGTCAAACGCAGCGGCCACTTCTTCGCTTCTTTTACGTAGTGGTAGTGATGTGTTCCGTTTGCTGAACACATCGATCACAGGCAACAGATAATTATAGCCGTCATTGTGCGAACGAGCCCACGCACATCGTTCAATCGGCTTGCCACAATTCGTTTGGTCCGTACACCACGTATCTGTAACGTAAAAATCGTTTACGTACGGGTTTGTGCAACGTATACGTATCTTGTGTACGTAGCCATTCGACCACTTCACGACGTTTTTTCGGTCGTATCGCTCGATGAAGCGGGTTTATACCGCCAAACGAGCCCGGATTAGCAGGATTGTAGTATTACCTTATCTTCCATCACGTCTATGGCTTAAATGGCTCCCACTTCGTAAGTGCGGTCTGACTTATATATCGACCTTGCGTCGGCTTACTAGGCGATCTTATATGAGGTCCTATTGCCTCTATCCCCGCCGTTGTTTTCGATCTCAATCGTTTTGCTATCGGTGACGGACTCGGTGTCGGTGGTAACAGTAACGGTGATGGCCAGACGTGACTCCCTTTTTAGTAAGGCAAAACGTTCACAAAATCAAATCCAATTAGAACAATATCGTCACCTTCGGAATAGAGTAAAGCAACTTTTACGTAATTCTAAAACTAGGTATGTTCACAATCTTTTTGAAAATAGAAAACAATCTTCCAAAGCTTTGTGGGGTAAAGTAAAAAGTCTTGGACTTGGAAGGCAGTCGGATAACCAACCAGTTACCATCCCTCTGAACGGATTAAATAAACTCTCAAATAAATTCATCAAACTCTCAAGGCATCAATCAACTTCAAGTAAATGATTATTTAAATGAACTATTGAATTCACCAGTCCCAGATCTCAATTATCCTGAGTTCAGTTTCAAACCTGTTACACAGTCTGATGTATTTAAAGCCATCCGTCGAATCCGTAGCAATGCTGTTGGGTTTGATGGAATATCAATACGTTTTATCAAAGATATTCTCTTTGCCATTCTTCCAACCATTACTCATATTTTGTACATCCTTAAGACACTGTTCATTCCCTTCTTCTTAGAAGTCTGCTCTCATCCAACCTTTAAACAAGATCTCAGCTCATGCATCTTACCAGGATTTCAGGCCGATCAGCATTTTGCCCGCACTTTCTAAAGGCCTAGAAAGAATCGTGCACTGTCAAATTACTGACATTATCACTGAAAACAAAATTTTATCTGACTACCAGTCTGGCTTTAGACCAGCTTATAGCACTGAAACCGCACTTCTTCGTGTGACAGAATACATTAAACTGGCTATGGAACATCGACAGGGCACGATTCTAACTCTCTTTGATTTTTTTTAATTTTGATTAGGATTTTTGCGGACATTTGCCATCACTGATTAGTAAAAACAAGTTTCATGACGTTTCGGGATCTTGAATCTGATCCCGTCTTCAGGTGGAAGAAAACCTAGAATATAACAAGATTAGTAACACATAGCCAGGAAAACCTGGACAATCAGATTCCAGATCCCGAAACGTCGTGAAACTTGTTTTTTACTAATCAGTGATGGCAAATGTCCGCAAAAAATCCTAATCAAAATATATAAAAAATCACCATCACCAACAATGAATTTCAAACAAAGAATCTCTTTGATTATTCAAAAGCTTTTGATTGCGTGAATCATAACTTGTTAATAGAAAAGTTAAGGGCCATAGGGTTTTCACAGAATGTCCTTAAATGGCTGAGATCTTATCTGACAGACAGGAGGCAGTGTGTTGAGGTTGGTGGTATAAATTCTGACTGGGAAACTGTTACTTGCGGTGTGCCTCAGGGATCCATTGTTGGGCCCCTTCTGTTTGTGTTGTATGTAAACGACATAAATTCACCTTTCACTCACTTTAAATATCACATGTACGCCGATGACTTATAAATTTATGCTCATTTTCCAGCTAACAATATTAATAACTGTGTATTGCAAATGAATGAAGATATTGACCGAATGACTTTGTGGACTGAAAATCACGGACTAAGACTTAATCACGAAAAGACAAAACCTATTATTGTTTGCCATCAACGTTTACGAAACTCAATTGATTTTGACAATAAACTTTCAATAATGGTAAACAGTAATATTCTGCCCTACAACGATAAAGTGAAAAATCTGGGTTTGACTATGAACTGGCACTTACTTGGAGCGATGCAGTAGTAGACATTCGAAAGAAGGTCTTTGCATCAATCCACTCTCTAAAGAAGTTACAACGTTTAAAGTGGTTTTATATTACCTTTTTCCGTCTCCAGTTCTCAATCGTCGTTCAAATCTACTACTTAAGTTTCAGCGCTTATTTTGCGCCATTATCAAGTAGAAACATATTGTTTCTACTTGATGATGGCGCAAAATAAGCGCTGAAACTTAAGTAGTAGATTTGAACGACGATTGAGAACTGGAGACGGAAAAAGGTAATATAAAACCA
Source organism: Flexamia atlantica (assembly GCA_035578135.1). Classification (NCBI taxonomy): domain Eukaryota; kingdom Metazoa; phylum Arthropoda; class Insecta; order Hemiptera; family Cicadellidae; genus Flexamia; species Flexamia atlantica. Next base: position 66,346,548 of record JAQJVK010000001.1, on the reverse strand, counting down.
CTTTATTAGTTCACCAGTTCAGGGGCAATACAATGAGTAAATTATTACAACGTTTCCTGCCACTACATACTAAACTACAACTGGTCAAATCGCTTGTGCTACCCCACTTTACCTCCTACAACTCTGTAATCAATGACATGACTGTGGCTCATTCCATTCTGCTCCAACGGTCTCAGAACTATTGACTGAGATATGTCTATGATCTGAGACGCGTAGAGCATATCACTCCCTACTGCCTTGAGTCAAAATTATTGAAATTTCAAGATCAAAGATCAATCAAAATTCTGTCATTGGCCCATTCAACATTAAAAACCGGTTTGCCTAAATATTCCAAAAATGATTTTAAATCTATAGCTCAAGGTAGTCAAAGGAATTCACGTTCCGCTTCCCTCACTTTGCGTATGCCTCAGCACAGGACAGCAGTCTATGACGGGGCCATTGTTGTGACTGCTTGCCGTCTATGGAATGACCTTCCTGATTCTCTGAAGTCAATTAAAGAACATCGTCGGTTTGTGGCGGCACTCAAAAAATTGTTCTTCCAACGGATGTAGAATAGAATAGAATAGAATATGATTTATTGCAGTAATACAATTATTACAATTGTGTAGCAAACGTCAATTAATTGTTGTTATAAATACCTAAATTATAAAATAAAATTAACATTAAAATTAAAATTACCCCTGGGGATTACAATTTGGTCCTACTACCCCCAGTGGTGGGCCATGAACTCCTCCTCCGTGTAGAAGACTGAATTTGTCAACTCAAGCTTCAATCTTCTTTTAAACTTTGTGGAATTCTCCTCTCTTTTGAGGCTTTCAGGGAGGCTGTTGAAGAACCTGACCCCGACCTGAGAAGGGAGGCGCGCAAATGCCGCAGTTCTGTGCTGGCTAACGCGTAAGCCATCCCTCGCTCTAGTGCCGTAATTGTGTATAGCATTGCCAGGCGTTGGCTGACAATGGAAGCGGCAATACACGGTCGTCTCCAGTATGTAAAGGGAGCATAGGGTCAAAATTCCAAGATTCCTGAAAGTGGTTCTACACGACTCTCTCTGCTGTAAATTTGCAATGATTCTAATGGCTTTTTTTGGAGTCGAAACACCCTCTCAAATTCTCTTTTTGGACAGCTTCCCCAGAGCCGTATTCCATAGGAAAGATGGGGATAAATTAGGCCATAATAGGCCGTGACCAAAACATTTGAGGTGCAAAATTTTTTCAGATTGCGAAGAGCAAAAATGCCTGATGCAATCTTGGAACTCACGCCATCAGCGTGTTCCTGCCAGTTCAGCACTTTATCCAAGTGCATCCCTAGAAACTTAGTGGATTCAACCTCTTCTAGAGTAATATCGTCCACCATTATAATTGGTGTTGACTCAGCATCACGATGACGCAAAGAAAAATTTATAAAGTTTGTTTTGGAGTGATTCGTATCCAAATTTTCGGACTGAAACTTTTGAATGCATGTGTTCAAGTTGATGAATGATTCCATTTCAAGTGATTGATGGGAATCTGATTCAAAATAGAGAGTCGCGTCATCTGCATATCGTATGACTCGCCCGCTCGAAATTGAGGAGCTGATGTCATTTACATAAATCAAAAAAAGAACCGGGCCCAGGATAGATCCCTGCGGGACTCCTTGGGTGATGTGTGAAGACTGTGACCTGACTGAGGATATTTGCACATACTGACTCCTTCCATTTAAGTAAGATCTCAGCCAGTGCAAGGGGGTATCTCGAATGCCGCAGAGTTCAAGCTTTTGGAGAAGGATCTGATGATCCACGCAATCGAATGCTTTTGTGAGGTCGATGAAGATCCCGACTGTCTTCTTTCGCCTCTCTAGTCCACTGAGGACGTTTTCAATTAATTGATTGGTGGCATCTACAGTAGATTTCCCCGGTCGAAATCTATATTGGTTCTCTGAGAGAACATTGTATTTTTCCAAAAAACTGTAGAGCCTTGAGAGATAAATTCTTTCAAAAATCTTACTTAAGACCGGTAAAATTGAAATTGGTCGATAATTGTTGGGGATGTTCGGATCGTTTTTTTTGAAAATCGGAATGACTTTGGAAATTTTTAATGCAGACGGGAAAATTCCAGATTGAAGACTTAAATTTATTATTGTTGTCAATGGAGCAAGTATATGCAAATAAATTTGCTTAACAAGCCACATTGACATGCCATTGACGTCGTCTGATCTTTTAGCAGGAAGGTCGTGTATTATAGCTGCCACTTCGGCCTCACACGCAGGACCCAACACCAGGGATGCCGCCGGACTGCGAAAAGCTGCACGCACATTACTGGGAACGCATTTTTCCCCGTTCTTTTCTCCGATGGACAAAAAAATGAATTAAATTCCTCAGCTACTGAGAGCGGATCATGAGTTAAATTTCCATTGATGTTAAGAGTGATGGGTTTGGGTTTTGAGTTGGATTTTGTATTGTTAATTATGTCCCAAGTGACCTTTGAAATGTTTTCAGCATTTTTAATTTTGTTGTTGACGTCATAGGCCTTAGCGGCATTTATGACTTTTCTATAAATCTTTCTATATTGTCGGAAAAAAGTTTTGAAACGTTCACTGGTGGTTGTTTTGAAAATTGTTGAGTAGAATTTAATTCTTTCCCTTGATACAAGAATTCCTGGAGTGATCCAACTATTGTTCATAAATTTAGGTTTGCTGCAAGTTTTTTTTAAAAGGACAAGTGATATTAAGGTGGTGTGTAAGTATGTTATTAAATATTTCGAAAGCTTCATCGGCAGATGTCAGTGTATTCAAAAATTCCCAGTTTTCATTTGAAAGGCTTTTACTTAACATGGTTATGTTAAACGGACAAAGATTCCGTTTAATGCTCACTAACGGGGGGTCTTGATCCGGCAGACACCCACTGATGACGGTTTCCTGCGCAAAGTGGTCGGATATAGCCGTGTTGATAACATTAATACGACTATCAGGCAGGTTGGTGACAACATTGTCAATGGCAGTTTTAGAAAAAGCTGTTACACGGGTGGGAGTGTTCACAGCCCACTTAAGTGAAAAGGATGTGAGTAAGTCGGAAAACTGTTTTGTTAAGTTACTATGTTTGTTAAGTACGTCAATATTGAAATCACCTGCAATTAAAAAGTGTGTACGATTTGTGACTAAATGTTGTAAAAGTTGTTCAAATTTTTCAAAAAATATATCTGATTGACCACTGGGGGATCTGTAAAGCCCAACGATAACAATCTTTCATATTCCATTTACATATAATTCAATTCCAGTTACTTCGAAATCTAAATCAGAAAAGTTATTATTAAGATTCAAATTTTTAAACTTAAGCCCATTTTTAACAAAGATTGACACACCCTCGCCTTGATGATTTTTCCGTTGAAATGATTCTGTAATTTCATAGTTTTCAATTTTAAAATAATTAATACAGTTATCAGAGAAACCATGTTCAGAAATGATAAAAACAGATGGCCTAAGTTCATCAGTTACTAAAAACAATTCTTCTAATTTATTAGTAGCGATTTGTGCATTTTGATGTAAAATCTTTAGCTCATTTTTCACTATAGGTTGGTTATTGGGCCTATTTAGTTGATGGGCTCGTTGATTAGCCCCAGGGGTACAGAAATTTGACCTAAAAAAGATTTACATAAGTTTTCTTGTCCATTTAAAGTCTTTCGTTGCTGCTCGCCTGTAGGTAACGCCTGCAATTCCGCAACGCCACCCGCCACACACCGCGCCGTCGAATGGCTCGTACCAGGGGAACCTCGCTTCAATGCGTCACTGTAGCTGGCGTGTGGATGTGCCAGCACGACGCGCGGCTCTGTCTCCGGCTTTGGGACTCTCGCCGTCGTCGGTTGTTGTTCTGCGTAGCCACCGGCAAGAAGAAGTGCGCCATCCAGTATCAGCTTCGCCAACTCGTGCTTCCCTTTCATGTTGAGGTGCATCCCGTGACGCGTGAACAGCCTCCTTGGAATATTATTTATATCAACTATTTCTACAGAACTATTTCTACAGAACTATTTCTACTGCAAAGTTCTGTTATGTAGGCGTTGACAAGAAGTGTTTCCTCGTTTTTGTTGTAATTGTGCTAAAGATCGTGACGAAGTGGTAAAGTACAAACAAGAAGCTTAGAGTTAATGTCCTTGGCTGGTGCGCTGTAGGTGGTTTCGTCTTGAGCGGGGTCACTGATGGATGAATGTTTGAGTGAATGAGTGTAGTTTAAATTGATATAGTTATTCTCCTTTATGTAAATATATTATGTTTTTGCAAATTAGTAAAGTAAAATAAAAATATAGACATATCTTACATTTGTATTACAGGTTAAGTGTAAGAGAGGGCCATGTGGCCCTAACTTTGCCTGGTAAAATAAATAATTTTTCATTTCATTTTCATTTCATTTCATTTCATTTCATTTTATAACGAGCGACGAACATGCGGCGTTGACGATGCTCTTGGTTGTAATAATAATGAGATCAGTTCTCGATACGATGACGACGGTGGTGTTGCTAATCCTTCCTTCGCATACGGTTCACGTCCTATATACTGACGAGCTAGCGTATTGCTCACGTACTCGGTCGGTACATTTATCTCGTTCAGTGCATTCAAAACTTCGTGCCAACCCGCAGGAATATTTTCCATTCTACGTACACGTACTATCGCGTGTAACACATCGACGATATTCGAGCCGGGTATTCTCTCATTTCGAACAAAAACCATACCATCCGGATCCTCCGAAATAATTTCACTGTGATGTTTAATGAATCTCACCAATTTACGTGCGTCTACTTGATATGCACCGGGAAATGTTTGCACGATATCTTCTTCGTCGCCGTCGTTCGCTTCTTGTATCACCGGTAAAGAAATAGGATTATGTTTTTGTGAAGTAAAATACAAAAACCTCTGCAACACCTGTTGATATTGTTTCCATTTTTCCCTGTCGTCCAACGTTTTGTCTTGTAATATACGATGCATTTCAGCATCCAAACTGTTAGTTCCGGCAGCCGCTGTCGACTTTTTTGATTGTCCAACAGCGGTATTCGTATACAAATACACATATATAAATTTATCTAAATATTTATACCTTTATTTATTTATTTGCTGTTTATTAATAAATGACTTATTCTATTTTAATCTACTCTTCTGCCACGACTATCTTCTTGACGTTGGTGACGTGTGCATCAAGGGACGCCACGGCTCTTGACTGACGCTAAGAAACCTATTTGCCTATGTCTAATACTATTAAATAAAGATTTCGGTTATGCATTCACATAAGCAAAGAATATTTATTAATGAAATAAAATATACAATAGATATGGATTCTTATTCTCAGGGAAAGGTTTGTGCCGGAAATAACCTTAGCTGTTTTAATGAAGTGATAATCTAAAGCCAATTTTGATTGAATTTTGATACAGATATAAAATATGCCAATAGTCTCAGAATTTAAAATAGGCCTAATGAAAATTGAGTCAATTTAAGTTCACAAAGAATACAAGAAAGTTCATTTGAATAGGATCTTCAGATAGTTTAGTTGGAATAAATTAAGTTATTAGGCTTGATCAAAATGATGAATTGGAAGTTATGATAATCCTTGTCGAATCAAAATGGTGGTTACTAAATCTGCTCACAACATTTTCTTCACCTGGTACTTTGAATCTTGATGTTGACAAAAGGGGTTGACTTTAAATGGTACTCAGGCAAATTTCCCTATTTGAAACAGGACTAGGCTATGCAAATCTTAGTCCAACTGGGCCTAATTTGAAATGGAGAATTGTATCTCCAGAATTTATAAATTCATTTTAACACTGTTCTTGCTGGGTGCTGGAGGCTCAATGATGCTCAGGTATGTGTCCAAGTACAACAATAGTATTGTTGTCCAGATGTCTTGTAGGATGCAGAAATACATTTCACTGGTCACTGGAATTTTGTATAAATTATGAGACTTAATTTTGAATTTTATATTATATGAAATTATTTTTAATTACAACTCTCTCACATTATTATTATTAATAAAAGGATATGTTGTTTTTGGGTGGGGCTATTATTAATAAATCATTTCTCAAATTTTAAGAATCTAAATTTTCTAACAATTAATTTTAAAATAATAATTATGATTTTTAATATTCTTAACTTATAATGAATGGATGATCTTCTGAGGGGTGATGGATAACATGACAAACTAAATAATAACAAGTATTGAACATTAAAACTCATTAATTAATTAACTATTATCTGTATTTATCTTATTTGGTTAAGTATTAAATAAATTATGTGGAACTTGCGATAACTAATCTAAGGAAACAAGAACATAATAATATTTACATTAACAAATATGGATGAGGCGAATGAAACATTACAATTATCCCCTCAGACATTTGTATGAGGTGGATTCAGACGAATTTCGACTTAATGTTGAATGAGACACATGATACATTAAATATGAATGATTCTTAAAGCTATTATGAAATACATTAAATGAATTAAAATTACAATTAACTTAAATTTAATACATTATTTAATATCAATATCAACCTTACCTATCGGTTACTTTGGGTTTCATCAGTTCACATTTTAAATAATTACATAGATACCTGATAATTACATAGATTCACATAAGGGTTTACGCACTCGCGATTATAGTCCTTTGGTTGTTATCCCCTCTAACATTTGGAATGAGTGATTAACAATTATTTTAACAATATTATCGTTATTATAGTTTCACACAGGTAAATATTAAATATATTAAATTATTAATGGTAAATATTTACATGAGGTTTCACAAAATGATATTTCACTGGGTAAGAGTGTTCTATCATAGTTTATTTGAGGAATTACTTTTACACTGTCATACTCATAACACAACTTCTTCGTTTCGTTCTTCATTTCGTTGATCTAGAGGTTCAATATACTGCTGACTTGAAGTTTTGGGGCTTTTCCACACGAAGTTCATGCTGATATTTGTTACAAAGACCTGGCTTTTCTGAGAATACGTGGTTGTATTTAAATAATAAATTACATAGCGAATTCCTCTGTTGCTCATTTATATGTTGGTTCGGTGATTTCGCATCATATATAGATTCTTTGGTTAAGGACGTTGTGTTGTTGCAATTTGTTTTGTACCCGTTTACACAATACTCATTATTCACATAGTTATATTCATCATACATAAAATTACCATCATCATTATCAATATTATTATGGGTTGACATTTCGTCTTTATTTAGCCTATGGCGGGGATTTGTAGTGATATGACATAATTGACCCTCGTTTAGTACCATGTCAAACTTCAATATAATATTTGTGTTATTTATCAACATATTTATAGTATTATTATCGAAGTTTATATCCATCTTCACAACAGCTAACGTATCTACTCCTAATATCACTGGTTTAATTAAATTGGGCACTATTAAAAATTGCAAGAATATAGTTTGTCCTTCTATGTTGACTGGGGCATAAATAATGCGAGATATCCTTTTTGATTTATCACCGGTTGCGGTTTTAATGATAGTGTTTGTAAGAGGAAGTTCTTCGAATGGTTTTAAGCTTTGTTGGTTTTCCTTAAACCACGATTCTGAAATGCATGTAACTGAGGAACCTGTGTCGATTAAAGCATTAATTTTTGTGTCATTTATTTTAACTATGATTTCAGGACAAGTTATTTGAATCGATTTTGTATTAGGTTTAGTATCTGGTGTTTCATTTAAAAGAAAATCTTTATCGCACATGATGTTATTAATTTCACAATTATACTCTGTGTCAATGAAATGAAGTCCGAGGTGTTGATCGATTATTTGCGCTGCGGTTGCATTATTTGTATGTACAGTATTTAGTTGGCCTCGGTTCGCAATCACAGCGCGTTGGCATTTCCCGGCTGTGGCGATTGGGAAGTGCCGCTGTCATTGGCTGGAGTGTTCGATATGTTTGGTGGAGGGTGACTCATCGCTTCTGCGAATCTATCGCTCTGTCCGATAATTGCGAGCACTTGTGCTTGTTCGCTTGATGGGTAGCGTCGATCTTGTTGCTGTTCCCCGTTTCTTCTTTGGAATTCCCGATCTCTAGGGTATGGTTTATATTCCCTTTGTTGTCTATGGTGGTTATTTTCTGATTTGTAGTTGTTTTGGTGTCGTTCATGGTAATTGCCTCGGTTTCCGTTATATCCTTGGTTTCGGTTCTGGTGATTATTGTTTTAATTCCATTTTGGCTGGTATGCTTGATGGCTTATCTTTGTTTCGTATGGAGAGTTCCGTCCGTTTTGTGGGCTGTATGGTCTCTGTTGAGGGTTTTCTCTTGAGTGGTCTTGTTGGTTTTTGTGTCTTTTTGGTCCTTCTCGAACGTCCTCGTTTTGTAATAGACGTTCGAATCCTTTTATTGTTACTATGTTTTGAACTGATCTGCTGTCTTGTATTATTTGTTCAAATCTCTCGGATAGAAGTACAACTATTTCTTCTTCAGTCATAGTTGGCGTGATAGCTTGCAATAGCAGAACTCTTTCGGTGAAGTATTCTGTTCGGGTAAGATTGCCATTCGGGCGGTATTTTTCAGCTTCTATTTTTGCTCGTATTCCCCTTTGTACCTCTCTACTCCAGTATTTTGACGTAAATTCTGCTACGAAGGTCGACCAACTCGTAACATCTGCTTTGATTAATTGTAACCACCTGGACGCAGGACCTTCAAAACTAATCTCTAGCGTATCTCGGAGATGCTCTATAGGATCGAGGGTAGGTTGGCGTTCTAGACATTTTTGATAGTATCGTTTTAATTTCTGTAAATACTCGTTCGGATTGCCAGATCGTCCATTGAATTTTGGTAAATTTCTATCTGTGTTGTTGCTACCATGACAAAGGATCTGTATGGGTCCGTTGAGGTTTCCCATGTTTTGTGGTGAATTCTTTAATGTTTCAATATCGGGAGAAATTTTGTCCAGTTTCTTTTCCTGTTCGAGAATTGATTTAGTGTTCGCATGAATAGTCGGCATTAAGTCGCCGTGAAGTGAACGAATATATGCCGTGATTTGGTCTTCAGTTTCGTTACGAGTGAATTTAATCTGTTCTTTGATATTTTGTTCTATTTTCTGTTCGGTGGATTCTAATTTTTGTTCGATGATCTCGATCGTGTTTTGTTGGTTTTGCTGTAATTTGTCTTCTAGGTTTGATTTTTGTTCAGTGATTATGTTGTCGATATAGAATTTTGTGTTCTGTTGGGTCTCATTGATGTGATAATTGAATTTTTGTTCAATTTGAGTCATTTCTGCGGTCTGAATTTGTTGTGCAGATTTGAGTTCACTCAATTCATTTTGGAATTTTGATTGTTTTTCACGCATTTCCTGAATTTGGTTTTCTAATGTGTGACGGTACGCTTTAATTTCTTGATTAGTTTCCTCCAATTTTGAGTTTAAGTTAGCATTAGTTTCTTTTAAGCTGGCATTGGTTTCATTTAATTTAATGTTGTTTTCTTCCAATTTTGCATTTAAATTAGCATTGGTTTCCTCTAATTTTAAGTTTATGGTAGCGTTAGTTTCCTTTATTTCTATTTTGATTTGTTGTAGATAGTTTAAAATGACATTCAAATCTGTGGTTGGTGTGGTTTCTGTGTTCGTGACATTCGAATTTATCGCCGTAGTTGGCACACTTGCCATCGGGATGCAGGAGTGTCGGGTTTTGGCCGTGCGATCAGCTGACAATTCGTTACCGTCCGATCGGAAACCTTCGGATCCGCTCGGGTCGCTCGTGTGGCTTCGGATTGATACTAGCCAGTCAGCGGTCTGTTGTATTTGCGCAATCGAGGCGTTTGTGTCGCTCGGCGTTGCCATGGTGACGGGACTGCGGTGAATACTCGGCTCCCATTGGCTGTTTCTCTCGTCTGCTGTCTGTGTCTCTGATGACGTATTGCTCTGTGGTGATGTTGTTGAGTGTTCTGCGATGCGGGTGTCATGGCCGACTGTTTGTGTTTTCAATGTCGTTGTCGGTCGTGTCTATGTTTGACTTAACGGTACTTTCGTTCTTGTTCATGTTTACTGTATATCGTTTAGGTCGTCGTAAATTATATGACATTGATTTTTATGGGGGAATAAATTATGGAACAACTAAATAAATAGTATCTTAAATTATGAATATCTTATTTGACTAAATAATAGCCTAGATTTACTGAGAGTTGTAATCTTTTGACCAAGAGCTAAGATTATTTGCCACAGGTTGGTTGCGCCAAATTACAAATACACATATATAAATTTATCTAAATATTTATACTGTGCCTTTATTTATTTATTTGCTGTTTATTAATAAATGACTTATTCTATTTTAATCTACTCTTCTGCCACGACTATCTTCTTGACGTTGGTGACGTGTGCAGCAAGGGACGCCACGGCTCTTGACTGACGCTAAGAAACCTATTTGCCTATGTCTAATACTAAATAAAGAATAATATTCTTTATTTAATATGTCTATATTAAATAAAGAAGTCGGTTATGCATTCACATAAGCAAAGAATATTTATTAATGAAATAAAATATACAATAGATATGGATTCTTATTCTCAGGGAGAGGTTTGTGCCGGAAACAACCTTAGCTGTTTTAATGAAGTGATAATCTAAAGCCAATTTTGATTGAATTTTGATACAGATATAAAATATGCCAATAGTCTCAGAATTTAAAATAGGCCTAATGAAAATTGAGTCAATTTAAGTTCACAAAGAATACAAGAAAGTTCATTTGAATAGGATCTTCAGATAGTTTAGTTGGAATAAATTAAGTTATTAGGCTTGATCAAAATGATGAATTGGAAGTTATGATAATCCTTGTCGAATCAAAATGGTGGTTACCAAATCTGCTCACAACATTTTCTTCACCTGGTACTTTGAATCTTGATGTTGACAAAAGGGGTTGACTTTAAATGGTACTCAGGCAAAATTCCCTATTTGAAACAGGACTAGGCTATGCAAATCTTAGTCCAACTGGGCCTAATTTGAAATGGAGAATTGTATCTCCAGAATTTATAAATTCATTTTAACACTGTTCTTGCTGGGTGCTGGAGGCTCAATGATGCTCAGGTATGTGTCCAAGTACAACAATAGTATTGTTGCCCAGATGTCTTGTAGGATGCAGAAATACATTTCACTGGTCACTGGAATTTTGTATAAATTATGAGACTTAATTTTGAATTTTATATTATATGAAATTATTTTTAATTACAACTCTCTCGCATTATTATTATTAATAAAAGGATATGTTGTTTTTGGGTGGGGCTATTATTAATAAATCATTTCTCAAATTTTAAGAATCTAAATTTTCTAACAATTAATTTTAAAATAATAATTATGATTTTTAATATTCTTAACTTATAATGAATGGATGATCTTCTGAGGGGTGATGGATAACATGACAAACTAAATAATAACAAGTATTGAACATTAAAACTCATTAATTAATTAACTATTATCTGTATTTATCTTATTTGGTTAAGTATTAAATAAATTATGTGGAACTTGCGATAACTAATCTAAGGAAACAAGAAAATAATAATATTTACCTTAACAAATATGGATGAGGCGAATGAAACATTATAATTATCCCCTCAGACATTTGTATGAGGTGGATTCAGACGAATTTCGACTTAATGTTGAATGAGACACATGATACATTAAATATGAATGATTCTTAAAGCTATTATGAAATACATTAAATGAATTAAAATTACAATTAACTTAAATTTAATACATTATTTAATATCAATATCAACCTTACCTATCGGTTACTTTGGGTTTCATCAGTTCACATTTTAAATAATTACATAGATACCTGATAATTACATAGATTCACATAAGGGTTTACGCACTCGCGATTATAGTCCTTTGGTTGTTATCCCCTCTAACATTTGGAATGAGTGATTAACAATTATTTTAACAATATTATCGTTTTTATAGTTTCACACAGGTGAATATTAAATATATTAAATTATTAATGGTAAATATTTACATGAGGTTTCACAAAATGATATTTCACTGGGTAAGAGTGTTCTATCATAGTTTATTTGAGGAATTACTTTTACACTGTCATACTCATAACACAACTTCTTCGTTTCGTTCTTCATTTCGTTGATCTAGAGGTTCAATATACTGCTGACTTGAAGTTTTGGGGCTTTTCTACACGAAGTTCATGCTGATATTTGTTACAAAGACCTGGCTTTTCTGAGAATACGTGGTTGTATTTAAATAATAAATTACATAGCGAATTCCTCTGTTGTTCATTTATATGTTGGTTCGGTGATTTCGCATCATATATAGATTCTTTGGTTAAGGACGTTGTGTTGTTGCAATTTGTTTTGTACCCGTTTACACAATACTCATTATTCACATAGTTATATTCATCATACATAAAATTACCATCATCATTATCAATATTATTATGGGTTGACATTTCGTCTTTATTTAGCCTATGGCGGGGATTTGTAGTGATATGACATAATTGACCCTCGTTTAGTACCATGTCAAACTTCAATATAATATTTGTGTTATTTATCAACATATTTATAGTATTATTATCGAAGTTTATATCCATCTTCACAACAGCTAACGTATCTACTCCTAATATCACTGGTTTAATTAAATTGGGCACTATTAAAAATTGCAAGAATATAGTTTGTCCTTCTATGTTGACTGGGGCATAAATAATGCGAGATATCCTTTTTGATTTATCACCGGTTGCGGTTTTAATGATAGTGTTTGTAAGAGGAAGTTCTTCGAATGGTTTTAAGCTTTGTTGGTTTTCCTTAAACCACGATTCTGAAATGCATGTAACTGAGGAACCTGTGTCGATTAAAGCATTAATTTTTGTGTTATTTATTTTAACTATGATTTCAGGACAAGTTATTTGAATCGATTTTGTATTAGGTTTAGTATCTGGTGTTTCATTTAAAAGAAAATCTTTATCGCACATGATGTTATTAATTTCACAATTATACTCTGTGTCAATGAAATGAAGTCCGAGGTGTTGATCGATTATTTGCGCTGCGGTTGCATTATTTGTATGTACAGTATTTAGTTGGCCTCGGTTCGCAATCACAGCGCGTTGGCATTTCCCGGCTGTGGCGATTGGGAAGTGCCGCTGTCATTGGCTGGAGTGTTCGATATGTTTGGTGGAGGGTGACTCATCGCTTCTGCGAATCTATCGCTCTGTCCGATAATTGCGAGCACTTGTGCTTGTTCGCTTGATGGGTAGCGTCGATCTTGTTGCTGTTCCCCGTTTCTTCTTTGGAATTCCCGATCTCTAGGGTATGGTTTATATTCCCTTTGTTGTCTATGGTGGTTGTTTTCTGATTTGTAGTTGTTTTGGTGTCGTTCATGGTAATTGCCTCGGTTTCCGTTATATCCTTGGTTTCGGTTCTGGTGATTATTGTTTTAATTCCATTTTGGCTGGTATGCTTGATGGCTTATCTTTGTTTCGTATGGAGAGTTCCGTCCGTTTTGTGGGCTGTATGGTCTCTGTTGAGGGTTTTCTCTTGAGTGGTCTTGTTGGTTTTTGTGTCTTTTTGGTCCTTCTCGAACGTCCTCGTTTTGAAATAGACGTTCGAATCCTTTTATTGTTACTATGTTTTGAACTGATCTGCTGTCTTGTATTATTTGTTCAAATCTCTCGGATAGAAGTACAACTATTTCTTCTTCAGTCATAGTTGGCGTGATAGCTTGCAATAGCAGAACTCTTTCGGTGAAGTATTCTGTTCGGGTAAGATTGCCATTCGGGCGGTATTTTTCAGCTTCTATTTTTGCTCGTATTCCCCGTTGTACCTCTCTACTCCAGTATTTTGACGTAAATTCTGCTACGAAGGTCGACCAACTCGTAACATCTGCTTTGATTAATTGTAACCCCCTGGACGCAGGACCTTCAAAACTAATCTCTAGCGTATCTCGGAGATGCTCTATAGGATCGAGGGTAGGTTGGCGTTCTAGACATTTTTGATAGTATCGTTTTAATTTCTGTAAATACTCGTTCGGATTGCCAGATCGTCCATTGAATTTTGGTAAATTTCTATCTGTGTTGTTGCTACCATGACAAAGGATCTGTATGGGTCCGTTGAGGTTTCCCATGTTTTGTGGTGAATTCTTTAATGTTTCAATATCGGGAGAAATTTTGTCCAGTTTCTTTTCCTGTTCGAGAATTGATTTAGTGTTCGCATGAATAGTCGGCATTAAGTCGCCGTGAAGTGAACGAATATATGCCGTGATTTGGTCTTCAGTTTCGTTACGAGTGAATTTAATCTGTTCTTTGATATTTTGTTCTATTTTCTGTTCGGTGGATTCTAATTTTTGTTCGATGATCTCGATCGTGTTTTGTTGGTTTTGCTGTAATTTGTCTTCTAGGTTTGATTTTTGTTCAGTGATTATGTTGTCGATATAGAATTTTGTGTTCTGTTGGGTCTCATTGATGTGATAATTGAATTTTTGTTCAATTTGAGTCATTTCTGCGGTCTGAATTTGTTGTGCAGATTTGAGTTCACTCAATTCATTTTGGAATTTTGATTGTTTTTCACGCATTTCCTGAATTTGGTTTTCTAATGTGTGACGGTACGCTTTAATTTCTTGATTAGTTTCCTCCAATTTTGAGTTTAAGTTAGCATTAGTTTCTTTTAAGCTGGCATTGGTTTCATTTAATTTAATGTTGTTTTCTTCCAATTTTGCATTTAAATTAGCATTGGTTTCCTCTAATTTTAAGTTTATGGTAGCGTTAGTTTCCTTTATTTCTATTTTGATTTGTTGTAGATAGTTTAAAATGACATTCAAATCTGTGGTTGGTGTGGTTTCTGTGTTCGTGACATTCGAATTTATCGCCGTAGTTGGCACACTTGCCATCGGGATGCAGGAGTGTCGGGTTTTGGCCGTGCGATCAGCTGACAATTCGTTACCGTCCGATCGGAAACCTTCGGATCCGCTCGGGTCGCTCGTGTGGCTTCGGATTGATACTAGCCAGTCAGCGGTCTGTTGTATTTGCGCAATCGAGGCGTTTGTGTCGCTCGGCGTTGCCATGGTGACGGGACTGCGGTGAATACTCGGCTCCCATTGGCTGTTTCTCTCGTCTGCTGTCTGTGTCTCTGATGACGTATTGCTCTGTGGTGATGTTGTTGAGTGTTCTGCGATGCGGGTGTCATGGCCGACTGTTTGTGTTTTCAATGTCGTTGTCGGTCGTGTCTATGTTTGACTTAACGGTACTTTCGTTCTTGTTCATGTTTACTGTATATCGTTTAGGTCGTCGTAAATTATATGACATTGATTTTTATGGGGGAATAAATTATGGAACAACTAAATAAATAGTATCTTAAATTATGAATATCTTATTTGACTAAATAATAGCCTAGATTTACTGAGAGTTGTAATCTTTTGACCAAGAGCTAAGATTATTTGCCACAGGTTGGTTGCGCCAAATTACAAATACACATATATAAATTTATCTAAATATTTATACTGTGCCTTTATTTATTTATTTGCTGTTTATTAATAAATGACTTATTCTATTTTAATCTACTCTTCTGCCACGACTATCTTCTTGACGTTGGTGACGTGTGCAGCAAGGGACGCCACGGCTCTTGACTGACGCTAAGAAACCTATTTGCCTATGTCTAATACTAAATAAAGAATAATATTCTTTATTTAATATGTCTATATTAAATAAAGAAGTCGGTTATGCATTCACATAAGCAAAGAATATTTATTAATGAAATAAAATATACAATAGATATGGATTCTTATTCTCAGGGAGAGGTTTGTGCCGGAAACAACCTTAGCTGTTTTAATGAAGTGATAATCTAAAGCCAATTTTGATTGAATTTTGATACAGATATAAAATATGCCAATAGTCTCAGAATTTAAAATAGGCCTAATGAAAATTGAGTCAATTTAAGTTCACAAAGAATACAAGAAAGTTCATTTGAATAGGATCTTCAGATAGTTTAGTTGGAATAAATTAAGTTATTAGGCTTGATCAAAATGATGAATTGGAAGTTATGATAATCCTTGTCGAATCAAAATGGTGGTTACCAAATCTGCTCACAACATTTTCTTCACCTGGTACTTTGAATCTTGATGTTGACAAAAGGGGTTGACTTTAAATGGTACTCAGGCAAATTTCCCTATTTGAAACAGGACTAGGCTATGCAAATCTTAGTCCAACTGGGCCTAATTTGAAATGGAGAATTGTATCTCCAGAATTTATAAATTCATTTTAACACTGTTCTTGCTGGGTGCTGGAGGCTCAATGATGCTCAGGTATGTGTCCAAGTACAACAATAGTATTGTTGCCCAGATGTCTTGTAGGATGCAGAAATACATTTCACTGGTCACTGGAATTTTGTATAAATTATGAGACTTAATTTTGAATTTTATATTATATGAAATTATTTTTAATTACAACTCTCTCGCATTATTATTATTAATAAAAGGATATGTTGTTTTTGGGTGGGGCTATTATTAATAAATCATTTCTCAAATTTTAAGAATCTAAATTTTCTAACAATTAATTTTAAAATAATAATTATGATTTTTAATATTCTTAACTTATAATGAATGGATGATCTTCTGAGGGGTGATGGATAACATGACAAACTAAATAATAACAAGTATTGAACATTAAAACTCATTAATTAATTAACTATTATCTGTATTTATCTTATTTGGTTAAGTATTAAATAAATTATGTGGAACTTGCGATAACTAATCTAAGGAAACAAGAAAATAATAATATTTACCTTAACAAATATGGATGAGGCGAACGAAACATTACACGTAATTGACTGGTCATTACGAATTCGATCGATCAGTTCTTGTGGTACGACCACCATTTTCTTCGAGTATTCCAAATTCGAACTATCCATTTTCCCTTTCTAATTAGTCACGTTATGTAAGACCGACTGCAATTCAGTACTTAATATTAAAGGTAATAGAAATCCACCGCCTTTCTGCACGAGATATCGACGTTTCTTTGACCAATTCTCTCCACGCTTCACCAGACGCCTGAGCGATTGGGTATGTTTACGCAATTGACGTTTATGCTTATCCGACAACCGGATATTACCGCGTAAAAAATTGTATGCGCACTCGCACACTGTTCTGATACGACTGGCGTCAAAAGCTTTCAACAATGCTGTACGTTCTTTTGGCTTAGCGTGTATCAGTGCCCTCAATAGAGCAGCGTCTCTCTAGACACACTGTGACATAACGACTGTTCGGTCATCTGTAACCGGACTTATTTACACATTTTCGGTTGATAGACGTACTGTTGTTTCTCGTCGGGTAATACTCCCGTACGTACCCGTATTTCGTCCGGTGTGGACTGTTTCTAATCTATATA
Source organism: Flexamia atlantica (assembly GCA_035578135.1). Lineage (NCBI taxonomy): Eukaryota > Metazoa > Arthropoda > Insecta > Hemiptera > Cicadellidae > Flexamia > Flexamia atlantica. The sequence goes on along the minus strand of JAQJVK010000001.1, from coordinate 66,329,239 downwards.
AATAAAAATCAATTCGATGAGTGGTAAACACAGTACGTTGTTCCAATGTTAATCTTACCTATATAACTAAAAACATTTATATTTCTTTGTGATTCCATAACTTTCTTATTTGTGCACCAAATTCTGTTTTGTTTTATTCATATTTTTAGGACAAGGTATGTGTGAAATAAAATTTTAAATTCGACCTTGGGCTCTCTCCCACTGGCCTTTATAATTACAGTACTTGACCATGTATGCATTCTGGTGGAGTAGCTCGAGAGAACTATTTCAAATCATAAACATATATTGACATGTAAACAAATGTGAATTTGAAATATGTGTTTATATATTTACACTTGGATTATTTACTTTTGTAGTTCAAGGATTTTGTGAAACTAATATGGTCTCAAAAGTTACTTTTTGTATCTGAAGAATTCTGATTACATGACACGTCAATATACCTTTTTATCTAACTAATCTTTTAGGATGTACAGAAGAAATGAAGATAAATCCTCGTAGTTTTGTTTGGTTTTAGAAAAATTAATACTGCAAGCCCTATATGAGTGTGTGAAAAATGCAGTTTTTATTTGACCAGAGAGGTTGAGAAGTGTTTGAGTTCATAGTTCACCAAAAGCATGACTATATTTTAAGTTTAATACAACATTGATTTAGTATTATTCTGATTCTTGAAAATGCCACGTTACCCTCGACACAGCAACCTGGGCCTTATAGAGAACGCAGTGCTGTGAGTGTAGGACACTTTTGGGAAAGTCAAAATGACAAGCAAAACGAGTCTCGAAATGAGGACGAATGTGCTTTATTTAATGTAAACCATCAACGAGGAGATCTTGCATTCAATCCCCATTGAGCTGCGTTCAATTATAACGCGACGATCGATTACAGTTTATTGCCAATAGTTGTATTGGCTCAATGAACATTGTGTGTCAACAGTTGCAATGATTTCAGGTTTAGAAATGAAGCCCCTGTAATGTACTGCACCAGTGGCCAACTAAAATTGACACGATTGGCACATCAGGTTGAACCAGGCAAAACTCCGTTCCGTGGAATACGTACATCTTTGGGATGCTACCAGTACTGATTGAAATGCATTTAATGACGGCAGAGTGACTATGTCCCAGCAACATACGTCGGAAGTCCGCGACATATGCGCATGAGTGCGCTCAGGATGCTAAGTTGGATGTACGTCATCATGGTACACCATCAGATTTGGTTATTATATTCCGTGCAATTCAAATTGGTCAGAAATTCTACAGGAATTATTTCCTGGCCAATCTCCCATTGATCGCCATATTACCACAAGAGCTTTTAAAAGAAAATCAAAGTTACTCATGGAATTTATTGCATTCATTGCATATTCGGCGAGACGCATTGTGGGATGTATTCAGTAGAATGGCAAAAACGCGGGTTGCAACACGCACACATCCTTATTTGGTTGGTTGAGAGGATAAAAATGAATGAAATGGATTATGTGATATCAGCTAATATAATGAAGAATATGCATTCAGCTAAAAGTCGTTTCAGTAATTATTGTGTTGCGAAGCATTAACTCACTACGTATTTGTAATGACACTCAGCTGACGGTGAAAAATTAATTAACAATATAATTGAGGCAACGATTTCGCAAAAACACTACAAAGGTGAAGACGTTTTTATTTCACGTATCCAAATGATTCAAAACGATATGCCCTTTGATTTTTAAGCGGCAACAATTTCCAGCAGCTTGCATTTGCAATGTCCGAATGAAATGGACAGTTGTTGATGAGTGTTTGTGGAAACAACCTTGAAAAACCATGATTTTCACATGGCCAATTGTATGTCGCCTGTTCCCGTGGTGGAACACTGAAAAAAATAATTTTTGCGCCAGAAAACAAAACTAACAATGTTGTATATTAAAATCGCTTTAGAATTAAAAGCTATGTTGTTGATATGACTATTTCGATATTCATTCAAACTAAAACAAATTATTCATAAAGAAGACAGGACAACGTCTGTCGGGTCAACTAGTCCAATAATAAATCTCCGTGTGGTTTACTAGTGGCATCTATATAGGCCTCTTCGATAAACCTTCTATTTTCCGGATACACCTGATGGGCTAAATGTTTTATCTGAGCCCTGTCTCTAGGATTTTAAAAAAGTACAATGTAATGTGCGTTCAAAGAAATGTCTCTTTGTCCCCGTCCTGCTTGATGGAAAATATTTGAGTTATAAAGAATACACTCAGATTTCTATGACGCGACCCCTTTGTAAACAGATCTACTTTTACATTAGATCCGCTAGTGGCTGATGATTCACGCATCCTGTCATCCACAATTACCAATGTCGGTGTACCATCAAAATCTTCCATACTCGGTAACCCTTGTCTGTATTTTATCTCTGCACCATCATGTCTGTCCGGTTGTAACCCCGGACTATGACACCAGAAAATATTGTCAAACACAGTATCACACATTACATTCAAGTACTTGATAAATCTCAACACAAAATATGATTTCCCCAAACCCGAAGGTCCGACTACTATGGCTGAAAATGGATGTTGCCATCTCAGATCCATCGTGAACACTGATCACAAGTACCGACTTACCTTCATTCTTATTACTAATTGAGGGAGGAAGGGTTTGAGAAATAAAAAGACTGTTTTTAAATGCTATGAAGGTGGCTATAAATATTGCTTACGAAACCTATCAAAATTTATAATCTTTTAAGGTATGTCTCCTTTTTCTTGCTTTATAAACATAATTTTGCTGTCTTAAAACAAACTCCAATGGAGAATATTTGCTGCCGGGTGCTGCTGCACGTCTCATCACGTGTAAGCGATCCCCGTAGCCGGTGTTGTACTGCTCCATCATGCTGTCGGTAATGGAATCGTTGTAGCGACGTGGAAGGTAGAAGTACAAGTGTATTCCTCACCGAGCTGTCCCTCCAACGTGGCCAAGATGGTCTCGCCGTACGGTGTGTTGATGCGCTCGAGGTGTGCAATTTTATAATGGCACTCTTCGCGGAGATCGGTCATTTTGGTGTAAGGTACACCCGGCTTTCAATAGTTCAAACACGACTTCAAGTCCACTTTCGAAGCCATACTTTGTTTAAGTACCACCGGTATGGAAGACATAATGCGTTCGAGACACGAGAGTCAATACAAAACACGTCCACACGGTACGAGAACTGAGCAGCGAATGGAGTGGTGGCGGTCGGGATTGTGGTGGTTGGGAGAAGGATTGTGAAATAGTTTTGGCACCAAACGTCTCTCTGTGGTGGGGACGACGTTGGTGGGGGGAGAATTGTGAAATAGTTTTGACGCCAAACGTCCCCCTGTGGTGCAATAGTTTCTAGAACATTCCATCGCCTTTCGTTAGCACATGTGTACGTGACTAATTCTTGGAATTCTGACCCTCGGTCTATTATTGTTGTTGTTGTTGTTGTTTTGGCGCCAACCGTCCCCCTGTTTTGAAATAGTTTCTAGAACATTCCACTGTCTTTTTCTTGTCACACGTGTGCGTTGTTAATTCTTAGAATCCCGACCCTCGATCTATTGTTGTCTCTTTTTGTTCCGTGGCTGTGTGTCTCTACGTGTCTGTCGTCTTACCGCTGTTGACGATGATCTTTTGCGTTTCACTGGGGTCGGCCGCGACTCAATTGTATATTGCTCCTCTGACGGTTTACGCCAAGCCGCTAACGGCATCATTGTTTTTGCTAAACCGTTACTTTACGGGGTTCCTGTACTTCCATCAACCCACATATGTTGTAAATATGACAATAACGGTTTCAAATTGTTGTTAATCTCATCGTCGGGGTTGAAATGAACACCGCATGTGTATGTTGGAACTCCTCCATCGTATAAATGTAATTTCAGTAACATTTTCCCACAATTATCCAGATTCTGTACTGTGTATTGAAACCCCCTATCGATCCAAGTAATTGCTGGTGAATCGTTTGTCGGTCTCACAGTCCATCCGCCTTCTATTGTATTGGAAGTACTGTTGTCGGTTTGTACACTAACGTCATTCGATTTATTTTTTCTTGAAACTCGTTGTTTATTTTGTGTTTGTTGCGGTTGTAATGGAAAATATACCGCATTATCGTTTTCACCACCACCGCCGACACTTGACAGATTCGTCGCTTCAAGTTCTTTCATCAACATACGAATGGATTCATCCACTTCATTAATAGTAGCCGCCATAATACTTACTTACGAAAAACGTCCGCACGCACTGAATGCACACACTTGACTGACGTTACGCGCTGTCCTCTAGGTGCGTGTAATTGTATTCAAGCACCTGTGCATTCTCGCGGTGTAACTCTGAACTACAATTCATAATATTCGTAAATAAACGTCTTGTCACACATAACACGCAATTGATCAGTACTCTTTCACGTAAACTTCTCCGTTTGTACTCGATATGAATGATTTTTCGAAACGATATATCGATGATTTTCCTCGCATATTCGGTTGTCAGGGTCGAATGAATCTAGATGTTTCTAGAAAGTTCGAGAGAGAACTGGAAGGGATGACGTCACTGATGACGTCGTAGGTGTAAATATAAATCGAGCGTGTGCGGGTGTACGGTATTTAAATTTGATTCTAACTACTCTAAAAGTTCAGGGTGGCCTTTAGAAAGGCCTTTTGTTGTCGCTGATAGGATGGAGGTGAATGATAAAAAGGGGAAACATGTTTTATTTATTTTTTTCTTCTTCAGTGGCTTTTCGAAGTCATTCCATGTAGTTCTCCTTTGGCCACCACCAGAATGGACGAGGTCTGCAATAGTGACTGGCCGAAAGATCGTCGGGGAAGTAGTAATCACAAATAATTTCCTTCTAGTAAGTTTGTTCTTGCTTGATTGAAAATATTTTCTCTTCGACTTCAAGGAACCAGTTTACTTCATCTTGAAAGCAGAAGCCAGGACGGTTGCAGGATGGATCATCTAGTCCCATTTCTCTTGAGTGGCGGGTATGATATACTGGTCGTAATGAGCGACGATATTACCTTGAATTGTCGGAATGTAGGCACGACAGTTAAGATCGGAATTGTCTTCTCTGGTCCATTTACATTGCCAAGTAGTCGGGTTGATACAGTTGTAGTTTATCGGTTGATGTTCTTCCACCTCCATCCTCTCAGCTTCGATGCAGGCTCGAACCAACACCTCGTCGCTGATGGTGCAGTCCCAGCAGTCCATGATTTTTGACCGTCGTCGATAAGCTCCCTAACCAAACTGATGGAAGAGCGGTGCGCCACAAGGGTGGGGAGCGAAACCGACAATTCCGAGAACTAATGCGTCGTTTCTTATTGTTATATGTTCGAAAAGGTTCCTTTCAAATCTTTCTAGATCTTTCTAGAAGCTTATTGTTTGAAATAATAGCCGTCATTCACAACTTAATGGGACACGAATGTTCCTGTTCAACCCTCGTCAATGTCACAACACAATAACACCCTTCCTTTACAATCAACATACCGCCTTTCTTCTCTTAAAAGCCTTATCAACCCGTGTCAAACTGATAAATGACTCTCAACATCAAAGAAAACTATTGCATAATAGGGGGGGGGGTGACGTCATTCATTTGCATATTAATAAGCTCAATTACATATTAATTAGCTTATTTGCATAGAACCCTCTATTAATTAGCTTATTTACATATTAATTAGCTCATTTGCATATTAATTACCTAATTTGCATATTAATTACCCAATTCACATATTAATTACCTAATTTGCATAATTAATGACCTAATTTGGATAATTAATGAGATCGTCGTGGGTTGTCTCGGGGGGGGGGGGGCACGTGACCTGTGACGTCATCATCCTCCATCGTCCACGGGGTGGTAGCCTCAATAACCCCCTAATGACGAATTTATCAAGAATTTGGTATAGACTCAATTGAAGATTTCCTGAAGAAAAGTGCTACCAAGATCCTAAACAATATTGGTCTTGTTCCCGGTGGACAATTTTTCAGTATTGATGTAACAGCTAGTAGGCGGTTAAAGGCGAAAGTTCTACAAGATATTATGAATGAACTAGATTAGACTTTGATTGAACATTGGTTCCTGGGTGACTCTAAGAGAGCGTTCCCAGTAATGTTTCACTACGTTATTTAGTTACTGTTGTTATGTTCTGTGTGTAATACTTGTTTTGTATTGAACTGGAAAATAAATTAATTTAAAAAAAGAGAAAACATATTGCCAATATGCCGAGCAGGATTTCGAACAAAATCACCTGAACCACACTATTAAATTTATTTACTAATCTTTATCAAGAAAAGGATGGATTTAAATGCAGCACATTAAACCTTCTTGATTACTCATAGGCCTTTGATTGAATATGCCATAAATTACGTTTTACGAAACAAATGCACTTAATGATACATCTCTAGCCTGCTTCAGATAATACTTAATAATCGATTACAGATGATTGAAATTGGCGATGAAGTGTCAATAAATTCTCTCCTGATATGAAGAGGAGTGCCTCAAGGCAGTTGTCTTGGGCCAATGTTATTCAACCTCCGCCTCCATGCAAAGCAACTTGGATTGGCTTTTGGCGACTTTGCGAAATAGCTGAGATACCTAACGTTATGCAGCACAGTTAGCACATTTCTACTAAAAAAAGTAGGCCTAACTAAACTGGCTCAAGATAACTATTAATTACTCTTTAAATTAATCGGAGAAGTCGAATTACATTCAGTGCTATTACAAGCCAAAGTCGCCAAAAGCCAATCCAAGTTACTTTGCATGGAGGCGGAGGGCCTGACTGTCACTGATACCAACTTTCTCTCAATAAACATTGAGTTTCACCTCGCTTAGGGTTAAACTTTGCTCTCTCTCAAAGTGTCACTTAAATCTACTTCGACACTCCACTTTTCAATATGCAATGAAATTAATTTTAGTTTGTACTTCAGAAATGGATTTGACGTACACATTCACTATCCCAGAGAGATATTATTCTGTTGTTACAGAAACGTAACCATTGCATTTCTCCAAGGTTTATTAATTTATTTATTCTCCACGGCAACGCCATTTTACAGTATAAAGCAATAAAATGAACAAAAGATAATTAATAGTTTACATTTAAATTATGGATGATCGCAAAAAATGTAACAATGATACAGAAATAACAGACCATAGACCAATTAGAAAAATGAATACCGGCTTAAACGACACCCGACCAAAACCACACCCCTAAAGAATGCGGTCATAACGACACCAATTCTAGGTCTGCTACCTGGGAGGGTCAGTATGTAATCCAAGCAAAAATCTGGCGGCTAAAACCACACAAATTCCGTCAACCGATAGAAAAAAGGATTTTGATGACTAGCAATTCTTAAAGTAGCGCAGTTACAGCGAGCTGGGGTGTCTCCCTGTAGGCCTAAGTAAAGAAAATCCGTTAAATTAAGGTAGGGTCCAATAATTCTCTCGCGGAAAAGTATAGCAAAAACTGGAATTCTACATTAATTGAAGCGAAAGCTTGTCTTGGAGTTTCACATTAACTTAAGCGGAACAAAAATCTGATTTCCATCACCCTTTACAAAGGTTTTGGACTAGCAATGTGATTGTAAAACTTTATGATCACTTTGGCGTGTTTTAAATCAGCTGTGGTTAAGCTATCATCATTTGCTGTTTGGTTATTACGATAATGCGTATGCATTTTGTATAATGATCCAGAAATAAAACTATGTAAACAAATTAAGATATTTATTTATTTACTAGCTGACCCAACATACTTTGTCCTGTCTTCTTTGTGAATACTTTGTTTTAGTATGAATAAATAGCATAAGTAGTAATATCAACAGCATGTTTTTTATTATAAAGATTTGTTAATAAATAACATTGTTAGTTTTGTTTTCTGGCGCAAAAATAATTTTTCGGTGTTCCAACATGGGAACAGATACAATTGACCATGTGAAAATCATGGATTTTCAAGGTGATTCCACAAACATTTAACGACTGTCCATGTGACTTATTAATGGGCATTGCAAATGCGAGCTGCACTGGAAATTGTACCCGCGTAAAGTCAAAGGGCGTATCGATTGGAACCATTTGGATACGTGGAAGAAAAACGTCTTTACTTGGAATAAAATCCGTGATTAACTTTAATTTTCTTTTAAAAACTCTAGTGGTAAAATGGCGATCAATGGGAGATTGGCCACTTTGAATTGCACAAGAATGTAACAGTACACCAAAATCGTATAGTACACTGTAATACTGCAGTACATAATAAATTATGAGAAAAAATAACAGGAAAGTCCATGCTAGTCTTTCACTTGAATATCTCCTTGCTCACAACCGTACAAGACAATACAATATCTAAATAACAACAAGTGAATCTACATAAAAATACAATAAATAACACGCCACTGTAGCGATTCTTTGAATTATCATCAACAATCCATCATAAAAAAATTAATAAATAATGAGAACCTACAAAATGTTATTTAACTTAGAAAAATCTGAAGGCACAACCCTGAAAAGGCGTTGATACCATGCTCAAACAGGGTTATGGTTGTGTTACAGTTATGGACAATTGTAACTGAAACAGCTGATTCGGCAGGTTGTTTTTATTTTAGCCGAGCAAAGCTCGGTCCCCGACTAGGAATAAACATAATCTCTAAAAAATCTTTGTCTGGATTATGATTGACAGAATCAGCTGTGACACCACTGATTAGAACAACAGTCAATCTTTTGTTTAAATGCTGTTTGAGCGAGGGTACGTTTGAGTCAGGGCCAAACTTTAGCCCTGCGTTTGAGTGGCGACTAAGAATTCCGCCCCATGTTTACAATACATTATAGCACCTTGTATTTATAACCAATTCTGCTAGATGTCCAGCTAAAACGACACCCGACCAAAACCACTCCCCTAAAGAATGCGGTCATAACGACACCAACTCTGGGTCTGCTACCTGGGGAGGGTCAGTAGGTAATCCAAACAAAAATCTGGCGGCTAAAACCACACAAATACTGTCAACCGATAGAAGTGCAGATTTTGATGACTCAGGCAATTCTTAAAGTAGCGCGGCTATATATCTATCTATCTATCTATCTTCCATATTATAATACGCTACAACAATCCCATCATAGGCCTAATTTGCTATAATTTTATAGAATTTTAGAAAATTAAATGATTAACGAATCAATTGAAAATTAATTAAATGATCAACGGATTGTGTTGTTTGAGTAGGGTTCGCTTGAGTGAGGAAGAAGAATTCCGACCATGTCCATGACCCTAATCTTTTACTTCCCAGCAACGATGACAAACCTTATGTTATAAATTATATAGTAAAGTAGCACATACACCATATTATCACTTTTACTTAAGTATAGATGCCCGATAACCCTCTCCAAAGAAAGCATAGATTAAACCAGTATTTAAAAAATTGATAAAACTTTTAGATCTGAATATACTCATTAAGCAATTAGGCTACCTCAATGACAATGTTATTTTTCGATCAAAACAATTTAGTAAAACATTAAAGAATTCGAAATTAAGAAGTTGTTTTTGCTTACCTGGTAGTTAAAGCTTTCTACAAAGCAATACGACCGTTTATGAAATCGGCCAGAACACTATTAAATAGTTTAAATTAAATGTTTAAATTTTAAAGTTTTTACGACATGAGAAAACTATGAATAAATTTAGAGAACATATGAAATTTTGTAAATGAATTATCATGTACTTGACAAGATGTTTTTGATTTCACACATATGTAAATTATTTAAATAATTACATTTAGAGATTAGCTTATACCAAACAATAAAACTAGATAATCTTTTTTACAAGATAAATGCACCAGTAGACGATACAGCTTCAAAGCCTAATGTGTCGAAAACCTAATGTACTGCTCCAAAGCCCAAGACTGAATTTAATCAAGAACATGAGTGTTCTCTTAGCAAATTTATGAAAATAAGTGTCATTTAGCTCTTACTAAAGTAAACTTCCCGAAAATAACGTATTTTGTTTGATTCTAAAACTTCTTAAGCTTACCTAGCAGAATAAGAATGTAAATAAATAGACCCAATTCAAATGTAAATATATATGCACATTACCGACATTACTTTCATTGCAAAGGTAAGAACTGGAGATAGTAATACAGCATGACTTTTACAGATTCGCGTGAAATTAAAAAATGGATTTTAAGAAATGAAAATATTACTAAATTATACTTCTTGCAACTGGCTATACCTCTTTACCAAATATCAGGTAAATTAGATCGGTAGTACAGGCGAGGCGCGAAGGAACTCTAAATAAAATAATGGACAAACTCACAAACTTTTAGATTTATAGTGATAGTAGGATAAAAATAGTAACGGTATAACGATTCTCACATTAAATTGAAAATGGAGAGTATCAAGAAATCCCTTGAAACACTTTACTGCAATTTAATCGCCAGAACGCTCAAAGGAAGCTCTGCCTTTGGATATATTCAACTTAAAAATAAACATCCGTTCTTTCGCCTTGGGTATTCAAAGGAACATGAAAGGAATGGAAAATCGCTCAAGTTGTGCAAACGACCAGAGTGCGACTTTGAACAATATGAAGATATTGATATTTCTGTATTCATAGGCTACCACAATGGACTAGTACTAATACTAATATACAAGCATCATATTTACCCTTTGCTGCTACAATAATTGATCAGTTATAATTTAAACTGGGCGACCAAAAGTATCCTCACGGAAGTTCATTGTCTTTAGCTAATTATTCTAACGAATGCAGTTTTTCCAGCCAATTAAAGCTCTAAATGTATGTTAAATTTTGAAAACATTATCTAAAGACATATTCGATGCAATAAGTTTTTTTTATTGAACGATCAACGGTTTAGACATATTGTTTGTTGTAAATAGTCCAGTCTAAAAACTTATAAAAAACCTGGAAGAATCCCGATAATTTTTAAACTTTGCGCTTTTCTTTAGGAGTACCTGAGGATGAATATATCAAAAGTCCTCGTAATAAGGCAAGCTCGGAGTGGCAATTAGCAGAAATAGGGCATTATTTTGGGTTTTCCTAAAAATCTTGAGAACCGCTGGTCACAGTTAAAAACTTTAAGCATAAAACATAAAGCTTATTAAATTTTCTACAAAAATGGTTCTATACATATTTCTTTTACTGCTAACGGTTGCCGAGTTAAGGGGCTCTAAAGACGAAAGTATTTTAGAGATTTTACCTTAAAAAGAAACTAAAATTTGTTGAGTTTTTAACACAAATTATAAAAAATAATCCAATTTCTCATGTAATTAATTTTGTTGTTGTTGGGTTACTCTCATCTATTGTTTTCCCAGGAATCTTGTCAGTTGTCAAAACGCATGTAAAAATTCAAGACACAAACACATAACACGAACAATGTCCCGGGATTACTCCTACGTCTCGCGGGACCGATAAAAACGTCCTGCTTCGTTGGTGAGCACCAGTAATTTCGGCTACAAAAATTATTTTTTGGAATTATTGCTTTATGCCCATTGGTTATTAAAATACTCAAAGCGGTAAGCTCAGTATGCATCAGTGGCGAATCCAAAGGGGGGGGGGCAAAGGGGGCAATTGCCCCCCCCCCCCCCGAGGATGTGGGAAAAAATTAGTGAATGTATTTAAGAGTGTAGCTTCACGAAACTTGTGATCCGCCGCAAAAAACAATCGCGCGTATTTGCCGATTGCGAAAAAATGGCAAATCCAACTTTAAGAAACTCGCGATCGGCCGCAATAAGTATCGTGCGTATTTGCCGATCGCGAATAAAAACATCAACGTAGCTTTGCATAACTCGCGATCGGCCGCGATAATAATCGCGCGTGAACAGCTAAATAAACTTTGCAGAATTCGTGAACGGCCGCGAAATACGATAGCGCGTATCAGCCGGTCACGGATAAATGGCCTATGTAGCTTTGCGGAACTCGCGATCGGCCGTGAAAAACGATCGCGAGTATTTGCCGATCGCTGATAAACGGTATATGTAAAGCTTGTTAAATCTTGGTCACGGACAAGAATGGCTGCAGGTTGAACGGACTATGTATTTTATTCATAGATCGTGATACTGAGGTGAATGTTGACATTGTAATCGAGCGTTATGCTAAGAAAGGAAAAAGAAGACCCGACTTAGAATTTATTGTTTAGTTTAAGTTCTCTGGGGAAAGTATTGTAAATAATAAATTAATGGCTTGAGCCTCTAAACAAATCTTTTTTTATTTCCCTAATTACCTAATCAAGTATAATTTGATAAATAAATTCAATAAAAAAACTGTAGTTTTAAATTGAAAATTTAGCATGTTTTTTGTCTCTAGATTGTCTAAAAACACGAGTTTTCAGTTAAAATTTTCACTAATTTTCCGGGGGAGGGCCCCCGCACCCCCCCCTCTACTGGGGGTATTCCATACCCCCTAGACCCTCCGGAAGGTTACCCTTGTAACCCTTGTGACCATCCGGAAGGTTACCCTTGTTGTTAATCCTACTTACCCCCCCCCCCCCCGAACTCATGCTCTGGATCCGCCACTGGTATGCATTGCTCTATGTTACCCTCATGGCAAATAGAATGTTCTATACTCGGTTATTTCGCTATGTATCTTAGCAAAACTTGATTTTTGGTTTGATCTAGTCTATATATATATATATATAAAAGCCAAAACCCATTGACTGACTGACTGACTGACTGATCACAGTTTCTCAAAAGCTATAAGGCTTAGAGCCATAAAACTCGGCACAAATATTCCTTACAGGCTCTAGATGCGTACTAAGAAAGGATTTTGCAATATTTTGTCTCTAAAGGCCTAAATATAGTATATTATAAAATACAATATGGCGGCCACTTTTAGCTTTCAAAGCTTAATTTCTCAAAAACCACAAAACTTTTGGCCATGAAACTTGGCACGATTATTCTTTATAGGCTTTAGATGCGAAGAAAAGAACGGTTTTAAAATATTCTTTCTCAGACGGCTAAAATAGATTATTCGAAAAAATTCAAATTGGCGGCCTTTTTAGTTTTTCCTAACTATGGATGGGAGTCCTGTAGAATATTTTCAGGGAACAGAAAAGGTACGATAACTAATATAATGAAAGAATAAAATTTAAAAGTTTAACGAGAAACCTTTTGGGGAAATAGGTTTTTGGACAAGATATTTACTTCTTACTTTTTCTTACAGTTTTCGGTTTATTTTCAAAAACGTGCTAAATTCAGACTGATGTAAAGTCGAAAATCCATCCTTAGTGTCTTCTTTGTTTTATATTCCGGGTTATCCTCATTCTCTGTATTGGGAAATTGGAGGAAGTTAGTTTATACCATTTGCTAATCATGATGGGAACATGTTTAGAGGAAGCGTTACACTTTCTCATTTTCATCTAGAGTGAAATAATCAGCTGCATCTTAAGCGTTTAATTGCACGCATAATACCCAAATAAATCAGTCCATTTGTTAATTATTCCTAAAAATTGCACAAGGCATAATATAATTGAATTAAAATGAGCTATCCTTTCAGCGGGCGAAGCTGCGGGTATATCTGCTAGTTAAGATACATTGTAAAACAGCCTAAAATCCCCTATTTTCTCATTTACGTGAATGCAAACCTGCTTACTCATTCCTCATGTTATTCTTATGCAGGTGAGTATGCAGGTTTGCTGGTATGAGTGTGAAAATCGGCTGTTTAAGCTGTTTTACAATACATATCAACTAGATCAAGCTAAAAATCAAGGTTTACTAAGATATGTTGTAAAATAATCGAGAAAAAGAACTTTTTTACTTCGCATAGGGATAACATAGAGACAATGAATACTGCATTTACAGCTTTTAATATCTTGGTAACCAATGGGCATGAAGCAATGATTCTGATATATATTTAATATTCAGCTGATTGTCAAATTACCCCATGTGATTATTTATTATTGTTATTGTTTACTTTCTAAATAAAATGGATTATGGTTGAACTAATGCTAATTGAATTATTAGAAATTTAGTAATGGCAACGTTGGAAGAAAAGAATAAACATGAATTAAAAGTTTTAGGGCGGCAAAGAGGCGTAATTAAATCACAACTTACAAGAACTCTCAACATACTGAAAACCAAAGTTACAACTACTTCTGATGCACCCGGCAGATTGATACTTGCAGAAGAAACATGGCGCAAATTTATCAGTACTCATGAACACATACTTAAAATTACAGAAGATGAAGATAAATTTACAGAGGAAGAAGATTACAGAATACAGGCAGAAGAAATATACCTTGAAATTAAGGCAATATTACAGCCTTACATCACACCCACCACGCTAACAAATGACAGTAAAACTCCAAGCGTTGTGGAGAATAGTACGAATATTACGAATATAAGTTTTACACCATACACAGAAAATGAGACTGTCAGAAACTTTTTGATGAGACTGAAAAATTATTTGGAACTAAAAAAAATTTCAGACCCAAAAACTAAAACATATCTCTTTCTAAGTACTCTATCTCCAATCATACATCAGACGTTATGCGATGCAATTACACCAGAATCTCCGAGTGATAAATCTTATGAAGAACTCTCAAATATATTACAAAATTGTTTGGAACCTAAACCAAGTGTGCTAGCAAACCAACACAAATTTGTTTGTAAAATTCAAGAACCCGGAGAGGACCTTGCTTCCTATGCACGTGAACTGAAGCGTTTATCAATAGATTGCGAGTATAAATGTAATAACTGTGAGCATTTGGTAATTGATACGTTTGAGGGTTAAGAGATAGTGAAGTAAGAGTTGGACTTCTTCAAGAAAAGAACAGTAAGAAATCCTTCAATGAGGTAGTAGAAACAGCAATTTCAATAGAACAAGCCGAGCTGGAAAGTCATGAAATAAACACAAAATCACCCTACTCATCAGAAAACATAGAGGTGAATTGTATCAGTCAACGAACTGAATCAACGAGAAATAGTTCGAATAGCGGAAATAAAAAACTTACTAAATTTGAAGAATTGAAAGGAAAATGTTACAGATGTGGTAATGCACAACATAAGGCTTACATCTGTAAGTTCAAAAACCAATTTTGTAGGAAATGTAATAAAATTGGACATATTGCAAGTGTCTGCCTATCGAATGGAAAAGTAGCAAATAAAACAAGACAGTTCAGATCACAACAAATGTACACTCAAGATGAAGAAACAACAGCTCATGAGATAAATGTCCTAGGATCATCACCAAGAGTAAGCGATAAATTTATGATAAATGTAATCATTGAAGGAAGAGAATTAAGTATGGAACTTGATACTGGAGCAGCTTTGAGCTCTTTGTCGTACAGGGACTTCCAAAATCTCAATATACAAAAGCAGCTTTTCAAAACAGCTGTCAAAATGAGAACTTATACTGGAGAAATTATAAGACCTGTTGGTGTTTGCTATGTTGAATGTAAATAGAAAAACTTTGATTTTCATGGAAAACTTCACGTTTTAAGAGAAAAAGTAGATCCTATTTTTGGGCGTGAGTGGCTAAGGGAGGTTAAGATGGACTGGGCTGATATAAGGCTTACTGAAAGAGCTTCTTCAAAAATGTTGGATGATTTGTTAATGTCTTTCCAAGAACCTTTCAAACCAGAAATAGGTAAAATACCTTCAGAAAAAGGACATATACAGCTAAAGGAGGGAGCACAACCTATTTACATTAAACCTCGACAAGTTCCTTATGCGCTTAAGAAGTCAGTTGAAGACGAAATACATAGACTTGAGAACAGCGGAATACTTACCAAAGTCGAAAATTCACAGTGGGGTACCCCAATAGTGCCAGTTAGAAAGCCAAATGTAACTGTAAGACTCTGTGCTGATTACAAGGTAACAGCAAACAAACTTGTACTTGATGAAAAATACCCTATTCCACGAATTGAAGATATTTTCACGCAGATGAATAAAGGAAGATAATTTTGTACACTAGACATTAGTAATGCGTACTTACATTTACCCATGGACGATGAGTCAAGTGACATACAAACCATAAGTACACATCTGGGTTTATACAGAATAAATCGATTAATGTTTGGCATAAAGGTAGCACCGAGTATTTGGCAGAGATTTATGGATAAGGCTTTGCATGGATTGGAGGGGACAGTTTGCTTCTTTGACGATATTTTGAAACAAGGAAGTACAATTCAAGAAACTATGAACCGTCTGAAGGAGGTTTTTCAAAGAATAAAACAATTCAACTTACGCCTAAATCGAGACAAATGCAAGTTTTTCCAAAAAAGTGTCAAATACTTAGGTCATGTTATTGACGAAAAAGGTCTACACAAATCTCCAGATAATGTTGAAGCATTAACTAAAGCTAAAAGACCAGAAGATCTGAACCAGCTTAGAACCTTTTTGGGACTCGCAAATTACTATACACGCTTTGTTCCCAACATGTCAACTTTGTTAGAACCATTGAACAATTTGTTACGGCAAGGGAGGAAATTTTCATGGACTAAAGAATGTGAAGACACATTTTTGAAAATTAAAAATGAAATCACAAGTGATCGAATATTAGCACACTATGACCCAAATGAAACGTTGGTTTTAGCAACGGATGCCAGCCCGGTAGGCCTAGGGGCGTGTTTATCACATAGGTATCAGGATGGTTCTGAGAAGCCAATCGCATTCGCCTCAAGATCATTGACTAGAACAGAACGCAAATACAGCCAGATAGACAAGGAAGCTGTTGGAAGTTATTGGGGTTTGAAGAAATTCTATGCATATTGTTATGGAAGGAAATTTGTACTTATCACTGATCACAAAACTCTAATTTCAATTTTTGATCCATCAAAGACGTTACCAGCAATGACAGCTTCAAGGATATTTAACTATGCACATTTCCTATCAGGATTTGACTATACAATTGAATATTGTAATACGGAAAAACATGCAAATGCAGATTATTTATCAAGATTTCCAGTATCAGAGCCACCAGTTGATTGCAATGGTGACCATGAACAGTATTTGATAAACCAAGTGGAGACAATGCCTGTAACGAGGAAACAAATTAAGGAACTAACAAAACAAGATAGAGAACTTAAACAAATATTACTGAATCTGATTACAGGGAAAAGCTTACAAGATCTTGGTCTTGAAGATAACGAATATTGCTTACAGAATGGTTGCGTATTCAGAGGGAATCGGATCTGTATACCACTAACGTTGCAAAAAAAAAGTACTAAATGAACACTACATTCTGGACATGTGGGCATGACTAAAATGAAACTACTTGCCAGAAGTTACTGCTATTGGAAGAATATTGATAAAGATATTGAAAATATGGTAAAAAATTGTTTATCTTGTCAGCAGAAGCTAAATAACCCTGCAAAGGAGACGATTCATCCATGGGAACCTCCAAACGTGCCTTGGCAACGTATTCATATAGATTTTGCAGGTCCGCTTAAAGGTTGGTGGTATTTTATTGTTGTTGATGCTTATAGTAAGTGGGTAGAGATACTTCCAACAAAGTCAACAACAACAGCATGGTGTTTAAAACAACTGGATAGACTCTTTTCAACATTTGGATTACCTCATGTTTTAGTGTCAGACAATGGAACACAACTGACATCGAAACCCTTTGAAGATTTCCTAAAGAAGTATGAGATAACACACAAAACGATTGCTCCTTTCTGCCCTAAATCTAATGGTCAGGCAGAGAGAGTTGTTCAAACTGTTAAAAGACTTTTGATAGCTAATGGTGATAGTCACATCGATGACAAAATAAACACAATCCTAAGACAACTGAGAAAAACAATACATGCAACCACAGGAAAATCCCCTTACAGTTTGATGATTGAGAGGGAAGTAAGAACAGAAATAGATTTATTATTGGAAGATTCCTCTACAAGACCAAACTTTTCAAATTTAAGCTCACCAAAAAGGTGTTTTGCTCCAGGACAAAGAGTGTTGGTTAAAAATTACAGCCTCAATTCAAAATGAAAAATGGTCCCAAGGAACTATAGAAAAAAGATTGGGGAACGTTATGTACCTTGTGCGAGTTGCAAATGAAAGACTTTGGAAGCGACACACTGATCAGATCAGAACATTATAAGTGCTAATCTTAGAGGGGAGGAATTGGTGTAATTTTCAATTAAAGTTAGAAAAAAAGAAATTAGGGGGGAGAATTGATATATATATTTAATATTCAGCTGATTGTCAAATTAGTACATGTGATTATTTATTATTGTTATTGTTTACTTTCTAAATAAAATGGATTATGGTTGAACTAATGCTAATTGAATTATTAAAAATTTAGTAGATTCAAATAATAAATTGGTTGTTTTTGAGGCTGAAATCAATGGCATCCACCAAAGTTTGATTATTTTTGTATATTTGTATGCTAACAACTAAAAAAATTGTTCCTTTTTAGGGGAAAATCGCTAAAAATTTCTTATATTTCCCGTCCCTTAACTTGAAAACCGTCAGGAGTGCAAGAAAATGGTAAATTACCATTTTTATAGCAAATTTGATTAGCTTTATCTTTTACTCTAAAACGTTTTACCTGCGACCAATGGTTCTCAAGATGTTTACGAAAAACCAAAAGAAGTGCTCAATTTTCGCTGATTACCACTAGAGCTCGCCTCATATTTACGGGAACTTGGTATATTTATCTTTAGGTACTTCTAAATAAGTGTGCAGAATTTCAGAATTAAGAGGAGGTGGGAGTTGGCCACCATATTGGATTTATACTCCATAAGAACCTATGTTAATTGGTATGCAGGATTTCTCGTTTATTTTTGGTCGGAAAATTAAAGTTTGTATGTCAAATTAAAACTCTTTTTAAACTCTAGGGGATGTAGGAGCTACATTTTCACAAAACTAGCTATTTTTTGTAAAATTGAGAAAAATAACTCTTGATTGAGTTTATTTACGCCATTTATCAAACTTATCGAAAATCGGCTTCCTACGTCCGGTAGATAATTCGTTTAAAATATTCGGCTTTGAAATTATCTAATTAATAACAATGCCAAATTCTTGCATACCAAAAGGCATGACAATCGAAAATTCAAAGTAAATTTGAAGGAACTGTTAGCGATAAGCTGACTTGTGATGAAAATTAGCCGGCGCGGAGGAATACATTCTGCTTGGTGACTACTTCACGTATGAGTGTCCGTTGCTTGCTGTTTTAGCATCATTGACTAAAGATATTAGTTGAAATCAGTGTGTTGACGACATTTTCATTAATTTCCGGCTCAGAAGTTATGGAAGTTTAAGCATAAAAAAATTCATATTTTTTAAATCTATTATACTAATTCCCTAAGGAACTTCTTCTGTACAGCAAAACTCCTTTATTTTTGAACCGATTTTGATGATTGAGGTGTCAAATGAAAAGGAATTTCCTGCAGAAGTCATGGAATAATTTTCACCACCATCAGTTCAATGTGCTTTGCCCCACTGGACCTTTAAGACCCCATGAATTTTAAATGGAAGTAAATTTTACCAAACATATGGTATATCTAAATTATTTTATTTGAGCAAACAGCTTTCTTGAGAAAAAATCATAATAACTGCCTTCTGTAACTTTGATATTTATTTACATTTCTTAGTAATTTTTTTCAGTTTACAACAACTACCTTAAGATCTTGAACCTGGGAAACATATAGGCCTATTCACTTCCTTAAAATCCCCTCGGGCTACGCCCCGTGAACGTCCTTAGCTTCAATGTTTACATTTTATAAGGATGTAGACATTCAAATACCGAAATGTAAACAGCTGTGAATTCTATAATTTGACATTTCAAAGACCAGAAGTAAGATCAGCTGTAATTTTTATCGTGAGCGAAGCTACGGGCAACTGCTAGTACCAATAAAATATTATTCACTTCAAACTGCATGTCTCAAAGAAATTCCTGATACGGAGACAATCTAACAAGAAGTTCTTTTTAATACCCCCGTTGCAGCAGACCTGCATACTCAGCGAAGTTCAAGCGAAAAAACATATTACAAGCCAATATAGCGAGATTTGACATGTTTTTTAAGCTCTCATCTAAATGAAGCCACAAACCAAGTTTTATCAAGATATGTTGAGAGATACGCAAGATATATATTTTACTTATTTCCCATAAGGTAAACATTGGGACAACGTACTGTGTTTACCACTTTCAATATCTCCGTAACCAATCGACATAGAGCAGTGATTCAAAATACTAAATTGTTTGTTTTTTAAGATGAATTCAATGGTGCCAACAAAAATTCGATAAATTTAATCTTTCTATGTAAAAAACTCAAAAACCTCATTTTTTGTGGGGTTTATCCCCCTTTACCCCCCCTTCCGGTGGTCCGATCGGGCTGGTTCACGAACTCGTCAAAGTGATTACCACTTTACACGTCTGTACCAAATTTCATTAAGATCAGACCATATTTACGGCCGCTATCGTGTTAACAGACATATATATATATATATATATAAATTCGACCGAATGGTGTTTTTTGCTTCTGGGGGCCCCAAAAAGAAAAGTTATCATGGTCTGGGGCTTAGGTCTTACCATGAGTACTACGGTAACAGCTTCTTCCCTATAGGGGGAATTCGCTAAAAAGTGTTACAACCACCAAGTGGTACTTACACAAGGGTTTTACACGCCAACAAGAAATATGCAGGATTAGGAATAAAGAGGATAGCATGGAATATGATTAATGGTTTGCATAAGAAAGGAACAATACCTTGTGAAAGAAGTAATTAGCTATCTATAGACAATTATTCGTTTGAAGGAGACTCAGTTTTAACTATGAGCCTCCGAGCCACAAAAAGAGAATACTTTAATGTACAAGCAAGTCCAAAATGAAGTGTTAAAGAAGTATTGACTATTTCCAGGGGATGACGTGATTGCCTGAAGATGACCTATAATGCTGAAGGTTGGCAGAGGACCTAATAAAAAAATGTTGTAGACATTAGAATGCGAATGTCAACGAATTGAAGAATGAAAATTAGGAACCACATGAAAGCCAGAATCAAAAGGAACCAAAACTAGAGGCTTTACAGTTAACCTCACATTCAGGTTTGAGACCACTTCCAATGTATACACATTGCCACTTCTACACACACAAAGAAATTCACACGAGGAAAATCTAAAAAACACAACTATGCTATGCCTCAAGGGAAAGTAAATATCAATTAATATACTTCATTTTAGCCCAAAACAAATTTTAAACAATAAATGAATCCAATAAAAAAATACAAAATTCGTAAGACAGCAGGCACAACTTCAACAAATATTTGCAAATTCTAAGAAATCAACTAAAAAATATACATTAAGAGAAACTCAAACTAAAATCGTAAAACGCTATAAGATAACATTATAACTTATATACGATTTAAACTAATGATATCCAATTCTCTCATAATTTAAATAGGTAATTTTATTAACTGGAAACGACTAGTTTTACAAAATCTGTAAAATTTAAAGGAAACATACTTGCAACCGTTAAATTTGGCTTGAAAAATGGAATAATCCCGTATTTTGAATTATTAGTCTACGTCAACTAGTTGCGGAGATAATTGATATTTTCGTTTCGCGGTAAACGCAGTTCTTTGTCCAATGTTATTCTTATGGCAAATACTAGCTGACCCGACAGACGTTGTCCTGTCTTCTTTATGAATAATTTGTTTGAGTCTGAATAAATAGCATAAATAGCTATATCAATAGCATGTTTTTTATTCTAAAGATTTTTCAATAAATAACATTGTTAGTTTTGTTTTCTGGTGCGAAAATAATTTTTCGGTGTTCCAACACGGGAACAGATACAATTGACCATGTGAAAATCATGGATTTTCAAGGTGATTCTATAAACATTCAACGACTGTCCATGTGACTTATTAATGGACATTGCAAATGCGAGCTGCACTGGAAATTGTACCCGCGTAAAGTCAAAGGGCGTATCGATTGGAACCATTGGGATACGTGGAATAAAAACGTCTTTACTTGGAATAAAGTCCGTGATTAACTTTAATTTTCTTTTAAAAACTCTAGTGGTAACAGGGCGATCAATGGGAGATTGGCCAGGAAATAATTCTTGTAGAATTTCTGGCCACTTTGAATTGCACGAGAACGTAATAGTACACCACAATAGTATAGTACACCGTAATATGGTACACCTCAAATCTGGTGTACCATAATGTCGTACATCCGACATAGCATCCTGAGCGTACTCATGCATATGTCGCGGACTCCCAGCAGATTTTGCTGAGAGAATATAGGCATTCTGCCGACATTTAATGCATTTCCATCAGCTTTGTAGGTATCCCGCAAATGTGCGTATTCTACGGATCGGAACTTTGCCAGGTTCAACCTGATGTCAATGGTGTCAATTTTAGTTGGCCACTGGTGCAACACATACAGGGGCTTCATTTTTAAAACTAAAGGGGCTTCATTTTTAAAACTAAAATCATTGCAATTGCTGACACTTAATGTTCATTGAGTCAACAGCAACTTTTATATCAATAAACTGTAATCGATTGTCGCGTTATAATTAAACACAGCTCAATGGAATGCCATATCTCCTTGTTGATGGTTTAGATTAAAAAAAATAGAGCACGTTTATTTTCATTTCGAGCCTCGTTTTGCTTGTCCTTTTGACTTGCCCGAAAGTGTCTTACATTCACAGCATTACGGCCCAGGTCGGTGCGTCAAGGGTAACGTGGCATTTTTAAGAATCAGAAAAATATAAAATTAATGTTATATATTAAACTTAAAATACAGTCATGATTGTGGTAAACTATGAACTCTTCTAAACCTCTCTGGTCAGATAAATAACTGCAGTTTTTCACTCACTCATAAGGCTCGCAATATTAATTTTTCTAAAACCAAACAAAACTATGAGAATTCATCTTCATTTCGGTACATCCTAAAAGGTTGGTTGGATAAAAAAGTAGACTCACATGTTATGAAATCAGAATTATTCAAATACAAAAAAAAACTTTGGATTGTTTGAGACTTTTGAAAACACTGAATAGGATCAGATGTATTTACCCTGTTACAAAAACTATTTGGTTGCAGTGTATTGTTGGGAGTAAGCCTTATAAAGGCATTATAAATCAACTGAACGTGTACTTTGCATCAAAAATACATGTACCTACATAGCACCCAATATTCATTTGACGTCATATGAATATAAAATTTTGATATTCGAATATCAAATTGATATTCCCAAATATCTTTGACGTCAATTTGGCGCTAATTCTTGGATCAAATGTCACACGTTTTGATATTCATTGAATATTTAAATTTGATATTCTATTGATAATCAAAATATCAAATTTCTAACATTCCTAAAACAATTAATTAAAAATACGTAAAAAATATTGTTGAAACCGAGAATTGGAGAGGCTGTGCGAGCGGCAGGGAACCTCTCGGCCCGACAACACGGGTTCAGAGAGGGCCACTCGACACTCAGCGCCATCTTGGAGGTCGTAGCTTCGGTGACACGAGCGGATCAGGCGTGCCATGCGGCTCGTCCGATCGTGCTGCTGGTCACGCTTGATGTCAAGAACGCGTTCAACTCGGCACGGTGGTGCGACATTCTGGTCGCACTGGAAAGAACATTCAGGTTGCCTGGGTACCTCCTTGCCATGGTGAGAGATTACCTAAGGGACCGGCGGCTGATGTACAAGACGGACCGGGGTTTCGTAACCAGGGCCGTCACCTCTGGGGCAGCCCAGGGATCGGTGCTGGGGCCGGATCTCTGGAATGTCTCGTATGACAGCTTGCTCCGCACTGAGATGCCACACGGAACGTTCCTTGTGGGATACGCCGACGACGTGGCGGCGGTCATCACCGAACGAAACGTGGAGTTGGCCCAATTGAGGCTGAATCAGGTCATGCGCCTGGTGGAAGGCTGGATGCGCGATCACGGCCTTCAGCTGGCTCTCTCCAAAACGGAGATAGTCATGCTGACGAGGAGGCGGATACCCACGATCATTCCGATGCGGGGGGTACCGAAGTGATCGAGACGCAGAGGACGGCCAGGTACCTGGGGGTGGTGCTGGACAACAAGCTCACCTACTGGGACCACATCAGAAGCGTGTGCGACAAGGCGGCCGAAGTGACGTCCTGCCTCGGAATACTGATGGCCAACATCGGAGGACCGAGTCAGGGGAAACGGAGGCTGTTGCTGTCGACGGCACAGGCCATCATGCTCTACGGAGGGGAGATCTGGGCAGATGCGACGAAGGTGAAGAAATACCGGACTCGCATGCTGGCGGTGCAGAGACGTGGCGCGCTCAGGGTCGCATCCTCGTAACGCACGGTCTCCCAGGCGGCGGTGCTGGTCATTGCGGGAGTCATCCCAATCGACCTGCTGGCGCAAGAGAAGAAGATCATCTGGGGGCGTGCTCCCGAGATGGATCGGGAAGAGGCTGCCGAGCTGGCCCGTGGCCAAACAATGGCCGCCTGGCAGCGTCGATGGGACGAAGACACGACCGGAAGGTGGACATGGCGACTCATCAGGAACCTGGAGCCGTGGGTTTGCCGCGACCACCGGGAGGTGAATTTTTACCTCACCCAGTTCCTGACAGGTCATGGCTACTTCCGTCTGCACCTCCACCGAATGGGCAAGGTCGACTCGCTCAGGTGCAAGTACTGCGGACACGACGGAGACGACGTGCATCACACTTTCTTCGTGTGCCGTCGCTTTGACGAAGAACGGACTGCCCTCGCCGACTCGGTCGGCGGTCATCTGACCCCGGACAACATCGTGGGGAAGATGCTGCAGGGCAGTGTCAGCTGGAACGCAGTGGCTGACTTTGTCATGTCCGTCCTGCGCCAGAAGAGGACAGACGGGTGTCTCGAGTGACCCCAGAACCGAGGACAGCAGGAGATCGGTTGAACACCAACTGAGGAGTCCCGAAAGGGACAGCAGCGCAGAGTCCTGAAAGGGACCAGAGGCCACGCATTGCGATGTCGCAATGAGCAGACGCTCGGGTCGATCGCAATGATGTGGTGACAGCACGCGAGGGGTTTTTTTTAGCAGGTATGCCCAAGGAGACGTACAGGCAACTGTACGCTCCTAGCCGCCTCGAGCCTCGAGGCGGGGCCTCTGACACTGATGCTGTCTGTCAGAGGTTGGAGACCCCTGCTCGTCGTTTTGCTCTCTTGGGCGAGCGGCGTAGAGGGCCCGCATTTCGGTGCGGGTAAGGGCTATTTTTAACCTCCCTTCCAGCGTGGATAAAAAAAAATCCTTTGACGTCATATGAATATAAAATTTTGATATTCGAATATCAAATTGATATTCCCGAATATCTTTGACGTCAATTTGGCGCTAATTCTTGGATCAAATGTCACACGTTTTGATATTCATTGAATATTTAAATTTGATACTCTATTGATAATCAAAATATCAAATTTCTAACATTCCTAAAACAATTAATTAAAAATACGTAAAAAAATTTTTATAAAAATTTAATTATATTATTACTATTTTAACTGTAATACATAATTTTTGTATACAATTTTTTATATAAAAATATGTGCCAATGGTGGGATTTGAACTCACGACCTCAAACTCACCTGTGCAATGTCCTAGCGCCCTAACTCCCGTAGCCACCGTGCCAGTTGACAATATCGTGTGAAGTGCTTCTATTTATCCAATAATAAATAACTATCAATATAAATATTGTAACAGTTAATCTAGTGATATTTACCTACTTTCTTCAGTTTTTAAAGTCAATAGTAGTTGTAAAATACATAAATCCGTGTAATAAATAATTATCAAATAATCTCATAAATTTACATTTAAAAAATCACAAACTTTATAATATTACAAAAGTGAGAAACAAAGTATTTAAACCTATGTTAGTAAATTTTAATACAAAAGTGATTTGATTAAAGTAAATACCTATCAATTTGCTTATTAAATGTAGATACAATTGAATAATTTGTGTAATTAAATTTGATATAACAACTAATCTGATTCAACTACAAGTAAATATCAAATTAATGTCAAACTATGTCAAAAATTTCAAATTCGAAAAATCTGAAAATTAAATGTAGTCCTCGGAACCTACACAGGTACAAACTATATCTTGTATATTTCTAATAAGTATGATTATCATAACTTTGACATTTGTGAATATCAAATAAATGTCAAAAAATGTCAAATGTTTGACATTCAAATTTAAAAAAAAGATTCACAGAGTCAACAAATTAAACTGACTTTATAAGAAAATATGAAATTTATTACAATTTCGTTATTTATTAGTTTTTGGAAATTTTTTTTTTATTTGGAATACGCTATAAATATTCATGATTTGATATAATTTGAGTTTGGTATTTTGACATCAAACTAACGCCAAACGAATATCAAAAATTTGAGTTGACATTGTTTGACCTTCGGAATATTCATTTGACGTCACTGGAATATTCCGTGCTATGTGGATATTAGCATCTCGATACAAATTTCTTAGAACTATAATGAAACAAGTACATTCGTATGCAGATTGGACAACAGAGCTTCGTGATGGGATTGCTCGATCTTGCAACTTCATTTGTACAAAACCTTATTGCAATCAATCATTAGTTGAAGACTATATTAGAGACGTTATAGTTCTTCATACACCTCATGATTTTGTCCGTACCCAAGCATTGCAAATTACCAATCCTTCACTAAATGATGTTCTACAAATAGCTTATACATTTGAAACTACTCAGACGGCAAAACAGATAATAACCGACAGTGAAGACATACCTGACTCCAATGTTCTGCAGGTGTACTCGAATCATAAACGTGGTTCCAAGAGGCATTTATTTTATTTTTTTTTTGTAGTGTCTAAGCCAGTGGCATTTTTTACAGGAGAAACGCTTTTAAGGGAAAGCGGTCCAAACCCCTCAAATTTGTGTGGGCATGCCGGGAATCGAACCCGCGACCTCTTGAACTGAAGTCCAAGACGCTAACCGTTAGGCTAGCAACACGCCCAATTATAAAGCTGTATTTTTACCACGTTCTTCATCTTCATTATCCGGACAGTCGGATAATCTTCCACCTTACAAAACGTCAGGTAAGCTGAGTCATAATGTTTCTTTAGATGGCAGTTCTAATCAATTTTAACACTCGATCCCTAATTTTCGTAAGTCTTGTCCTTCTTGTTTCTCTACACACCAAAGAAAGAACTGTCCCTTTTACAAGACTATTGTAACAACTGTGGTAAAGTAGGACATATTTCTAAAGTGTGTTGTTCTCAATCAAACCATTCAGTGAATATAATGGAAGAAGTTCAGTCGCTTTCACAACTATCATGAAAGAAGACTTTCGTTATTACATGGATGTACATATAAATGGTAATCCTATACGAATGACTCTAGACTCTGGTGCCATATGCTCGATGATCGGTCCCGAAACATACACACAGTTAGGTAAACCCCTTTAAATCCACCTAGTTCGTTTCTTAAAGCTTACGGTGGTGTCCATGTTCCTCTGAAAGGTTGGTTTATGGCAAATGTAAGCATTACATCTGAGACCAGACAACTAAGATTGCTTGTAACAAATTCTCCTAAAGGTAATAATATTTTTGGAACCCCGTAGTTTCATGCTTTTGGGGTAACTATATCACCTCCCTACTCTGATGTTGTCAATATGCTATCTGCAAAATTCGAAAATGATCCAAAAGTGAATGATAAAATAAAAGAGCTTACAAAGAAACATGCATCAATTTTCGAAGCGGGTTTAGGTACTTGCAAAACTTCCAAAGCATCCTTTCATCTTAAAGAGGGAGCTAGACCACGATTTTTCAAACCAAGACCTATTCCTTATGCTCAACATGACGCGGTCAAGATGGAAATAGACTTCTAGGTTTGGAAATAATCAAACCAATAAAGTTCAGTCAGTGGGGAGCCCCTGTAGTTGCAGTTTCAAAGCCTGATGGAAGGGTTCGCTTGTGTGGCGATTTCAAAGTGACAGTTCCTCAGATTGATGTAGAACGCTATCCTAAACCACGGTTTGAAGACCTTTTTTGTAAAGTAAAAGCTGGAAACAGGTTTTCAAAGGTCGATCTCTCAGATGCATACCTCCAGCTAGAACTTGATGAAGAAGCCAAAAAGTTGGCTGTCATCAACACGCCTTTTGGATTATTTCAATACCAACGATTACCATTTGGCATCTCGAGCGCTCCGGCAATATTTGAAGCTTTCCTTGAGCAGACAATTTCAGGAATGCCATGTCAGAATTAATATATTTTGTGTCATAAAGAAATTTAAATTATTAGTATTTCTATTCTTCTGTTTTTAAACTTGGAGACACATCTGATAATTAACATATGTTGTTGTTTGTTTTTTGTCTGGGACAAAAACATTGGTTTTTAATTATTAGTACTTTTTGAGATGTGAGTTTTTGTTATAGGAGTGAATGATTTTTTTGATTTGTGTTTTTCGTTAATTGATACTGAGTAGAGCGGAGTTTGGGTTCGGTTTGAGAAATTCAACTGTGGGTAATTTGGTTTTATGTATTTATTAGATGTGAATGAGACTACGTGTAATTAATAAATTGTGTTGTTGTTATTTATGCAATGGCTAAATCATTTAACTTTTGATAGGTCATGGGCCCAGAGCCCGCTTGAATGCTAACTGTGTAACTTTGCTTGAGTCTTAGAGGCGAAAGTATTAAAATATTATTACATCAAACAGTGACGGCTTGAAAATTGAGAGACTAGGACCTAAAAATTATCTAGTTTGGAGTAAAAGGGTAAAAGCTTTTCTAGTGAGGGAAAAATGTTGGACTGCTATTGATCCTGGTTTTGACGATGATGAAGACTTGAATGATGAGGAAGAAGAACAGAATTTGATTGCTCTTAGTTATTTAACTGAACTGGTGGAAGATTGTTATTTAAATGATGTGACAAAACATGATAGAGCCAAACATGCATGGAGCAGATTGAAAACTATTCATCTAAAAATTTCTCCACTTCAGATTGTGAGTACTATGGATGAACCATCTAGCTGTATGAAAAAATCTCATGAATCAATATTGGAATATTTAAACAGAGTAGAGCAGTTAGTGTAAAAATTGAGAAATCATGGTTCCACTATCAACGATCAAGATTTAGCAGCTTACATGCTTAGGTGTTTAAAGCAAGAAAATTACAAACGTATTACTCATGTGATGGAGTTAAATTAAGAATACCTCCGTCGCAGCAGACCTGCGTACTGAGCGAATTTCCATAGGATTTACTTTGTATATGTGAGCATTCAACCAATTTGAAGGAAAGTATTGTTTGAATGATCCGTTAAGTAAATAATATACTATAAACGTATGTTTCATAATTCGCGAGCTTTGAACACTAGGAAAATTAACAAACATTTGTTTTCATTAGTAATACATACACTTTTGTATTTTATATAATTCTTAGTCTTTATATTTTTTAATAACTGTAATCTTGTTATAGTACCTATATAAACGTCAACAAACATATAATCAATGAATTCAAAACACTCAAAACAAACAAATAACTTAAACTCATGAAAAAATTAAATTCAATCATATGGTCAGTTTTACAGTAATTGAAACATCCCTGTTGCAACAGACCTACACCTCCAGCAAATTTCAATAAAACATATTATCAATCCTCATCATTGTAAACATACCATATATTATGCTACATGTTCAATCAGTTTAGACCAAGACCCCCCTCCAAATGCTCACACTTTCTTTATTAAATTTAAAAATAATTTGTATTTTTTGATATAGTATATATTTTCTGCAAAATCTTGATCAATGAACTCTAACTATTCAAAATAAACACAAATAAAATATTCATCACCTGAAAATTTAATCATATGTTCAAAATTGTATTTTTTTTAAAACATCTCAAATCAGGGTGACTATACTTTTTGGAGGGAAAAATTAAAATAATATTGGACAACGTACTGTGTTTAGCACATCCAATACCATCCAATATCTAAGCAACGGATTGACGTAGAATAATAATTCAAAATGCTAAATTGTTGTTTTTTAAAGCTGAATTCAATTTTGACAGTTAAATTTAAAAATAATTAGTAAAAAGGTGCTAAATCTTGAAAATAAATTTTATTTCGTCCAAAAAACCTTCTTAGAGTAAAACAATCTTAATGGTTTTCGAACTCGAAGTCATGAATGACGCTTTACACGTTTGTTCCAAATTTCATCAAGATCGGACCTTTTTTACAAAAGTTATCGCGCCTATGGACTGATATATATCCCTATATATATATATATATATATATATATATATATATATATATATGAAAATGAACGAGCGGTGTTTTTGGGGTCTTGGGACCTCAAAATGAAAAGTTACGGTGGTCCCGCGCTTAAGTCTCATCGAGCCGACTACGGTAATAGCTACTACCCCATAGGGGGAAATTCGCTAAAAGTTAACTTCAGTAAATGTCAAGAGTAAGTTGATGCTGGAGGAAGCCACAATACAGAGAGAGAAAAAGCCGAACGCGAGAATAAAAATCAAGAATTAAAAAGCTTTATGATGAAAAACAGAGGGAGGGATGAGACAAGCTATATTTTTAAAACTGATTTGAGTTATGGAAAAATATCTTTCAAGATAAATCTTGTCACTGCTGTGGAAAACTAAGCCATTTTGCACGAGAATGTCCAAAGGCAATGGAAGCTAAATCAAGGGGAAATATAATTTCTTATAACTGTGGGAAGGAAAGACATCCTTCGACAAAATGTAAAAGTAATTTGAGAAATGTGTACACAAAGAATGAGACCAGTGAACTACAAAGAGATTTTAAAAATAGAAATGTTAGTTATGAAGAGAAAAAAGAGCGAGAATCGGAAGAGAAAAAATTAGGAGACAGTGTGGTGAGAGTAAAGTATTCTGTGCATATGATGAATGGCTGTGATAGAGAAAGAAAGGAAAATAATGCAATGAAAAAGTCGAGTGATGCAAACAACTGGATTGTGGATTGTAGATGCAATCATCATATAACTCCTTTTAGAGAGCTGCTGAATGAATTTACGGACAACATGACTGGAAAAGTAGGGGTGGGAAAGAAAGGTGTTTCTTGCGATGTGAAAAGCGTTGGGTCAGTGACTCTGAAGATAAGTGATAAAAATGGCGGATGGACTTTGAAACTGACTAAAGTTTTATGGGTACCTGATGTTTCGGACAATATTTTATCAGTGAGACAGTTAGAGAAAAGTGGCGTGCGCTGCACAATTGATGACGGTACATTGCGTGCTTTTGACAAACGTAATGGAGTTGAGGAACTTTTTTGTCCTAATACCACGGATGATGATATGTACTTAACCAAATGTGATTGGTATGAGTTGGAGACTTCTAATCCTAATAGAAACTGTGATGAGGAGTCAGTGAATGCTACTGCTTGTAAAATGGTGACCAGAGATTTGTGGCATAATCGTTTTGGACATGCAGAAAACTTGCCTGACGGTGAGTTAATGAGCAAAAGAGAAACTAATGATAAATGTGATGTGTGTTTTAAAGGGAAAGCAAAGAAATCTTCTTTTCCTGACAAACCTGTGAGGTCATCTGCTCCACTGGATCTTGTGTATTCTGATGTGTGTTATGTCAAGCCGAAATCTTTGGGAGGGGGTAAATATTTCTTAACACTGACTAATGATTACTCACGTTACAGCGAAGTTAGTGTGCTGGAAAGCAAAAGTGATGTCTGTGAAGAAGTAATGAACTATAAAAAGAGGGTTGAAAATCTTCATGAAAAGACTTTGAAGTCAATACAAACAGATGGCGGAGGCGAATATTGTAACCGTGAACTTCAAGAATTTTGTAGTGAAAAAGGCATTGTTCATAGACTGTCATTACCTGGAGAACATCAACAAATGGGTGTCGCAGAGAGATTGAATCAACAGCTGTTGACCTTGGTAAGGTGTATGTTGATAAATAATTCAGGACTTGCTCTTAATTTTTGGGGGGAGGCTCTGCATACTTCATGTTACATCAAAATAGATGTAAATCAACTTCTATTAATAATAACATACCTTATGAGTTGTGGTTTGGTAAAAAACTGTCTGATGATGAATTGGGGAGAATGAGAGTTTTTGGATGTCGTGCATGGGTTTACGAGGAACAATCTAAAGCTCCTCGTAACCCCATCAGATTAAAGAGCTTTGGGTTGTGCTCTTTGGCGAGTTGGAACCTCGTGCCAAAGAATGTATTTTTCTAGGGTATCCCCGTAATCGAAGAGGTTATAGATTGTGGGATTTGGAGTATAAATGTATTTTACTGTCTAGAAATGTTTTTGTAGAGAAAGTCTCTTTCCTATGAAGATTAGGGGAAGTAATCCTGAACCTGTCTTAAATGTTGAAACTAGATGTAAACCAAAAATTATTGATTTGAGTTTGAGTTTGATTTGACGAATCTGATAGCGAGAATGCATCCATTAATGAAACTAGTGAGATAGTTGAGAATGATCATGTAGATGTTGAACAAGAAATTACGGTAGTAAATGAAAATGACATTGAGATTGATGAAGTTGAGGAAGTCCTTGAGTTACGAAGATCTGAAAGAATGAAAAACACAAGAAATTGTCGTGATTGTGTTAGATGCAGATTGTGTGTTGTGGCTGATATGAATGAAAATCTTCCAAAAATGCCAGAGAAGCTCTGAGTGGTCCAAACAATAAGAAATGGGAAGAAGCGATGAAGAAGGAGTTACAAGCTTTTGAGGATAATGACTGTTGGGAGCTGGTTGAAAGACCGAAAGTGAAAAATGTTATTGGCACCAAATGGGTTTTTAAAATAAAGGAGGGGACTGATTGTAATGAAGATGTATATAAAACAAGACTTGTCAGAGAGCCAATCAAGATTTCTTGTGACAATCAAGGTGCGATATGTGTTAGTCCAACTTATGTTGTATCTGAGAAAACAAAACATATGGACGTGAGTTATTTATTTTTGAAGGACATTGTGGCAAAAGGACTAATCAGATTTGAGTATGTACCTTCAAACTTTAATGTCGTGGATGTTTTCACGAAGCCATTATCGGGAGAAGTGACATCGAAATTTAGAAACTTGCTAGGTTTGGTCGAGAAACTTATCAATCATACAAGTATCTTCGATTAAATTTGTCATGACAAGGGGAGGTGTCAGAATTAATATATTTTTTGTCATAGACAAATTTAAATTATTAGTATTTCTATTCTTCTGTTTTTTTAACTTTGTGACACTTCTGATAATTAACATATGTTGTTGTTTGTTTTTTGTCTGGGACAAAAACATTGTTTTTTGATTATTAGTACTTTTTGAGATGTGAGTTTTTGTTGTAGGAGTGATTGATTTTTTTGATTTGTGTTTTTCAGTTAATTGATACTGAGTAGAGCGGAATTTGGGTTCGGTTTGAGAAATTCAATTGTGGGTAATTTGGTTTTATGTATTTATTTAGATGTGACTGAGACTTCGTGTAATTAATAAATTGTGTTGTTGTTATTTATACAATGGCTAAATCATTTAACTTTTGATTTACCAGGCTGTGTGAATTATCTAGATGATATTATTGTAACTTTAAGTAATTATGTGGAACATCTAAAGAATCTGAATCAGTTGTTTGATCGTCTTCAAGAAAGTGGACTCCGGTGTAATTTAAGAAAATGTGATTTTTTAAAGAAAGAAATTGAATACTTGGGCAATACATTATCTGAAAAAGAAGTTCTTTCATCTGAGTCAATGGTTGAAGCATTAAAGTCCATGCCGCGGCCAAAGAACTTGGCCGAACTTCTCACCTTCATGGAAAAAATGATATATTACCACAGATTCATTCCAAACTTTGCCACAATTGCTGCTCATTTGAACAGACTTAGAAAACAGGACACACCATTTCAGTGGGGCAGTGAGGAAGAGAGAGCTTTTAATAAATTAAAGGATTCTCTCGTGAATACAACTAGACTTGTACCATTCAATGGTGATTTCCCTGCAATATTAGCCACAGATGCCTCTTCGTACGGTGTGGGTGCTGTGCTGTAGTTGAGGTACCCAGATGGCTCAGAACGCCCCGTAGTATTTGCTTCAAAGAAGCAGAGAATGATGCAGAGAAGTGATAAAGCCAAATTAAAAAAGAAGCTTCATCCATAATTTTTGGAGTAAAAAAATTCCACCAGTACTTGTATGGAAGATGCTTTGAACTCATAACGAATCATAAACCTCTTGTAACACTTTTCCACTCAAACAAACAATTACCAGTGTACACACTATCAAGACTTAAGAGATGGGCAATCACGATAATGAGTTAACGTTTCTCAATTCGGTACAGATCAACAGATAAGCACATTAATGCAGATGCTTTATCACGACCACCATGTGGCCCTGATTCTAAGTTTGAGAAACTGGAAGAGTGCTGCTTTTGGATCACAGAAGACCTGATGGATAAAATTTCTAATTTTCCAATAAACTACAAACACGTAGCTCAAGAAACGCAAAAAGACCCCATAGACTCAATAATTTAATCATTTGAATAAAACCCAGAGAAAAATGGAAACCCCCTAAAAGAAGTTCTTCCCTTCACTGCACATGGATGGCCAGTTGCTATTTCAAACAATGAACTGAAACCATATTTCGATCGCAGGTATGCTCTTACAGTACAATCTGGTGTGCTAATTTTTCAAGGAGATTGCCCTCGGGTAGTAGTTCCAACAGCACTTAAATTCTCTGTTCTTCAGCTCCTACACACCGCTCAGTGGGGCATTGTTCGTATGAAACAAATAGCAAGACGCCATTGTTGGGGGTTTCACATGGACCAAGATATAGAAAATATCTCAAAATCGTGTGTTCATTGTCAACAATTTCAATCGAATCCCAAGCAAGAATACCTTAGCTGGCATACCCCGAGAAAATCTTAGGAGAGAGTTCACATTGATTTCGCTGGACCATTCTGGAATAGTATGTGGTTGATTGTAGTTGATGCTTTTTCAAAGTTTCCTTTCGTTATCAAAATGAATAATACTACTACAGAATCAACTATCACTGCACTACGTCAGGTGTTCTTATTGGAAGGTCCAACAGATACTCCTGTATCCGATAATGGGGCACAATTCACATCTCATGATTTTAAGAACTTTTGTGCAAAAGCTGGAATATCACATTTAACCACTGGTCCTTTTCACCCCCATCAAATAGGGAAGCTGAGCGTTTTGTTAGAACGTTTAAAGAGCCAATGAAGAAGTCTTGGACAGAAAATAAAAATAAACATGATGCTCTCAATTCTGTCTTGTTCACATATCGAACAACTCCAAACCCAAGTAAAGGTGAATCCCCAGCAGAATTGCTTCATGGACGGCAACCGAAAACTTTGCTATCTTTTCTGCAACCACCTCCTGTCTTTAGTCTTGAAATGAATGACAAAAAATTTAAGGTTGGTGATAATATTATGGCAAATTTCTTTAGTGGACCAAAACGATGGATAAACCAGCTACGACCGCAACATACATTAAACGAAAACAGGTTAAAACCTCAACAGCGAGGACCTCAGCAGACATCCTTAAACTCAAAAGGCTACAGCAATAGAGAATTTTCCAACACCAACACCAAAACCCAAAACAAAAAGAGCTATGTACAATGTTTTGCAAATATGACTGTTCCAAGTGCTGAAAGTATATCTTCATCGGGTGGAAATGATCTACCTCATCCAGTTGATGAAAATGAACAACCTCGTCTACCTCATACAGTTGATGAAAATGAACAACCTTGTCCTTTCCACTTAGCAGAAACTTCAAATGATAACCCCATCGAAAATGATGAGCCTCATGATCAGTCTCAAAAAGAAATACACAACCCCACATCAATACATATATTATCTCCTGAAAAACAAGAAAACCGTTTTCAACCAAATCAAGAATTTACACCGCGAGAGGTTACTTTTCAGGAACCATTACCGACAGGAGATGAAGAGGCAAAATAAATGATCAGGCGTTCTGGAAGGATACGCGCGGCTCCCTGGCGTTATTCACCTCAATAAAAAGGGAGGAAATGCTGGATCCTTAAAATGATCAGCTGTTGCCTTCTACATTGTTTTTGTTTTTGTTATTTGTTTACGTTGTGATTTTTATTAGCGAATTTTCCCTATAGGGAAGTAGCTATTACCGTAGGTGGCACGGTAAGACTTAAGCCCGGGACCATGTTATTTTTTCATTTTGAGGTCCCTAGACCCCAAAAACACCGTTCATTTTCTTATATATGTATATATATACCTGTCCGTAGGCGCGATAACTTTTGTAAAAAAGGTCCGTCTTGATGAAATTTGGAACAAACGTGTAAAGCGTCATTCATGACTTCGAGTTCGAAAACCAGCAAGATTGGTGAATGGTCTGAACGTTATTTACCGTAAGGGAATTTCTCTTCCTTTCATTTCGGAAAAAATAAACGCACAAACGAAGGGTCTGTTAACTGTACTACAAAACGCTCGCAAAGTAATTTCTGGTCTTATGCTTTTAGTCTTTATAAAAATGATTTTAAGCCCTATAGTCTACACTTATTACCCCTATAACCAATAGTGCAAGTATTAATTTTGACTGTAGAACAGTACCTTGTAAACTTAACAGGAACGTGAAGTCGCTCGTCACTTGGATGCTGAAGCTGTCGCTGGAAGCTGGCTGGATGATTAGGGGACAGGGCCTCTCAGCAAGGGATCCAGGGGGTCAGCAGGGGGGAGAAGGCGCCTTCTATGGGGACTGAAGCTGGCGCAGGGACGCCCGTTGTGATTGCCGATGCGGAGGCGGAGGTCGGTAGTGTCCAATGGTGACACAAATTTCAACACTTGGTAGCACACTATTAAAGCCAAAATAAACTTGCACTTTTACTTTAAAGACAAAATAAATAAAATATTATGTTCATAGTTTTTGAGGTCCATTCGCGGTTGGAATGAGTCCAAAAATAATCACTCGAAAACTCACACACGAATTTGCAAATAATCTTTTGTAATAGTTTATTAAACAGTTTATACGTATTTTAACGTAAAATATTTGTCGGTTTGCGGTAGTTTGAACGAGAAGTATTAACCGTATTGCACGGGAGTTACCGTCTCGAATTCGCACACGGAACTAAAAATTAAAAACGTTGCTTTAAGAAGCGTCCCTTACCCCCTCCACTAGTTGAATTTGACCAATGAGGAGTGAGCGATAGGATACAATGCCTGCATCTGGAGCAAGACGTCTGGGGAAAATTTTTAAACATGTCTGAATTAAATATTGGGTTTCTTCATGATTTCGAATACTGTTCAATTGGTTTACTCTAAGAAGGTTTTTTTCACAAAACAAAATTTATTTTCAAGATTTAACACCTTTTTACTAATTATTTTTAAGCTTAATTGTCAACATTGAATTCAGCTTAAAAACAAACAATTTAGCATTTAGAATTATTGTTCTCCGTCAATCCGTTGCTTAGATATTAGATAATATTGGATGTGCTCAACACAGTACGTTGTCCAATATTATTTTTAATTTTTCCCTCCAAAAAGTATAGTCACCCTGATTTGAGATGCTTAAAAAATACAATTCTGAACATATGATTAAATTTTCAGGTGATGAATATTTTATTTGTGTCTATTTTGAATAGTTAGAGTTCATTGATCAAGATTTTGCAGAAAATATATACTATATCAAAAAATACAAATTATTTTTAAATTTAATAAAGAAAGTGTGAGCATTTGGAGGGGGGTCTTGGTCTAAACTGATTGAACATGTAGCATAATATATGGTATGTTTAAAAATATGAGGATTGATAATATGTTTTATTGAAATTTGCTAGAGATGTAGGTCTGTTGCAACAGGGATTTTTTAATTTCTGTAAAACTGACCATATGATTGAATTTAATTTTGTCATGAGATTAAGTTATTTCCTCTAGTCCAGAAGAAGGCCAAAATGGCTTGGCAAGAATACTGGGCCCAATCAGGTGAAACTAGGGGAAACAGACTATACAATCTAAAACCAACGGTAGCGTCTCTGCCATGGTTTGAAGATTACGATGTAGGCGCTTCAGGTGCACTATATCAAGGCTGAGAATTGGACACTCATTTGCTAACGATAACCTATTTAAGATCAACATAACTAAAAGTCCAGCATGCGCATGTGGTAAAGAAAGTGGTAGTATTGACCATAAGTTATTAGCATGTCCTCTATTCGATGAACACTCCAGAAGAAGATTATTTAAAATTCTCTCTGAACTAAAGATTGAAATGCCAACAAATGTCCTACATCTTTTAAGTATTAACAAAATTGAAATTCTGGACGCTGTTTTTAAATTTATCAGCAGTGAAAATTTATCAATTCAGCTTAAAATTTCCTTAAAATTGTACGTAATTGTCTTGTGAATTGGTAAAATTGTTAGTAAGCTGTAGGCTTGACATGATTGTATAATCTTTGGCCAAAATAAAGAATTTTAAAAAAGATTAATTTATTTGTTTGTTTTGAGTGTTTTGAGTTCATTGATTATATTACGTTTGTTGACATTTATATACCTTAACAAGATTACAGTTATTAAAAATTAAAAGACTAAGAATTATATGTGACCCGCAAAGGGCAAAGGGACCTTATCTTCCCAGACAAAATTTTACAGGACAGCAAGTTTTAAAGGATAGGGTAAAAAAAATACATTTTCAGATTTTATTGTTTCTTATTGTTTTTATGTTTCTAAACAATGTTTGGTCCATATTACACCTGAGTTTAACTTTTAACATGGTTAAATTATTTTTTTCGAAACCATTGCAATCTGGAGAAAGGGGACCTTGACTTCCTCGATGCTATTTTAACGCTTTGAAGTTAAGAAAATATGAGAGTTCTATGAGGAATAAATGCTGGACTTACTAAGCACTGATTCAGGAATCAGATCATGAAAATGTACAGGGTCTTCCAAAAGAAGTAGTCGACGACGAAGCTCTTGGTCCGTATGAGAAGTTTCAAAACAAAGAAAAATGTACTAGAAAGTCAACAAATAAAAAAGTGAAGTTCAGACACTTAATACAATGTAATATTTCGTTGATATTTGTTATAATAAATTCTTATTTCAGTATAAAATAAAATTAACTTTAGTTTTTTTTAGGTAACAAGACAGTTTGTCTTTAAAACGTTGTGTTTTTTTATTACTCACGTCTATTTAAGCAATATTTGACACAAAATACAAAACATGACACAAATACAATGGAAGATTCATATTCAGCTTTAAATTTCTGACAAAATGATATATAAAACACAACCAATAACTTAAGGAGTAACAAAATAATTGAAGTTAGAAATTTGTAAAACTGCAGACTTTGATTTCCTAAAATTGATGTTTTTATTTTTTCAAATTCAACAATTTATAAATCAGGCATTTTTAAAGATATCTTGAAAATTATTTTACCAGTTTGTTTGGTGTTTAATGTAGATTAAGCATATACTAATAAATCAATTTCGAAAAAATTGAAGTTAAGGTCCCTTTTCCCTTGGCGGGCCACATATAAAATACAAATGTGTTTGTATTACTAATGAAAACCAATATGGTCTCTTTGTTAATTTTCCTCAGGTTTAAAGCTCATGAATGATTAAATATGCGTTTTAGTATGTTATTTACGTATTAACGTATTCAAATGATACTTTTCTTCAAATAAGTTGAATGCTCACATATACAAAATAAATCCTATGGAAATTCGCTGAGTACGCAGGTCTGCTGCGACGGGGGTATATTAAAATACATCATGATTCATTATTTATTGTTTAATTTCTACGATTTTTTATCCCGATTTTTGAATTCAATTGAGGATATATTTCCCCATATTACATAATTACGTAATTCTATATGTTTTAGTCTAAGAACCTTCAGTGAAATACCAGCTTTCATTTGAGCTAATGATTATTATGATCGGACGTACCCGAAGCACTCTGCTGAATTCCGAACAACACAAATCTTATATATATGGGCAAGGCACTGCAAAAAGGATGAAAGTCACCGAAATCAAACTTTCGGCTACAGCATTTTTCTTTTTTGAAACTCTGCCGAAGAAACGTTAAGTTACTTATATACAAAACACTGACAATTTCAGGTTACCATATGTGTGTACTATTAATTTACAATTATCATTTTTACATATCTTAATTATTTTTCATAAAAAAATAAATACCCCCGTTGCAGCAGACCTGCATACTCAGCGAATTTCAAATACAAAAACCATATTTCAATCCAACATAGCGAGATATGACATGTTTTCGAAAGCTCCATAAGAATAACATGGGAAAGAGTATGCAGGTTTGCTGCTACGGGTATATTAAAACTGGGTGGTTTTAATTCATTCTTTAGTAGATCTGAACTAGAAGAAGCCATTTACCAAGTTTCATCAAGATATGTTGAGAAATAAGCGAGATATAGAATTTTACTTTTTCCCCATAAGGTTAACATTGGGACAACGTACTGTGTTTACCACTTTTAATATCTCGGTAACCAATGGACATAGAGCAGTGATTCAAAATACTAAATTGTTTGTTTTTTTGAGCTGAATTCAATGGTGCCATCAAAAATTTGATAAATTTTGTGTTTCTATGTAAAACCTCAAAAAACCCATTTTTAGGGGGGTTTTCCCCCCTTTACTCCCCCTTCCGGTAGTCCGATCGGGCTGGTTTACGAACTCGTCCGAATAATTACTACTTTACAGGTCTGAGCCAAATTTCATTCCGATCGGGCCATTTTTACGGCCGCTATCGTGCTTAAAGACACATAGATATATATATATATATATATAGATATATATATATGTATATATATAGATATATATATATGTATGAAAATGAACGAATAGTGTTTTTTGCTTCTGGGGCCCCTAAAACGAAAAGTTATCATGGTCGCGGGCTTAGGTCTTACCATGAGTACTACGGTAACAGCTTCTTCCCTATAGGGGAAATTCGCTAAAACAGAAAAAGTCACATTTTTGTCTGCATAAAAGATGAATGTTCGGTACATTAATCTTTTTTACTCTGAAATTTATAAGGGTTTGCCATTACAATACACACTGTATTGCTAGTAACAACAATTATTGTTATGCATTTCGGTTTATTTTAATATAATAAGTAGATTATACTACTATTTAAAGGAATACGAATATATAGAGGTTCATAAGTAGGTCAGTGAGCTTAACTGAAACTATAAATACGGAGTCAACCCCTAAAAATAAAAAAATACTACTTAACATTTCTTGGTTAATGATTTTTCGAGAAGAACACCCTTTAGCAGGACAAAGACGGTCACAAAATAAATTTAACAACATAAACCAAATCATATGACTGCCAGTAGTGACAACCAGCTGGACCGACTCACATCCTTATTGTACTTGACGATCTGACTCTCATCTCTCTTGTAGTATATATAGATATTAGAAAGCTTATTTGAGACAGAACCTTCATTATTTTTGCCAAAAATGTCCCCGCTTAACGTAAGGTATCCATTGCCAACATAACCTAAAAAAAAATTAAAAAATCACCTTAATCCTTTTTGCAGTGTCTTGCTCATCTTCTACTATATATTTGTCAAATACCACTCAGTGGAATCATCGTACAGCCC
Source organism: Flexamia atlantica (assembly GCA_035578135.1). NCBI lineage: Eukaryota > Metazoa > Arthropoda > Insecta > Hemiptera > Cicadellidae > Flexamia > Flexamia atlantica. The sequence goes on along the minus strand of JAQJVK010000001.1, from coordinate 66,287,848 downwards.
AAACTACTTGACCTAGAACCTTGAAAATTTGCATGGATGTTCCTCTTAGGGAGTAGGCATCCGCTAAGAACGGATTTTACAAAATTCGTAGTATAAAGGGGTTTTTGGCGAGGCCGAAGTTTTCAAATTTTCCCATTTAAAAGTATGTTGGACGATTTTTGTTTACATTTTTAATGTTCATAAAACTATCAGCTGGTAGTTAGCTTCGGAAATGTATACGTTGATACAGATGATAATAAATTGATTTCTTTGATCATGGCTTCATTGATTTTTGTCGATTTGTTTCAAGGCATAATTATGTACTATATAAAAGAGTAAAGTGGCACCATCTATATTTCGGTAGCGGGAGTTATCGTTTTTCCTGGAGGCGTTCCTAATAATTTTTTTATTACACCCATGCCTGTTCGATGATTTGGTGTTTCGTATAATTCGACGTATGCAGATTTAAACGTGAAGAGCATACTGCCTTTTGTGGCTGAGTCTTGAGACTAAATCCCGGTAAGACGAAAGAGAAAAGAACACTGATTTTTCAGTCACAAACAGAATGTGCTGAAATGATATGATTCTTTGATCTATTTATGTAAAAATTTATAATTTATACAAATCCCTGATTGTAAGTTATATTTATACGATCTTTTCTACTATATTTTTGTCAAATACCACTGACCTATCATTGTACAGCCAAAACGACTTAACCTAGAACCTTGAAAATTTGCATGGACGTTCCTTACAGAGTGTTGGACGTTACAGAGTGTTACAGAGCATTCACCAAGAACGGATTTTTTTTAATCGAGGTTTTTAGAGGTTTTTGGTGGAGCTGAAGCTTTAAAATGCCCCATGTTAATGTAATGGATGATCTTTCGTTTAAATTTCAAATTTCATTAAATCAAGCATATTAGCTTCACAAACGGATTCGTTGTTACAGCTGATTTATAGTTTGATTCCTTTTATCATGGTTTTATGGTTGTTTTGATGATTTTGTTAGGTTATTCGTACTATATAAAAGTTTCATTTGGTTAAGTTTCGTACCTTATACGTTTAATCAGAAGCTCATTATCTGGTACCATCTTTTAGGCAGAGGGAGCTATAGTTATTTCCTTAGGCCGGCCTTTATGTTTTAATTAATTACAATCATGCCAGTTACAATAATTTGGCAAATACCTTTTTCATCTAATTCGACGGTGTCCCGGCTTTTCACGGAAAAATAAATGCTGCAATCAGTGGTTGATCTTAAATTATTACTACCCGCCCATATTTTAAGTTAAAAACTAAGTGAATCGAGTTTGAAATACTGCCCACGGATAGCACCATAACTGTTTCGAACATTCAGCCCTTTACTGTACTTAATTGATGCCATACTAGGCAATCTAGGGACGTATTGGTAAATATACAAAGAAGTACCTTAAAATCGACACATTTGGTGTTAAAATCGGTCCGGCCGTTTTCGAGTTATAACGGTGAAAAGAAAACCTTCACTGTCTACTGTGGTATCCTACATCCTACTGTGGTATCTAACTTATATTTTATTCTACATTCCGCCAAAAAACAAACATATCTCTACATGACATATTCCTTGATATAAATATTTTCTAATCAGTCCTCTAGATTTTTCATATCAAGGTTAGACGATAATTTTTATCGTGAGCGAAGCCACGGGTTCTGCTAGTATATGTATATAAATTAGGTTTATCTTTTCCGAGTCCGTTTATGGTCTGATCTTAATGAAATTTGGTACAGACGTGTAAAGTGGTAATCAATCGGACGAATTCGTGAACCAGCCCGATCGGACCACCGGAAGAGGGGTAAAGGGGGATAAACCACCCCAAAAGTGGTTTTTTTTTTTAAATTTTTACATAGAAAAACAAAATTTATCCAATTGTTGGCACCTTTGAATTCAGCTAAAAAAACAAACAATTTAGGATTTTGAATCACTGGTCTATGTCCATTAGTTACCGAGATATTGAAAGTGGTATATAGATAGTGAAAGAATCCCTACTGGTGAATTCCTACTTTTTCCTTCGTGGAACAAATTATTACCTATTTGGTACCAAATTGGTTTTCTAAAAATTCCAACATAACCGGGCCCAGCTACATGCACCTCCTTCTCAACTTAGGCAAAGTGTCGGGCAAGTCACATTGAAGTTGTGAAGTTGCATTGCATGAAACATTAATTTTGTAAATGAAGATGTGACGACTTTCTCGTAAAAGGAATAAAATTAATTTTCCTAACAACACGAGAAATCGCCTCAGACTTATGCCAGCGGAATCGCTCAAGTCTGGCAGCTGGGTCTATTCCAGGGTTCTTTGAATGAATTTTGAAAAGGTACAGATTTCTACCGAACAAGAAATTATTTAAATTATTCAGGTGTAAACTCAGGCCCGCAAACTAACACAACGTTTACTGCACCATCACCATTGCTCACACCTGATGGTAAAGCCAATTGGAAATGATAAGTTTTATTAATTTTCACAAAAGATAAAGCAAACAAACTTATCCATAATAACGTACTCACGTTACCGTCCACCACGTTTCTCCCCAACACCACGGTTTTACCAACCACGGTTACTCGGGAACCAACGCCACAGGTCGCCTGCACACGTAGGTCCTGTTCTGACGCGCAGGTTCCCCACCCGCGTCTAAGTGGCAAAAGGAGTCGAATCACCCCGTGACAAACGCGACTGGGTTAATTAAATTCGACGTGCGAAACGGCTCAAATGATACGCAGGAAGCGCTACGCAGTCTATCACACTAAACACTCAAACGAGTAAAACGTCGATCTCGAGTTCCGATCTGCCGGCTAACACACACTAGGTTCGTCGCGATGGATTCGCATCGGACGAGGTCTAGTGGAAACGGCCGTACATACAGTTCAAGAACCAGAAACAGAATAATCCACCCGCTAATCCTCCGGGTTCATCCCTCCAAAACTTCCCCTCCAAGGAAGGGACAGGGAGGGGATAAACAGCTGATCACCAGTGACTGTGATCGTGACGTAGCACCACTGCCACTGTCAGCTGTCAATCCAGCATCTCGTCGTCTGACACCTCAACAAACATGATTGAGGTTATGTTGCTCAAAACAAACGCAACACCGACGATGTTTATTATGGCCGCAAAGGGGATTTTTTACATTTAACAGACAAGTGTGGGGCAATTATTCACAATTAGTGTCACAAGTGTTTTAACTATAAAGTTTTATGAAATCAACTTCATGTCAACACTATGGGCTGTGACACACCGGCGAGAGAGGTTAGCCTTGTGTTTGGTTTATGGGCTTTCAGCAATGGTTAGCAGTGCACCTAGTGTGATTTAGGTTATATTTCACTGCAGTAACCATTATTCATGAGCTGCCCAACTATAACAACCAACCAAAGGATGGGCTAGGCTTATGGCAAACAAAGGCCTAGGCTAGGGTTCAACCTAGTTAAACCTACACCAGGTAACTTTTCCCCTTTTTATAGCTAGGCCTAAGCAACTATCCATAACAAATCACCTTCTCTAACTATTATTAATCAGTAAATTTATACCCCCCTACAAATTTGAACCGTTACAAAGAATTATTTGATTGACCCCCTTCTTACTTTGGCCAACAAAAAACCAATAAAAAAAGAGTGAACGCTTCGGGGCTCAAACAAAGTGCAACCAAGTGGTAATCGCCACTCACAACACACCCCGGACAAACGTATCAATCTCCGATCGCCTGTGCACCGTAATCCTAGGTTTCAGTACCTTAGGGGGTTTCAGGCACTCTTGGTCAATCCTCATAAATGACAAGTCATCATCAGTGAGGCTTGAGGTTGCCGACATAAGCTGTAATCGCAGCTCACATGCCACACCTCTTTAACCTCATTGAGGTTCGCAACTCGAGAGCCACACCTAAGTTCTGGAGTCTCAGTAACAAAACACGAGTCATAGAACAACAGAAGACCTCCGCCCCAGAGTTTGGACAACTGGGGCCTTTTCTCCAATGTTAGGGTCTCCATCGCATTCACTTCGGGTTCAGGTCTGCTGGTGGAATCAGGAGGTAAAATCACCCTACTGTCGAATTGGACCAGGTTCATCTCCTCCAATCAACGCATACCCAGAATCATGTCATAAGACAGATTTGGTATGTAATATGCTTCCCAGGAGTGAGTTGTACCACCCACTTCACCCGAAAGTCGATAAAAGGACCCAGACTCGCTATTGGTTCCATCGGCCATCCTCATTGCCACCCTTAGCCTTTGTGCCAGGTTAGCCATGTTTTTGGTTTATGGGCTTTCAGCAATGATTAGCAGTGCACCTAGTGTGATTTAGGTAATATTTCACTGCAGTAACCATTATTCATGAGCTGCCCAACTATGACAACCAACCAAAGGATGGGCTAGGCTTATGGCAAACAAATGCCTAGGCTAGGGTTCAACCTAGTTAAACCTACACCAGGTAACTTTTCCCCTTTTTATAGCTAGGCCTAAGCAACTAGCCATAACAAATCACCTTCTCTAACTATTAATCAGTAAATTTATACCCCCCTACAAATTTGACCCGTTACAAAGAATTATTTGATTTGAGTTGATTTTGTGTCTTAGTACCAAAATTTACTGCTGCGGAGCAGCGTGGGCTCTCTAGTTATTTTTTAAAGAAAACTCGAACCACAGTTATGAATAAGCGCTATGTAATGAAGATCAATGTAAACTAACCCACGAATAATGCAAAATGAAAGTTGTTGCTCTGTAAAAGCAGCAAAGTGTAGAACGAATAGGCCTTCATAGACACTATTATAGCAGATTAAATAAATTAGCTTCTAAAGTTCTGTGAGAAATTTCTTATACACATTTAAGTTTTAGTCATCAGTAATAGGTTAATTTTGAAAGTTTCCCCTTATGAGAAGTTCAGCCACTGGTAATTTTATTACAGTGACTCAACGAATTTGTCAAGAAAAAAATCACAATACATAAATTTTTTCATTGAAGGTATTTTACGCTGCAAAACTACATAAATATTCAACATGAAAGTGAAGCCTATTTCATGTTCTTTTCCTACAACCGCGCGTAAAGTGTCATTTTACGCGAGTGTGAGGAGCGATCGATAATGTCTTTGAAAGTCTTTGGAGCGAGCGCAAAAGTCTTTCGCGCTCGCCACGTGATTACCTTCACGCTCGCCAGCTGATTTTGCATTGTTACTCGACGCGCTACAGCGCTCTCATCCGCTTCCGTATGGGCTTGACTTGTTTATAACCTAAAACTGACGCATTCAGCTACAATGGACGTGAGTAACTGTGATTGTATTTATAGTTTGGGAAATTAAAACTGCAGTTGTAGGAAAAATTTAGTACTGTATGTATTTCGCGTGTAAAGCGTCTTTCTCGCTTTCGATAAAAATACCGCGCTCCGCTACGCGTCGCGCAGTATTTGATTAGCTCAAGCGAGAAAGACTTACTTTACGCTCTTAATACATAAATAACTAAGTCACGAAGTGACGGCATAGAGTAATAATGAACTTCGTAAAGAGATGGCACTCCCATGTAAACTCGGTGGTAAGGGAACAGCAGCGCTATCTGAATAAAGTGCAACGAACTAAAAGGATCGATGCGATATATCGATGGTCGTCGATGCGACATATCGATCGTCGTCGTCTGCTTTGTTTTTATTTTCGTTTTCTTGTTTTGTTTGCTAGACTTTCAATTTTAATGACTTTACCGGTTTGTTTAGATTAAGTGCGTTTGCCGCTAGTACAAGTTGTTTCGCGAAACAACTTACACCAGAACAACTTTCTGCAAACGTACTTTAGGTATTTTCCCAAACTCAAATTAATTCCAACTCGTTATGGTTGTGTACACGTCGCGTCGTGACAGAAAATCAGGGGAAACGGAACGGGAAGTTAGCAGATCGTTATCGTCGTTCTGATTGGCTGAATCAGTGAAGAAGAAGAAAGTCATGTTTTTACCACGCCATCTGAATAAAGTGCATCGAACTAACCCGCTCCAATAAGCTTTCCACTTGGCTCCATTTAAGTGTCAGACCGGTGGTGACGGGGGCTGCAGGTTTTATTTATTTTTACTTCTTTATTTATTCTAAACTACTCGAGCTTATAACGTCTCATATCCATCAGGGTCCGGTTTTATTTTTCTCGACAACTTAACGTACCAGGTGCACCGAAATGGTGCAGCAGAAGGATACAACGGGACCCTGATGGCCATCCCTATATTACTTGAGATGGCTATGATATAACAAATAATGCGTCAAAACAGCTGGTTTCAACATCATATATTTAATATCGTAAGGCGATTCTTTGCGTCAAAATTGTGGGCGTCTGGCAAGTCGCAGAAAGATGGAGAGGGCTCAAATTTGAGGTCTCTGTTCTCTGATGGCGGTAAAATACCTGCCATTTAAAAAACATTGGGATCCAAAAACGTCTGCTTTGTTTACATTAAAACATGTGGTGCTGATGCTTGATTCAAAGCCATATGCTAGATGTAGACATATGTTTTTTTTTCAAAAGGCAGGTAACTGTGTTCGATGTACTACATCAAATAAATATTTTAACTTTAAGATTTCGGACTTGAAAATTACGGATTTGAGTATATATATATATATAATTTTAAAATTATAAAGAGTTAAGTGCGTTTGTTTCGTTTACGTTATAACGATGCCGACTTAGTGCCAAATGATCATGTAAGCGAAATGTTTGCGCCGAAATTGTGGGTGTTTGGCAAGTTGTAGGAGAATGGGAGAGGACGCCAGAATGTAGAGAATGTAGAATGTCCTGATGCCAGGGACTTGGGAAAAACAGTGAAATATTTCTTAAAGTTTATCAGAAAATAAGATATAACGTTAAATATCTGCCATTTAAAAATCATTTTAATCTAAAAACGTCTGCTTTGTTTACATTAAAACATGTGTTACTTAACTACATAGATATTGATATATGGTTTAAATTATACGACTGTTACTTTTGCATTGTATCATGTAGTAATAGCTGATGCTGATTTAAAGCCAAGTAATTTGTAACATTTAAACAACCGAATAAGCGGGTACAGAGACGCCTTCACTCATAATTTTTAAGGCCCAGCTCTACCAATTGTATGTGTGGTCGGAAATGGTCATAGTTTTGACCGAGGATCAGCAGAGTGTGCTGCACTAACAGCTATTGAGTGTAACATCAGCTTTAAATTTGATCCTACCAAAAAGGTTCACCTTTAAATTTATACATATTCTTGAATCTACCAAGACAAAGCAGTATTTACTCACGGGCAACCATAAAAAAGTGTTGAACGTAGGGTAAAATCCTCAATATTAACTTTTTACCAAGCTCGTGGTCTCCAAACGTGGAGCTTGGAGTCGTCAACAGGAGACAATTTTCTGATTTCATCCTTATTTATTAGCTTATTGGGTAAAATGTAGCCTTAATCGGAGACTTCCATAATAAGTACCCTTCAACTGTCCAATATGTTTTTTTGCACGAGGTGGAGGAAATAAATTAAGTGCTGAAGTCTGCGGTTAACCTTAAGAATTTCTTCAAACCATGTCAATATGTTTTCTTGTAAACAAAGTAAGCTGAGTTTGTTTTGAGAATGCTGGCCTTTTCTGTACTGAAGTAACGCCCTTTCTTAAAATTCTGATACCTGCTAGCAAATGTCAAAATATCTTTAACATTACACTTTAAAATTTTAATTACACGTCAAAATGTTACCGAGTTGTGAGTGTGAAGGAAACATTAAATATCCACCATTTGTATTTTATTTTTAGGGGCTTTTGCCCCTACAAGCCACTAGTATAAATCAATAAACGATGTTTTATGTATTGTATAAAAAAGGGGGGTTTGGATCTTCATTGAATCCGAAAATAAGGTGTTCAAAATGTCCACAAGAAAGAAACTTTGAACAATATATGCTTTTTAAAGTCAATAACCAAATATAAATTCATCTAGGCTCTATGAAGGGCAATTAACGTTATCCATAAACTGTATTTTCGGCAAAGCAGATTAATACGACAAATAAAACAATTTTTGCACAAGTTATGAAATATTTGCTGAAAATCAAACAGAATATAACAAGTGGAGTGAAGAGAGCTGATGCGACCCACGTTCCCCACCGTCGACGCCGTCATCTCTCCGGACCACCACTGATTGAATCAAACTAGTGACGAAACTTTCGTTTGACCCTCCTTCTCACTGATAATCTTATTTATCTTCCGGCAAAACGTGAAATGATTCTTTAGAAGGTCAAATTTTGAGACGAAAATATATCGGATTTTTGAAAATGTCGAGTCGTTAAAATTAAAACTCATTAAATGAGTGGATAATTGGCCATAGATTTTGTGTGCTGTCCCTAATTTTTTTGATAGATAGTTATTATATTTTAATGATCAAAGTGGTAAACGAATTAGCATGCAATAATATCTACGAATTCGATCAAGGGCCTTCTCATGACAATCATGTAACACTTTTAGAGATAACACTCACCTACGTGTCAACCGAGCTGATGACAAAATAGTCACAAATACCACGTCGCAGCAAATCTGTGTACTCAGCGACAGGGGTGCCCAGCCACCCCAAGGGCAATGGCGCATGCCCCCCCCCAAACCAAGCCTTACCCTCCCCCCCCAAAGCATGACAACCGCCACCCGCCCTTCAATTTCATTAGTTTCAATTTCATTAATTGGCATGTCAATAAAAACACACACCTTATATCCTGCCCTACCAAAGGGTATTACTACATTTTATTTACCAAACTCTTAAAAACACAACTGACTACTAAGTATCAAGTAATAAAGTGATATCACTTCAATGTATAAGACATTTATTTATAAGTCTAGTTCCAATAGCGTGAATAAAAAAGTCACTAATATGTTGTTAGTTAATGAAAATAATGAAGTACTTTTTACAGTATGTGATATCACTAGATACAATCAAAATAAACAGTGTTGTAATAGTATATTTCGCAACTAGAGCCAAAAATGAGGTTTTACAAGCACGAGATCGTGTTTCAAATTCAAGACGAAGTCGAGAATATGAAACGATCGAGAGCTGCAAAACCCTTTCGGCCGAGGTGCGGACGCTATTCTTCTGCACACTAAAAATTGAAATTTAGCCGATATAACATTAAAATCTTATTATGTATTTGACACACTTGAAAACAAAACTTCGAGGTTTTGACCGACGATACAACTTCTTTTTCATGGTTTGTTTAAATGAACACAGCTATGAAAATCATATGATCGCAACCATCCTGTCCTTGGAACCTATTGAACGCTGTATAATTATTTTGATGTTCTCACGTTGATTTGTAACGAGTCACTCTCCTATACTAGCTGAACCAAAATTATTTTGTTCTTACTTAGTAAATTTGTTTTGGTAAGACATATTATTAGTTAATAAAGTTTTAATTTGCAACGCAGAACGGCCACGAGCAGCCGTAGTTCACTAGTCAGCATGACGTCACGCTCGTCCAATCACGTGACATCGGTGATCTGATCGCTTAGAGGAGGGGGTCTCGACATTGCACTCAATTCAAGTCCGCGTCCAGTACACCACACTCCCCTTCTTTTTATTTCAAATTTCTCAAGATTAACAGTTGTAAAAGTTACTTTATTCTATTGTTATATTTTAGATACATTAGATACATTAGTTGAAATGGCGACCTACCCAGGTAGGTATTTTAAGCCAAGTATGAATGACAGATGAGTGAAGGATGATTGTGGCGCGATCTTGTAGTCTTGTTACTGACTAAGGCTGACTTATTCCTTAGACAGGATTGTTAATTAATAGCCCAACAGCCAATGGCAACTAAGGGACCTACATTTTTACGTGGGATCCGAACCACGATTTCGCCTCGGTTAACAATTTACGAACTGGTCTAATTATGAGGATGGTCCCATGAACGAGTACTCAATAGTGCGGACGTTATTTTTGTTACTATAAGTTCATAAACAGTTATTAATGTACAACCAATATTTCCAATTATTCCACTTTCCATCTTTCTTACGCTAATATCGATCTCCGGGACTGCTCTCCGTTAACGAGCAGTGGTGGCAGCGATACTAAATACCCCGCGACCGTAACAACTGGTGGCTAGCGGTGCGATGCCCGAACTCCAACGTCTCAGGAGGGTGACCGACGACCAGTGAACGACCGACTCCGACGCCAAGCTGTCAACTGACTTCGACGAGCTGTAGACGACCAACTCCGACTTCGCAGAGGACGACCAGAAGGCGATCAACTTCGCAGAGGACCTGGAAGGCGACCAACGACATAAAAACAAAAATAATAAGTAAAAAAATAGGTTATCTAAAAAAAATTAAAGTTGTGAAGAAATACTCTAACGAATTGCTTTATTTTCTGAAGTCAGGGAGGATGGATAAATACTAATGCTATCAATAAGACTTTATTAGAAACGAAACAACATGTTGTCTAAGATATCACAAGTAGATATTTACCAGCAACATAAAGCCGATTTACTCACCTTAATAAGAGAATGCGGTGTAAATCCAGGCTAAACTCAACGGTCAAAAGAGTTAAGGAAAATAGGAGCGTGTCTGAAGCGTTTGGGGAAAATCGTGGAAAATGACATAGAACTACAGAAAACTCTTAAAAAGCTAAGAAATGACCCGTCTCACAAACTAAGTCCTCGTGATACGTCCGTTTGTCCAGAACTGCAACTTTATTCTCTTTTAGTGCAGGGTGAATTTAAAATGTTTTTCGAAAGCATCGAGAAAACACCCGAATCATCAGGTGCTCAGTCCCTTGTAATGACGCCGACGCCGCGCATGCAAACAGCTCCACCCCTACCTCCACAAATACCACAGCCCGGTACTAATTTAATAGAAACAAACACGGCTATAAATGTCCTCGCGCAACAACTAAAGAATATTCAGGGCTTAATTCAAGAACTAGTGGCGGAACGGAAATCAAATGTTTTGCCGGAAAATATTAAATCAGGCACAAGTAGGGAAATAAAGAGTCAAACACAAACTAGTTTCGTTGGGTTGGACGAGGCAGTAAAAGAGCTAGAGCTAGCTAAAAGCAAGACCCACGGTTTAAGTAACGTTTCTGATGGTATTAAACACCTTTCACCTAACGATCAGTTTAAGAGTAGGACTAATGGACATGTAAATTATTTAGATCAAAATGTAAGCAACCGAGAGTATTTGCAGTTAAATACAACAAACAAACCGTCATTCGAATTAGTAGCAGCTTTACCTACGTTTAATGGGGACGATGACGAAATCGTGCCAGATTTTATCGCCCAAATTAATGACGTAGGTAATTTAAGCAATTAGAATGAACTTAACAAACTCACGGTAGCTAAATTAAAACTATCGGGGACCGCTCTATCCTTTTCTAAATCTGACGAAGTGTGCAAGTCAGCGAAAACCCTGAGTGAATTCCAAGAGGCGCTCGAAGCACGATTCCGAGATAAAATGCCGGAGCATTATTATTTAGAACAACTGGCTTGCGTTAGACAGGAGCAAAAGGAAACGATCTGAAAATTTGCCGATAGGGTGAAACGCATCGGGTCCAAAACGATTAGGCGAACTCAAAACCCGCTTGTAGACCAAGCACTGCAACGGGAAGCCGATCGGCGTACCATGGAAGCATTCACCAGCGTTCTTTATGGTTCACTAGGACACGAGATTAGGATAAAATTTCCTCAAAGTTTCAGGGAAGCTGTAACTCTAGCGGTTACTATAAGAAACGTAGAGCGTAGACCCTCTGAAGAAAGTGGTAATCGCAATAGTAAAGGGTTATTTTTCTCTCAAACTCAGGAACCCATTAAATGTTTGAACTGTCACAAATTTGGTCACAGCGCACAGGAATGTAGGGCTCTAAAATTTCAAAATCGTACCATGAATCAGCCTAACCTTCAGAGTAACTCTTATGTTCCAACTCCTGTGCAAAATCAAGGAAGAAGTTTTCAAAATCCTCAGGGTTCATACATTTTTAAAAGCAAGTTTAATCAGTACAAATACCAAACTAAGACTTGTGCATATTGTAAAAGAAACGGTCATGTGGAGCAAGAATGTAGGACTAAAGCACTGCAGGCGAAAAATAATTATTTGTCTCCATGTTCAGTGTGCGGTAAAAGGGGGCATTCAGCTCAAGTGTGTAGATTTGCGCAAGGAAACAGAAATGTTAGTGAAAACAACAATTTTTCTAACTCACAGACTCCCATGCCAAATCCCACTCCAATGACAAACCCCGACCCCATGTCAAACTTCCCCGGGGGACCCAATCCCGCCACTGGGCCCCCCAACAACAACAACAGCAACTATATTGTAATTCTAATAACAATCCTCAAGAGGCGGAATCATCAAACACTAACGATTTTCCTAACTATAATGTAAAAGGCAACAAATGCAGACAACTGTTTTTAAATCACATTCCAGAAACAACTAATTCGGATTTTTCTGTAATTGGCAAAATAAATAATAAGGAGGATGCAATTGTTTTTGATTCAGGTGCCCAAATATCACTAATAGACAAGAGTATTGATTGCAACGAAATACTTCCGGCTGATGTAGAAATAACTGGCGTAACCGGAAATAAATTATCGGTTTACGGCCAAGCTCTACGGTGTCATGAATTTTACTCTACAGATCTGTTCAGCCCAGAAGTCCTGTGGGATGCGCATGCGCAGTGAAGATTTCCCCTACCGCGAGTCTCAGTACAGTCAAATTTCGAAATAACTCATCTGTCAAAACGTATGATTCTTTGTTTGCAACAATATTTGTAATGTTGTCATAGGCCATGTGGGATTTTAAGTTGACTATACACAACCGATGAAGGAAAACCAATGGTGGGGGTATTCTCCATCTCTCTCGCACTTCCACCCCTACAAGACTTCCTGGCTGAATAGATCTGTAAAGTCTTTTCCTTGTTTACTGAAATGTTTTACACTTGTAAATTATTAACTAACTGTAATCATCTGGGTTTGTTGGTATACAAATATGCTGAGATTTACTTTCAAACTATAACATGTCATAGTGGTTTTTTATGTTCAATAAAACCTGTTTCTAGGTGTTATTATTGCATTATTAGTTTTACTACAATTTATTAAACATAATTATCTAGAACCACAGAAATGGATAGTCTTCTTAAGCCAAACAGATTTGATGCTGATCCAAACACAAACACAGGCCAGGCTGAGTGGACGCATCGGTATCGAACATTTATGAATTTACTTGCTTCATTGGGAAACACTCCGAATGACGAAAAGAAACTCAGTTTATTGGTAAATTTTATTGGTCCAAATGTTTATAGCTACATATCTGAGTGCACTACATTCAAAGAAGCCATTTAAACTTTGACTACTGTTTTTGTAAAACCAAAGAATGAGATTTACGCACGTCATCGACTTGCTACTCGATTGCAGGGAGCAGAAGAGACATTAGATTTTTTCCAAGCATTGAAGATTTTTAGCAAAGATTGTAACTTTAAATCAGTGAATGCAGAACAAAATCGTGACGAAAATGTAAGAGACGCTTTTATTACTGGCTTAAGATCAAGTTATATACGTCAAAGATTGTTGGAAAGGTCAACTCTCACACTTCAAGAAGCTTTCGATCAGGCCAGAAGTCTTGAACTGGCTCAGATTCAAGCGGATTCATATTTGAAAAGTTCACTTAATGCTACTACTAGACAACATTCAAAACTTATTTATGAAACTGGACATGCATCTGACCATAATATACAAACAAAACATACTGAGGAATTTACGGACAATAACTCAAATTTATCTGCTGTCAATTTGAAGTGTTATTTTTGTGGAGGAAATAGACACAAACGCGAATTCTGTCCTTCTAAAAATTCTAAATGCTACAACTGTGATAAAGTTGGTCATTTCGATCGTGTTTGCAAGTCAAAAAGGAAAGATATAGAAAATATATCTTCGAAGGGTAAATCTGCAAGTATTCATAATTCACAAAATGGTAATGTTGCAAGTATCTGTGCTTCACCCAACAGTAATTTTTCTAGCATTTGTGCATCGTCTCCACCTGTATTGTCTAAGGCTACGCTATCAATTAAAATAAATTCACATTCAGCGGACGCCCTGATCGACACAGGGAGCTCAGAGAGTTTTGTAAGTAAACAGTTTGTACAGACACATAAACTACGAAGTCGACCTGGGAGATTAAATGTATCGATGGCATCTAGATCTCTTAGTTCCGAAATAAAAGAGGTTTGTAACGTAAAACTAGAATTACTTAACCATGTGTATGAAGATACAAAACTGTATGTTATGAACAACTTATGTGCAGATGTCATAATAGGTCATGACATCTTAAGGAACCATTCAAGTCTTGAGATGTATTTTGGAGGAGATAATGACCCACTGAAGATTTGTAGCTTAACTGAGGTAAGCATACCGCCAGTAAATTTGTTCTCGAACCTTACTTCAGACTGTAGGCCTATAGCAATTAAGTTAAGGCATTTCTCTCCAGAGGACAACGAATTTATCAAATCTGAAGTGGATCGAATGTTAAAAGATGGAATTATTGAGGAGAGTCAATCACCGTGGCGGGCGCAGGTTCTTGTTGTCAAGGGTGAGTCTAGAGAGAAAAGGCTAGTCATAGATTATTCACAGACTATTAATCTATTTACAGAGTTAGACGCCTATCCTTTACCGAAAATAGAAGAAATTGTCAATGAAGTTGCCAGGTACAAGTTTTACAGCACTATTGATTTGAGTTCAGCTTACCATCAGATACCAATCGTTGAGGAAGAGAAACTGTACACTGCGTTTGAGGCTGATGGACGTCTATTTCATTTCCGACGAATCCCGTTTGGAGTGACGAATGGAGTCCCTGCCTTTCAAAGGGTTATAAATGGGATCATAGAACGAGAAAAGTTACGTAAAACTAAAGCATACTTAGATGACATAACAGTAGGGGGAGATACAGAAGAGGAACACGACCGGAATCTAGAGGCCTTCTTAGCTGTAGCTAAAAGGTACAACCTGACGATCAATATGAATAAAAGTAAGTTCAAGCAAACTACCATAAAGTTACTTGGCTATCAAATCTCTCATCGATGCATCAAACCGGATCCAGAACGTCTTAGACCACTGATGGACCTTCCAGTACCGAAAGACATTGCAGCTCTTCGCAGAGCTATGGGAATGTTTGCTCATTATGCTAACTTAATACCAAAGTTTTCTGAGAAAATTCAAACATTCAGTAATAATCAGAAATTACCACTTAATTCAAAATCTATTGACGCCTTTCGAAACCTGAAGTCTGACATATCTCTAGCAGTCAAGTCACCGATTGAAGATGATCAACAATTTACTGTAGGGACAGACGCTTCAGACCACGCGCTTAGCGCTACTCTCTCTCAAGGAGGAAGACCTGTTACTTTTTTTGTCTAAGAGTCTGACACCAACTGAACGTAAACATCCAATAGTGGAAAAGGAAGCACAGGCCATAGTCGAGTCACTGAAGCACTGGAGACATTATCTAGTTGGAAGGCCATTTACTCTGATCACTGATCAAAAGTCTGTATCGTACATGTTTGACAATAAGGCTTCAGGTAAAATAAAGAATGAAAAAATCCAAAGATGGCGCATGGAACTATCGTGTTTTAAATATGTTATATAGCTTACAGACCTGGAACAGAGAACTCCACAGCTGACACTCTTTCTCGTGTTTGTTCTGTCACAGGACATCTCAGTTTAAAGGACATCCATGAATCGCTTTGTCACCCAGGAGTCATGAGGCTTTACCACTGGGTAAGAACAAAAAATTTACCTTTCTCGCTAGACGAAATCAAGAAAATGACCGCATCCTGTTCGGTTTGTGCCGAGTTGAAACCAAGATTTTGCAAGTATCAGGGGCATTTGATTAAGGCAACAACTCCGTTTGATCGATTAAACATTGATTTCAAGGGGCCCTTACCATCTGCTGGAAGAAACAAGTATATTCTGACTGTTGTGGATGAATTTTCCCGATTTCCTTTTGCATTTCCTTGTGCAGATATGACCTCATCGACAGTAATCAAAAACCTGCAAAAACTTTTTCATCTGTTTGGAATGCCTTCATACATCCATTCTGATAGAGGCACATCATTCCTCTCTCGAGACATAAAGGAATATCTCAACTCATGTGGAATTGCTTCTAGTTGTACAACGCCTTATAACCCAAAGGGAAATGGACAGGTCGAGAGATACAATGGGATAATATGGAAAACAGTGACTCTTGCACTGAAAACCCGTGGCTTACATATTACTCATTGGGAAGATGTGTTAGATGAGGCTCTTTACGCTATTCGCAGTCTACTTTGCACTGCAACAAATACAACACCACACGAAAGAATGTTCAACCACTTGAGGAAGTCTTTCTATGGACATTCATTACCTGTATGGCTTTCTTCGCCTGGGCCTGTACTTCTGAAGAAGTTTAATCGTGACAGCAAGTTCTCTCCTGCTGTGGAGGTCGTAGATCTGATAGATGCTGGACCTCAGTATGCTAGAATCCGTATGAGTGATGAGAGGGAATCGTCAGTTTCTCTAAGACATTTAGCCCCTTATGGAGAAGATGAAGCAGACCACTTGAATGATACACTTCCAGAACATCAAGGTGAAATTAACAAGGAAGTTGAAATCAGCCCTGAAGTTCACCATGGTTCTGAGGACTACAGTTTATCCAAAAACGAATCTACAATGAATGAAGAGAACTTAGGTGGAACCGAAGAATCACGTTCTGGGGATATAAACGATACCTCCCCAGAATTTTCACGACAGATTCAAGATCGGCCCCGTCGTATACATCGTCGGCCAGGATATCTGAAGGACTATGTTTCTTTCAAATGAAGGGGGGAAGAATGTAATGAATTTTACTCTAAAGTCTTTTCCTTGTTTACTGAAATGTTTTACACTTGTAAATTATTAACTAACTGTAATCATCTGGGTTTGTTTGTATACAAATATGCTGGGATTTACTTTCAAACTATAACATGTCATAGTGGTTTTTTATGTTTAATAAAACCTGTTTCTAGGTGTTGTTATTGCATTATTCGTTTTACTACAGACAGTGATTTTATCATAGCTGACCTGCCAAAAGGATGTATTGGAATCATAGGGTTAGATGTTATGGAGCAGGAAAAAATAGATCTCCTTGTTAGCCGTAAATCAATTAAAGTCCGAGGCCAAGAAATATTTTCTAACAGAAGACGCGTGACTATCAACGCTATCTCTCAGCTGATGTCGACGTCACCGACACTGGATCCCGTTGGTCAGGGGCACGCAGAGCAGAATGAAACGCCAGCGCTTAGTCTAGACGGTCATTCACTCTATGTTTACTGTCAGGACGATGTAAAACTTCCGCCTAAAAGTGAGACATTAATTTCTGCGAAAATTGGAAAAGTTGGTGTAGATTTTAAGTGTCAATTAGAAGGTAAAATTGTTTTAACTGAACCTATTGAAGTTAAAGTTCACGGTGCTTACATTGCCCGAGCCCTAGCAAAAGTTGAAAATCAGTGCGTTCCTACTAGAATAATTAACTGTAGCGGAGAAGAGTTAGAACTTACCCGGAATACCAAGCTTAGTCGTTTTTTTTGTGGCGATTTCGAAGCGTGTCAAACCAGTACACACAAGGTGTTTCAAACGAACCATTCCAAATTAGATACTAAATTTGAAGTTTTAGTCGAAGAAAAACTTAACCACTTGCCATTAGATGAGAAATAGCTACTTGTGTATTGAGAGCACAAAGTACGTCAATGCCGCTCGAGAATTGTAGATGGCCGCACGAAGCTTTAGCTGAGTGCGGCCAAACATTTCGAGAGCTGCAATGACTATTTGTGCTCGTAACACACTCAATATTTTTCCTACCACCATTATTTAAACAGTTTAACTAATTAACAACTAGCCTGTACACAAAAGTTCATTGAGGTTATGTTTGCTTATTCTATTGGAACGAACCGGAAGTTGAGATAGAAACGCCGACTGAGAAATCAGCTGATTTAGAGCAAGGCAACTAGAATTTAGAATACGGTGAGTGTCATGGGATTCTGAACCAATAGAAACTGGTCTTTGGTGTTTGACGTCATAGTTATCTATCTTGTGTGCCACCTTAACCTAATAAGTAACCCTGATTTAGCGAGTGGGAATGTTCATTCTCGCTTGCAAAAGCGAGCGAGAATGAAATGAAAGCGGAAATGACCCGTTTTGCGTACTGTTTTCAGGTGTGGCAATGTGATTATTTCCATGCAGTGGTAGGAAAAATAAATTTAGAGATGCAATTTATGAGTAGAGAGATATTTTTAGTGTAGACGCTACCGGAAATTTAGGTTACACGTCAGCAGTAAAACACTCAATAGATACAGGGAGTTCCCCGCCCTTGAAAATTAGGCCTTATCGTATACCATTCGCCTTAAAACCTATTGCAGACGAGGTAATTGGTAATCAGCTTAAAGAGGGTATCATAGCTCCTTGTTATTCAGCATAGAATTCACCTCTGATTTTGATTCCGAATTCTTTCAAGATACACGGAATTTTTCGCCCTACCAGACCAAACAAGTGAAACTATAGCTAATGTTCTAGTTCACCGATACATCACCAAATATGGCGTTCCTAAGGAATTAATAACAGACCAAGGTGCGTCGTTTACATCAGATTTAATCAAAGAAATTTGTAAATAGTTTAATATTAAGAAACTTCAAACAACAGGCTATCACCCCATGTCGAATGGTAGGACAGAAATAACGCACAAAACACTATGCAAAATTATGTAAATCAAAATCAGAACAACTGGGATGAATATTTAAGCAACGTTTGCATGGCTTACAACTCTTCATTTCATGAAGCCACCGGATACAGTCCTTACGAGATTGTGTTTGGCCGAAAAATGGAAACGCCTTTAGAAGGTAACCACTCACCTCAGTACGATGAGCCAAGACCTAATGACTACGTAGAAGAACTTCGGAGTAAACTGAGGGAAATTAAGGAATTATCATCACAGATTCAAGGAAGAAATCGAATGAAGCAGAAGACACAATACGACAAGAAGGCTAAAGTACGAGAATTCACGGTTGGTCAACGTGTTTACTTATACGTGCCTCAAATCAAACCACATCGTGTCAAAAAGCTATCAAAGCTTTGGAGTGGGCCTTACGTCATTGTAATTATTCTATCTCCGATCAACGTTGTATTAAGAGTCAGGAAAAAGGACATTGCAGTTCATGTAAATAGAATAAAGCCTGCACCAGAAAAATCTAGTCTAAACCAGCTCGAAGATCGATATTACAAGATTACGTCCAAGGGAATCGAATAGCAGATCCGGCAGAGAAAAGTCCAGCAACAGAAGAAAACGTCTCTAGAACATCCAAGAGAAACAGGAGACCTCCAGAAAGACTACAAGTTTTGGGTTAAATTAAAATCGTCCTACAGTTGAAGATCTCCTTTGGTGTTATCTTCTGGTGAACTGAGTAAGCAGAAGTTACCATCAGAGGGAAGGATCTCATTACTCAAAAAAATAAGGAAAGAATTTCCTCCAACAGATCATCCATACCCAAACTTATAACATGAACTTCAACCATCGAACTACGACAAAATCTATTTTTCCCTGGGTTTCAAGTAAAGGGGCGATTCAAAAAATTAATTTGTTTTAGTAAAATTATCTTTTCCATCCAAACTATGCAAACATGACAGTACGTATACTTTATTCGAGTGGATGTAGAAATACCCCTGTTGCAGCAGACCTTCATACTCAGCGAATTTAAAATGCAAAACAACATATTTAAATCCAACATAGCGAGATTTTACATGTTTTTGTAAGCTCCAAAAGAATAACATGGGGAATGAGTATGCAGGTTTGCTGCTAGGGGTGTATTAAAACTGGGTGGTTTTAATTCAATCTTTAGTAGATCTGACCTAGAAGAAGCCATTTACCAAGTTTTAACAAGATACGTTCAGAAATAAGCGAAATATAGAATTTTACATATTTCCCGTAAGGTTAACATTGGGACAACGTACTGTGTTTACCACTTGCAATACCTCGGTAACCAATGGACATAGAGCAGTGATTCAAAATACTGAATTGTTTGTTTTAGCGAATTTCCCCTATAGGGAAGAAGCTGTTACCGTAGGTCTCATGGTAAGACCTAAGCCCGAGACCATCATAACTTTTCTTTTTGAGGTCCCCAGATGCAAAAAACACCATTCGTTCATTTTCATAAATATATATATATATATATATATATATATATATATATATGTGTGTCTTTAAGCACGATAGCTCGCGTAAAAATGGTCCGATCTTAATGAAATTTGGCATGGACGTGTAAAGTAGTAATTATTCGGACGAGTTCGTAAACCAGCCCGATCGGACTACCGGAAGGGGGAGTAAAGGGGGATAAACCCCCCCAAAAATGGGTTTTTTGAGTTTTTCACATAGACAATTTAAAAGAATCAAATTTTTGCTAGCACCATTGAATTCAACTCAAAAAAACAAACAATTTAGTATTTTGAATCACTGCTCTGTCCATTAGTTACCGAGATATTGAAAGTGGTAAACACAGTACGTTGTCTCAATGTTAACCTTATGCGAAAATAAGTAAAATTCTATATCTCGCTTATTTCTCAACATATGTTGGTGAAACTTGGTAAATAGCTTCTTCTAGGTCAGATCTACTAAATATTGAATTAAAACTACCCAGTTTCAATATACCCGTAGCAGTAAACCTGCATACTCATTCCCCATGTTATTCTTATGGAGCTTATAAAAACATGTCAAATATTGCTATGATTGATCGAAATATGTTGTTTTACATTTGAAATTCGCTGAGTATGCAGGTCTGCTGCAACGGGGGTATTTTTTTAACTGAATTCAATGGTGCCAACAAAAATTGGATTATTTTTATTTTTATATATAAAAAACCCAAAAACCCCATTTTTAGGGGGGTGTACCCCCCTTTACCCCCCCTTCCGGTAGTCCGATCCGGCTGGTTTACGAACTCGTCCGAATAGTTACTTCTTTACATGCCCATGCCAAATTTCATTAAGATTGGACCATTTTTACGTGAGTTATCGTGCATATATATATATATATATATATATGTGTATATATACTGTATATATATATGTTCACCCAACTATCATTGTGGCAACCGTACATAAGGAAAAGTGTATGCAAAGTGGCGACCGGTGCTTATGACGACCGTATATGGTCGTCATATGCACACTTGGGTTATTTCATCTCCTTTTGACCTGCAGATTCGTATGGGGATGACTTAGAAATTTTATTTTGGTCGTCATATTGCGCCTAAAACGTATATTAATAGTTCATGTAATGACCGTGGGTGCGCTAGTGTCGCTGAGTGTATATTTCAATATACGGCATTTGGTGTAATACTGCGACCGGAAAACTTGGCAACACTGGTTCTCCCGGACGCGTATATCCCTCGGTTCTAGAAGCTGAGGGTTTTGAGCATGCATGAGAGCATTACGCGGTATTTTTGCTGATTATTGTAAAGTGGACTGTGGTGATACTAAAGAAGTTGTTTCGCCTACTTTCCGGGTGGTCGGAAACGAAGGGAGGGGAACATAGCGGGGAGTGTTAAGCATTAAAATGCATAACTTTTGAAAGCAGTAAATTATTTGGTTAAAACGTCATTTTAATAACACAAATTTATAAAATATATAAAAGAAAGTTATAAAATAAATAACAGAAAGTTATAAAATATATAACAGAAAGCTATAAAATAAGTTGAAAAATAAATTGGTTTCAGTTGAAGTTATTGTGATTTAGATTTTTTCTACCATTTTTTCTACCGTACGTACATGGAGGACGGTGATTGTTTTGGAAACTGCGACGTCAATATCATTCTCAGAGTCAACATATTGAGCTAAATGCTGATGAACAATATTCGTCTTTTTTGGTTAGGGAAATACTAATTCCACCAATAGCTTAATATGTTATAGTAATATAGAAATAAGTAACTTTAATAATATGCTGGTTAATTTACATTCATTTAATACGCTTTTAAATATTATAGGTTTTCTTTCTGAGTGTTGGCTAAATGAGGTGAGAGGGGGATGGGTCTGACTTAAACGAGACTAAACCGATGGGGTTCTAGTCTTACAACGTTTCTTGCAATCTTAAACATGCTTAACTAATCCAAGAAAACACTACCTAAGAAATGCTAACAATAATTTATGTCAAGGTAAATCAAGTATAATTTACAATAATTATATAAATTCAACAAAAACATTAATAATACTTTTTAATTTGATATTTTTTCCAAACAGAACATTAACGAGGAATTATTACATTACAGAGTTTACTTATTCTTTTGCAACTGAACGGTAAGTCTTGACAGATGAACAAAAAATATCAAAATTATCAATTAATGAAAGTCTATTATACAATTTCAACACAGCTATCTGTGATCAAGTTTTACGTATTGAGAGAAGTTTTGACACCAACGTCAGTGCGAGAAAATTGGGGGATGAACAGCTTGTGGGACCAGGACCTGAGTTTTTGAACAGTTTCACTATTTTTAATTTGTTACTTACGATGGAAATACCATCACCGAAGCAGCCTCTAGCCTATATTGTATTACTGAAACATTAAAAGGTTTTATTGAATTTATATTTTTTACAAAATTTCCTGATCGCCTAATAAAAAACCAGAACGTTACTCTTACAGATGGAATCTATAATTACCTTGAACTTACATTTCAAATTGAAGACAATGCCCAGATCACGTATAAATGATTTAATATTGAGTGAAGTACCATATAAATTATAATTATAGCGATGAATGTTTTAATCCAACAGCCATGACCGCCAGACCTTCGTTAAAATCGGATAGTTTCTTTGGACAGTGTTCCCTACAAAGGTAAGAAGAATCAGTGATTTTGATATTCGAATCTTCTTCAATTTGGCTGATATACAGAAATTCGTATAGTTGCAAGCTTCAACATATAACTTAAAGAGCTGGTATTTTTTTTTAATACAGGAAAGTGAACTGATGTTTAAGTAATTGAAGCTTGCAATGGTATGATGGCAAGTAAAATAATAAAGAAAATAGCTACATTTTTTTCTTATCTTCGGAATAATGTTCGGAATGAATTACATCACTCATTTTCAGACACTTGGTACACTTTTAAGCCCATTAATAATGCGTGTTTAAACTTTAGTAAATTATAATTTGACCAACGCTCCTGTATAAAAACTTCATAAAGTTCTCCTGTATAAAGTTTCATTGGGAGCTATCAAGAGTGTTCCCTCAGTAACCAGATACTTTTTAAATTTTGCCAGATACACTGAAAATCTGCCGTGTATCATCTATTATTATTCTCATAGTTACCCTCGAGAGTAAGATGACCAGAATTTTGTAAGAGATTAGGAATATAACCTTAGCTTTATATTTGAACGTACTTTTGGTACATTTTTCATCCATTCTCTGTCAATCCATACCCTTGCAAGATTCAACGCTACTTAAACGACTTTTCACTTTCCTAAATGGAAGTGGCCAGATGTTTGAGTAGTATCGAAGCTTGCAATGATATGTATTTGTGTAACCAGGGGTGGATTTGGAAATTTGCCGTCCGGACTTCCGGCAAGATCGAGATCGTGTGATACTAAAGTCAAACAAAAATTTGAATAATATGTTAAAAGTAGCTGCGTAATAGGCTATGTAGAAATGAAATAAAGAGAAATTGTAAACCCTTCCTCAACACATTCCAGTTTTGTAACGCGATCACAGATCGCCATCGTCGCCTAAATTGACAAAACGAAATACCATACATTATTTCTTTGTTGTATCTTGACTTAAGCCTAGCTTTTAAACATAAACTCTAGTCAATCATAGAAAAATGGAATACTATGTAAAATAATACCGATTGAATAAATTTAAAAATATAATTTCTAGGCTACATAATATAAAGAATTACTGTATTACGATTACATTTAATCAAAAAATAGTTTATGATGAGATTCTAATAAAAAATGTCTTATAAAGAATTTTTATTTGTATTATTGGACTTGGTTAATTCGTGCCTGCCGCCTTGGCCGGATCGAGTCGCGTCGTCCTCGGGACAGGACGTAAGACGGCGGGCGCGGTGCGATCAGTGATTACCGTTGCTGCCGTTCTACTTCAGGCATAAACACCATTTTAACAGCCCGTTCACCATTTTAACAGGAGGATGGCATTGTAAGCTAATCCTCCTGTACCACAAGTTTGTTTTCCAAGTGATTTTTTTTTTTGTAACAATGTATTATGAATTAATTGTTGCTGTTAATTTTTTTTATCTGCCGCCTCTGAAAATGTGTTGATCTGGGCTGCAGCCCCTATAGCCCCCCCCCCCTCCTAAATCTGCCACTATGTTAGTTATAAACCAAATTTCATCGTTAGTTTCTGATCCATCTTAACCGTGTTGGGATCATGTGCCGAGAAACTCAGCTTTCATGAAATTACTCAAACCTGACATACGAGGCCTCTCTATTAATTTCAAATTCCTTTAATTCTTAGAAGCATATGATATTTTTTTATTTAACCTTCTAGGACAGGCCTTTGCTGGGTACACTATTGAGGCGGTTGAAAAAAATTATGAGGGAGCCAGGCAATGAGAAATCTTAAATAATGGAATTTATTTTTAAATTGCAATTTATTTATACTTTTAATCAGTTTGTAATTTTAATGTAATCGTAGAATATCTCATATAGCCTAATCATTGAATCACCATGAAGCTCTGCAAGCTTGACTTTAGCTGGGCTGCGCACTTTGGGCCCCGTACTGTGGAGAGCGACCACAGAAATGGTACGAACTTACAAGAAAGTAAGGGAAATTTAATCTCTAGAACTTAATGCAGAATAAAACTTTCAAAGATGATCAATTCTAAATATTTTTATTTTTCAAATTTAATTTTTATCATTTTTTAAGTTTTTCTCCTAGAACAATGAGTTTATCTCGTAAAGTTTGCGGTCAACAGTTCGGAATTTTAGTTGGCTGCTTCTTACTCCTTAATAAGATTGCTTCACATAACCTCAAAACCTTTAATTGTAGCAAAGCTTCAGCTATTCCAGTTTGGCATTTGGTCTCTATTCGTAACCAAAGTCCCATTTCGGGCCTTGAGATTTACTGTTTCCATGTTAAACTCCGTCATTTTGCCCCAGAATAGGTCACTTGCATGACGCGTGATGAAATAAACAATTTAGTACTAAAGATTTCAAGGCTAACGTTTAATAGGAATTTGTGGAGAATAAGCAAAATAATCCTATTCCCTTTTACTGAATTAGAAAAAAAACAGAATGCCTCAGTGATAGTGGAATGGCAGGTCGTCATTTTGCCTCAGTGAACAATTTATTCATGTATAAAGGCTAGAGTGAAAACTGGCAACGCTGTATGTCGCCACAGTGATGATAAATATTTTGAATGGGGTTCACAACGATAGTTTAATGTAATGTATATTACTGGATGCCATTTTGTTTGTTGCATGTAAAGTCGTCACAATGATGTCTCTGTGGTTTCCTTACAGGTAACAAAAAAACTTGAATTGTGAGTTGATAATGTTGTTTCTTGAGTGTAAGTTAGAGTATTTCTATATAACAATCTAAATATACATAACTCCTCGAGGCGGTTGTCATACTGTAGGTGTTGTGTAAAGTCGCCACAATGATAGTGCGATCTATATATATATATATATATGTATATGTATACTGTATATATAATGAAAATGAACGAATGGTGTTTTTGGCATCTGGGGACCTCAAAAAGAAAAGTTATGATGGTCTCGGGCTTATGTCTTACCATGAGACCTACTGTAACAGCTTCTTCCCTATAGGGGAAAATCGCTAAAAAGTGTGTAGCGTGATTGCGGATGTGTATGTGGATGGCCGGCCAGCGAATGATGAATGATTGAGAATGTGAGAAGTGTATGTATGTCGATTGGATGAAAATAATAATGTATATACTGTTATGATAAATCTGTTTAGTGGTTTTTAATCATGGTGAATTCATCTTATCATTTCAGAAAAAATAGACGAATATATTTCTTCACAGCTTTAAGATAAGAACGTAAAAATAATAATAATTATTATACCACAAAGAAGTAATTCCTGAAATATAAAGTTTATGTACACCTCAGCTTGCTCAAAACATTATCATAAACTTAAGTTATCATTGCTAAAATATTACTAACATGTTTCAAACTTACCTCACGTATCGTTAAGATTATTATAAGAGATTACAAATAATCACAACTGTAATAAATAAACAAAAATTTAATATTTTAGCTATTTACGTTAGCTCTCGAGTCTAACTATTTACCTAGAAGAGATATAGGAAATTAAACTAGCTAATTGCCAGGTTTTCGTAAAACTGCCATTACCTAGGATTCCTTAAGAACTAAATAATTCATAAAGAAAAGAGTTTCTAGCTAATAGTTTAGCCTTTCGAGTGCGTCATTACCTGGAGAGTATGAAATGTTAGAACCTAAGATAATTTAATAAATAATTAACAAATAACAACCTACAATGAAAAATAACATGAAATAAGATACGTATTTATATTTAAACGAGATGCAGAAGCAATGTACAACACAATTGACTTAATAAAGTAATAAAACTTAACGTTAGAGGAAGCAAACGATCTATTCTGTAAGTGTTTTATAAGGAAGTTGAAGTGCACTGGGAAAAATAGAATGTGAATATTCCTTTAATTTTGGATGTTTTTCACCTTA
Source organism: Flexamia atlantica (assembly GCA_035578135.1). Classification (NCBI taxonomy): domain Eukaryota; kingdom Metazoa; phylum Arthropoda; class Insecta; order Hemiptera; family Cicadellidae; genus Flexamia; species Flexamia atlantica. The sequence continues at coordinate 66,261,193 of JAQJVK010000001.1, read as the reverse complement.
TATTCAGTAGAAAATCTCCAAAAACTGGGGACAGCCTTTTAAATGTGTAATTCACCAAACAAATATAGAGACTGGAAATATTTTAGTATTCACCATTTGAGTTAAGGGTGAAAATTACCTTTCCATTTAGCGAAAATAACCTTATAAAGGACTTGCTATAATTACCTTTACATGAGAAAATTACCTTTACATGAGAAAATTACCTTTTCAAGAAAAGGGAAAATTACCTTTAACGGAATTGTGAAAATCACCATCAGCTGAAATGAATAGTAAAAATCACTATTTATAGTAAATTGATGAGTTACCTTATAAATGTGATTTTCTCTTCATTTTAAATTGTAATTTTCACGTTTTAGAATGTGATTTTTATTTTTTCAATTGTAAATTTCACTTATATAAATAAAAAGTTTTAATTTAATAATTTTTATGTAATTTACTCACTTCAAAACAGTCCCTGAAAGAAATTTGAAGACGTTTTAGCGAACATTTGCCCAATTCAATGAAACTCTACCCCTAGTTTTGTGACAGCGATTCGTTTCGCAATTTTAGCGGTTACGGGTTTCGCTAAAATCATCTCGGTAGAACTCCTAAACTCTTTCTCTAAAACAGCGATAATCATTTCGTAGAACTTCAGTTTACAGTCTAGCTAGTCCAGCGAAACGCCGCGCGCCGGCAGGCGGGACAGTGAGCGGTGTAGTAGTTACTCTAGCTGAACGATTCTTATAATCTAGCGAAACGCCAATAGGCGGGGTAGCGAGCGGTAGAGGATACTGTAGCTGAACTGCTCGAGTGGTTTAGCGTTTTTTCCCGTGAGCTTGCGAACGAGAGATGATAATTCAAACGAACTGTTCTAATATAGTGGCATGGCTTGCTATTGCTGCAATCCATGGCACCCCAAAGGAAGGGTTGTATGACACTACTTAGCACAATATTGCAGGCAAAATCTGAACTGTGCTATTCGTATTATGTTTAAAAGCGATTATAAGAAAGTGAATTTATACACGTTTTCATAAAAGTACTTTACACAAATCAATAAATGAATTTTAATTAATCATAAATAGCTTTATATAATTATCATATTAGTTATTTTTAATAATTAATTTAAATTAAATACTAAACCATTTCTTGTAAAATACTTTTATAAAAACGTGTATTAATTTACTTTCTATTAGTCGCTCTTAAACACAATATGAAGTGCACAGTACCACATTTCGCCTGTAATATTAAGCTAGTGTCATTGATCCTAAGAAAATGAAGGGTCTGAAGAACATAACTTATAAGATTCAAAACCTTAATAGGACAACCTTGTTGAGTAGTAGTTCCCCTGGTTTAAAAGTAAAATTATTCCTTAAGTAATTAGCAAGTAGGTTGGTGAAGTATAAAATATTTTATGTAAAATACTTTGCTTGTATATATGAAAATATTAATAAATTTGTTTAATTTTATCAAGTTACCTACTAGAATTATTTTAAAAAGGAGCTTTAATATAGATTTTCCAACTAGGTTTAAATTTTATTATCTTTTTCAAGACTAAGCTCTGTACCTGCCTGCTTACCAAATGCCTTAACAAGTTCATAGCATACCCCAAAACGCTGTACAAAAACATTCTTTTATATAAGCACCTTCCTTTGCTCACAATAATAAAAAAAAGTATTTAGGGAAATTTACTTATACATACCTAAGATCGCTCAGGAGAAGTATTCTTCATGCTCTCAGGTGTAACTTGAAAGGTTTATAGTCTGCTTATTGATAAAAAATACATAAATCTTCAATCAACCACTTAATAAAATTATTTTAAAAGTGTTAAAATATAGGTTGGCTTAATATGGAATGGGAAAATATTTTGCTGTATACCGGCCGTATAACCAATATAATAAATAACATAAACTACAGCTTGTTATTTTTTTCTGAACATAATTGAGACTACTGCAGAATATTTCAAATGCGAATTTAATAAAAATGAGCTGCAAGAAATCTTTCAATGTATAAACTATTGTTTGTATATAAAACATATGATGTGTAGTATATGACTATTGATCAAATAAGACTATGTTTTGGAAAATATCAAAAGCCTTCCTTTATTATACATAAAGGATATTTTTCTCTAAATAATGAACTACAAACGTTCATTCTCATTCTCCAGGTTATCCGTATGGGGAGGAAAAAGTTCCATATGTTCCTTATATTAGCGAATTTCCCCTATAGGGAAGAAGCTATTACCGTAGGTCTCATGGTAAGACCTAAGCCCGAGACCATGATAACTTTTCGTTTTGGGGCCACCAGAAGCAGAAAACACCATTCGTTCGAATTTATATGTATATATATATATATATATATATATATGTGTGTGTGTGTGTCTGTGAGCACGATAGCGGCCGTAAAAATGGTCCGATCTTAATGAAATTTGGTACAGACATGAAAAGTGGTAATCCCTCGGATGAGTTCGTAAACCAGCCCGATCGGACCACCAGAAGGGGGGATAAAGGGGGATAAACCCCCCAAAAATGGGTTTTTTGAGTTTTTTACATAGGAAAATAAAATTTATCGAATTTTTGTTGGCACCATTGAATCCAGCTCAAAAAAACAAACAATTTAGTCTCTTGAATCATTGCTCTATGTCCATTGGTTACCGAGATATTGAAAGTGGTAATCACAGTACGTTGTCCCAATGTTAACCTTATGGGAAATAAGTAAATTTCTACATCTCAGTTATTTCTCAACATATCTTGATAAAACTTGGTAAATAGCTTCTTTTAGTTCAGATCTATTAAATATTGAATTAAAACCACCAAGTTTTAATATACCCGTAGCAGCAAACCTGCATACTCATTCCCCATGTTATTCTTATGGCTTACCAAAACATGTCAAATCTCGCTATGTTGGATTGAAATATGTTGTTTTGCATTTGAAATTCGCTGAGTATGCAGGTCTGCTGCAACGGAGTTTTTTACATATCTCGATACAACTTGGTATATGGGTTCTTCTTCCTCGGCTCTACTTGATATTGAATTAAAACCATCCAATTTGTTTCATATCTGTTGCAGCAAACCTGTATCCTCATATCCCATGTTATTCTTATGGAGAGTACACAAAGATGTCACATCTAGCTTAAGTTGGATGAAAATATTTTTTTACGCATTTGAAATTCGCTGAGTTTGCAGGTCTGCTGCGATTGGGGTATTTGAGATTTGAAACAAGGAAAAACATATAAATATGCAATTACTATAATGGATGAGTGAAAAGTAATCAAGGGATAAATTTTGTCACATATAATTTGCAATTGACATCAAAAGAGGAATTAAGTAAACAGAAATGCTGAAGTAAATTAACTGTTAAAAGGAAAATTAGGAATTCACTGTATTAATCAAAAACCTTCATATAATTTGAATTCGTCATTATAGATTTTTAACATACATATTTTTTTAAGTTTTGTAAAGTGCAAGTAGCTTGAAAAATAATTCATTATACTAATCATATACATACGAAACTTCCCTTATATTCACTGACGTTCCCTTAATTTATGAAACAATTGTATATATTAACAAATTTGTAGGAAATATTATGGAACCATAGTTTACGAGTATATTTGAATAAAATAAATTACTTGCACTAATAATTTAATGAGCGTTCATTTTCAATCAGGAGGCCCATACCTGGTGCAAAATACCTATATACGTTTTAGAAATCCTTAATTGTACACTGAGTAGTTTTTTTACTGACTTAAACTCACAACGCACAGTAATGCAACTTTAAATCTAAAATAATAATGGGCAATAAAAATCAAAAAAGAGAAAAAAGCTTTCAACAAAATTATCTATTTTTAGTAAAATATTTTTATACGAGTTAATAAACGGCATACAACATGAACAGTTACAAATATTTCTATACGTCCCAAGATACCTTGTTATTGCTTATCCACATTGAAGTCCAACGTTTGGATGAAAGATCACTTGTTTAACACTTTCACAAAACAGAAAAACGTGACGGATTTATAAGCACACGCACTAAAACACTACACCAAGATGCTCCTTTATCTAAACTTTTAACACTGCAGAATTATTAACTCATGACTATATCGACTGTACTGTAGGCGCACCCTTTCTCTCCCTGTGCTTGTAGGTAACTGAAAAATTAACGGTCCAATTTGAATCTGTAGTGGGGATGATATGCACAACACAATTCCCTTTAAAAGGTGATTTTCTCATTTCGCATTGTCCACGATTTCAAGGAAAGCAAAAAGCACAATACATATTGTGAAAATAACTTTACAAAAAGGGACGAGGAATAAAATACCTTTTATCTTGAAGTTAAAATCACCTTTACATTGTAATATACACCTTTTGTTTAGAGAATAACCGCTGATTGGTAAAATCACTATATGAAACTGTAAATAAAACCTTGTCTGTAACTGTGAAAAACACTTTTTATTAAATGAGATTGGATGAAACGCTTTTATAATGTAATATTCACCATGCATTTGCGATAACTTCCATACACCCTTGCGAATAACACCGATTAATTGTGTTTAGTACTTTTTAAGGCATTTCTCTCAAAAACCTTATCCGTTTTGCGTTTTTCGCTTTTATGATTTATAATTAATACTATCAATACTGTAAATATACCTTTTTATTCAGTGTTATTAACATTTATAAAGTGGTATTCACCATAAATCAATTTACATTACAAAAAGGTGATTTCTGCTGGCCAGATTTTTCTCAGTGTGACATCATATTGTACAGCTGGTCAGAGGACTCAGCGCTTTCTATCTGACTCCACAAGGTTAATGAACGACCTCCAGATAAAGACTACTGTGTGTACGAGGTGTCTTAGATTTTTACAGAACGTTACATATTTAACTCTATAGAAATGTTTTATCAATTTTGTTAAAGAACTAAGTAAACTACTTTTTGTATAACCATTCCAGGAGCAAGAGCTGATTTGGGACAAGGTATTGTGTTCGAAAGATTGAAAAACACTGTCATAAATGATAATGAATGGAAATTAGTTTTAGATTTTAATATTCAAGGCCTAAGTGAGGAATCTAACGATTTAGAAACTTTGTATAGAGAAGTAAGAGATCAGTTAAATTTAACCGGAGCGAAACATGAAGCTTATTATTGGTTTAAAGATATAAATCTAGAGTTAGAGAGAGTAAGAGTCACCTTAAATTCTTATAAGATCGATTTAGAAGGTCTTCTGGAACTGCTTCCAAAAGAGCGAACCAAGCGAGGTTTAATCAATTTAGGGGGCTATGCTGCCAAATATCTATTTGGCTTGGCGACTTCGGACGACATTGAAGAGACTAACCACAAAGTAAATGTCTTACAAGACATAGCGGGTGATGTAATTCATAGTAAACAAGATCAATTGACTTTGTTTGAAATTCATTGTTGGTGATGGTGATTTTATATTTTGATTAGGATTTTTGCGGACATTTGCCATCACTGATTAGTAAAAAAACAAGTTTCACGACGTTTCGGGATCTGGAATCTGATCCCGTCTTCAGGTGGAAGAAAACCTAGAACATAACAAGATTAGTAACACATGGCCAGGAAAACCTGGAAAAAAAACACAGCTAAAACAGAGAACTGTAAAAGCAGTCACGAAAACAATAAGCTGAAAAGAAAAACAATACACAAAATAACACAGGAATCACAAGTATCAAGAATCACCAGACAGGAGAGAGCACGACACACCCAATCAGAGCTGAGCTGTTTTTCTTTTCAGCTTATTGTTTTCGTGACTGCTTTTACAGTTCTCTGTTTTAGCTGTGTTTTTTTCCAGGTTTTCTTGGCCATGTGTTACTAATCTTGTTATGTTCTAGGTTTTCTTCCATCTGAAGACGGGATCAGATTCCATATCCCGAAACGTCGTGAAACTAGTTTTTTACTAATCAGTGATGGCAAATGTCCGCAAAAATCCTAATCAAAATATCAATTGACTTTATTGAAAGAGGTAAATAAGAAAGTAGGGCTTAACACCCAAAGCATTGTAGAAGTCATGGAAAAACCTACGAACTTTAGTAATAACATAATTTATTTAAATAATAGGACAATGTACCATTGGACCGAAATGTTCGACCACCTTTTGCACTTCCAGTACATAGGCAATGGAGTTAGAAAATTAGGACAAGTAATGGATGAAGCAAAATTACGTATTGTAGAACTCCGACAAGCTTTAGAGTTAGTCAAAACCAGCCGTCTTAGTAGTAAACTGTTACAGTACCACCTAATGAGTTTTTGCCAATTCTTTTAAAAATAGAGAGTAGGGGGTTATTGGGGCTCCCATCCGCGGAGGATTGGAGGATTGTGACGTCACAGGTCACGTGCCCCCCCCGAGACCACCCACGACGAACTTCCCCCCCGACCCCCCCGACCCCCCGAACAAAATGGAGACGATTTATCGTATCGAGGAAATTATCGTATCCGGTACCATAGTTATCGTATCCGGTACCATAGTTATCGTATCCAGTACCATAATTATCGTATCCGGTACCATAATTTCCCGAAAAATTATGGTAGCCCCCCCGAACAAAACGGATTCGACCCCCCCCCCCCCGGTTGATTGATGGATGATTGACAGGTGATATGTCACCCCATTGTGTTCCCTTTGATGGAGGGTCAACAGGCTATTATCTGACAAAAGACCGCCGAACTTGGCTGCGTGTTTGTAATAATGGGACCCAATTATCCTTTAATGTGGGGTTGACAGGTTGTTATTTGAACAAAAGAGTGTCGTAGACTGCTGCGCACTTATCACAATGGGACCCCATTAGCGGGAACACAACACTGAAAGGAAACTATTGTGCCGTGACATTGACAAATGAACAGTTCTGTATTCAATTATCGCCAACAACGAGACGCTTAACAAAGAACTGCGTGTTGTAAATAGGTGCAGACCCTTAACATTAAGACCTTTTGACGACCCTTGTCATTGTTGACAGGCTTTTAACGGCCCCAATTAACGGCAACAAAAGGGTTCCAGAACGTTCTAGAACGTTCTGGTCCAACCGACAATAAAAGGAACTGTGCGCCAATTCCAGGAATTCGAGACGTCACTGCCGGTACTGCGGCGCTTTCGCTCGTCTCTGGTCAGAAGTGTTGTGGTGTCCGTTGCGAGCAGACGTGCCTAACCTGTGCTCCATCGTGCTAGTGTTGTGTAAGACTTTGTGATTTCGTGTAAGTGATTATTAAATTGTGTAACCGTAAGTAAATAGGTAATAAGTATTTATTACGAAATATAATAAACCATGTTTCTAGTATTTTGATGCTAAAATATCTTTATTTTATACCAAAACTTACAGTAGCGAGTTGATTGCACCATCGCTTACTTCCATGAGTTAGGTTTTGTCTTTCAATGAAATATTTTTAGTTTTAAGGAACTAAAATATTATTTTAAAATAACTTTTTACTTTTTAAAATATATTTCGGTTTTAAACTTTTATAAATTTAAACTGTATTAAGTTCTGCTAGAATCTATCTTTAAAATTGTTTCGTTAGTAAATATTACAACTAGAAACTATGTTTTAAAGAACTAAAATATTATTTTAAAATTATTTTTAACTTTTTAAAAAATTTGTTTTGGTTTTGAATTTTATAAATTTAAACTGTGTTAGGTTTGGCTAGAATCTATCTTTAAAATTATTTCGTTAGTAAATATTTCAACTAGAAACTACTGTATTAGGTCCAGCTAGATTTTGTCTTTAAAATTATTTCGTTAGTAAATATTACAACTAGAAACTTGGTTTTAAAAAGACCTAAATTAAATAATTTTTAAATTTTTAAATTTTGAATTTTTAATCTTTTTAATGATTTTTTTAGTTTTTAATTTTTAAATTTTTAAGTTTTAATTTTTTAATGATTTTTTAATTTTTAAATTTTAATTTTTTAAGAATTTAATTTTAATTTTTCCTTTTTTTATTTATAATTTTTTATTTTTGAATTTAAAATTTTTAATTTTAAAACTTTTAATTTTAAAATTTTTAATTTTTAAATTTAATTTTTAAATTTTTATATTTTTAATTATTTAATTATTTAATTTTTTGAATTTTAAATTTTTTAAATTTTTTTGTTGACTTCTATACGGTACGTACGAGATTACCTTATGGATAATTAAATTTAAATGATTTTTTGTTTAGATCTACTATAGATGTCCAGCGTCGATTTGTGTGCGGTTGTACTTGGTGTGCGGTTGTACTTGTGTGCGGTGGTACTTGGTTTTGAATTAAATAAATTTGAACTGTGCTAGGTTTGGCTAGAATCTATCTTCAAAATTGATTCGTTAGTAAATATTACGAATAGAAAATAAGTTTTAACATTTTAAATAAATTATTTTTTTAAAGTAGGTGTATTTTAAAACTGATTTATTTTAAAATTAGGCCCGACATCCGTTCCAGAGGACCGGATAGATGTGTAAAATAATAATGAATTATTAAATCTAATATTTATAGGAAATTATTTTCTTCTAAAATTTAAAACTATTTATCGAATAATGATTTATGTAAATAAAGGCGGATTATACGTGTACTATTTATTTCCCTTAATCCCCATTGTTTGTTTTTTATGATTGTATTTTAATAATAATAATAATCAATCAGGTAAGTAATAGATATTGTGTTGTTCTGTTTAAGGACTCTGATTTTGGTAAGAGTGGTAAATATTTATATAAATGTAACTCCCATAATTTAGTATGGTCATAAACCCATCCTGATCCCTCTGCACTAAGTTTTGTAATTGAGTTTTCAATTTTTAAACTAGAATCATCAATTTGCTCTTTTATTTGTGTTGTCTCGATTGTTAAATTACTTAAGCTTCGAAAATTAGCTTCACAATCCTTCTCGTTAACTGTTTCACCGCCCACATTCACAATATATTTAACAAATTTAATTCTTCGCAATAGTATCCATTTAATAGGCAGAGGGCATGATATTAGAGTATTTAATAATACCTCTTTTATGGATTCTTTTTATAAATAAACATTTTATAAAAACATTTATCACACCTTTGATAATGTCGTTTTTTATGATATTTAATAACTTTATTACATGTATTACATATATCATGATCTTCAATCATGTGTAATTTTAAAGTTTTTATCTCAGAAAATATTTTATTACATTTTTTACAAATTTTTGGAAAAATATTATGCGTTTTAAAATGACGAATTAAACTACTTCTATTAACAAGAGTTACATGGTGGTCCTCACAAGAAAACATCTTTTTCAATAATGATAAAAATTTAAATGAAGTTGAGTATATATACCTTTTGTAAAAAAATTTACAAATTAATTCACAAATTAATTTAAAAAAATGTTTACAAATTTTTGAAAAATATTATGTATATTCTGAAAATGGCAAATGAAATTACTTATTCTACAATCATTAGAAGAAAAAAATTTTATAATGAAAATGATTTTAATTTAAAATTTAAATTTTAATGTTTTTAAAATGGCAAATTAAAGTAATTCTATTAACAATAGTTATTCTACAATCATACCTTTAAAAAAAATTACAAATTTATTCACAAATTAATTTAAAAGTATACATAATATTTTTAAAATTACAAATTAAAATTAATTTTTTCGGACAATTTTATAATTCTATATTATAGAATTATAAAAATTAATGATTTAAAAAAATACAAATTAGTTCACAAATTAATTAAAAAATATACATAATATTTTTAAAATGGCAAATTAAATTACTTCTATTAACAATAGTTATTCTACAATCATACCTTTTAAAAAAGATTTACAAATTAATTCACAAATTAATTTAAAAATATACATAATATTTTTAAAATGGCAAATTAAATTACTTCTATTAACAATAGTTATTCTACAATCATACCTTTTAAAAAAGATTTACAAATTAATTCACAAATTAATATAAAAATATACATAATATTTTTAAAATGGCAAATTAAAATTATTTTTTTCAGACAACTTTATAATTTTATATTTAAAAATATACTGTAGTATACATATACCAAGTATAAATGTACTCACATACCCAAATAATAGCCAAATCTTAGGCGGGTTCAGTGGGTCGGTCCTAATTTTGATCCCCATAATAATAACATGGGAAAAACCTGCTAAAATCTATGTAAAACCACTATTATACTACGAACCAGGACGAACGGCTGTTGGACACCACTATCAGCGGCGAACTGACGTCTTTCATACTGCAGACAGAAACAGTGGTCACTCACGACTCAGGCACAGCTGCGCGCTGGTTAATTGATGCCTGACATTAACTCACAGCTGCAATCCAGTCAGTCAAGGGCAATTACTCTAACTTATGTCTGTCTGCAACTCTATACTCACCAGCCAGATCTCGGGTTCAGGGGTCGGTCCAAAAAATGAACCCCATAAGAATAACATGGGAAAAACCTGCTAAAAGTGACGTCTCTTTCTTCTATTACCACTACTCCGGTGTTGTTTTTGGACGTGACATCGCAGAGTATCACGTATGGAGAAGCTCCGGCGGCAGTGGGAACACACGAGTCCTTAAACAGAACAACACAATATATATTACTTACCTGATTGATTATTATTATTATTAAAATACAATCATAAAAAACAAACAATGGGGATTAAGGGAAATAAATAGTACACGTATAATCCGCCTTTATTTACATAAATCATTATTCGATAAATAGTTTTAAATTTTAGAAGAAAATAATTTCCTATAATTATTAGATTTAATAATTCATTATTATTTTACACATCTATCCGGTCCTCTGGAACGGATGTCGGACCAGGGGTGGGGGAATCCGCAGCATAACATGCGATAGGCGAAGCACCTGACAACACAAGACACAACGTTTTTAATTATTTACCCAATAACATTGATATCTTCATTTTTAAATAATCTCAGCTATTCAAACTCTATTTAATATGACTAATTGTTGACATTTCAATTTTTAACCAATCCAGTTGTTGACACACACACGTTAATTTTCATTATCGCAATAGTTGACAGACAAGTTAAATTAAAAATACATCATAGTAAGAATTCAAAAGTGGAAATTATAAACTGTACAAACAATATAAATCCAGCTTTATATACATCGGTCTTAGATTTTTACCCACCTATCCGGTCGGCTGCGGCAGATGACGGGTCGGGAGTCGGGGGATCCGCAACATGACCTGTGCTAGGTGAAGCACCTGACAACACAAGATATAATTTTCATTACTTACCCAGTGATTGACATGTTTATCTTTTAAATAATCTCAGTTATTTAAACTTTATTTTCGTATTGTAAATTACTGACACAATTTTTTTTGACATTTTAATTTTTAACTTGGTACCCAATGGACACAGAGCAATAATTCAAAATACTTAATTATTTGTTTTTTTTTCGAATTTCAAATGCTTCAATAAATAATTAAAATGGTGCCTCACATCAACATTTCTCAACGTATATTCACAAACAAGCATGCAAAAATATTCTCCATAAGAATAACATGGGAAGTGAGTATGCAGGTTTGCTGCCACGTAATTATCAAAATGGGGAACTTTAGGCCATAATCAAGTATATCTCTACTAGATGAAGCCACATACCAAGTTTTATAAGATATGTTGAGAAATAAGGGATATGTAGCATTTTATGTATTTCCCTTAAGGATAACATAGGGACAATGTTCTGTGTTTACCGCTTTCAATATCTCGGCAACCAATGGACATAGAGCAATGATTCAATAAACAAAATTGTTTGTTTTTCGAGCTAAATTCAATGGTGTAGACTAAAATTTAATTATTTTAATTTTGTTATGTAAAAACCCGAAAAACCCCATTTTTTAGGGGTAAAACCCCCCTTACCCCCCCTTCCGGTGGTCTGATCGGGCTGGTTTTCGTAATCGTCCGAGGGTTTACCACTTCACATGCCTGTACCAAATTTCATTAAGATCGGATCATATTTACGGCCGCTATTCTCTTAAAAGACACATACATACATTCATACATACATACATGTACATATATATATAGATAGATATATATGTACATGATGTACAACTCAACAAATGAATTCTGATTTGTGTAAGATCAAATTATGGACAGATGGCCATGGTCTCAAATTGAACCAAAACATGTCTTCGGTTGTCCATTTTTGTCCAACTTCAGTGCTGACTGCCATGAAGGATAAATTCATTGTGCATTTCTCTGGATGGAGAGCCCTTGACAGTATCAGAATCGGTTAAGATCCTTGGGGTCACCTTCGATTCACATCTCAAATTTTCGAGCCATATTAGGTCTGTCAATCGCAGTACGATGTGCAAATTAAGATCCTTGTTCAGGTTACGGGGGCTGCTAAAAGCTGAACCCAAACTAGAAATAGTAATAGTAATTTTTCCTTCAATGTTATATGGTTTCCCAGTATTTGGTGGCAGATTATCTCTTGACACTACAGTGCAACTTCAGAGACTTCAAAACTCTACCCTAAGGTTTGTATATGACTTGAGGAAATTTGACCATATAAGTCAGTCTCGGAAGGCAGCTAGGGTACTTCCTTTAAAGCTTTCCTTCAGGTTCGAGGTGGCATGCTTAGTGCATAAAATCTTGCAATCAGGCACCCCTCCGTACCTCAGAAGTTTGTTCAAGGTTCGCTCGGAGATCAGGGACCGGCACACACGACAAGACAACATGCTTGAGGTGCCGAGGGTTACGCTTGAGGTTGGCAGAAATGCGTTCTCCTATTTCGCTCCTCAGATCTACAACAGTGTCCCTCAACAAATGAAGTCCTTAAGCTACCCCTCTTATAAAAATAGTTTTAAGGCATTTTTAGAAGATAATTATTTTAAATTTTAAATAGTTTTATCAATTTTTGTTATTATTTTAAATTTTATTTTGTGACTTGAGTTATTTTGAAAAACAACTGTATACGTTGAAAATCGCTCCAAAATAAAGACGTTATTTATTTATTTATTTACAGATACAGTATAAAAATAAAAATTTGAACGAATGGTGTTTATGGCTTCTGGGGGCCCCAAAATGAAAAGTTATGATGGTCCCGGGCTTAAGTCTTACCATGAGACCTACGGTAATAGCTTAATTTCCTATAGGGAAATTCGCTAAAACCCATTTTGAGGGGTAAAATGCCCTTACCCCCCTTCCAATGGTCCGATCGGGTTGGTTTTCGAACTCGTCCGAATAATTGGCACTTTACACCTCCATACCAAATTTCATTATGATCGAACCATTTTTGTTACCGCTATCGTGCTTAGAGATACATAGATATATCGACAAATATATATATATATATATATAAAATGAATGTATGAAAACTGATCGGCATTAAAAGAGCTACATTTTTGCTTGAATAAAGATTTTTGATAAAACTAACCGTTCTCGAGATATATGCCAAAATATATATTTTGGCAGCAATCTTGGCGGCCATTTTGAATTTTTGGGCATGATGCTAAGGAGCAATTGATGGCGATTTTTGAGGGGTTATTAAGGGTACTCTTAGCTATCATTAAAAGAAATCGCTCGTGTTGCAATTTTCTTTGGGTTAGGCCATTTTTTCTCATAAAATGATTCCACATACCAAATGGTTTGTTTTTTCGAGCTAAATCCAATGGCGAAAACAATTATTGAATAAATTTTATTTTTCAGTTTGAAAAACTCAAAATGGAGCCTTTCCTCCACTTTGGATATGTCGATCTGGCTGATTTACGCACTCGTCCAAGAGAACCTATTTTTACATGTCTGTACCAAATTATTTTGATACGATCGGACTATACTTACGAGAGTTATCGCACGAACAGTAAATAAAAAATTCTATTTCCCATACAAGCCCACGTTAAATTTTGAAACAAATCGTGATTTGTGCAGGTTAAAATGCGATTTTATAATAAACTCATTTCATATCCAAAAAGTACTCATAAAAACGTATAATTAATACAGTGTTAATATGATTCCTGAGGTTATCCTGAACAGATATATTTTGTCCATTCTGTTAATACGACGGTAATAACTTATTCCAGAGGGAATTCGCTAAAACAACAATTCTTGGAAAACTGTAGACGAGCTTCTGCTTCTGAATCTGTGGGAATCACGAGTAAACTCATGGTTGTCAGCTTCATTTTTCGAAAATTTCCTAACCTATAACGATGCTTTACTCGCCCAGTCTGATTCCGTCAGGCGAGTTGATCGGCGAACTCGCCCGCCAACTCAACCCATGTAAATCCGCCCTTAAAAATAGAAAAATAGCAACTACAAATAATACCCTCATCACAGCAGACCTGAATACTAAGCGAATGTCAAATGCTTAAAGAAATCATTTAGACGGGGTCCTAAAAGTTTATTTTTCTTGGTAAAAATCCAAAACTTCCATCTCCCTTTAATCGTCCGATCAGGCTGGTTTTCGAACTCGTCTGAATGATTTATATATCTGTGATTTATTTTTTTCGTCGGTATATTGAGCCTGAAATCAAGTGAAGTCTTTTTAAATCCTAAGATGAGCATACAAGAATTTCTTCCATAAGAACAACTTAGGAAATGAGCATACAGGTTTACTGCCATTGAAATGTGAAATTGAGAGATTTTTTGCACGTTAAAGGTGTTTTTAACTTATCCATCTACGAATTTATTTATAATTTCCATGAAAAATATTTTTGTGAATATTTATTTCACATTTTGGCTTGATTTTAAAACTTGAATTAACGTCTTGTAACAACAGTAAAATTATTTGACATCAGCTCATTAGTTAAAAAAGAGTTTTTCCAAAGAATATTATTCAGTTGGTTTTAAAAACCAATTTTATACAAATTTGAATTCTCCCGCAGGATTCCTACGAGTAACTGTATCAATTCTAGGTTCATGTCGGCGTTAGCAGAAATTCGTTTGTTGAAGGCATCGGTAGGGCCGAGAAGAATCATCTGCCCGTTGCACGGTCGTTGGTACTCTCCTTGTGCAGCTTGCGTCGGCTGAGCGGCGATTTTCAGCGTTGTTGGCGGTTGATTAATAGCGCAAGTTCTTTTGGGAAACTTGACGGTTTATATTCGTATTTCCCATGTAGACACCAATAATTTTTTTTCTTAAAAATTACCCTTGAAAACATATAACACTAATCCGTACAAAATCAAACCAAACTATATATAGAATAAATATTCCTTCAAACAATTCATTAAAAATATCCTTTAAACCATTTAAAATTAGTTATTTAAAAATCAAATGAGTCAGCTCTGATGATTAGTGCAGTGCACACGTGCTCTATGTTTATGCTTGGATTTTTATTCAAAACCTATTTATTCTGCGTGACTCTACACAAAGGACGGTAAAAAGACATTATTTTAGTGATTAATTATTGTTCCTGTTAAAGGTTTGAGTCAGTTTTGTTTAATTAAAAATGCCTTAAATCTTATTTCATTTCGAATACCTAACCTGTTTTTGTAATTATTGTTTTTAATTTGTTTGTTTACATCTCTATTATTGTCTGCAATGAATCCAAATCAGATGTCAGGTGACACTCTTACCAACTTAAACCTTGTTGAGCATAATTACTCAAAAGTAAATGGTAATCAGGATCAAAATCAATCCATCGATGCGTGGCAAACCGTTACCACACCCTCACACAAAAGAGGTGCAAGTTCCTTTAGTGATCAGAATTCTAAAAAATCGCGTCAAAATGGAAATAGCTTTTTGCTGAAAACAAGCAACAGCTTCGATCCTCTCCTTGAATCCGAGGAGATGGACGATGGAACGCCACAACCTTCCTCTTCCTGTCAACCCAAGCCACCGCCAATCTTCATCCCTGACGTCTTAAACGTTAAAAACATGATAACAACAGTTGAATCTGTAATTTCGGCCCAGGACTACACATATAAGTGTCTAAATCAAAATAAGATCAAACTAAACCCAGCCTCGCTTAATGCTTACCGTAAATTAGTTCGCAAATTTACTGATATGAAAATTAAATTTCACACTTACCATGCAGCTCAAACAAGACAAGGCGTATCGTGTCGTTGTTAAACATATGCTCTTTTCAACAGATGTTGCAAACATAAAAACTGCCATTGAAGACCACGGTTTCAAAGTCCGTCAAGTAACCAATGTAAACCAGTACAAACAAAAGATCCACTGTCGCTATTCTCTGTTGACCTTGAGCCCCAATCAAGCAAAAAAGATATTTTCAAACTAGAGTTTCTAATGAACGCTAAAATTTTCTTTGAACCCCCTCGTAAATAATCTGAAATCGTTCAATGTAAGAAGTGTCAAAATTACGGCCATACCAAGACGTACTGCTGGTATCAACCTAGCTGCGTTAAATGCGGTCAGCAACACGATACACAATCGTGTACTAAATCTAAGGATGAACCCCCTACTTGTGCACTTTGTAAGGGAAACCACCCTCTCATACGCCCAGGCTGCGTCGACAAGAAACATTCCTCACAGTGAAAATGACTCTTTTGATGTTAAAACAACTTTAAATTCATTCTTTGATAAATTAGAAAAACGTATGATGCAGCAGGCCCAGCAACTCTTTTAAACCTATTAACCACTGTTGTTTCTAAATTAAAATGAACCAGTTTCTATGATTAGGTCTCTGGAACGCCAATGGCTTGATTAACCATAATCAAGAACTCAGACTTTTTATTTCACAAAACAAAATTGACATAATGCTTGTATCAGAAACCCACTTCACAAACTTAAGCTACTTCAAAATTCCGAATTTTGTAATGTATCACACAAACCATCCAGACAACACTGCACATGGCGGAACCGCAATTTTCATTAGAAATCAAATCAAACATCATGATGAGTTACCAAAGTTTCAATATCCTCGCATTCAAGCTACAAATATTTTAGTAGAGGACTGGGCAGGGCCGGTAACCATTTCGGCAATCTATAGCCTCCCTCAACATAATATTACAAATCAAGATTTTACAGCTTTCTTCAACACGCTTGGACCTAGGTTTTTGGCTGGAGGCGATTATAATACTAAACATTCAATGTGGGGATCAAGGCTTGTTATCCCTAGAGGAAGACAACTTTTGATGTCTATTAATAACAACAATATGAATTACTTGACGACAAGCGAGCCTACGTACTGGCCAACTGATCCTCTAAAAACACCAGACCTCATAGACATTTTTTGACTAAAGGGATCGGGCAAAGTTATATTGATGTTAACTCGTGCCTGGATCTTTCCTCAGACCATTCTCCAATAATAGCGACAATTAGCTCAACCATAATTTATAAAGATCGCTCACCAACTCTTACTAATAAAGCCCCAAACTGGAATCAATTTCGGGACATTTTAAATGAAAATTTTTCTCTGAAAATACCCCTGAAAACTTCAGATGATATCGATGATGCAGTCGAGTTTTTTAATTCCACTATTCAAACATCCTGCTGGCAATCAACTCCAAATATTCCTCAAAAGTATTTGGATCACATAAATTAAACCAGTTGACATCAAGCGGAGAAGAACGGAGAAAAGAAGGCTGAGAAGAATATGGCAACAATCCTGTAATCAAAGAGATAAATCCAATTTAAATAGAGCTTCTCAAGGGCTAAAACGAGCTCTAAAATATCTAAAAAATAAATGATTTGGTGAATTTACTGCTGATTTGTCCCCAACTGAAAATACAAACTATTCATTATGGAAAGTTACCAAGACAGTGAAACAACCGAAAACCCCAGACTACTATAGGCCCCTCCGGGTGTGATTTTTGACCTTTGACCCCTGGGATTCCCCACCCCACCCCTTGTTATTCTTATGGGACTTTCCCTTGACCTGCCCTTCCTCTGCTCCCCTTGCTCGCGGATATGCTCTGGCGAGCAGCCTGACCTTTGACCATTGGCTTGAGTGTTAGCTTATTTGCTTGCTTGCTTCTTCGTTTGCTTGTTTGGTTGCTTGCTGGATTCCTTGCTTGTTTGCTCGTTTGTGTGTTTGTTTGTTTGCTTGCTTGCTTGTTGGTTTGTGTGTTTGTTTGCTTGTTGGTTTATGTGTTTGTTTGCCTGTTTGTTGTTAGTCCGTCTGAATGTTTGTATTGCCGTTTGATTTTGTTTGATAATTTGCTTGTTTGTTTGCTTGTTTGCCTACTTGTTTGTGTGTTTGTTTTAGTTTGTCTGTCTTGCAGTCCGTCTGCTTATTTGTTTGTCGTTTGATTGTTGCTTGTTGTTTTGTACCTGAAGACTGTATTAGTTTCTAGGCTCCGAAATGTCGTAAAATATGTTTTTACCGATAAGTGTTTCATATTTTTTCAAAATTAAAATATAAAATCGTGATCTTGATCGTGACTTTAGCATCAGTATTTTTTTCTTATTAAGATTTATTGAACTGATTACTGCCATGTTTGTATGGGTGTTTGTTTCTTTGTTTGTCTGCCTGTCTGTCTGTTTGGTTGTTTGTTTGTGTGTTTCTTTGTCTGTCTGTCTCTCTGTCTGTTTGTTTGTATGGTTGTTTGTTTATTTGGTTCTTTGTTGTTTTGTCTGTTGTCTGTCTGTCTCTCTCTCTTTTTGTTTGTTTGTTTGTATGGTTGTTTGTTTTTTGTCATTTGACTGTCGTTTGTTGTTTTGTACCTGAAGAGGGTATTAGATGATAGACCCTGAAACGTCATGAAATATGTTTTTACTGATGATTCGTTCGTATGTTTTCCAAATTAAAACATAAAATCGGGATCTATTCATTTTTGCATCAGTATTTTTTTCGTGTTAAGATTTGTTTTAACTGATTACAGATTTGGCGTTGTTTTTTTCGTGCGTTTGTTATCATGTGTATCTAAGACTCGATTTTCTGTGTTTTATATGCGATCCTGTGATTTCCATTATTACTTTTGAGCGTAATTGTGCTGAATAATCTTTTTTGTTCGCTGTAATGGCTGGTAGGTGGCAACTCTTGGGATACGCTTGACTAATATTTTAGTGATTCGTGTGCATCTTTTACTGAATTCGTGTGCTTTGGATCGGTATTCTATTGTAAGTTGAATAAGTATTGTAATTGTGAGCTTTTTTCGATGTTCTGTTTTAATTTTCCGATTCGATTGTATTATGGGCACGCATTTTTACTGCATTATTGTGCATATTTCTCCAAGTTTAGATGCTTTGTTCATTGGCCCTGCTATAATAATCGTGATTGTAAGATTTTTGATGATCTTAGTTGGTTATTCATTTCGATTGGATTTCGAGATGTGATTTTTACTGCAATCTCGCAAATTTCACTCAAAGTTCACTCAATGTTCTTTACTTGGAAGTGCCTTTTATTAACAATTTTGATTTCTTTGTCCTCTGCTTTAGTGTTCTTTGCAAACATTGAATGACTATCAATGTTTGAACTAATACTTTTTCAACAGGTTAAATTGTTATTCCTCTACGTTTGTGTTTTTGTTCCATGACGTTTGTCTTTCTTGGTGTGCATTTTTACTACAATCCTAATGTTTTTACTTAAAGTTTTGATTCTTTCGTTCCCTGCGTACGGTTCGGTAATAGAATTGAAAAAAATTGTAATATCCTTGTTTTTCCACGGCGGTTGTCTTTTTGGTTGTGCCTATTACTTTCTCCCCCCTATACAATGTATAAGGAGAAAGTATTGTTTTCGTAAAAATTTTCGAATTTGAGTTGTTAGTGGCTATATTTGTTTTAGTGCTCCCTGAATCCAAAAAAGTGATTTTGGCGTGGTGTCTGTCAGTCTGACTGTGTGTGCGAATGTATGTACGTTTGTGTGTGTGTGTGTGTGTGTGTGTGTTTTGGTTCACACATTAAAATTGAAATGAGTGAAAAATCTGTAAAAAAAACACCTTTTGTCCCCACCACAACAAAAATAAATGTGGGTTTTGTCCAAAAACAACATTTTTTTGTGAAAAAACCTCATTTCACTTATTTTACTTTTAATGAGTGAAAAACTTTTAAAGGTCTTTAATTAAAGTAAAATGAAATAAGACAACACTTAGATTTTTCACTTACCTATCTTAACCCCACCTTTGTCAAACTAACGTGACCGTTGACTGCTGGAATTCCCCACTAACCTAAATGTACCTTATTTTGAAACCTAAGTAATCCTATATTTACTCAACCCTACTAACCTAGCCTTACCTATCGAAACACAGGTAACCTAACTTGTCGCGCCTAGCCTAACTTAATTTGCCTGATCGAACCTCTCCTCTATGATGGAAACGTTTAACACTATTTGGTGTTTAGTGGATGGCGAAATGGCTTCCATAACTTTTAGTATAGCCCCCACCCCCATCTGATTTGCTGTTCTTGCCCTTATTGCCACGGACATGATTCGAGATTTTTCATGAATAATTGGTTCACACCACCCTCAGCTATTAACATGCATACAGTTGTACTGTTAGTTCCGCATAGTTCCAATATCCATCACTGTGAGGTGCCATGGCGCTAGTAGCTCTGTCACATGGACTGTATACCTGGTATGGCCTTGCTAGAGCTCATTTGCTCTCCAAGTGTGCTAGAGTGAACATTGACGCTCACCATGTCTTCAACAAAGTCATCGCCTTCTTCTTCGCCGGAACCACAACGTTCATTGCAAGACGAGGGTGATCTTGTGAAATCTTAGTCAATTACCAAAATCGGTCGGTTAACTGAAGACTGTTTTGTCAGAAACGAAGAGGAACAACAATTGAGGGAAGCTAATTCAGCTGTACCGTCCTCTTCCTAGAGCGTGGCGGTGACAACCACGAAGAATGCCACGATGCGGTCAAGCAACTCCACTAAAGAATGCAATTTCAGTGCGATTTCAGATAAAGAATCCCCCGAGAGAACACGAACACAGTGGAAAAAGAAACAAGCGCATCGAAACGACCTTCTATTTGTGTATATCACTAAGTGCAGTGTGCAAACATAACATTTTCAGTAAAATATGAAAATTTAGTAATAAAAAGGCACCCAATAGAACACGAACTGATTGGGAAAATGACCATGTAAATTTCCAGGGGCTTGAAACGTTAGTATCTGTGCCAATAAGCACATTGAACAAAAATCACAACTTGGAGTTAAAAGTGCAAGATAACAGTAAAAACTTAGCCCAAAAACACAAACTTAGTGGAAAATCAAAAGAAAATATTTAAAAAGCTTGCAATTTGACTCTTGAACCAAGCACCGTGGACAAAAAAATGTAATTTTTGAGTAAAAAGTGCAAGAGCGCACCACCAAAACATAAACGCAGTGGAAAATCAAAAATAACACTTCGAAAAATCTTTATTTCTACTGCTGAAGTATGCGCAGTAAACGAGAAAATCAAAACTTTCAGTAAAAACCACAGAACGGTGATAAAAAATAAACGGTATCAGGAAACTGACACATACTTTCTCCCTTCAAGTCATTTAAAACCAGAAAACATATATAGTGAAATAAAACAAATTAACAATTAATTATCACACAAATATATACCAAATTTTATCAAAATCGGTTAGTAAATAACGGAGATATCGGGTTTCGAATATTTACCATAAGAATAACATTGGACAACGTACTGCGTTAACTAAAATATTAATTATCTTTGCAACCAGTTGACGTAGACTAATGATTCAAAATAATAGATTATTTTGTTTTTGAAGCCAAATTTGATAGTTGCAAGTATGTTTTCCTTAAAAGTTACAGTTTTTGTGAAATTTGAAAAATATGAATTTTTTAACACTTAAATCCCCATAAGTTCTGAACCTGAATTTTTACAGACATGCAGGTGGTGTCATTTTGTTTGTCATCTGAAGCCAACAACATAATAAAACACACTTAAGAGATCACGACCACACTGAGAAAACAAGCAAACGCATCGAAATAGCGTACAATTCTAGTTTTGCACCTAGCACAGTTTGTAAAGATCAATTAAACGTGCAAAAATGTAGTAAAATCCACCAATTAGAAAAAAAATACCTTGGAAAACGCTCAGATACATTAGGATTGTTTGTAACATAAGTATGTCACTACGAAAATGAAGTAAAAGTCCACCAAATAGAACACAAATACATTTGAAAAACGAAGGTGCATTAGGATTGTTTGTAATATAAGTATGTCACTAAGTGCAGTGAATAAAAAAGAAGTCAAAACTTAAAAGTGAACAGTGCAGGATCGCATTAAAAATAAATGCGCGCCCATAAACAAAAACCTAGTAAGAAATCAAGGGAAAACTTAAAACGCTTACAATTCGAACGTCGTAAGCAAAACAAAATCTAGACTGAGTAAAAGCATAGAATTTCGGTAATAATGTGCACCACGAAAACACGCAGTCGCAGTGAAAAATCAAAGATGATTTCGAAAAATCTTTCAATTCTAGAACTGAACCAAGCGTAGTGAACGAAATAATTCAAAACTTTGGGTAAAAACCACAGGATTACAGTAATAATGCGCGCCCCCAAAACATGTCTTCAATAAAGCTTACTATTCAATCACTAAACCAGGAGCAATGAAGATAATCATCAAAACTTTAACATCGAAAAAAGCTCACAATTACAATACTTATTCAACTTACAATAGAATACCGATCCAAAGCACACGAATTCAGTAAAAGATGCACACGAATCACTAAAATATTAGTCAAGCGTATCCCAAGAGTTGCCACCTACCAGCCATTACAGCGAACAAAAAAGATTATTCAGCACAATTACGCTCAAAAGTAATAATGGAAATCACAGGATCGCATGTAAAACACAGAAAATCGAGTCTTAGATACACATGATAACAAACGCACGAAAAAAACAACGCCAAATAACTGTAATAAGTTAAAACAAATCTTAACACGAAAAAAATACTGATGCAAAAATGCATAGATCCCGATTTTATGTTTTAATTTGGAAAACATACGAACGAATCATCAGTAAAACATATTTCATGACGTTTCAGGGTCTATCATCTAATACGCTCTTCAGGTACAAAACAACAAACAACAGTCAAATGACAAAAAACAAACAACCATACAAACAAACAAACAAACAAAAAGAGAGACAGACAGACAGACTACAGACAAAACAACAAAGAACCAAATAAACAAACAACCATACAAAAAAAACAGACAGAGAGATAGACAGACAAAGAAACACACAAACAAACAACCAATCAGACAGACAGACAGACAAACAAACAACCAAACATCCATACAAACATGACAGTAATCAGTTTAATAAATCTTAATAAGAAAAAATACTGATGCAAAAGTCACGATCAAGATCACGATTTTATATTTTAATTTTGAAAAAAATATGAAACACTTATCAGTAAAAACATATTTTACGACATTTCGTAGCCTAGAAACTAATACAGTCTTCAGGTACAAAACAACAAGCAACAATCAAACGACAAACAAATAAACAGACAGAATGCAAGACAGACAAACAAAAACAAACACACAAACAGGTAGGCAAACAAGCAAACAAACAAGCAAATTAACAAGCAAAAACAAACGGCAATACAAACAAACAGACGGACAAACAACAAACAGGCAAACAAACACACAAAGAAGCAAAACAAACACATAAACCAACAGGCAAACAAACACACAAACCAACAAGCAAGCAAGCAAACAAACAAAGGTCAAAGGTCAAAAATCACACCCGGGGGGGCCTATAGTAGTCCCCAGTACCCTCCATTCTTAAATCTAACGGGTCGTGGGCTAGAAGTAACGAAGAGAAAGTGACGTTGTTTGCTGACCATTTCAGAACAGTGTTCACTCCAAATCTAAATTTAAATAACAACGATCAAGAAATTAATGATTATCTCGACTCTCCAAATCAAATGTCATTTGCCAATAACACAGATTAGACCTTCTGAAGTTATAAACACAATCAAGGGGTTAAAACTACAAAAAGCTCCTGGTTATGACTTAATCACGGGAAAAATTCTCAAAGAGCTTCCAAAAAAAGCCATTTTATTCTTGACACTGATTTTTGATGTCATTTTGCAAACTGAACATTTCCCTGCGCAATGAAAAAAATCTGAAATTACAATGATTCATAAGCCTGGGAAGCCACCAAATCAAGTTAGTTCGTACCGACCAATTAGTGTCCTCCCAATCGTCTCAAAAGTGTTTGAAAAACTCCTTTTAAATCGCCTCCGCTTTGTGATTGACGAATTGAACTTAATTCCATGTCACGAGTTTGGTTTTCGGCAAGAACATTCTACGATAGAACAGGTTCACAGAGTTGTAGACGTTATCAAAGAGGATATTGAGACCGAGAAGTTTTGTTCTGCTGTCTTTATTGGCGTGAGTCAGGCATTCGATAAAGTTTGGCATACTGGCTTGCTCTACGAACTAAAACTTCATCTTCCTCATACATTCTTCAGTCTCATGAAGTCATACCTTTCCAATCGACATTTTAGGGTAACATTTGGAGATATTTTAACGCCCCTACATGAAATTCAAGCAGGAGTTCCTCAATGTAGCGTATTGGGACCCGTTGTCTACATTGTTTACTGCAGATCTTCCAGTAGATTCTATTTTTTGATTTACAAAAATAGAAAATCAAAGTAAATGAAAATAAATCCGTCCATACAACCTTCACAACGAGATTAGACAGTTGTCCTCCCGTAACCCTAACAATGTCCTAATCCCACAAAGTAACGAAGTAAAGTACTTGAGCATGATCCTACACAGAAAACTTAATTGGAAAAGCCATTTTTGGAACAAGAGACTCTCCCTAAATTTAAAATTTAGAAATCTATCTTGGCTATTAAGTAAAAAATTCTAAATTATCAACAGAAAATAAATTACTATTATACAAAGTAATTTTAAAACCAGTATGGACGTACGGTATTCAACTATGGGGATCATCCATCGAATCAAATATTAACATTATCCAAAGGTTTTAATCTAAAGCTCTGCGATACATCCTCCGTGCCCCGTAGTTTGTCAGTAACGAAGCTCTACATAGAGACAGTCGGACCCCAACTGTGAAGGAAGAAATCCAAAGGTTTAGCGCAAAGTATTTAAAAGAATTAGAAAACCATCCGAACCATCTTGCACTAGATTTATTGGACAATAGTACAGTAACTGTGTTTATAGATTGAAAAGGTGCCATGTTACGGACTTAAGTCATCGTTTTTAGTTTTACATGGACTTCTCACTTTGTTAGAAATTGCAAGGTTTGTTTGTTGGCTTTATCGCTGGATAAAGACTAACTAACTATTGTAAAAAAATGTATCATATTTGCTTATTGTTCTATTTGTAATTGAACAGATTGTAAATTTAATCAAGTGTTAAAAATCAAATGATTTTTCTAACCTGCATGTAAATAAGAACAACCCGAATCAGCTGTTTTGGTTAAAATCAACAAAAAATGCCCATGACGATAGGCACTTTGAAAGGCTATAGGACGTAAACCGGATTTTCGCCAGACTTGAGACCAATTCCAATCGACTTCTGGTGGCCTAAAACCCCAAATCAAACAAAAAAATCAAAAATCCTAGGACGGAATAAAAATTTTGCCCGTACAAACATTGCTTGTTTTAGAGTATTATAAAAATAAATATCTGGGGACCGAGCTTCACTCGGGGAAAACTGTAACATTTCCAAACGTATAAGTTAATATGGCTCCCCACAAAGAAAATGAACTTTGTTGGTTGATTTACTGAGGTTTCCATTTGGTTCAATTATTCCACTATTCGGTCTATTGTCTATCTTTACTACATAAATCATACTTGCAAACTTTAAAAAACATTAAACTGTTATAAATTCAGTAAATCTAAAGCATCAAAACCCCTTTACGTAAACAACTACATGTTTTTGCGTTATTTATAATTAACCTAAAACTGACCTGATTGCTTGATTGAAATTTTTAGATGAGGATAGTATTTTAATCTCCAAGATCAATTGCATTATCTCAGTTCTGTTCCACATACATCAATGCCTGCAACGTGCTATAACAGTTTCAAAAGGCATGTTTACGATCAACAGCTGAGCGATTCTTTTGTTTATTTTCCCTTGTTATACTCATTCCACGTTCATCTTTCAGTACAGGCCTTGTGGGAGATAGCTATTCTATTACCTTTGGTGAGTGTATTTGTTTCCTAAATCCGTATCATATGATGGTAAAATCATCAGCTAATTATTACTTCACGTGGGTAGTACAACCTAAATTGTCATTTGAAACACATGGCTCATGAAAATGCTATACTGAAAGGTGAATGTGGAATTGAGTATAACCATCACGGCAACTCATATGATCCCATGTTAAAACTTAAATTTCATTTTTCTAAAAAATTTGCGATTGTACAGCAAATTCAACCTCGTAGGTGAACTAAAAACTACACCTAAATACAAAATTTTATCAAAATCGTTAGAGCAATTTTCGAGATAGGATTTATATACAAGAATTGCTCATTTAAAGTAATACATACTTCATCATTAAAATAAAATATTTAGTATTGACGTATTGGAAAAGGCTTTTACTTCATTATTGTTTCAGTGAATTTTCCCTATAGGGAAGAAGCTATTACCGTAGGTCTCATGGTAAGACCTAAGCTCGGGACCATTATAACTTTTCGTTTTGGGGCCCCCAGAAACAAAAAACACCATTCGTTCGAATTTATATATATATATATATATATATATATATATATGTATATCCTTCACTCATCTGTCATTCATACTTGGCTTAAAATACCTAAATGGTAGGTCGCCATTTCGAAGTAATGTATCTGATGTATCTAATGTATAAATATATATATATATATATACTGTATATATATATATATATATATTTATATATCTATGTGTCTGTTAGCACGATAGCGGCCGCAAAATGGTCCGATCTTTATGAAATTTGGTACGGACATGTAAAGTGATAATCAATTGGACGAGTTCGTGAACCAGCCCGATCGGACCACCGGTAGGGGGGTAAAGGGGGATAAAACCCCCAAAAATGAGGTTTTGAGTTTTTTACATAGAAAATAAAATTTATCGAATTCTTGTGGGACTATTGAACTCAGCTCTAAAAAAACAAACAATTTAGTATTTGAAATCACTGATCTATGTCCATTGGTTACTGAGATATTGAAAGTGGTAAACACAGTACGTTGTTCCCATGTTAACCTTATGGGAAATAAGTAAAATTATATATCTCGGTTATTTCTCAACATATCTTGTTAAAACTTAGTAAATAGCTTCTTCTAGTTCAGATCTACTAAATATTGAATTAAAACCACCCAGTTTTATTATACCTGTAGCAGCAAACCTGCATACTCATTCCCCATGTTATTCTTATGAAGCTTACGAAAACATGTCAAATCTCGCTATGTTGGATTTAAATATGTTGTTTTGCATTTGAAATTCGCTGAGTATGCAGGTCTGCTGCAACAGGGGCTATTTAGTTACATAGTTGGTTACTAACTGAAATAAGCTTCGCTCGTAATGAAGGAAAGTATTTCTTCTGTCAGAAAGAAGCTCTCAAGACGGTTGTGACGGATGGTATGTATATTGATTTTTTTGAATATCCCTCACAGTTTTATTGGTATCATGTAAAACATGGTTTAGCGTTTTAGTCAAGAAAACAGAAATACCTGAGGCACAACCTCGTGTTTTGAAGATGTGTATCAGACGGCTTAGACAAGGGGACATGAGGAGAAGACTGTTGCAGTAAACTAATCACCAAACAGCCTCGAGAAAAGTTTTCCTTCCACGTTAAACGATTCTTCAAAATATATACACGTATATCTTTGTTTGACTTCAAAGATAGATCTGAGGTACGATCAAAACGAGGTTTACATTCAAAGAATATATTTCTGTTCCATTAATTCTGTTTGGGTGTAAATAAAAAGTGAGAAAATATTTATTAATTTGAAGTTTTGCAAAGTCGTGTTTAGATCACCTCATAAAACGTTTTAAAAGAAGATACAGCACTTCATCCTCAAAAACAATTTGGACGATCTAAGCTTTAAAACGAATGCTTTATGAAATCTAAATATTTTCCTTGAAAGAGTACCTTTAACTCTAATAATATAAGAAGATAAGTAAAAAATATAATAAATACTCCTGTTGCAGCAGATCTGCATACTCAGCGAATTTCAAATGCAAAAGAACATAATTCAATCCATCATAGTGAAATTTGAGATGTTTTTGTAATCTCCATAAAAATAACACGGGGAATGAGTATGCAGGTTTGCTGCTACAGGTTTGTTAAAACTGGTCGGTTTTAATTCATTGTTTAGTAGATCTTAACTAGAAGAAGCCATATACTAAGTAGTAGTGGCGAGGTGGCGTTTCTGGCCCAATCAAACTTTTTGACAGCTACTTCCGGTCACGTGACCGGAAGTGACGTCATCAGCTGTGACGTAGCTGTGACGTGTATGGTTGGGATTTAAAGTTTAAATGCCCGGTTTGCCGGAAGTGTGTCAAGGTCGTCCGGGGATGTTTTTAAAAAAGATCTTGCATTTTCGGAAAATCCGAAAATGCAAGATAATTTTTGTTTCTTTTTACAAACTGTCTCTTAACTGTTGTTTTGTTGATTTTCATGTCTGTTAAAATACCATGTAAAAATTGGAATTGACAAATTAACAATAAAATATCCTGCTACAAAGTATCCAAATAAAGATGCAATTACATAAACATAAACTTTAAAATATAGCGAATGTTCTTCCTTTTTATCTATTAGCATTTCCCGAACAAGGTAACCAAAATTGTAACCACATAAAAATGAAAGAAGCAAATAATAAATTTCGACGGGTTCACAAAAACCAAGTTGTAAAGTAGCGAATTTCTTTCTTCCTCCATTGTTGAATTTTTAGTCGAAACCAATTAATGATAACATTATTGCTTGCGCATCAGAACTAACAGTTGATGAAATTTCATTTACTTGTAGACTTGTAGTAGTTTCATTTGTAGTAGGTAATTGTTCGGAAGTTTGTGTTGATGTAGAAGAAACAGTATTATCTTGAAGCTCAGAGTCCATGTGTTCTCTGGTGAAGAGCTGGAGCTTTAATGACGTGTGGTACCCGCTGTTTTACTCCGTGTCGGCAGTTGTTGGTGGTGGGGGGTCATCAGGTTCATGCACAGAAATGTAGATGGAATCATAATTTTCTGGAGGATGTACTAAAATTTGTTGTACAGGATCTGCATCAATAGTAAAACTTTGCGTTTCAATGCAAAGTCCATCTTTAATAAAAGAAACATATAAAACAGAACTCATGTTTATTTAGATATTTACTCTGCGAGTTCTACCAGCAAACTGTTGTGTCAGTAGTGGCGCTGCAACCTCCCTTGACATGTGCAGCCCGGAACATCTGCTGCACACCTGCCCTCCTCCACCACCATGAGAGACTCCTCGCAATTTTTGGATATGTAGTGTTAGTTGTAATGTAGGTGTTGTAGGGTGAATATCTCAGTACTAAACAATTGTTTTTAACATTTGGCTTAAAATACTTATTTAACTTTGTAGGAGTTACAATATTTTTAAAGATGCTGATTATCTTTTCTTAATACTTAGTTAAAATATTTAGTTGAAGAAATGCAAACTAAACTACAGTTGCGATTAAATATAAACTCGCTTTCTTTACATTTGGTTTAAAATTGAAATGTTAGTGCGGTGCTACATGTGTTGCACACCTGCCTTCCCCCACTACCATGAGAGACTCCTCGCAATGTTTTCGATATTTAGTTTTAGTTGTAATGTAGATGTTGTAGGGTAAACATCTCAGTAGTAAACAATTGTTCTTAAAATTTGGCTTAAAAATATTGTTTTAAAATACTTATTTAACTTTGTACAAGTTTCAATATTTTTAAAGATGCTATTTTATTATCTTACCTTAATAATTAGTTAAAATATTTAGTTGAAGAAATGCAAACTAAACTACAGTTTCAATTAAGTATAAACTTGGTTTCTTAACATTAGGCTTAAAAATATCGTAAGAAAATTTTTTACAACATATTTTAATTAATATGTTTCCAAACCCTATCATGCGAGTTTTTAAAATAAGTGAAATAAAATACAAACGAAAAAGGCGAAATTAAAAATAAAACCAAGGAATAAAACCAACGAAACTTGCGTTGAATGAAACGCAAAAACTGGCAACTTTTATTTGACATCATCACTGGGCCGGGTTTATTATTCAGGTGACCTCGCATGCTTTCGCTTGCTGCCGACCAGTTAGCAATACATGCCGTTGACCTTGTTGCGAAACGGTTGCGCAACAGCGTCAATTTCATTTTTTCAATTTTTTTGACCTTGACCTTGACCGCGGTCGATGACCCCCCCCCATCAATGTTGATGGGGCGACCCCCCCCGTCAACGGGGGACTTGATCTCGTCACCGTTCGACTTTGGAGCTTCGTCGACGTACACGGCGGCAGTGGATATTACAAAAATACTCTAAATCTATCTTGCGGGTACTCAAATTACGGGGAATGAAAAGCCAAACAAAAAAGGTCCAGTAACATTTTTCGCTAAAACCAACGGTATAAAAGTTATAACGCAAAAACTCAAAAAATCGAGGCTATAGCCTTGGGCTCACAGTATATATAAGGTGTGCTGTAGTCTTGTGGTTACATTTGCCGTGGAATCCCTCATGATCTTTGGTGCTGTGCACAACTTTGTTGAAGCCAAAAAAGTACTATGGTACATAAGAACGTATCATAGCAATCTGAAGTGTATCAGTGGAGTACTTGAAGCTGTTAAATTAGACGGTACGAAAATCTGTTGCACTTCGGATTCTATGAATTACGAAGGACTCGAAACATGGGTCCTTTATTATGTACAATTTTGTACAAAAATTCACATCAAAGTTGACACGGACTAAAGGGGTTTTCTAGGAGGAAAGTAAAGAATAGATATTAACAATGCATGTTGGTAGCTATTCTTTTCATTCTTCCGCTAAGGTTTAAATGACCTTGACCTACTTATGGACTTAGAAAAATTTTCGCTAAGTTACAAGTGACCTTCAAAATAAGTAGATCAAGGTCA
Source organism: Flexamia atlantica (assembly GCA_035578135.1). Lineage (NCBI taxonomy): Eukaryota > Metazoa > Arthropoda > Insecta > Hemiptera > Cicadellidae > Flexamia > Flexamia atlantica. The sequence continues at coordinate 66,230,344 of JAQJVK010000001.1, read as the reverse complement.
TTTAACTTTAAGCGGGAAAAAGAGAGGAACAGTGTTATTAATTAACACTGTTCCTCTCTTTTTTCCTAAAAGGCAGAGGGGGAAAGTTCCGTTAATGTCTACTTTTATGTGGCAGAACCATATCCATCATCATCTGATTCGTTTTGAAAGTTTGTGTAACTAACATCAACCCAAAGATGATGATATCCTTGTTCGAAAGCCATAGTATCAATATATGATTCTATTGTTGAAAACCAATTTGGATCAATTAAAGGCTCGATTGCAACCATTACAGTTTCTAATGATAAATTTACCCATCTTTCTCCAGTAACATAAATTGCATAAAAATTTACATTCTGAAGAAACTGGATTAAATTTAACATAAACTGAACATGTTGTTCAGGAGTGCAATGAACATTGTAAGACATTCGGAAACTTTCCATGGTGATCGGGGAAATGTTGTCTGTTTACTTACTCCACGGTTTATATATATGCATTTCCCCCACCATAAAGTTTCAAAAGTGGGTCAAGGTCATCTGAAGATACCCTATGAACGGGGAACAGAGCAGTAAGCGGTTAGACCGCAAACTGCTCTGTTCCCCGTCCCTATTTAATTTCTCATAATTATATGTGTTTATAAACACATACAATTAACTTCATATTTTGCCAGGGGGAAGAAATTGCAGAGATGACATTTTTCTTGAATTTCCGGCGTTTGTAGTTTATAACCAATCACCCCGCTTCTATAGGCAATAGTTCGATAAAGTTCTTCCCCAGGGCCGGCAAGAGGAAGCGCCTAAAAAAAATTATTAATTTAAAGAAATTTAATAAAATAATATATTGTGTTCAGAAAAAAAACAATGCAGTTAATGAAAAAACGTACCATGTGACATATGGCACATATTCTGCCAACATTTGGCCCTTCAAACCAAATTTTGGTTTTGTACACGCATCGTCTTTTATGCTCATAAATGAGCTCTCCTTGTAAAATTGGCGGCAGCGGCTCTGACACCGTTCTGATATGCCGGAGCATAGGGTTATCGGTGCAGATCCGCTGCAAACACAACTCGTACAAGGAGCTCATAGTTATGGTCTGGCTATGCAAACCTCACAGCTTTAAATACGTACCAATCACCTTGATGGCGAAGGACCCCCCCCTTACCCTCTCTTCTTTTTCCTTTCCATTACCTTGGGTTTCCAGTATATATTGAGCGGATAAAAGCTTTATAGAATTAATAGTTTGCCTCATTTTGAATCAACAAAACGTTATGGAATCTTTCCAAAAATACCTGATTGATCAAAAATTAAGTAGAAACCGAAGAGAACAAAGAAGACAACACAAATTAAAAAAAGTTTTTGAAAATTAAAATTAGTTGTACCGGAAAGTCAAAACCAAAAACAAGTTAACAGACAATCTATAATTCAAAATGCAATAGATTACATTAAAAAATTGGAAGAAGACTTGAAATCACCAACATTCAACTTAGAACAACAAGAATTTGAACAATCCGAACAGAAATTTGTACAGGAAATAGAAGAATTTCTTCATGAACAACAAGAATTCCAACAATTCGAACAGAAATTTGTACAGGAAATAGAAAAATATCTTCAAACTTCGCAAAATTTAAACCAAGACATTTATGAAATTTTGTATCAACCTTTTGAAACTGTTTCCTTGCCAGTGTTAGAAAGCTTGGATGAATATTTTTTGAGCTCGAAAAGTAGAGGTGGTAAATGGGTGGGGGCTGTTATAAGGGCAGGGTAAACAGAGTAATCTTTACTTTCTTAGGATCCAGCGCTATGGCAGGTACTTCCTCGTCGTCCAGGTCTTCTTCCTCGTCATAAACAACATCATCATCTGTTGTTTCTATTGTGAAACAAAAATCTCCTTCTCCAAAAAAATCTTCACCGAGAAATCTCCTTCTCCAAAAAAATCTTCACTGAAAAAATCTTCACCAAAAAAATCTCTTAACAAAATTTCTGAAAAACTTCAAAAACTTCAAAAATTAAGAAAATCTTGTTTTAAGAAAGAACAGTGTGCTCATATTTTAAAAAAAGGAGCGAACAGAGGTGAAAGGTGTGTGAAATTGTGTAGTGTTAATGAAAAATTGTGTAGTCTGCATAACAAACGTGAACCTTCCAAAATTCAACCTTCCGAAAAAGTCAAAATTCAACCTGTCAAAAGTGAACTGCCAGAAAAAATTGAACACTATAAAAGAATTAGAATTAACAGATTGAAATTAAACCACAAATATGTTTTTGTAAAAAAGATCAGTAATAGGTTTGTTGTTCTTAGATGTTGTGATGAACTCTACATGCTTAAATTACCAGGACATCTTCAAATTCCAAATATCAGTAATGTTCATTATTATTTAGTAAGAAAATCTCCATCTGATAAAATTAAATGGTCAAAGTAAACACAAGTGAAAAAGACAAAAAGAAAATTGGAGCGGGGGAATAGACCACTTTGTAATTCTAAAAGATTTACTTAGCGGTCTATTCCCCCGCTCATAGGGTATTTTTTGGTGACCTTGACCTACATTTTACACTTAAAAATTTTCGCTAACTTCTATTGATCTTGAAAATAAGTAGGTCAAGGTCATCCAAAACTTAAAAAATTAAGGGGTGTACGGTTTTACAGAACCGTACACGCCCGAAAACCTAACAAAAGAAAAGCTATTTTACAATGCAACTTACATAAAAATTACCTTGGGACTTATAAATTTTCGCTTACTCTTTTGTTGACCTTGAAAATAACTAGGTCAAGGTCATTCAATAATTAAAAAGAAAATGGGGGTGTACGGTTTTACAGAACCGTACACCCCCGGAAACCTAACAGAAGAAAAGCTAATTTACAATACAACCTGCCTAGAGTTTAAAACGTAAAAAAATAGTTAGTCAGCACAGCGTTGCACATAATGATCACAGTGTGAGCTAGACATAAGCCATCCCTCACACTTCACCATAAGCGCACAACGCTGAGCTAAAAAGTAAAAAATATCTAGTCAGCCCAACGCTGCACAGAATGATTACGGTGTAAGCTAGACATAAGCCATCCCTTACACCTCACCATAACCGCACAACGCTAAGCTAAAAAAATGTTATACAAATATGTTTTTTATTTCCTAACACTAAAGGAGCCAGCGACTCACCATAAGGCGCAAATCAACTGGGGTCCAGCGAAACTCCGGAGGTAGGCGAACTACCCATCCAGCACGTATAGAGGTTGTAAGTGACCCGGTCTTCTGGCCGTAATCATTACAAAAGCGGAGTCGGTCTACCATAAATTAATTGGTCTTCCCGTTTTCCAAAAGAAGGAAGGAAAAAAGGAAAGGAAATTGGAATTGAAAGGTGTCCCTAACGAAAAAGGAATACAAGACAAGAGAGGGAATGCCCTCAACAAGCTTGTTGGAAAAAGGAAATTGGAATAGAAAGGTATTAAAAACATATCATATAACATTCTTAAAAACAAAAATATTACTTTAAACTTAAACACTCCACTACTATAAACTTAAACATTCCAGGCATAAATATATTGTAAGTAAAAGAAAGATTTTAAATTAATACTAACTACCAAACCAGCAAATTAAAAACAAACTACAAACCCTACGGTATCTACAAGCACAAACAACTACCATGCTTAAACTACCATGCCTTAAAATTAATCAGTCCTACGTCAAGATGTTATTATACAAATAACACCAAGATATTTTCACTAAACAGTAAAAATGATAATATGTTCAGGGCGCCTTCTGAACATGTTACCACCTCACTGTCTAGCGAGCAACTGATGCCGAACCACACGCGCAGATCCCGGACCCCAACTCGGCTCGAGGTCATCCCCCCTCCTCGCTTACCCCCTCCCAAACCACAGGACCCTTGCTTCGGGTTTGGTTTCCATCATTGTTTTGCCACTGTTCCAACAGGCAACAACATTTATTTCTTTACTTTACATTGGATTTGTAAAAATTTTAAGTGTTAAAACTTCTCAATATTTAATATTTTAGGACTTTGAAAATTTTTCAAACCTATCATTCTTTTGCAACTGTTTTAACAGGCAACAACACCTCTTTCTTTATTTTACTTTACATTGAACTTGTAAAACCTCCTAATAATTAATACTTTCGGACTTAGAAAAATTTTCAAACATTTGCTTCAACATTTACTTTACAATATCAAGTTTCTTTTAGAATGCCTCCAACAGACAACAATTTTCCTTTTAGATGTGCAATCTGTGAAAAAATATATTAATTGGATGAGCAGGAAGATTTAACGGATGAAGAAAGTGTTTTTGAAAATAGTTTGATTACAGTAGAAGATACATCTGATGCCACATCTAATGCTACATCTGATCCTACAACTGATGATGAGGAAAATATTTTGGAAGAACCAGTAGCAGAAGAAATACCATTAACACCAATAACTATTGACTACGATCCAGAACAATTTATACATGCTCTTGTTCGTCGTCGTTTGTTTCCGGCATCGGACACGGAGGAAGATGAAAGCGATTACGATTTGGAAATAACATATTTGGACAACAGCAATGATGATCACACTTACAACGCATAATATGTATTATTTTAAACTTACATTATTCAACATTGGCACTTAATTTTTTTAAAACTTCCATTATTTGACCTTGACACTTAGAGTTTTTTAAAACTTCCATTATTTGACCTTGACACTTAGATCTTTTTAAAACTTCCATTATTTGACCTTGGCACTTAGATTTTTTTTAATACCTGCATTATTTGACACTTAGATGTTTTTTAAAACTTGCATTATTTGACCTTGACATTTAGGGGTTTTGAAATATAAGACATTTAACTGCTATTAACACTTTTTGTGTTTAATACAGAAAAAAGTGGTGGGGGTAGTGCTATAAATAGGGGTAGTTTAAGAGTGGTTTTTATTATTACTGCAACTTTTGTGGAGAGCACACCCACGTCATGTAATACTGCATCAGTTGCGAAGAATCTTTTGAAAACGAAAACTTACTACAAATACACAAAGAAGTTTACCATAACAACGAAACAAACCAAGAAACAAGAAACAATGCAGAAGAAGAAGATTTGGAAGATTTAGATCAAATGCTGGCTACCCATCAACAACAACTAAATTCAAGACCAAGTGTTATTCAGTACGCACCCGGACCATCTTTGGATGTGGAATTATACGCCCGAGCTTTACCAGGTAGTGTAGTAACTCATTTTAAGATTGACAATGCTCAATTGCAACTAGCACAATTTATATTGAAAGCAATAACATTAGTAACAGAAACATTAAACAATGAACTAAGAAGATTAAATTTTATAAAGTTTGGAATATTATTAGATACTGTATTTCCAAATGTTCAGAATTAAACATCACCAAGAGGATTTTTAACTAAAAACAAAACCATCATGTTTGCATCAGATATAAGCTGAATTGTGGATGAATGTTTTAAAGAACTTTTAACAAAATTACAAGAACATGAAGGAAGAGGTTCTGGATGGAGTTTGTTAAGTATAACAAGCTTAGATGTGAGAGTTCATAAACATGGATATGGAATGAGAGGTAGTAGTTATATTGCTTTGCCAAGGAAGATTCGAGTAACCAAATCTTGTGTTAATGTACAAAATGAAAATGCTGAATGTTTCAAGTATGCAATGCCTGCAAAATATGTAGAAGATCATGTGGAACGACCGAGTAGAGCATACGATGAGGTTTGCTATATGTATAACTTTCAAGGCATGACTTATCCTGTTGCAATTCAAGACATATCAAAATTTGAAAAGAAAAATCCTTTTGCATCTGTAAACATCTTTGGCTTAGATTCATCCAACAATGTCTACCCCTTACGTATAACACTCACCGAACGCAGAGATCATACTGATTTATTATTTATAATTAAAGGTGATATCTCACATTATGTATATATTAAAGATTTTGAAGCTCTAGTTTGCAAACAGTTATCAAAACGTGAACAACCAAAAACAACTTGTAAATGATGTTTCTGTTTTGTAAACAAACCTTTAAGAAGAGGAGGTTCAGAATGGTTAACAGAACATAAGATTATGCAATGGAAACTATGAAGTAAGAATTAAATTACCACACCATAGCAGATCACAAGTAAAATTTGATAAAGTTATCCAACAATACAGAATTCCCGTTGTAGTGTATGCAGATTTTGAATCTTCATTGCTTCCACTTGAACAAGAAGAAGGAGAGGAAATTACAAGCAGAACAAAGTATCAACTTCACAAACCAAACAGCTACTGTTTAATAGTAAAATCCACTCTGCCTGAAGAACATCTCGAAGAATATGGTTTGTCATCTACACCAAAGATTTATCGTGGTGAAGAAGCAGCTCGATACTTTGTTGATGATTTATACAACATCTCTGGAAAAGTGGAAGCAATGTATAGCAATGTAGTTCCTATGTCACCTATGACACCGGAAGAACTTTATCTTTATGATTCGGCAACAACATGCTATTTGTGTAACAATCAATTTACAGAAACTAAAGTTAAAGTTCGTGACCATGACCATCTGACAGGAGCCTACAGAGGTGCAGCTTGCAACGGATGTAACATCAACTATAAACTACCATCTTTCATTCCAGTGGTTTTTCACAATCTTAGTGGATACGATGGACATTTTATCATTCCCGAATTAGCAAGAGACAACGGTGAAATAGACGTTTTGGCAAAAACTATGGAAAAATTTATAAGCTATTCAAAAAAGGTGGGCAAAATTAAACTTAGATTTGTTGATTCTTTTAGATTTATGCCTTCTAGTCTTATGAAACTTTCTGAAAATTTAAGAAGACAAAATTTAATAGAAACAAGCAAAATTGTACCTGCAGAAAAAATGGATTTGGTTCTTCGGAAAGGAATTTTCCCGTATGATTACATCGATGGACTACATAAATTTCAAGAAACATCACTTCCTCCACTAGAAGCATTCAAAAGTAAACTTACCGATTCGGACATTTCACCTGAAGACTATCAACACGCATGCAGAGTTTGGGACGAATTAGAAATGAACACTCTGGGAGATTATTCTGACTTTTATGTAAAACTTGATGTGACCCTTCTATGCGATGTGATGGAAGAATTTAGAAACACTTGTTTTGAAGCCTACGGATTAGACCCTCTTCATTCTTATACTTCTCCAGGACTAGCTTGGCAAGCTATGCTAAAAGAAACAAAGTGCAACCTTCAATTATTAACAGATATTGACATGGTGTTGATGATCGAATCGGGCGTTAGAGGTGGATTGCCCCAAAGTGTTACTAGACATGTTAAAGCTAACAAAAAATATCTTCCAGACTACGATAAAGAAAAAACCATCAGTGTTCTTGGGATATTTTGATGCCAACAATTTATACGGATGGGCCATGTCTAATCCACTTCCTTTTGGAAACTTTGAATGGGTTAATCCAGACTCAATGGGAGATATTTCGCAAATTTCAAAAGACGGAGACACCGGATACATATTGGACTGTGACTTTGAATATCCAGAACACTTGCATGATCTTTATTACGATCTTCCGCTTCTTGCAAAAACAGAAGTCTCACCAATTGGCAAACATCCAGAATTAATGATGACTCTTGAAAATAAACAAAGATACGTAGCTCACTTTTGGGTTGTTCAACAAGCACTCCAATTGGGTTTACGTATAACCAAAATTCATAGAGTTTTAAAATTTTCCCAATCGTGCTGGTTAAAACCGTACATTGATTCAAACACCAGAGGAAGAGCAGCTGCAACATCAACATTTCAAAAGGAGTTTTTTTAATTAATGAATAATGCGATATTTGGCAAAACATTGGAAAACAAAAGAAAACACAAAAATGTTAAATTAGTTACAGATCCGATAAAACTACAAAAACCTGTACAAAAACCAAACTTTGGACCATCTGTTATTATCAATGAAAACCTTGTGGCAGTATATATGAAGAAAACAAGCGTGAAAATGGATCGTCCGTTGTACGTTCACAAAAATGAATTTGATTTTAGTGACTATCCAAAAAATCATTTAAATTATGACAATGATCGGAACAAAAAGAAACTTGGAAAATTTAAAGACGAAGCAAATGAAATTTTACTGAAAGAACTTATTGCACTAATGTCAAAATTGTATTCACTACAATTGCATAAAGAAGAAAACAATGTTATTAAAAAAGGTAAGGGTGTAAAAAGTTTGTATCTGAAGAAGAATGTAAATTTCGAACACTGCAAGCAATGCTTATTTGAAGAAACGACTATAACTGCAAAATTCAACACCATCAGAAGTTTCAACCATCAACTGTACAGCGTAACAGAAGTGAAAAAAGCACTCTGCTCCAATGATGACAAACGACACATTCTTCCAGACAAAATTCACACTCTACCATTCGGCCCCTACTCTCTCAATCCTATCAATGAGTAAAAAGAAAAAGAAAAAAAAGAAAAAAAGGAGAAATCACAGCATGCTCGCTGTGATTTCCCCTTTTTTTAAAATATGTTGAAATGACCTTGAACTATAAAAGCGGATGCAGAAAAAGAAACACTAAATACTAACTTGACTTGTTAGTAAAAACATCATGACAGAGTTAAAGGAAAAGATTGTTAATGAACTTCACAAAACCTGCAAGAATAAAGTTTCCACGAAGAAATACTGTTGTAAAAGGAATGAATGATTTATATCAAGCAGATTTAATTGAAATGCAACCGCATAGTAAAATAAATAAAGGATTTAAATACATACTTACGATTATTAATTGTTTTACTAAAGTTGCAGATGCTTTGCCATTAAAAGACAAAACAGGTAACAGCATAACAAAAGCTATGGAAGTAGCTATAAAAAGAGATAAAAATAAAATTAAACATTTACAAACTGATGATGGGAAAGAATTTTTTAATAAACCTTTTGCCTTGTTAATGAAAAAATATAAGACAAATCATTATTCTACAAATTCTGAGAAAAAGGCAGCTATAATTGAAAGATTTAATAGAACCTTAAAAGGTGCAATGTATAAAATGTTTTCGAAAAGAGGTCCTTACGTATGGATTGATATTTTACCAAAATTAATAAGTGATTACAACAACAAGTTTCATAGAACTATCGGTATGGCACCTAACAAAGTGAATAAGAAAAACGCTAAACTAGTTTTACAACGAATTAAAAAGAATACACAGCCAAAAGCGGAACAAAGAAAACCAAGAAAATTTAATGTAAATGATAAAGTTCGAATTAGTAAATACAAAGGAGTGTTTACTAAAAAATACCTGCCCAATTGGACAAACGAAGTTTTTACAGTGTATAAAGTACAACCTACTGTACCGGAAACTTATATTTTAAAAGATAACAAAGGAAATTTGTTACAAGGCGGTTTTTACGGACATGAATTGTTAAAGTCAACAGTAGGCGATGTCTATCTTGTTGAAAAGGTGTTGCAAAGGAAAAAAGACCAAGTTAAATTACGTTGGTTGGGGTTTGACAAAACTGAAGATTCGTGGATACATATAAAAGATTTGATTTAGTCATAAATAAACTTATTTACTCTTCTGCCTTTGAATAAGATGGAGATTGTTCATCATAAAGATAAATTTAATATTAATAACATTGATGATTTAACTGTAGATAACGTTAAAATCAACAATCTGATAATCTCCGGCAGTTTATTTCCAAACACTGTACGATGTATAGTAAGCGGTCCTTCAAACTGTGGCAAAACTAACGTTGTGTTTAATTTAATTACAAACACAAAAGGATTGCGATTTAATAAACTATATATTTTTTCAAAGTCCTTACATCAACCAAAGTATCAATTTTTGGAAAAGATCCTGACTGATGTGTCTGATGTTAACTATTACAAATTTAATGCTAGTGACAGTGTTATGCAACCAGACCAGGCTAAGCCGTATTCTGTATTTGTATTTGATGATGTATCTAGTGAAAATCATGATACTATTAGAAACTATTTTGCCATGGGAAGACATAATAATATTGATAGCATATATATCGGACAAACATATAGCAAAATTCCAAAACAACTAATTAGAGACAATGCAAATATTTTAGTTTTATTCAAACAAGACGATACAAACCTAAAACATATATACATCGATCATGTAAATGCTGATATGTCATTTGAAAAATTCAAAGAGCTTTGTGGAAAAGCTTGGGCGGAAAAATATGGATTTTTGGTAATTATGAAAGATAAAGCTATAACAGATGGTCGTTACCGCATAGGCTTTGATAAATTTATTTTAATACATTAATTAACAATATCATCGTACAAGTCTCCATGGTGTGGACATGGTTAATCAGGAAAAGCTATTAAAAGAAATAAAATCACTTAGTGATTCTATTAGACATAAAAACAGAGCGTTAAGATTAGGAATAAGTGAAAAAGAGAAATTTCTGGAATCAACATTAAAACCTATTACTGAGCCATTAAAACAATTAGGGCAAAATGTAAAACATTCAACATTTAATTTTTCCGGAGATGCTATTTTACCCATTTCAAAATTTGAACAAAAAGAAGAATATGAAGGCGATACAAGTTTTACGCAACAAGGAGAAACAACTGAAGAAGAAAGCGAACTAGGTGAAGAAACGGATGTTTTAACAGAAAAAGAAGGTCTTTCTACAAGCGAAGAACAACAAGAAGAAGAAGAGTGTATTAATCCATCCAACTTGAGCAAATTGGGCTCGGATATTGCGTATAAAGGGCCGCTTGCAAGACAATTTGTATTAAAAATGTTACATTCTGCACAACCAACTCGAAAGTATCATACGTTTGGTGCTAGGATAGAAGAAAATGGCCTAATGATTGGAGATAGCAAGCTTCATGTAGACGAACATGACAACATTATTATAAATAATAAACAATACAAGGGTACAAAAGGATTGTTTGAACTTATTTTTAAACCGAAACCTAATAAATATACTAAAAAGGATTTAAACATTTTTAAACAAATATTGGAAGATACAAATGCGCATAAGAAAAATTATTCTACAAATTTCAATATTCATTGAAATACATTAGAAAAATATAAAACTATTATTGCTAAACTTTTCCCACCAAAAAGAAGGGAACCCATAAAGAGAAAATCATTATCTTCTGCTGAGATAAATATTTTACATAAAAGGAGAAAAACAAATCAATCAATAAGGAGTTTATAAGGAAAAGGATTATTGAAAAACTTAAAGAATATTTAATGTGGTACATAAACCAAACCTTACGATATGATCCTAGGAGTAATAATAAAGTATATGATGCAAAATATTTTAGAATAGCCAATATAGCAGATCCTGTTAATTATCAAGATTCAGTTACAAAGAAGTAATTACATTCAGTCATCCCTGAAAAAAACAGATAAATTTTCCTTTTAAAACTTTGTAATGCATGATATTGGTGACCCTAAAGATATGAAAGATGCTGTAAACCTTCAATATATTACAGATCATTGTATTACACATGATATTAATACAATTGATTGCAAAAATAAAGTGTTAACTAACGTTAAGGAAGGAACTGCAAAATCAGATGCAGCTACAATAAGTCAAATAATGAAATCAAAAAATAAGAAATGGGATGCTGATGCAAAAATAATTACTAATGTTAAAAAAGGGTCGGATGAAACTGATGTAGCAACAATTGGACAAGTTCCTGTATTACAAGAAGGCGGCCGACAAGCCTTTGATTGTAAAGGGAGACCACTAACCAATGTTGGAACAGGAATAGGAGAGAGTGATGCAGTTACAGTAGGAGAATGGCGTAAAAGAAGCCTAAGAAAAGATAGGCATAAGGAATATTTTAATTGTGAATACTTGCGATTAAGCGCCTTAGATGATCCTCATAACTTTAATGATGCTGTTAATGTAAATTACATTGTAAGACTCTTAAGTGTAGTATTATATGATGTGTATAACACAATAAACCCTATAAAATATGATCAAAAACTACATTGGGTTAAACAAAGTGTTATGGAAAAATATTTTTTAAATAAAGATACTTTACAATTAAGATCTTCTAATGATGATGATGAAGAAGAAGATACAATCCTACCGCAAAACTGGAAAAAAGTTTTTTACCCATAAACAAAAATACTTATACTTGTTTATTATAAATAAACAATGTCGAGGCATAAATGCATCATTCATTATAAAGCATTTATAAAATAAACAAGTATTGGCATTTCCTTTCACTATAAAAGACCATGTTGAAAGTTCAACGCATCAGTCATAATCGACTCGTTATAAAGAGAGGAAGAGGAATAGCATCAACAGCACTTTCTCTTATTACTAAGCCGGTTGGAGCTATAGTTAATAAAGCTATCGATTTATTAACTGTAGAACTACTTTTACCAGGAGGCTATCAATATTGTGGTCCTGGAACAAAATTGAAAAAAAAGACTTGCTAGAGGAGATCTTGGAATAAATAAACTTGATCAAGCCTGCAAACAACACGATATAGCATATTCAAAGTTTGCAGATACTAAAAATAGATCAATAGCGGATAGAGCACTTGCTGAAAAAGCTTGGCAAAGAGTAACATCCAGTGACGCTAGTATCGGTGAAAAAAAAGCAGCTTTAGCGGTATCAGCAGCAATGAAGGTTAAACGATGTTTGGAGATGGAAAGAAGAAAGGAGGTGGAAAAAGGAGAAGAAAACCTGCAAAGAAACGTGGAGGAAATATAAGAGGAAAACGACAATCCACTGCAGGTAAAAATAAAAAGAAACAAACAATATGGTCAATGATAAAAAAAGGAGGAGGATTATACCTAAGACCGTATCGTGTGTATTAAACAGAAAAAAAACAATTACTAATTCCAAATAAAGAATTAACAGATAAAGAATTAATTAATTATGTTTCTTGTTTAAAAATTAAATTTTTTAGAGGAGTGTTTATGAAGGATGCATTACCTGTTAAAATTTGGAAAAATGAAACCGGAATAGTAAATTTAGATAATAGTAAAGGATCAGGCACTCATTGGGTATGTTATAAGAAACTAGGTTCAACTATTTACTACTTTGATAGTTTTGGTAATCTCCCACCACCAAAAGAACTACAATATTACTTTAAAACAGCTAAAAATGTACTATACAATTATAAAAGAGAGCAACCTGATGATATGGTAATCTGTGGACATTTATGTTTAGATTTTTTACCAAAAAGCGTTAGTCAACTTTAAGATGTTTTCCTATACAGTATCATTAACTGGAACTTCATCTACTTTGCGAAGTGTTCTTTTCCCTGCGTTACGTTTGGAAAAATATAAATTACGGGAAGCCGCATTATTAGATGTATAACTTATAATTCTATTCCCAACGCTACTGAAAATGTTAATGACAAAATACATTATTACAAAACAAAAGATAAAAATACAAACAAATATTCAGATATACAAGTATTTAGTTTACCCACTGGAGCATATGAAATTGATGATATAAATGAAGCGATACAAAATCATATGGGAAAAGATAATATAACAATAAAAGGAAATAACAATACTATGCAAGCTGAAATTAAATCTAAATATTATATAGATTTTAGCAAAGAACATTCAATTGGTAGTTTATTAGGATTTCCTAAAACAACAAAAGTTTTAGAACCTAATATTAACCATTCAGGTGCTAGAACTGTGACAATAATGAAAGTTAACAGTATAGATGTTACATGTAATATTATACATGGTTCTTATAGAGATGGTGAAAATACTCATATATTGCACACATTCTATCCAACGGTCGCTCCGGGTTTTAAAATTGTGGAAAAGCCACAAAACGTAGTGTACCTACCGTTAAACACTAGTTTTATTTCAGACATTGTGGTGAACATACTAGATCAAAACGGAAATCATATTGATTTTAGAGACGAACCTATAACTATACGAATACATATAAAATCAACCATATAACAATGGGGTTATCATTTAAAAAGAAAGAGCTGACTGGTAAACAAGTCAGTAGCACTTCAGCTATAGAAGGATTAACAAGTGATAACATTCGTTTTCAAGAAGAAATTGGATTAAAACTTATTAATAATGGAAATATTAGATATAGCCGACGAAACCTTATTGGAAAAGGAATATCATACGCACAACCCTTACGCTTCATCAAAATTAAATAATAATGATGAAATTAGAATTCCCATACAACAACAAGATATTTATACACTTCCATGTGAAAGTTATTTGTATATCGAAGGAAGAGTAACAAAAAAAGATGGAAACAGCAAGTACTGTTTCGTTCATAAATAACCCCATGGCATATTTGTTTGATGAAATAAGATATGAGAGTTACAGTAGATTCAACAAAAAAGGTGGGAATTACAAGTACATTAAAAGGATTAGCATCTTTAACACCGAGTGAAAAAAATATGCTGGCCGCCGCAGGATGGGTAGCACCCGATTCCAGTACAACCACTCCAAACAGTTCAGGCAATTTTGACTTTTACATTCCTTTAAGATTACTTTTAGGCTTTGCCGAAGATTACCGAAAAATAATAATAAAAGTAAAACAAGAATTAGTTTTGTTAAGATCATCAAACGACAAAGATATTATTATGGCGCCTGATGGAACAACGGAGGCTACTTTAGAATGGAAAATGCAATTAGACAAGATTGTTTGGAGAGTACCGCATGTACGGTTAAACGATCAAAATAGAATTTCATTATTAAGAACTTTAAATTCAGATCGTGATATCGTAATACCATTTAGAAGTTGGGAGTTTCATGAATATCCGGTTTTACCGGAAACACAACGTCATACATGGACTGTAAAAACTTCTACTCATTTGGAAAAGGCAAGATATGTAATATTTGGATTACGAACAAAAAGAAGAAATGAAATAACTAAACATGCTGGTGAATTTGATCATTGCAAACTTACAAATTTTAAGGTGTTTCTAAACTCGCAATTCTTTCCATACGACAACTTCAACATAAACTTTACAAAAGAGACGTTTAGCGTTTTGTACGATATGTACGCAAGATTCCAAAATTCATATTATGGAAAAACAAACACACCTTTATTAACGCCAAACCAATTTAAATCTACCTATCCGATTGTTGTAGTTGATTGTTCCAAACAAAATGAATCTGTAAAATCTTCCAGTGTAGATATAAAAATAGAAATGGAATTTGAACAAAATGTACCCAAAGATACATCTGCTTATTGTTTAATTTTACATGATAAAATTGTTACATATACACCTTTAACCGGTATTGTAAAAGCAGTTTTGTAAAATGAAAAGAAAAAATTAACCCCCACACACCTTAGTGCCCCGGAGGGCCGGGGTGGGGCCGGGGGGGCCGGGGGTTGTTTTCCTTTGTTCCCGGTTATAAAAGCAGGAGCGGGAACGCAAATTGTTTAGTTGACTGTCTACAGTTGTATGGGTAACATCGTCTACAGCATTATAAACAAAATGAGTTCTTTATCAGTTGTACAAGGCGTTTCCGAAACAACACCTTTATTGGAAAATGATGATAAACATTTTGAAGAAAATATTGTAAAGGAAATTGATGACTTGTTAAAGTTTGGAAAACAAAATAAAAAGTTGGAAAATAATAAAACAAACGTAAGAGAGAAAAGAAAACTTGAAGAAAATATTCCACCAAACATTTTATCTGAAGTTTTCCTTCGCAGTTTTTATCCTATTTCATCTTGCATGAGTAAAAGTGTGTCGATAGGATTGGTAAAATCATTAGACTACTCTCCCGCAGCAATACTAAGCCATGGTACAAAGATGGTTTTATTTTCAGAAAATGCTTGGAATTCCTTTTTAAAACATCTACATCTTATTGAATGTTACTTAGCCAATAGTTTCTTTGGAAGAAAAACTAACATTCAACTTTTGGATTGTGACAATGAAATTGACATTATTAAACATCGTGGTCAACAACAAGTAAGAATTAGAGACTCGACACAATTTGAAAATAAAGAAGAATTCTACATTTTAAACTATGCAACATCACCTATTACCAGATAAATGAAACAATTCGTATTTTCAAGCTCTGTTATTAAGGAATATCTGGTAGATGCATGCGAAAAACAACCAGACAGCACTTTTCAATACGGACCAATAGATACATCCATTTTTAATAGAATACCTCACGAAGTGGAAATGTGGAGGCAGTTAAGAAACTTTGAACCTTTTACTGAAGTTGCAACGGAAGCTACAGAAGAAGAAACCAACAACAACAGTACAGAAGAAGAAATCAACAACAACAATAATAATACAGAAGAAGAAACTTTGCTAGTTTAAAAAACTACAATGTAATTTAACAAAAGAATAAACCGTGGGGTAGGCCTACTGGGGACGGTGCCCACGTACATACACCAACGCGCCTACAACTGTACGGCCTGGTTTACATATCTAACCTACCGTGGTGTGGAAAACAGTTCATCAGCAGACACCGTGATGAGCAGACAGGATGAAGAAATGGCAGCAAAACCTTGTGTAATTGAATTTCAAGCATTTCGCGGAAACGATGATAGATTTATCATAAAATAATTGGTAATTTTAGATTTGCTTACACAAGTAGCGTACCCAAATCACCGTACATATCTAGCGTACATATCTACACCGTGTTCTGTCCATGAACTAAAATGAAAAGCTAAAATAACAAATAGATGGCTAACAAATAATTTTCATCATATCCATTGGTATGAAGGTTTTTTACCTTACAACAATGTACTCAAAATTATGTTCCATTTTTGCAAACAATTTACACACATATATACCAGAGGATTGGAAAAAAAGAATTGGATACGACAGTATACAAACAAAAAAGGTTTAAACATAAAAGTGGACAAAACATTTCACTTTGATGCTAGAAATATTTGTGTTTCTACAATAGATCCGAAATACAACCAATCTCAATGCGCATTACAAAACGCATATCACTTGGCTGCTTACTTACAACAACAAACGGAAGAATGTATTGAGGGTTCCGAAAGTTATATAAACGAAGAGGCAACACACCCCGAGTATCAGTCCAACTCCATACTCCGAACAGACAACATCTCCAGTGAAGGATGGCATCACAACAGTTTCTCCAATGTTTAGTTGAACAATTCAACTTGCATTCAAATTCAAATACTCTAATTATCAAGAAATGTTCAGAACTAAAAGAACAGAAACATTATATTGTTCATAAATGAAGACAATTGATACAACGCATGGAGACGCAGTCGTCGCATCTTTATCCGATGCACCATATACACCGGGTGATGAACCAAAGTTTCAAGTATATCTTCCAAAACGATTCGTCGATTCGTTGATGTTTATGTCTTTGTATATTTTGTCTCTTAATAGATTCTAGATAAAATTTCAATATTAAAATAATTGGTACAAATTTAAGCTCATAAAATATTCTTGCCTCACAATATTGTAAAATGTCAACACTTTAAGAGTACAAATAAATATTTTGCTCGAGAGTAGACAAATAATGATTTTTGGCTATTGATTTTTTTTAGGAAAATAATTAAATACGTTTCAAGCAAATAACTTAGATGTTCACTTTATTTATTGTTTTTCTGTTTTATTGTAATTATTAGTTTTGAAATTCATAGTTAATTTGACCTTTGTATCTTACAAAAAAATATATAGCTTATAATATGGTCCAATATGTAAATGAAAACTTTGAAAAAAATTAAAGAGGTTATTTAAGACCTAATATTATTATAGTGTGAACTATTCTAGGGTTTGAGGTTTTATGCCTTATTGCTCCTGTGGCCTACTCATTCGGTGGATCAACTTCGGGTGGCATCGACTACCAGAGGCTTCAGTGACCGTTCGTCTCGCCCTACCTTCAGCATTTCGTGCGCACGCTTTCGACTGCGCGAGGACTTGTGACTGTTTGGGTCGATCCACTTCCCTGTGTCTTTGGGGGCAATCGTACCAAAAGTAAGATCTTTCCTTTTTATACTGTTTGTTTTGAACCCTCATAACTCTGAACTGAGGAAAGTTAATGTGGATTTGGACCTTCCCGTGTTAAAGGATAATACGTTATCATTCATTTTGAGATTTATTAAAAATCACAACAACCACGACAGACTTTGAGGGTCTTAAGTAACATTTAGGTGGGACATTTATCTGCTCTGCAGTACTGGATAGACTTCATCTCGCCTCAAGATATAGGAGAGATATATAAATATATGTTCTTAGTTTAAGTGTTGATATATGTGTGTGTCTATTTGTATATTTACTTTTGTTATAAATTTTTCTGATAAATATTGAATATTTTGTGGGAGATACTTATCTCTCTGGTGGCCACCATATCATGATATCTTATCTGGGTTAGAATTAATATTGTTCATGAGCTCACTTGAAATCAGTTATTGGGTTAGGTTGATAACAAACAAAAGTTATTTTGGAATATAATTGTCAAATATAAAAACTTGAGTTACAGGAAATGGAATTATCTAAAGTTAGAATATTTTCACAGATTAAATGATGTATTGGAGTTTGAGCCTTTATTGATATTTCAACGGATTGCACAGTTATTGTACTTGCTTTTGAATAATTTTTGAATACAAATGATTACTGTTCAGATAAGTGTTTTCTTTCAACCTAATGTTGTAAATAATCAAATTAAATATAATTTTTTCTTTTCTTGCTCAGAAATAAATAACTACTGATTTAATGATACTTTATTAATCTTAAGTCAGCAATGCACCAACTTAATTAATGAAAACTTACAGTAACATTCAGGTGTGTATACTTGAATGGTCGTGGTTAAAATAAATTATTGATTTAATATCCCTGGCTGCCGGCACAACCAGATCAGGTGGAGTTTGCCCTCGCACCTACTCCAAGAATTCTCCTTTCTGCGAGGTGGCGCCCTCAAGACCAAGACCAATCAGTAGCCTACCACTTATGAATAAATTAAATTGCCTAGTCAATTTTTGAACCACGCCCATCTCTGAGGTTAGCCAGGAAAACTTTTCAGCACCTTACCACCTATTTCAAGGATCTTTTGAACAATGCAAAAAAACTGAAGGACACGAGAAATGGCTATAAGTATATATGGGTTAAGGACGCCAAGATCTTTGCTAGGAAAACGGACAGCAGTAGAATTATTCCCATAACTTCCCAGGCGGACATTAATAGACTGATAAGCCGTAATGTGAGCAGTGCTCCCGTTTAAAGGTTAAATTAACTGTGCTAAAGCCGTTGTAACTAATATAGATATTTATTTCTTTTAATGACAACTAGTCAACCGAGAATGGTAATGAAAGCAAAATAAATATTTTCCATTTGAACATTCGCAGTATTCGTAAGCATTATGATGAACTTTTAGTATATTTACAGTCACTTAATAAAATCTACAGTTTTATTGTGTTACGTGACGTTTGGATCAAAGGTGAGGAGGAAAACAAGTTTCAGATTCCAGGCTACAATATGCACCTTCAGCCTAGAGAAGATAATCAAGCTGGAGGACTGATAATCTATGTGGACTCTGACCTTCAATATGAACACAAACTTATTGACTTACCTACTGCAGAAATAATAAATGTCGTTTTTCCAGTGGCCTACAATAACTCACATTTTAAAGTATCACTTTATGGGATACACCGCTCCTGTAAATTCTCCTTTGCTTCTTTTGAAAATGATTTACATAATATAAAAAAAAATGCTGATCCAACTATTATCATAGGAGACATGAACATATGTACATTAAAACAGTTAGGTTCAGGGGGAAAATATATGAATATATACTCATCTTATGGTTTTAAAAACTATGTCAGTTCTCCAACCAGATTTTTCAACAATGTTTACTCTTGTTTAGATCATGTCCTAGTCAGAAATTCAAAAAATATAAAAATTATTTTTAATGTTATTCCTGCACAACTAACTGATCACTGGGTATTAGATGTAAGTTTACTATTAAATCAGCAGGCTACTTGTAAACCACAATTCAGTAAATTTGTTGATTACAAAAAACTTCGCACCTTGTTAGCCAGAACAGACTGGTCCCCAGTTTATCTTACTGAGAATGTAAATGAGTGTACATATAAGTTCTATGATCTGTATAATTTATGCTATGAAGCTTCTGTTAAGTTTAAAAAAGTAAGTAGCAATAATAGGAGGCGTAATCTCTGGATTAGTGATGAACTGGTCAGCCTGGTAAACAGGAAAAATCATTTTTATAAATTGTGGGTTACCAATAGGGAAAATGTAGTTCTGAGGGCACAATATGACCATTTATCAAAAATAGTTAGTAAAAAGGTAAAAAAAGCAAAATTGGACTATTACTCTTCACTTGTAGAGAACAATTTAGGTAATACTAGTCAATATTGGAAAATTGTAAAAAGTGTAACGAAAAAAGATAAAAATAAGCTGATTAAGATAAAATATAATGATAGTGAAATTGATGTATCTGGAAATGAGGTTTTAGTAGCCAATTCTTTTAATGAATATTTTGTTAATGTTACTACAGAATTAAAACATCAAGCTTTTGGGTATGACCTCTTTAAAAATGAATATACAGATAGTGTTGGTGTATTTGACAATTCAGTGGACCAGAGCGATATATATCGTGTTATAAGTAGAATGAACAATAAAAGAAGCTGCGGTTTAGATGGCATAAGCATAATTACTATAAAGAAAAACACTGATATTTTTGTACCACTTTTATATAATATTTTTAATAAGTCGTTAAACCAAAATATATTTCCGGAACCTTACAAGATAGCTTGCGTAGTACCAGTTATTAAAAATGGAAATAGGTGTGAAATTTCATCGTATCGTCCAATATCTCTGATCAGCACATCTGCTAAAATTTTTGAGACCTTAATAAAAGAGCAGCTTTTGGATTATTTTACAGCCAGATCTATATTTTCTAATAACCAATTTGGGTTTTTACAAAATAAAGGGACGGATCCAGCAATGCAAAAACATATTCAGGATATTACCGAATCTGTTAATAAAAATAAATATACAGTGGGAGTGTACCTAGATTTTCAGAAGGCTTTCGATCTGGTTGATATTGACATTTTGGTAGATTTCAGTCTTATGGTATTGGGGGCTGTGCTGTGTTATGGATCCGTTCAATTTGTAAAAATAGAAAACAATGTGTAAAAGTACAAAATTTTACTAGTGAAATGGAACTAAGGCATGGGGTAGCCCAGGGGGGGTGCTAGGTCCAATTACGTTTAATATTTATATAAACGAGCTCTTAAAGATAGAATTTCATTCAAATATCTATGCGTATGCAGATGATACTGCACTAGTCTGTTCAGCTTATAGTAAAATTAGGTTAAGAGAATACATGAAAAGAGATTTGGAAACGATTTCTCTGTGGTTAGCTAATAATAAAATTCTAATCAAAGTAAAATAGACAAAATGTATTCTCTTTTATGATAGAAATGTTGCATGTGCTGACTTACAGATAGAGAATAGATATTTTTGTCATAAATATCAATGCTTGTACACCTGTGATTGTGGGGCAATAGAGATAGTTGATAATGTAAAGTACCTAGGATTGATTATTGATAGAAATCTGAAATGGAATGTATTTATTGATAGCTTAAGCAAGAGGCTTCGTACGATAAACTATGGCATGTACTATATGAGGGAGTTTTTAAAGTCAGGGTGTCTGAAACAGCTGTACACATCGTGGTTTGAGGGGACTGTGCAATATGGCATTATTCACTATGGGGGAACCTATGAATCACTTCTAAGACCTATAATTCTAGCGCAAAGATTTGCAGTAAGAAATATTTATCATTTAAAAAATTTGATAGTGTGTCACATTTTTTTGAGGAAGGTAACATATTTAATTTTAAGCAGCTGTATATGTACCGGTTAATAAATTATATTTTTACATATATTAATGATTTTCAGTTTAGAGATATTTTGTTACGTTTTAGCGAATTTCCCCTATAAGGAAGAAGCTATTACCGTAGGTCTCATGGTAAGACTTAAGCTCGGGACCACTATAACTTTTCGTTTTGGGGCCCCCAGAAGCAAAAAACACTATTCGTTTGAATTTATAAATATATATATATATATATATATATACATATATATATATATATATATATATGTGTCTGTTAGCACGATAGCGGCTGCAAAAATGGTCCGATCTTTATGAAATTTGGTACGGACGTGTAAAGTGGTAATCAATTGGACGAGTTCGTGAACCAGCCCGATCGGACCACCGGAAGGGGGGGTAAAGGGGGATAAACCCCCCCAAAAATGGGTTTTTTGAATTTTTTACATAGAAAAATAAAATTTATCATAGAAATTATATTTATAATAATTTATTTTGTGGGCACCATTGAATTCAGCTCAAAAAAACAAACAATTTGGTATTTTGAAACACTGCTCTATGTCCATTGGTTACCGAGATATTGAAAGTGGTAAACACAGTACGTTGTCCCAATGTTAACCTTATGGGAAATAAGTAAAATTCTATATCTCGCTTATTTCTCAACATATCTCAATAAAACTTGGTAAATAGCTTCTTCTAGTTCAGATTTACTAAATATTGAATTAAAACCACCCAGTTTTAATATACCTGTAGCAGCACACCTGCATACTCATTCCCCATGTTATTCTTATGGAGCTTACAAAAACATGTCAAATCTCGCTATGTTGGGTTGAGATATGTTGTTTTGCATTTGAAATTCGCTGAGTATGCAGGTCTGCTGCAACGGGGGTATTATTTATTATTATTTTATGTTGTAATTATTAACAACTTTATATTTCTGTAAACTATTCTCAGGGTAAGTCCTTTGCCATCGGCAGCGATTCACTAATATAGGCTGGGTTTGATGTAATGCCCTATCTCAGAAAAGACCGCAGCATCAGTTAAGATGCAAGAGCTAGTGTCTTTTATATTTGTAATGTTATTATCACTACGTGTATGTTGTTCAGCCGCAGCATCAATCCAGATGCAAAAGCAGTATGCCGAACGTGTAGTGTTAAGGTCGCAGCTCCAGCGGACACCTGGCGCAGGCAAAGTACCTTTGTTTTGTTTGTAAACTGTTAGTGTCACTAATTGTGGGTGTTATTCGACAGCAGCATCAATTAAGATGCAAGAGCAATATGTCGAATGTGTGGAGTTAAGGTCGCAGCTCCAGCGGACAACTGGCGCAGGCAAAGTACCTTTGTTTTGTTTGTAAACTGTTAGTGTCACTAATTGTGGGTGTTATTCGACCGCAGCATCAATTAAGATGCAAGAGCAATATGTCGAATGTGTAGAGTTAAGGTCGCAGCTCCAGCGGACAGCTGGCGCAGGCAAAGTACCTTTGTTTTATTGTTTTGTTTGTAAATTGTTAGTGTCACTAATTGTGGGTGTTATTCGACCGCAGCATCAATTAAGATGCAAGAGCAATATGTCGAATGTGTAGAGTTAAGGTCGCAGCTCCAGTGGACAACTGGCGCAGGCAAAGTACCGTTGTTTTGTTTGTGTAACAATGTGAAATTTACTTACCAGAATCACCCAAACTTTTAAAGTATTTAAATCGAATAAATAAGGAGAGAGGGATATTTTTTTTACCGACCTTTATTTCTTTTGTTTCACAGTTAGGCCTAAAGAAAATCCAAATTTAGCGGGTGACACTAGTCACCATCAACAATAACTTAGGATGCAAAGCAGAATGCCCTCAGGGTGGACCGCAGCATCAAAAGTGTGAAACGCCTCTGAAATACCCGGAGACGGACGTCTCCTTATATAGGAAAGCTCAGCTGTCGAGGAGTCACGTGATCCCCCTCACCTGGCTGCGAGTTGCAGTTTTACCAAAATTGTAGCGTCACACTGTTGATCCTTTACAACGTAAACAAACTTATTTCTAATTTACAAATTTATTGCTAATAGCGTATTATGTCCTTAAAACTAATAAATATTAACTATTATACAATAGGGACAACGATGTACATAAGAAATACTAGCAAAATATAAAATGTGTTCTTATTTGTAAGTGATGATAGCGGATTAACCTAACTTCTCACGTAAGTAATTACTTTACATATTTACATATTTTTGAACTATTTTTGTGGCTGTAATTAAATGAAAACAAACAATTAATAGAATATTTTAACTTAAGCCTACAATAGAAATAAACAAAACATAGTAGTGTCTACAGCTAGGCACAGGAAGCTGATAACTAGGCTAGCAAAATCTGAGTGTTTTGGGTTAGGCCTTAGGCCTACGAAGAAACATTACAGAGAATATCTTAGAAACACTAGAGCCTCTAGAATTGTTGAAATCTCTTTGCCTGACTATGTTAAGGAACTAGCACGAAATCAGTTTTCTTATACAGGATTAAAAATACTTAATGACTTTATTCGTAATTCTGGAAATGAAATATTGTATGAATCTAAGCCTAAATTTAAGATGAAGGCAAAAAATTATGTTAAAATATTATCTTGATTTTCTTAAACTGATTTGTTATTCGCATGCCCACCTTAAGATATTATTTATTAAAAGTATTATTTACTTAAAATATTTATTTATTAGATTATTTGTTTAAATTATTTATTTATTTTTAAATTATTTATTTATTTATAGATGGAATATTTGACTTATTTAGGTAATTAATATTAAAAATTTCAGTACTTAAAAATTTGCTAATTTTTTAATGCATTGTTGGTTAGTTAATTTAGACTAATTTAATATTGTTGCTGGGTTTGTATTGGTTGATTGCTGCCCTTTGTTTAGTAATATTACGAGGTATAGTCAAAAAGTTCCCGGAATGAATTTTTGTAGACATTTAGCGCAATCGCCAGAAGGAAATTCAACTTGCTTTAGTTGGTACGACTCCTGGGGAGGGCATATCGATAGTGGGGGTATAGCTAACTTTTCGTAGTGCAGCACTGGAAAGCCCTTTTCGTGTTCCTGCAAGTCTACATTGTCGAATTTTGAAAAATGGTATTTCATGACCTGCGCGCGAACATTAAGTTCTGTATTTAACTTAAAAATCACATAGTGAGACTCTTGAGTTGTTAATTCAAGCTAATGTAGAAGAGGCGATGAAGAAAAGTCAAGTTTATGAGTGTCACAAACGGTTCCGTGAAGACCGTGAAAGCATTGAGGATGACCCTCGTAGTGGACGACCTTCAAACATCAGTTAATGACGAAAACATTGAGCGAGTACGACAAGTTGTGCATGAAACTCGGAAATTAACAATCGATGAAATTGCATTTCAGGTAAATTTATCAGTAGGGTACGCAGTACTTGGGTCCCGGAAGTGTCATGGCGGCGCCCATGTGGCGGGAAAGTCAACCGGAAACAAGATGGCGGCGCCCATATGGCGGGAAAGTACCTAACCTAACCTCAAAATGGCGGGAAAGTACCTAACCTCAAAGTACATAGAGTATAGTACATAGAGTGTCACGCCAACCCCCTATAGGCATAGAGTATAACCCCATAGAGTGCTATAATATTACGTCACGCTACCCCTATTACATATGTACTTACAACTGTAGAGATAGTAATATGTCATATTATTCCCTATAGTGTGTAAGTGTACATAGAGTATTAAAAGATGTCAAGTTGCCCGTCCCCCGCCCCCGTCCCCCGTCCCCCGCCACCGATCCCTGTACCGGTGTTGCCAACAGCATAGAGTAAAAAGCATATACTATAACATACTACGTCATGCTACCCCTATTATATACATTTATATATGTATAATGGTATATTATAATGGTTTATGTCATACTACCTCCTATCATTGGTTGGTATACTATAATAATGGTGTATATTATGTCACACTAGATATATCAAGTGACCTGTATCCCTGAAGGTGGTGTTTTACGCTATGCTGCAGATTTATGCGTGGGAGTGTGTATTGAAGGTAAGAGTGAAATATTATTTTTTACTTATAAAAAATACATTGTGGTCAAAATAATTAAGTGTACAAGTTAAACTTGTGTGAAAAATAAAGCTAGTTCCAGTCAAAAGGTTATTGAGACACTTGGTCCTTGGAGGTATTATATCATTACATTTTATTCGAAGTGATATAAATTATGAATAAATCAAGAGAGAGAATAATTTAACTTTGTAAGCTAGAGTGAGTGAAGCAGAAGATTGTGGATTGCGACCGCGGGCTGCGGCTGCGGCTGCGGCTGGTTATCGGCCGGCCATCCGGTCTCCTTATCGTCAGCGACACCATATCTCTCTCACACACTCTGTCAAGTGTTTGCACCAGACAACATCGCTCCAGTTGTGCTTTATTTAATGTAAGTATTTTCACTTACTCAATATGATTGTAAATAGATATAGGTTAGTCCCTTTTTATTTGGACATATAATACTCGTTTATCCTATATGGTTTCGGAATTACTATGTTTGGCTCGCTTGTCATCATATTTGGTTTCTCCTATGGTCTTGGATATTTTTTGAGACCCTATATCTTTTAGAGCTCATCCAAAACCATTTTCATCAAGATTCTTTCTGAGTGACCATAAGTAGTTTTTTATGTCGATAAATACTTTTTTTCAAAATGTGTGATGATTTCTTGTAAAATGTTCTGTTGTTGTGATAGATATCCATAAACCTCGGGGTGGATTGAGTAGCCCTGAGTTTATTTTCTTGACTGGTTTCTTTCAAACCTAATTCACTAAATCGTTGAGAAAATTTCCTAGCATATTTGAGTAGGTTTTCATTTTCAGTAGAATTATATTAGGGTGAGAAGCCAACGCCCCTGTGTCGTAGTAAAGGACCTGATCTCCAAGAACATCACGGCCCTTACCGTCAAAATTGTACACCGTCAGTTTATACTTTTTTAGGTGGTCTTGAAACTTGATTAATTCTTGGATACCTGCCCCCTCTTCAGGTATTTCCACCCTTGCCTTCTGCATAAGTTCTCGAGCCATTATGGTCTGCCTTTTTCTATCATCTTGTCGGATAGCTTTGAATAGAGGGTCATTTGTTACTTTAGCTATGGCCACCACAATGGCCCGGGGGAGGCACAATTTGTCAGTATTATTAATAACTACAATCCCTTTCCTAGCCTTACATTCCTCATCAAAACTGTTGTAGAGGCCGGGCAACAAAGCCTGGAATTTCTCTAATTCAAAAATACCAGCTCCACCCTCAGAGATCTCT
The DNA here is from genome assembly GCA_035578135.1 of Flexamia atlantica. Taxonomy (NCBI): domain Eukaryota; kingdom Metazoa; phylum Arthropoda; class Insecta; order Hemiptera; family Cicadellidae; genus Flexamia; species Flexamia atlantica. Next base: position 66,203,323 of record JAQJVK010000001.1, on the reverse strand, counting down.
ACCCTCACTCTATGTATGAGTTCTTTGACCATTATGGTTTATCTGCCGTTTTTATTATCTTGTCGAATCGCTTTGTACTGAGGGTCATTATTTAGTTTTGTTTTTTATTTAGTATGTGTTTTTCAAAGTCCCCAGTTGAGTAAACGATTTACAATTATTACTACACATACAACAATTAATATTACATATAACACAATTATTACTACACATACAATAATTATTATTACTTAATAAATAACACAATTATTAAAAAATAAACAATATTAAGCCCCCCTCTGTACTTAGCCTATATCTGTATACAGTCATATTGAAACAAAACCTTTCACAGGTGGAGGAATTCAGGGCCTTTGCTGAGCAACACTACCCTACCCATGCGGCATTTTCAGGAAACTTCTCTGCAGACCGGAGTAAGGAGGCAGGGCGAGAAAGCTAGCACCTGAGGTGGGTAGTCATGATATTTAAACAATTCTTTAGGGGATACTAGTAATGTCCCTGTAGGCTTTGGAAGGCCAGTATATTTAGACCATATGATAAAAATTTTGAACGTCCAGTTTCCACACCACGGTAGGTCGTAACCAGGCCGTATGGACGCCGGCGCGTTTATTTTTGTTAACCCAGAGTAATCGCCAAGAGCCCTACCTCTGGGGTGAGGATAGAACCATTAGTTCTATCTCTCACGGTAATGTTGAAAATTTTGAACGTCCAGTTTCCACACCACGGTAGGTCGTAACCAGGCCGTATGGACGCCGGCGCGTTTTTTATTATAGTGAGTTCCCCAGTAGGCCTAGTCTCACCTTTTTAAACCACTGCCCCATCCATCGCAGTGGTTCGTGACAGCCATTCCATAACAATTTGCTGTCTCCGAAATATTTTTTTGTATTTTATATTTTTATATATAATTTTTTTTGCCCTCTGTTGGTCCGTTCATTGTGTATGAGGTTTAAGGTAGAGACTTTGTCCTCTACCTTTATCTCTCTCCATTTACTAAGACCAACAGAGGATTTTTTAAAATTTTACATTTTTTTTGGTCTCTTACAAATACTAAGGTAATCCTAAAGATGGGCAGTAGGTACAAGGGGAAACATTTCACGTTTTCTAGGTGTTATCCAAACCCTTATTATGTTCACCCGTGGTCTTACAGGTTTTACGCTAGCCTGATGGTGAACATTGTACCTTAAAACATTCATACTTGGAGAATTGCTAGAGGGAAACATTTCACGTTTTCTAGGTGTTACCCAAACCTCTTTTACTTGCCCCATGGTCTTACAGGTTTTACGCTGGCCTGTTGAGCAAGTCGCAATCTCCCACATACACACACCGGTCTGTTCAAAGGTGTAGCCTAGACCCTCCTCGGATCTAGGCGCCACAGTCTACTAGGCCCTTCATCACATTCACACCGGGCTGTTCAAAGGTGTAGCCTAGACCCTCCTCGGTTCTAGGCGCCACAGTTTACTAAGCCCCACATTCACACATTCATTCCCCCATCTTGGATATACCAAAAATATATGTAAGAGACCTATAATATTTTCTCAGCATAGAATTGTGCCGATTTTAAGGCACAATTCTCGCTATTCAATTTATGTTGATTAATAATGCAGTCTACTGTAATATCATTATCATCTATATACAAACTTTCATCTATTTCCAAGACATTATAGTGAAACTGTCTTAAAAATTTTGCATTTTCCAGGCCTTTGGTGTAAATAGCCTCAAATGGCTTACACAAATTTTTAATCAATTCTTTACTGTAATGAGCATTACCATCCTCCCACCTAAGGTGGTGATAATGGCGAGAGAGCCATCTGGCTGTTCGCTTCATTTTACTATTTAAAATATCATAGTCAAAAGGAGGTTTGAACACGAGTTGGGCTCTGTAAGATTTCCCAACAATAGCAAACTCTTTAACTATAAACATATTATTATTGTCTTTAAACCCCTGAAATTGAACTACGGCCTCCATCATCTGATTGATCCAAGTAAAACAAAACTTCTCTGTTTAATCTTTCCACTATGTGGGGAGGTAATAATTCAAAATAGTTTTTGAAAATATTGTTTATTATAATATTTTCAATATAATCCTTGACAAGGTCTTCTATATAAAACAATTCCAAGAGGTCCCGACTGATTAGATGCAAATTGAAAATAAACTGATCCCACTCGTCTTTATTCAAAGACAAAGTATGCTCCCCATCAGTTAAATAAGCATGTTTTCTGTTAAGAATGCATGCAACTTTGATCTTGTCTTCACTTTGGTTCTCCTTCTCAATTATACAATCTTTTTGGTAATGGAGTGCTAGTGTTATATCGTTGAAACGGTCAAAGAATTGACAAAAAGTATCGTAAGACCACCATACCCAACCTCTCCTTCCTTTAATCAAAATACCGAGACTGTTGTCTCTGTTTTTGAAAATACCCGTGATGATTGACTTTGTCCCCTCACAGTTGAGAAAATAGACTGACTTTAAAAAGATGCTAGTCTGAATATTTATAGGCTCCAAAGGCTTTGGAATAGGAACAGCTGTTACATCCGCTCCGGTCGAAGTCATGTCTGCTACTGATTGATCCCTTAAGTTAAAATACCCTCAGCTAGAGCCACCCCCTCCCCCTCTTCTTCCGATGAGAAATATTCGTCAGAGGAGGAGGAGGAGGATGAATAAGACGATATGCGGCCTGTGGTTTGCCATTTTACTTTAATGTTTTGAGCCCCGGGAGGAATAGAAAATTTTCCCTCAACAGGAGCTAGGTAATTACTGTCCAAGTAATGTTTCTTTACCAAACCCCCGTTGGAAGTGTAAAATTCAATTTCAATCCACCCGTGACGAGACATGATGTTACCTCTCCCAGCGCTGATCCCAGACTAATCTCTAATCTCGCATACATCTACTCCCCATCTCTTTAAGCAGACACTTTTCTAACATCCCCGGTGATGGGTGTGTAAGTGAAGTGAGTGTCGTGAATTAAAAGACAGTATCCCCAAGTATGTTCTAGGAAGGCGGTTTTAGTTTCAATCTCTAGGCGTATATCTACAGGTCCCGATTTAATGCTATCGTCTTGCTTTGAACAATCAATAACATAAATCGGACACTTTGTTTTATATTCGTTAAAGTCTAGTGCAGGGGATCCCGCTCTCCCATAGTAAGAACTTTGAAAATTAGCAAACATGTCATAGAACAAGCAAGTATTCCCCCGTAAATTATCATAGGGGTAAAATGAAGAATTAAGAAATAGTTTTACATCCAATAGATCGCACGCATCAAACTCACTCATATTTTTAGTCAAATCGCCTTTTCTCCCAGTTTGGAATGCCAAGATGACATAGCGTGGCTTTTCAGTCTGATTACTTGTTCTCAAAGTCCAGCTGAAATTCTTTGTACTCGGCAAATTAGGGTACTCTATAAGCTCCCATTGCCTGAACGGTACATGGATAGCAGGGTCTTTTTCGATAAATTTATAAAGTCTTAGCTTTTGAGCATCATTTACTGTTATGTGCGGTATGCGCCAATATATTTTTTCAATAACTAGGTTAATTGTGCCGGCTACCGCTGTTGTTACGGCATTAATGTCTGTGGCTGAACGTAAAATAACCAATTCCTGCTTAATATTGACCAGTACTTTTCTGTAATCCTCTGCAAAACCCAGTAAATGTTTAAGCGGGATAGAGTAAATAAAATCTGTAACTGTTTCAGTCTTACCCGGTCCTAACCAACAAGAATTTTTCAAATAGTTTTTCTCCTCTTCCCGAAGAGATACTATATTTTTTAAAGTTGTAGTGATACCGACGTTTCTCACCCTATCGATCTCCTTCCCACATATTTCATATCTGATTTCATCAAAGAGAAACGCGATCGCATTGTTAATAAATGAAACATCTTGGGCGGTATCGTCAGCTTTTTTCCCACTAACTTTTCCATGTATAACAATATAGCTTTCAAACGGGGCCGTAATTATATCTTGTTGTAGGATCGGAATACGTAGTTAATCCGAATTACCATATGTTGTTGAAGCGTAAGGGTTGTGCGTATGATATTCCATACTAGTTATCAAATCATCGTACAGCGCCTTGCTGTCTATTGCTAACATGGCCATTTTGAAATACTTTGAAACCGAGAGAGCGGAGAAACTTAATATTTCTGTGAGTGAACACTTTGGCTTTCTGAACACCACTGAATCTACCCTCCAGGGATGTATCCCTATATACCAGTCCCATTACTGCGTCTGAGATGTAGTCTCACTGAGATTTTTTCTCCGCGAAAATTTACAAGTTCCCCGTCTTGGTCTTTTAAACTGACTGTCAGGTTGTTTATCCTCTGACTGATTACCGGCAAATAAATTACATTCCTAGGTGTCTCTATAATTTTATAGCCTGGAGGATCGGACGGGTAAAACTCGTGTATAACATGCCCCTCGATACCGTTTTGGTAAGATCCGCGTGTAATGTTACACTCTACACGTATTGAATTAACTTTGATTATCGCAACAGGCAGTTCCGAAATATGTGTTTTATTCGCCTCGTATACTTTATCTTTGAACCCCAACAGTTTTCCCAATGAATGATCTTTTTTAAAATCAACCTTTTCCGAACAAAATAATTCGGACTTTAAAGTATTATTATTGGGTTTTAATGTAAATTTTATATTTTTCGGTAACTGGGATACCAGATATTTTTCAATGTCCTCGATTTCATAAGACCCTTCAGGAATAGTTATTTCCTGCTGGTCACCATAGTAAAACTTGTCATTTTTATTTTTTTCTATATTCGGTATAGAGTTATATGTTGAGAGTTCAATTAACCCCAGCTCCCAGTCACCATTGCTAACGTCAATCGGAAAAGGCAAGTCGTATGACAGTTCACTAGTTATTCCCGTTAGACAAAACATTATTGCACAGAAACTTTAAACACAAGTGCCCGCAAATAACTGAATCGAAACTCTGTTGTCTCTCGTAATTATAGTAAATTTCACATCCGTTAAAATACTTTAACAATTCATAGGGTGGTTTGAGATTGCCAAAGCTATCGTAATAGTAAACCTTTTCCTTTAACTTTTTATAACAGACCCAATGGGTCCCTGGACCACTTGATGTATCCAGGTTAACAATTGCAGTTTCGTATCCTTTAGGCTTTTTGGGCAATGAATCCCTCATGAAAACTCCTCTGAAATTTGGGATATTCAACAACTTTGCATACTTGATTAAATCAAAGTTTGTAAGCGGTTTTATCGGTATTGATAAGCTTTTTTTTTCTTCTTGCAACACTTTCTTTTCTTCCTTTTCTGTCCGCCGCCGGCACCTCGTTTTGGATATGGTCTGAGATATAAGCCTTTGCCTTTTTTTGGACGCCTTACTTGGCGTTTTTTCTTACGGCCACCACCAAATTTCGTCTTTGCCTTCATAGCTGTTGTCACCGCCCAAGCTGCGGCTCGTTCTCCTATAGATGAGTCTGAGGCTTTAAACCTTTGCCAAGCACGTTCAGCTAGCTCTTTGTCAGCTTGTCTCCTTCTCTCTGAATCCTTATACCGCGAGTAGGCAATGTCGTGTACCTTACAGGCTTGGTCCAATTTATTGATTCCCGGGTCTCCTCTAGCTAATCTCTGCTTTAATCTAGTTCCCGGTCCACAATACTGATAACCTCCGGGTAAATGAAGTTCCACAGGTAATAGGTCAATCGCCTTGTTCAGGACCGACGAAACTATACCTCCACCCACTTTCAGTGCTCCTTTATGTCTGATTGATTTCCTCTTGGTCTTTGGCATTTTATTGTAAGTACTTGATCACCTCGTACAGTTTGTTTAACAGTGTTTCCCTGATACACCCAATCCCCAACACATCGAATGTAGTAGGCACAGTCCGAACCACAGAATTTGTGAACTCGTTAAACTCCAAAACACCACTGTCAGTCATAAAGTAAATCATGCCATTTATATATTTGAACGCACCGTAAACTTTGCCCGAGATACCACTCAATACACTGGGGACCATACCCATAAAAGACCCGGAAAAGTTACACTCATAAATTTCAACCAAATAATAATCATTATATATCATAAATGTTTTTGCTTGGTTTGTGGAAAATACAGCATTAACTTTATTAATCTTTCTACCGGTAACCAAGTCGACATTATATTTATATCTAAGTGATAGTGCTGGGTATGTAAATACGTATACATCATTTCCGGTAAATAAGGCAATACTCCCATCTGGTCTCTGATAAATAGCTGAAATTTCTTTGAAATCCCCAGGAAGAAATCCAAGCCAATCGGTGATTTTTCTTACCTCTGTAAATTGATCAGGAGTTCTTTCAGTAGGATTTAAACTTATAACCCATACATATTCCTTATAAAAAGCGAATATCTTATGGTTCACGACTACATACTTGGTAATTTGGTTATTTTTAAACTCGCAAATATCTTTCTCTTCTTTTAATTCAACTAAATCGGTTTTAGGTGTTGTGGAGGTTGTAGTAGTGGTAGTAGTGCTAGTAGTACTAGTGGTACTAGTGGTAGTTGAGGTACTGGTTGTCTGAGGTCTACCATACAAAAACTGTATTGCCAATATATCGTCTTTACCAAGATCAAACTCGGTCAAGTTAACAATACCCTTGGGTGTTATTGGGTAGGGATACATGACTGATTTTTCATCACTAGAATGGTCCAAGCCCAAGGCATGACCAATTTCATGCACTAAAGTTTGAGAGAATGATATGTTATTACCTCTTGTTAGGTTCATTGTAAAATCCCAGGGTTCTTCAGAGTCTAAATGAATATCGGTTTGGTTATACCTATTTGTTGGAAGAAAAGCATGAGCCAACACACCTCTTAGACCATCGAAATCGTAAAAACACATGTCATTTCTAGAGTAAAACATGTGTTTTCTATCATCAGCAAATGAAATTATTATTGTTGGGTTTTTAAAGTCTTTTTTAAAAGTAAGATTTGCATGTTTTCCCCACACATTAAATGCTTTTTGTATTAGTTCACTGTACTGTGGCCTACCATATTGATACCATGTAATAACTGAATTGTTCCAACGTCTACCTGGTAAAGCAGAGAACGGTTTCATATTATCCTTAACACCGCATCTAGGTAAAGCCATGAGTTCAAGAGTTGCATTATACAAAAGCCCAGTGGGCTCAAGACTAAAGGTCTCTTGGAATTGTAAGACTGCAGGTGTTATATCTTGTGTCAATGATGCATTATTAATATATCCATAGTGTGCTAGATATTCTATAGACTTGTTGTTGTTGCATAGTGCAACCGGTAAAATGATTAGTAGTATAACCAGCATCTTTGAATGTTGATTGGTTTATGAAAAACTTTGTCTATTTTACCTCTATTTAAAGTCTTCTATCTCTGTAATAGTCTGTATCGTCACCTTCCTCTACTGGGAGATGTACATCAAGTGGTAGTACACCACCACCACCTCTATTTTGAGCTGGTGGTTGTGGATTGGGTAACTTAAACAATTCTTCCCAATTTAAGTAATCATTTACGCCAGCTTGCGGTAAAATAGCTGCTCTACCGGTTTGTTTTTGATTGATATAGTTGTATACATATACTCCAAACTTTTTCAGTTGCATATCGTGATAGATCTTATTACTACTGATTAACCCTTCGCATTTGGCCAATCTAGTATTAATTTGTGTCATATCAGAAATTACCTTTGCAAGGTTGGTAGTTAATGGTAAGATTTTGTCACTACATGATTGGTCAACATATCCTTTGGTAGCCGCATCATTTGATTCAGCGGGTATCGCAGTGTTTTTTATTTGCTTGTTCTGAGCATCATAGTGCTCATTACTAAGTATCATACTTAGTTTATTCAGGCTTTGCAGGTTTACAGCATCCATAGGGTCTACTGGGTCACCGATATTGGAAACTCTCTTCTTTCTCATATTGTATTTATATTTTGTATAAGGTATACAGTTTTCATCCACATAGCTCTTTGTTGCTGCATCAGGTGGCGCCAAAGGTATAGCCAAGTTACAAAGTCTTTTAGTTTGCATATCATAGTTACCATCGGGCGTTAAATTGAAACCTTCACCCTTGGGGCCTTTAAGGCTCTTGGAGTGGGATGTTAGGCTACGTCCAAACTTGTCAATAGTCATCGTAGTAATGCTTTAAATCTACTGTTCCCCGCTCCTTTTATGTATGTTAATTCTTCTTATATCACGCTCAATATATTCGCGGCTACGGCTGCGGCTGCGGCTGCGGCTGCGGCTGCGACTTCAATATAGTAGTGCTTTAAATCTACTGTTTCCCGCTCCTCTAACGTATCCAGCTTCCCTCAATTCTTCGATTATACTCAATATTTCATTAGTATGCACTCCTCTGTTACCACTCTCGGTGGACATGGCAATGTGTCTTAGTCTCTCAACCAACTCATTTGGATTGTCCCAGTGTATAATGTCGTAGGACTTTGCCTTTTTCCAAAGTAATCCCGTACCCTTTGCTGAAGGAAACAGGTTTTTAATAATGTTCATGTACTTTGTCGCCCTACTTGATTTTATTTTACCATTAAACGTATGCCCGTCCCTGTGAGCATTAGTATTAATCAATATACTTTTATAAGTATTTAAATCATCACCATTGAACACTGTACTGTCGGGTACTCTTTTGAAAATAAGTTCGTATAGACCAAGGGATCTTCCATACTTTGTACCACCGATAATTATATTTCCATCATTCTCAAAGTCCAAGACTTTGTCACCAATCATTAGTGTGTCGTTTTCATAACGTGGCCCAAAAATATTGTCAGTCATTTCCCTTTTTCCAGCATCTCTAATAAATAAAGTCATATACTCTTTGGTAGTAGGGTTTTGGAAATATTTATCAATAAACTGGGTAGTTGAGGCCAACTCTTCTTCAGTGGATACTAGTTGTGACAAGTCCCTGGAATTAGGTGTTGAAACCACTGATGGTTCAAATCGGTCTCTTGCTCTTGCTGTTGTTTCAAACGATTCTTCAAATTCCTCCTCCTCCTCCTCTTCAGAGTCTGCTGTATCATAATTCATAGGTTCTTCCTCCTCCTCCTCCTCTTTTTTAATACTCTTTTGCTCGGTTTTAATATTATTCAATGCATCTGGTGTATTGGATTTTTGTCTAAGTTCTTTTAATAAAGGTTTATACTGTTTTTCAAGCATAATATCGCTTTCCTCCACACCGTCTTTAAACATTTGATACTTGCGCTTGATAGCATTTCTCAGTTCGATGAGCTTTGACTTAAGCTGTTTACTGTTTCGCTCCATAATTGCAAATGATGGTGTTAATTATTATACTCGCCGATTTATGGCATTTCCACTTGTCTAAAAAATAGAGCATGCTTTTTATATCTTTTAACATAGTCTATTATGTCTAACAGTGAAACACCGGTCCTAAAATCCAACCCTCTATAGTAACTTTCCTCTCTCCTGTCAAACCTCGGGATCACATAACGTTTTGTAAAACTCTTGAATACAAAGGTTCTCTTCCAACCGTCTCTCCACTCTGGTATCTCAGCAACTGTATACTTGTCATTTTCAACAGTTTTTTCCATAAATCTCTTTAATAGCTCCATAGGTCTAGGTTCATTTATATTTTCTAAAAGGTATGAATTTAGAAGCCAAAATTCACTCGGATTGGCTCCTGTAAACGATCGCCACTGCTCAAATAGGCCTCTGTTAGTTATACTATTTACTCCGTTATTTAGAGAAATACCGAACTTTTCACACTGCCTTGGCAAACATGGTAGGGCTTCTTTAAGGAATTCTACAGTGTATAACCCTTGACAGAGGTTATTAACTCCGTTATACGGTTTATTTCTACGACGTTTAGGAACACTATCTGGCACTTTTGAATATCCAATAACTAATATCGATATAACACTTGGATTTTATTGCCTTTTTATAAATCTTTAATGGGTCTCTTATGGGTATAGTTCGCTCAGTTAGCAGTATACATTTAGAGGCATAGGGTATTTTACTGCCGTATGCCAACATTTCATTGCATATTTGTATAAAGTTTACGCTACCATGAATGTTACGTAATGGTAACACTTTGCCAAACAAATCTGGGATAGGTCTGAATCTTGACAACATATTTTGGGGGTCTCTCACGGTACAATTTCCCATGTCCTCGTGATAAATTACAAGCTCCAATGGTATACCTCTTTTTTCACATTTATTGAGAAATGTCAACCATGTTTCTCGGTTGTACGTTCTCTCACTCGCGGAAATCATTAAAAGTACAACAGGTGGGAGCATAGCTGAGCTCTTTGGTTTTTTATGTCGCCAGCATCTTTTGTTAAATTGATGGCCGTGAGGAGGTTTTCTACTACAGTAGTTGCCACAAAAATTTTTCTTGTCTTTGTAATAGTATGAACATAGGTTTGATTTTACATTATGCAGTTTGGTGTTGTAGCCCCTTAAATCGTTATATGCATAGATCCTAACCATTATGCTTCCGTCACAAAACTGTCCAAACCTATCCTATATCTTCCCTTATATGGGTCAGAAGTCTTGTCGATAACCAAAAACCCAAAGTTATCTTGCCAGGCCTTGGCGCATAACTCTTTGAATTTTTCAAATGACATGTCAGTTGTGACATGGTCGTTGTATATATGTTTTAAATTCATTTCGTCTTGTTTGAATAAAATGACAAAGTTTGAATTATCCCGGATTAGCTGCTTGGGAATAGCGCTATATGTCTGCCCCAAGTAAAAGGTGTCAATATGTTTATGTCTACCCATAGTGAAATAACTCCTTATACAATTATGCTTTTCACAAGATATGTCATCGAATATCATTATAGAATTGGGTTTAGCTTTATTTGGATGTGTAACCAAACTATTGTCATCATAGGCGAAATAACCCACTTCTTTTGGTAATACCTTCTTTAAAAACTCATATTTAGGCTGGTATAGTGATTTTGAAAATACATAAATATTCTCAAACCTTAATCCGTTAGGGTCGAATAATAAATTAAACAGTACATTTGTTTTGCCTGAAGAACTCGGCCCACAAATAATACAACGTATAGAGTCGGGTAATAAATTACCGTGTTTATTCTTTTTAACCATGCCACCTGCCCCAATATACTCATCAAAGTTTCTAACGGGGAATTCAACTTCCTGCTTCTCGATCCGCATCATTAATGATTACAATATCTAATCTACAACGTGATATATACTTTCCCTGGGTGTTGTAGTTTTCCTCTGTTGGATCAAGCCAAGTCCTTTCTGTCAATCCAAGAGTCATGACTACTATCATACCCCTTCCACCTTACAAGTAATTTGGAACCTTTTCTCCGTAACACTTTTTCAACCAAATATACATCACCTGTCTTGGACTTGCTAATTTCTTCAGCATAAAACCCCCCTTTAAGAATTTCACCTTTAGAGTCTTGTAGTATATATGTCACGGGTCTTGTAGGTTTAATCGCGTATATTTTAAAAGTTTCATTTGTCCAATTGGGGAGGTAACCCTTTTTAAAAACCATTTTAGCCTTACTAATCCTAACACTGTCCCCCAAATTAAACCTTTGCTTTTTAACTTTTTTACTTTTCTTGACTTTATAAATTTTTTTCAAAATATCTTTAACATGTTTGTGTTTGACATCTTTTGGTTTCATTCCAATAGTCCTATGTTTAGTGTTGTTGTAGGACTTTACAATATCTGGCAATATACTCAACCATTCATAGCTACCTCTAGCTGTAAACTCTTTCCACATTTTATTTTTCAAAGTTCTGTTGAACCTTTCTACTATACTCGCTTTGAGTTCGGAAAATGTATGATAGTGATTTATTTTGTACTTTTTCATAAGGTCATTTATATGTTTATTGAACCATTCAGTACCTTGATCGGTGTGAAAGTTTTTCATTTCATGTTTAGCTAAGATTGACTCTAACGCCTTGGCTACTTCAGGCCCTGACTTGACTTTTAAGGGAATAGCAAAAGCAAATTTCGTCAAACAATTGATCATAGTAAGAATATACCGAAAACCCTTATTAATTTTGGCATAATTCTGCATTTCGACGAGATCTGCCTGATAAAGGTCATTAATTCCTTTTAGTGTCACCTTACGTCTAGGATAATGTTTCCTCGCGGGTCTGTGTAGCTCTTCAGCTATTGCCCTCTTTCCATCCATTTTATACATGATGGGTTTTAATCCTTTAACATTAGTTTTATAGAGTTATTCAATGCACTTACATCTGTATCACATTAAATAAATATCATGCAAGCTAAAAGTACAGCAAGAACAAATAGCTTATCAGTCAACCATAAACCACCAAACAGGATACCGTACTTCCTGTCGATAGCTGAATCAATACTGAGTCAGTCTTGAACGCAATGTGGTGTTTAGTGCAGTGTTTCGGTTGTTCGCTCGCTTGTTTTAAAGACTCGCCACCACCACCACCACCGCCGACCTCACAGGAGCCAGAGTACGCGGAAATAATCGATAGGCCCCCACCTCATCGGAACCCGGTCAATGCTGTCATGAATCCCGGTTACTCTGAATAAGTAAGTTACAGTTAATTCTGTTTGCTTGAGTGGGGTTTGAGACCACTCGTGTTTACACACCCAGGTTAAACATTATTCCATACATGGGGAGTCCAGACGAAAACTTCACTCAGTTTTCCCGCTTTCACCCAGTATGAACTAATGTCCTCTCCCTTTTAGCAAACAAAGGACAGAGGTTTTTTTTATGTAGCCAATGGCCCCACCACCGCCATGGCCCGTGGAGGCCTTCCACAAACTAGTTGCCTCCTCCGTATTTTTAAAGTTTTTTTTTAATCACCCCACCGGGCATATTAATTGAATGACCCAGCCAAGTTTTGAGCCAAACTATTAACTTTGCCCTACCATTCAAGGTTTACGGGTTTTTACACCGCGCCAGTGACCATCATTCAGGTTTACGGGTTTTTACACCGCGCCAGTGACCTTCATTCACACCGGACATCAAGTCCTTGTCTGTGGCAGACGCAAGAAATCATTTTCTACGGCAATTAAGCCAACTTGCCATCCACATATGGACTTACCAGGGGTTAGCCCAGCCAAAATGTGGGTGTCTGTCCACAGAACAGAAGCTTTCAAGACTAAGCCTTACTAACTTCTCACATACACACACACACACACACACACACACAGTGGGGTGATTTTTACATTTACAACATTTTTACAACAATATTTACAAAGTTGATAAAAACATTTTTTTTTAAGTTACAAATACAGTTACAAATGGCTTAACCAAGATAGGTTCACGCCTCCTGGCTCCGCCCAGAGTGGGGGAACCAATGGGAGAGCGATTAACCACTACCACCACTTCCGCCACACTGAGGTCTGTTTCTTTGTTAGCAGCTCATGGTTCAATACTCAAAAAATGATCTTTTACTATTTCCTTGTGCATGTGGTAATGACGACCGGGTATATTATTAATATATAGATTTGAAATATAAAAAAGTGCTAAAAGCCATAGTGGAATTAGGTGAGTTTTTGTAATTTATATCCAAACGGCACTGTATCGTTGTCTTCAACTATTTTCCTCTTAGGTCCTGTGATTTTAAATATTTTTGTTTCACTGATTGTTACAATGTCTCTATCCTTAGTCCTCCTGATTCGTTTCTCTTCAATTTCCAATGTTTGCTTTGCTTCACTTAAAACCATTTCTTTCAACTTTTCAAAGTTTAGGGTCTTGGAAGTTTTACAATTTAATGTCAATCCTTTTATTTTACAGACTGAGACAAGGGCTTGCTTGTTAGTTGACCAAACTATGTAGGCATAGGTTTTAGGTCCCCCTGACACAAACTCTACAATATACGAACCTGGACCGTACTCTGCAAGCTCATCAGTCATTTCACCCAGGTAATCTCCTGTAGGCACTCTGTAAAGACCTCCCCGGAAGTAGTAGACCACACTGTCAGTGTCGTAGTAGCACACCTGACACCCCAAAGCATCCAGATGTTCGTATAATTTTAACCTCGCCTGTGCTGTAGTATAGGCTGCTACTACGACATTGACATTACTGAGGGGCTCCCCGACCTCTTCAATATATTGCCAACTTACAACAACCACCTCCTCGTTTACCACATTGATCTTGTTGACTTGAACCTCAGGGCTTATTAACAGATCAAACAACACTTTGGATTCCCTAACTATCGATGCTTTAGTCTGGTTCTCCCTCTGCCCAAATTTACCCCAAAAACTGTTCAACATCAACTTAGCCAATGATCTCAAACCCCCATTCTTAGCAATTTTGTCCTTCTCCAATTTCACCCCTTCATGTTGAAAATAGTCTGCAATGTACTTGTCTTTGTCTTCCTCAGTCTTACACCATTCTGGGTACCCCGATGCTTCCTGTTTCATTTTCAAAAATTTATTGATAAAATCAGTGAAGAGGCCTCCTTTCTCGTATGTGGCTACCTCGTACTCCCACAGCTCATACATGTCCAACACCACATAACCCTTCTCTACTGCTTTTCTCAACTCATCCATGGTCCATGTTCCCACTAACGCTCTTTCTTGACTTTCATGTTCACACTCCCCTTGATTTTGAGTTTCCCCACAAGTCCTACACAGTACAAAAATTAACTTGTCATTCATTTTAGCTGGAGTACGGGGTGGTAGAGATCCCTGGGGGGCAGGACTTTACATTTTAGCAAACCATCTACTTCCATACCTCTCTGCCTACACTCCCTATCACCGACATAGATTGTAGGGTGACCAATTGGATATTTCCCGTACTTACAGACATAAGGGTACAGGGAGCATACATCCACATACTGTATGCTTTCTCCCTCCTTACATTTGTAGTAAGTTTTTGAATTTCCAGTTCTACCTCCAAAGAATGACTGGCGTGGGTCAAGGGGAAGGGTATTGAGGATAGGCAAACTGTCCAAATGTTTAAGGTTTTCTTTCTTTTTCAAAGCCCTAAACTCGCACTCCCACATCTGAACAACTTCGTACTCGCTGATTTTTGACATCTTTTTCAAAGTCCTCTCGTACCTCAAATGAAGTGAATCAGAGGGATCCTCCTTCAGAGGAGCCTCTCTGCTGTAGGGAAAGCATTTTGGACACCCGTGCCAATAACACCCGTGAAATTCATACACATTCTCCCCGTCAAACCCATCGACTTTCAGCCCATTAATTTTGACTTCTTTTCCCCTGCCTGCATGCTCTATCCTCACACCTCGCTTTTCCTCTTCCCAAGACAACCACTGAAGGGCTACTTTTGATTGATTATCGGTCAATCTGTATCCGTCTTTTGGTATCAAGCCAATTGTGTTTGGTTTTAGAAAGTTTGGTTTTAGAAGGCCAGGTTACAGGCACTAGCAATAGTGACTGCTTCAAGGAACGGGTCTACATTACATTCCTCTAGGAAAATCTTTCTAAATTTCAAACAGGCTTGAGCCAGGATTTCCACATCAGAAATACAATACTTCAAAATTTCTTTTTTAAAGTCAAACACATAGTTTTCAGCTACTCGTTCACTGTACCATTTCTCAAAGGCGTTGTGATTTTTCTCGAACATCGCCTCTGGGCAATAGTACTGTTTGTCTGGCATAGGGCCCACATAATTTTGATTTGCCAATGTGTTGAACAAGTGTGGGAAGTAGCCCTTCTTTTTCTCGGGAGGCAGATCGAAGGCTTTAGGGAGTGCAGAGAGGGCCATGGGGAAATAGCTCAAAGAGTTCACAAACCTTACATTGTCAATTTCCATCAAAATAATTTTGGTTCCCCTCATGATCAGTTCCGGTGTGAATTTAGTTTCCTCTAACAAATACTTTAATAAAAACTGAAAATCAAAGCCCTGACCGTTGTGAGCAATCACACAAACTTGTTTAAACTGTTTTCTAACTGACATGACATAGTCCATGAATTGTTGAACCGGGTCAGAGTTGAAGACTCTTGTTCGGTTCTGGCAAGCCATACAGAATTTTCCTTCAATGCATTGGTAACAAAACTGTTGTGAAACACACAAGTTCACTTTGTGAACATTTTTACTAGAATCAAAAGCCAAAGTCTCATCTTGACGTGTTTCCAAATCAAAGAAAATATACAAGAAACCTTTAGTTTTTGGCTTGCCTTTATTTAACTTCATGTAACATTTGTGGTTGGGATCTTTAAATTCGCTACAAATTTTACAAAAGACTTCTCCGCACTTGTGAGGAGTTGATCTTTCACTGATTTGAATAAGTTTTCCACAGTCAAGACATTTTTTTACATTTTTACAACGGTCAATTTGGTGAGCAATGAAACAGTGCTGGTTTCTCATAGTCATGTTACAGTCAGGGCAAGTTATTCCCCCATGCTCCTCTTTACAGGGAGGTGAGATGGTTTGACACTGTTGACATATGTTAGAGCACCTATGGTAGCCCTTGTGATCATAGGGAACATGGCATGCCTCGCAAAAGTAGTTACAGGCAAACGCAGCAGTCAATGAGTTGATGACATTGTAGTGCCGATTGTGAAATAACAGGTTAATTTTGAATTTTGGGTTCTCGACATTACCTTCAAAGTACACATCGCGGCCTTTACTGTCATAACTATATACAATAATTTTAAAATCACTCAAATAGGCCTGAAATTTTTCTAGTTCAGGGATGCCTGCACCATTCTCCGGGATCTCTACCCTCGCCCTACGGCAAAGTTCCTGGGCCATCACTGTTTGCCGTTTCCCCTTGTCTCGTCTTACTGCATTGTACAAGGGATCATTAGTTAGCTGGGTAATCGCTACCGCCAAAGCCCGAGGCAAACATAGATTGTCTTTATTGTTGATCACTACTATCCCCCTTCTTGATTTACATTCTTCATCGAAGGTATTGAAGAGGCCGGGTCTTACTCTACCACTACCAACAGGGAGATTTACCCGGGTACACTCAACTGAGAACGTATCTGTTGATTTGATCGATTCACTGTTAGATTGCACAATCCCCCCAAAAATTTGCCAAAGGATGTCTTCATTAATTTCGGTTGCAGGTCGAAAAATAACAAAGCCAGGTTCTTTAGATTTTAAATTTAAACTGTTTAAAGTAAATCCAAGGTAGTCACTGTCTGAAGCTTCTTCTTTCATCATGGTTACAATCTGCCCAAACCCCTGTCTCAGCCAATCAATTTCATTAGTTTCAGGAGGAGGGTTGGAAAATTTAAAGGTAATTCTAGATCCGTACAATCTAAATTTTTTGACATAGGAATCATCTCTAGAAAACAAATAAACAGGTTCAACCTTTACTTTTTCCCCATCATCATTAGGGCATATGGGTGCAGACTCAACAATATCGATTTGTTCCTCGTCAGAGTTAACAACAGCCATTTCTCACAAAATAATAATAATCAAAGGACCAAAGAAGAAACTAGATATACAAAAAAGCTAAATCGAGAATAATATACAAGGGTAATTAGATAATATTATACAAAAGTGAGGTTATGTTACACTAAAGTAAGGTTATATTTAATAAAAGTGAGGTTATGTTACAAAAAGTAAGGTTATGCAATATCAAAGAGCAAAGTAACGCAGGGACGTCTTACCGGCACAGGAGCAAGTAAGAGAATGAGCCGGGGGAAGAATCCAAAAGGACGCTGATTCTCACGACCAATGAGAGAGCGGGAAATTTCAACCAATGAGAGGGCTTGAAATTTTCAGGTTGCAACAGGCAAAAGGAGCGGATTTCATTCTTTCATACCCTCCCGCGCATGCGCGACAGCTGTCACCTTGATTTTGTTCTTCTTGTTACAGGAGGCGGGAAAAGAACGAGCGAGGGAAAGAGGAAGGTACGCATCCATTAGTACGTATTACTCTGTTTTATCTTACCTATATATATATATATAGTATTATATGTATATTATATTCTAACATAATATACACCATTATTATAGTATACCATTCAATGATAGGAGGTAGTATGACATAAACCATTATAATATACGGTAGCGTGACATAGGAAGTACGAATGCAAATACGTATGTAATAGAGGTAACGTAGTATGTTATATGTACTATATACCTGTTATAGTATATGCTTTTTTACTCTATGCTGTTGGCAACACCGGTACAGGGATCGGGGGCGGGGGACGGGGACGGGGACGGGGGCGGGGGCGGGGGACGGGCAACTTGACATCTTTAAATTACACTTTATATAGTAACACTATAGGGAATAATATAACATATTACTATCTCTACAGTTGTAAGTACATATGTAATAGGGGTAGCGTGACGTAATATTATAGCACTCTATGGGGTTATACTCTATGCCTATAGGGGGTTGGCGTAACACTCTATACTCTATGTACTTTGAGGTTAGGTACTTTCCCGCCATTTTGAGGTTAGGTTAGGTACTTTCCCGCCATATGGGCGCCGCCATCTTGTTTCCGGTTGACTTTCCCGCCACATGGGCGCCGCCATGACACTTCCGGGACCCAAGTATTGCGTACCCTACTTTTATCACATGGAAGTGTTTCTTTATGATCATTTGAACATGCATCGAATTTGTTCACTTAACAAAGAAATCCGACATTTTGGACATGCAGGTACACAAAAAGCGCTTTCCAATGCTGCACTACGGCAAGTCAGCTATACCCACATTACCGATATGCCCTCCCCAGGAGTCGTACCAACTACTGCAAGGCGAATTTCCCGCTGGCGATCGCTCTAAAAGTCTACAAAAATTCATTCCGGGAACTTTTTGACTGTACCTCGTATATGTTGTTGTTGTTGTTGCATGTTAACTTTCGCACTTGTTTTGTTTTGAACTTGTTAAAGAGTCTTCATCTACCCAGTTAATTCTAACAATGTACGAGTTAAATGGACTGCTGCCAACTGACAGTGATATAAGTAGTAAAGCATTAAAGATATTTAAATTGTAAATTTTTTCCGTACGTGCTATGCTTAGCAGTAGAGTAATCGTGGGGCTGCTGGCTCACTTCGCATGAATCAAATTTTGACAGGAAGTGGGTCAAGGTCGGCCGGGGATGTTTTTAAAAAAGATCTTGCATTTTCGGAAAATCCAAAAATGCAAGACATGAAAACATTAAGAGCAACACCAACATTAAGTTGGGAGCAACTTTTCAACTTTAAGTTTGAAAAGTTTGCTCCCAAATTTGAAAAGTAGGTTGTTGTCGATGCTGAAATTTCTTGCTTATTTTCATTCTTCTTGTTGTTGTAAGTTGGCAAAAACACATTTTTTCGTTTCGATTGTTTGTTGCATAAAGTTCTAAAGATAAGCCGAACCCAGTGGCTATAAGTTGTTTTAGTTCATCACTAAAAATTTCCAAATCCTTGTAGGTTGTAAGATTGATAGTGTTGTAGTGAATCCCGCGAATGTTGAGAGACATGACTAGAGTTGTTTACTCGACTAGAGGTGTAGCAAGAATGATTTATTGCAAAGCCGGTGATACGGGTACCTCTGATGGTGGGGGTAGTGGTGGGGGTAATGGTGGGGATAAATACCCCCGTTGCAGCAGACCTGCATACTCAGCGAATTTCAAATGCAAAATAACATATTTCAATCCAACATAGCGAGATTTGACATGTTTTTGTAATTTCCATAAGAATAACATGGGGAATGAGTATGCAGGTTTGCTGCCACGAAAATAGAAATATCGGGGATTTTAGACTATTAAACGTTAGATTTCATGTAGATGAAGCCATAAACCAAGTTTTATTAAGATGTTTTATTAAGATATATTGAGAAATAAGCGAGGTATAGAATTTTACTTATTCCCCATAAGGTTAACATTGGGACAACGTACTGTGTTTACCACTTTCACTATCTCGGTAACCAATAGACGTAGAGCAATGATTCAAAATACTAAATTGTTTGTTTTTTTTGAGCTGAATTCAATGGTGCAAAATCCAATTAGTTTTATTTTTCTATGTGAAAAACAAAAAACCCATTTTTGGGGGGGTTTATCCCCCTAACCCCCCCTTCCAGTGGTCCGATCAGGCTGGTATTCGAACTCATCCGAATAATTACTACTTCACACACCTGTGCCAAATTTCATTCCGATCGGACCATTTTTGCGAGCGCCATCGTGCTTACAGACACACACACACACACACACACACACACACACACACACACACACACACACACACACACACATATATATATATATATATATATAGAAATATGAACGAATGGTGTTTTTTGCCTCTGGGGGCCCCAAAACGAAAAGTTATCATGGTTTTGGGCTTAGGTCTTACCATGAGACCTACCGTAATAGCTTCTTCCCTATAGGGGAAATTCGCTAAAAATGACAGGCGTATGTTTAATCACTTTGAATTTAATCGCTGCCACAATAGACCGAGTCGATGTTGCAATACTTCTAGTTTATCCAACCGGTTCTTTTGATATGTTTTGCAACTACATTAAATGTAGTTGCAAAATATATCAAATGCTTTGCCACTACAAAATGCTACTGTAAATTCTACAGTAGCAACAAGAATTACATTTTGTACAAGCTTTTCCGTCAACTTGATTTTCAGGTATTCTAAAACATTTTTCCTTGCAACAATAAGTTATAAGTATTAGGTTATTTCTTTTGGATGACATGTTGGTTGTAGCTTGTCTTAAACAGAACTGAGCCTCTCAACGTTAAGGTTCCGTATTTATGTAAAGTATCCGAATAAAATAATCGAACAAAACTATCGAATAAAATAATCGAATAATTCTATCGATTAAAAGTTCAAGGTCATCCGCTTAAGCTTAAAAAATACAATATATCAGTATATAAAAACATATACTGATATGTTGTTTTTATCTTTTTATTTAAAACATCTTTTACAATACAATATTTACAATGTTATTTTTGTGCGATGTGCAGAGTAAGTTCCGTAGAGTCGTTTCCGCTTATTCCGTGTGACACCAAATATAATGATCCTGGCTGAATTTCCCGCAGATCTTCATTTTGCAGCAACTGGACGAATCGTTTTGGAAGATATACTTGAAACTTTAGTTCATCACCTGGTGTAAATGGTGCATCGGATAAAGACTCGACGACTGCGTCTCCATGCGTTGTATCAACTTTCTTCAATTCATGAACAAAAAACGTTTCTGTTCTTTTAGTTCTGAACATTTCTTGATAATTAGAGTATTTGATTTTGAATGCAAGTTGAATTGTTCAACTAAACATTGGAGAAACTGTTGTGATGTCATCCTTCACTGGAGATGTTGTCTGTTCGGAGTATGGAGTTAGAGTGATATTCGGGGTGTGTTGCCTCCTCGTTTATATAACCTTCGGAACTCCCACTACATATTTCCGTTTGTTGTAAGTAAGCAGCCAAGTGATATGCGTTTTGTAATGCGCATTGAGATTGGTTGTGTTTCGGATCTATTGTAGAAACACAAATATTTCTAGCATCAAAGTGAAATGTTTTGTCCACTTTTATGTTAAAAACTTTTTTTGTTCGTGTACTGTCGTATCCAATTCTTTTTTTCCAATCCTCTGGTATATATGTGTGTAAATTGTTTGCAAAAATGAAACATAATTTTGTGTACATTGTTGTACGGTAGAAAACCTTCAAACCAATGAATATGATGAAAATTATTTGTTAGCCATCTGTTTGTTATTTAAGCTTTTGACTTTAGTTCATGGACAGAACACGGTGCTTCAAATACGAACGGGTACGCTACTTGTGTAAGCAAATCTAAAATTACCAATTCTTTTATGATAAATCTATCATCGTTTCCGCGAAATAATTGAAATTCAATCACACAAGGTTTTGCTGCCATTGCTTCATCCAGTCTGCTCATCACGGTGTCTGCTGATCAACTGTTTTCCACACCACGGTAGGTTAGATATATAAACCGTCCCCAGTAGGCCTACCCCACGGTTTATTCTTTTTAAGTTACATTGTAGTTTTTTTTTAAACTAGCAGCATTTTTTTTAGCTTCCGTTGCAATTTCAGTAAAAGGTTCAAAGTTTCTCAACTGCCTCCACATTTCCACTTCGTGAGGTATTGTAGTAAAGATGGATGTATCTATTGGTCGTATTGTAAAGTGCTGTCAGGTTGTTTTTCGCATGCATCTACCAGATATTCCTTAATAACAGAGCTTGAAAATACTAATTGTTTCATATACCTGGTAATAGGTGATGTTGTATAGTTTAAAATGTAGAATTCTTCACGTGTTAGTAGAATTTTATTTTCAAATTGTGTCGAGTCTCTAATTCTTACTTGTTGTTGACCACGTTGTTTAATAATGTCAATTTCATTGTCACAATCCAAAAGTCGAATGTTAGTTTTTCTTCCAATGAAACTATTGGCTAAATAACATTCAATAAGATGTAGATGTTTTAAAAAGGAATTCCACGCATTTTTTGAAAATAAAACCATCTTTGTACCATGGCTCAGTATTACTACGGGAGAATAGTCTAATGATTTTACCAATCCTATCGACACACTTTTACTCATGTAAGATGAAATAGGATAAAAGATGCGAAGGAAAAATCAGTTAAAATGTTTGGTGGAATATTTTCTTCAAGTTTTCTTTTCTTTCTTACGTTTGTTTTATTACTTTCCAACTTTTTATTTTGTTTTCCAAACTTTAAAAACTCATCAATATCCTTTACAACATTTTCTTCAAGATGTTTATCATCATCATTTTCCAATAAAGGTGATGTTTCGGAAACGCCTTGTACAACTGATAAAGAACTCGAACAAAACTATCGAACTATTCGAACAAAACTATCGAATAAAATAATCGAATAATTCTATCGATTAAAAGTTCAAGGTCATCCGTTTGAGCTTAAAAAAAATACAATATATCAGTATATAAAACATATACTGATATGTTGTTTTTTATCTTTTTATTTAAAACATCTTTTACAATACAATATTTACAATGTTATTTTTGTGCGATGTGCAGAGTAAGTTCCGTAGAGTTGTTTCCGCTTATTCCGTGTGACAACAAATATAATGATCCTGGCTGAATTTCCCGCAGATCTTCATTTTGCAGCAACTGGACGAATCGTTTTGGAAGATATACTTGAAACTTTAGTTCATCACCTGGTGTAAATGGTGCATCGGATAAAGACTCGACGACTGCGTCTCCATGCGTTGTATCGACTTTCTTCAATTCATAAACAAAAAACGTTTCTGTTCTTTTAGTTCTGAACATTTCTTGATAATTAGAGTATTTGATTTTGAATGCAAGTTGAATTGTTCAACTAAACATTGGAGAAACTGTTGTGATGCCATCCTTCACTGGAGATGTTGTCTGTTCGGAGTATGGAGTTAGAGTGATATTCGGGTTGTGTTGCCTCCTCGTTTATATAACCTTCGGAACTCCCACTACATATTTCCGTTTGTTGTAAGTAAGCAGCCAAGTGATATGCGTTTTGTAACGCGAATTGAGATTGGTTGTGTTTCGGATCTATTGTAGAAACACAAATATTTCTAGCATCAAAGTGAAATGTTTTGTCCACTTTTATGTTAAAAACATTTTTGTTCGTGTACTGTCGTATCCAATTCTTTTTTCCAATCCTCTGGTATATATGTGTGTAAATTGTTTGCAAAAATGAAACATAATTTTGTGTACATTGTTGTACGGTAGAAAACCTTCAAACCAATGAATATGATGAAAATTATTTGTTAGCCATCTGTTTGTTATTTAAGCTTTTGACTTTAGTTCATGGACAGAACACGGTGCTTCAAATAAGAACGGGTACGCTACTTGTGTAAGCAAATCTAAAATTACCAATTATTTTATGATAAATCTATCATCGTTTCCGCGAAATGCTTGAAATTCAATCACACAAGGTTTTGCTGCCATTGCTTCATCCAGTCTGCTCATCACGGTGTCTGCTGATCAACTGTTTTCCACACCACGGTAGGTTAGATATATAAACCGTCCCCAGTAGGCCTACCCCACGGTTTATTCTTTTGTTAAGTTACATTGTAGTTTTTTTTTAAACTAGCAGCATTTTTTTAGCTTCCGTTGCAATTTCAGTAAAAGGTTCAAAGTTTCTCAACTGCCTCCACATTTCCACTTCGTGAGGTATTGTAGTAAAGATGGATGTATCTATTGGTCCGTATTGTAAAGTGCTGTCAGGTTGTTTTTCGCATGCATCTACCAGATATTCCTTAATAACAGAGCTTGAAAATACTAATTGTTTCATATACCTGGTAATAGGTGATGTTGTATAGTTTAAAATGTAGAATTCTTCACGTGTTAGTAGAATTTTATTTTCAAATTGTGTCGAGTCTCTAATTCTTACTTGTTGTTGACCACGATGTTTAATAATGTCAATTTCATTGTCACAATCCAAAAGTCGAATGTTAGTTTTTCTTCCAATGAAACTATTGGCTAAATAACATTCAATAAGATGTAGATGTTTTAAAAAGGAATTCCAAGCATTTTCTGAAAATAAAACCATCTTTGTACCATGGCTCAGTATTACTACGGGAGAGTAGTCTAATGATTTTACCAATCCTATCGACACACTTTTACTCATGTAAGATGAAATAGGATAAACGATGCGAAGGAAAAATCAGTTAAAATGTTTGGTGGAATATTTTCTTCAAGTTTTCTTTTCTTTCTTACGTTTGTTTTATTACTTTCCAACTTTTTATTTTGTTTTCCCAACTTTAAAAACTCATCAACTTCCTTTACAACATTTTCTTCAAGATGTTTATCATAATCATTTTCCAATAAAGGTGATGTTTCGGAAACGCCTTGTACAACTGATAAAGAACTCATTTTGTTTATAATGCTGTAGACGATGTTACCCATACAACTGTAGACAGTCAAATAACGATTTGCGTTCCCGCTCCTGCTTTTATAACCGAGTGGTGGGGGTTATTTTTTTCTTTTCATTTTTACAAAACTGCTTTTACAATACCGGTTAAAGGTGTATATGTAACAATTTTATCATGTAAAATTAAACAATAAGCAGGTGTATCTTTGGGTACATTTTGTTCAAATTCCATTTCTATTTTTATATCTGCACTGGAAGATTTTACAGATTCATTTTGTTTGGAACAATCAACTACAACAATCGGATAGGTAGATTTAAATTGGTTTGGCGTTAATAAAGGTGTGTTTGTTTTTCCATAATATGAATTTTGGAATCTTGCGTACACATCGTACAAAGCGCTAAACCTTTCTTTTGTAAAGTTTATGTTGAAGTTGTCGTATGGAAAAAATTGCGAGTTTAGAAACACCTTAAAATTTGTAAGTTTGCAATGATCAAATTTACCAGCATGTTTAGTTATCTCATTTCTTCTTTTTGTTTGTAATCCAATGATGAAATTCTATTTTGATCATTTAACCGTACATGCAGTACTCTCCAAACAATCTTGTCTAATTGCATTTTCCATTCTAAATTAGCTTCTGTTGTTCCATCAGGCGCCGTAATAATATCTTTGTCGTTTGATGATCTTAACAAAACTAATTCTTGTTTTACGTTTATTATTATTTTTCGGTAATCTTCGGCAAAGCCTAAAAGTAATCTTAAAGGAATGTAAAAGTCAAAATTGCCTGAACTGTTTGGAGTGATTGTACTTGAATCGGGTGCTACCCATCCTGCGGCGGCCAGCATATTTTTTTTCACTCGGCGTTAAAGATGCTAATCCTTTAAATGTACTTGTAATTCCCACCTTTTTTGTTGAATCTACTGTAACTCTCATATCTTATTTCATCAAACAAATATGTCATGGGGTTATTTATGAACGGAACAGTACTTGCAGTGGTTTCATCCTTTTTTGTCACTCTTCCTTCGATATACAAATAACTTTCACATGGAAGTGTATAAATATCTTGTTGTTGTATGGGAATTCTAATTTCATCATTATTATTTAATTTTGACGAAGCGTAAGGGTTGAGCGTATGATATTCCTTTTCCCATAAGGTTTCGTCGAATGTCTGACCCTGCGCTATATCCAATATTTCCATTACTAATAAGTTTTAATCCGATTTCTTCTAGAAAACGAATGTTATTATTTGTTAATCCTTCTATAGCTGACGTGCTACTGACTTGTTTACCAGTCAGCTCTTTCTTTTTAAATGATAACCCCATTGTTATGCGGTTGATTTTATATGTATTCGTATAGTTATAGGTTCGTCTCTAAAATCAATATGATTTCCGTCTTGATCTAGTATGTTCACCACAATGTCTAAAATAAAACTGGTGTTTAACGGTAGGCACACTAGGTTTTGTGGCTTTTCCACGATTTTAAAACCTGGAGCGACCGTTGGATAGAATGTGTGCAATATACGAGTATTTTCTCCTTCTCTATAAGATCCTTGTATAATATTACAATTAACATCTATACTGTTAACTTTCATTATTGTTTCAGTCGTATCACCTTTATGGTTAATATTAGGCTGTAACATTTTTGTTGTTTTAGGAAACCCTAATAAACTACCAATTGAATGTTCTTTGCGAAAATCTATATAAAATTTAGATTTGATTTCAGCTTTCATAGTATTGTTATTTACTTTTATTGTTATATTATCTCTTCCCATATGATTTTGTATCGCTTCATTTATATCATCAATTTCATATGCTCCAGTGGGTAAACTAAATACTTGTATATCTGAGTATTTGTTTGTATCTTTATCTTTTGTTTTGTAATAATGTATTTTGTCATTAACATTTTCAGTAACGTTGGGAATAGAATTATAAGTTGTTATATCTAATAATGCGGCTTCCCATAATTTATCTTTTTCCAAACGTAACGCAGGAAAAAAACACTTCGCAAAGTAGATGAAGTTCCAATTAATGATACTGTATAGGAAGACATCGTAAAGTTGACTAACGCTTTTGGTTAAAAAATCCAAACATAAATATCCACAGATTACCGTATTATCGGGTTGTTCTCTTTTATAATTGTTAAGTACATTTTTAGCTGTTTTAAAGTAATATTGTAATTCTTTTGGTGGCGGAAGATTATCAAAACTGTCAAAGTAGTAAATAGTCGATTCCAGTTTTTTATAACATTCCCAATGAGTGCCAGATCCTATACTATTATCCAAATTTACTATTCTGGTTTCATTTTTCCAAATTTTAGCAGGTAACATAAACACTCCTCTAAAAAATGGAATTTTTAAACAAGAAACATCGGTAATGAATTCTTTATCTGTTAATTCTTTATTTAGAATTAGTAATTGTTTTTTTCTGTTTAATACACACGATACGGTCTTAGGTATAATCCTCCTCCTTTTTTTATCATTGACCATATTGTATGTTTCTTTTTATTTTTACCTGCGGTGGATCGTCGTTTCCTTCTTATATTTCCTCCAAGTTTCTTTGCAGGTTTTCTTCTCCTTTTTCCACCTCCTTTCTTCTTTCCACCTCCAAACGTCGTTTTACACTTCATTGCTGCTGATACCGCAAAAGCCGCTGCTTTTTCACCGATACTAGCGTCACTGGACGTTACTCTTTGCCAAGATTTTTCAGCAAGTGCACTATCCGCTATTGATCTATTTTTAGTATCTGCAAACTTTGAATATGCTATATCGTGTTGTTTGCAGGCTTGATCAAGTTTATTTATTCCAAGATCTCCTCTAGCAAGTTTTTTTTTCAATTTTGTTCCAGGACCACAATATTGATAACCTCCGGGTAAATGTAGTTCTACAGGTAATAAATCGATAGCTTTATTAACTATAGCTCCAACCGGCTTAGTAATAAGAGAAAGTGCTGTTGATGCTATTCCTCTCCCTCTCTTTATAACGTGTCGATTATGACTGATGCGTTGAACTTTCAACATGGTCTTTTATAGTGAAAGGAAATGCCGATACTTGTTTATTTTATAAATGCTTTATAATGGATGATGCATTTATGCCTCGACATTGTTTATTTATAATAAACAAGTATAAGTATTTTTGTTTATGGGTAAAAAACTGTTTTCCAGTTTTGCGGTAGGATTGTATCTTCTTCATCATCATCATCATTAGAAGATCTTAATTGTAAAGTATCTTTATTTAAAACATATTTTTCCATAACATTTTCTTTAACCCAATGTAGTTTTTCATCAGATTTTATGGGCTTTATTGTGTTATAAACATCATATAACACTACACTTAAGAGTCTTACAATGTAATTTACATTAACAGCATCAGTAATATTAATAGGGTCATCTAAGCTAGTCAGTTGCAAGTCTTCACAGTAAAAATACTTCCTATTATAATATTTTCTTGAGAAAAGATTATAATAAGTTATTGAGCTTTTACGCAATTGTTCTACTGTAACTGCATCACTGTCTCCTACTCCTGATGCAACATTGCTGCAATAGGATTGATGCAACGTTTCCCTTTGCAATCAAAGGCTTGTCCACTAGTTACTATATATTCTTTTAATACAGGAACTTGTCCAATTGTTGCAACATCAATTTCATCCGACCCTTTTTTAACATTAGTAATTATTCTTGCATCCGAATCCCATTTCTTATTGTTTAAATTCATTATTTGACTTATTGTAGATGCATTTGATTTTGCAGTTCCTTCCTTAACGTTAGTTAACACTTTATTTTTGCAATCAATTGTATTATTATCATGTGTAATACAATGATCTCTAAGATATTGAAGGTTTACCGCATCTTTCATATCTTTAGGGTATCCAATATCGTGTATTACAAAGTTGTAAAAGGAAACTTTATCTGTTAGCGAATTTCCCCTATAGGGAAGAAGCTGTTACCGTAGTACTCATGGTAAGACCTAAGCCCAAGACCATCATAACTTTTCATTTTGGGGCCCCCAGAAGCAAAAAACACTATTCGTTAATTTTCATAAATAAATATATATATATGTGTCTTTAAGCACGATAACTCGCGTAAAATTTGTACGATCTTAATGAAATTTGGCATGGATGTGTAAAGTAGTAATTATTCGGACGAATTCGTGAACCAGCCCAATCGGACTACCAGAAGGGGAGGTAAAGGGGGGTAAACCCCCCATAATTGGGTTTTTTGGGTTTTTTACATAGCAAAATATAATTTTTCGGATATTTATTGGCACCATTGAATTCAGCAGAAAAAAAACAAAGAATTTAGTATTTGAATCATAGCTCTATGTCCATTGGTTACCGAGATATTGAAAGTGGTAAACACAGTACGTTGTCCCAATCTTAACCTTATGGGAAATAAGTAAAATTCTATACCTCGCTTAATTCTCAACATATCTTGATAAAACTTGGTAAATGGCTTCTCCTAGTTCAGATCTACGAAATAATATAATTGAAACAACCTAGTTTTAATATACCCGCAGCAGCAAACCTGCATACTCATTCCCCATGTTATTCTTATGGAACTTACAAGAACATGTCAAATCTCGCTATGTTGGATCGAAATATGTTGTTTTGCACTTGAAATTCTTTGAGTATGCAGGTCTGCTGCAACGGGGGTATTTTTTAGGTATGACTGAATGTAAAAACATTTTGGTAACTTAATCTTGATCATTAACAGGATCTGCTATATTGGCTATTCTAAGATCTTTTGCATCATATACTTTATTATTACTTTTAGAATCATATCTTAAAGTTTGGTTTATGTACCACATTGAATATTCTTTATTTACCGAAACATTTTTATCTATTGGTTTTGGAAGATTTACAATTCTGTAAAAATTAGCGTTATACACTTCATTTTGAAGCTTTAAGCTAGGTAATGCTTCACTTTTTGAAGTTTTACAATTTACTGCATCATTATCATCTTTTGGATCATCTACAAACTTTAAACGTTTGTTACTTATATCATAATCTCCATCGGATGTTAGTGGTAAACCACCTCTTTTTCCATAAGATCCTGATTTGGTTCCAGTTTCGGAATACCGTCCAAACTTATTCACACTCATGGTTATACTGAATGTTTAATCGGTTATACTTGTATTATATATACTCATATTTTTATGCAATTACTCCTCGATTTCGCAGTTCGCCGACCAAAGCTACCCATTCGTTTTCTAAACCGCTATGTCCGGCTTGTTTAGCTTTATATATCAACTTCATTCTGTCAACCAATTTGTTTATATCGTTTTAGTATATTATATTAGTATCTTACAAGTTTTTCAATAATCCTTTTCCTTCTAAACTTGATGGATTTGTTTTTCTCCTTTTACGTAAAATATTTATCTCAGCAGAAGATAATGATTTTCTTTTTATGGGTTCCCTTCTTTTTGGTGGGAAAAGCTTAGCAATAATAGTGTTATATTTTTCTGATGTATTTCAATGAACATTGAAATTTGCAGAATAATTTTTCTTATGCGCATTTGTATCCTCCAATATTTGTTTAAAAATGTTTAAATCCTTTTTAGTATATTTATTAGGTTTCGGTTTAAAAATAAGTTCAAACAATCCTTTTGTACCCTTGTATTGTTTATTATTTATAATAATGTTGTCATGTTCGTCTACATGAAGCTTGCTAACTCCAATCATTAAGCCATTTTCTTCTATCCTAGCACCAAAAGTATGATACTTTCGAGTTGGTTGTGCAGAATGTAACATTTTTAATACAAATTGTCTTGCAAGCGGCCCTTTATACGCAATATCCGAGCAAAATTTGCTCAAGTTGGACGGATTGATAGACTCTTCTTCTTCTTGTTGTTCTTCGCTTGTAGAAAGACCTTCTTTTTCTGTTAAAACATCCGTTTCTTCACTTTAAACGCTTTCTTCTTCAGTTGTTTCTTCTTGTTGCGTAAAACATGTATTACCTTCATATTCTTCTTTTTTGGTCGAATTTTGAAATGGGGGTAAAATAGCATCTCCGGAAAAATTAAATGTTGAATTTTTAACATTTTGCCCCAATTGTTTTAATGGCTCAGTAATAGGTTTAAATGTTGATTCCAGAAATTTCTCTCTTTCACTTATTCTAATATTAACGCTCTGTTTTTATGTCTAATAGAATCACTAAGTGATTTTATTTCTTTTAAAAGCTTTTCCTGATTAACCATGTTTACACCATGAAGACTTGTACAATAATGTTGTTAATTAACGTATTAAAAGACATTTATCAAAACCTATGCGGTAACAACCATCTGTTATAGCTTTATCTTTCATAATTACCAAAAAACCGTATTTTTCCGCCCAAGCTTTTCCACAAAGCTCTTTGAATTCTTCAAATGTCATGTCAGCATTTACATGAACGTTGTATATATGTTTTAGGTTTGTATCGTCTTGTTTGAATAAAACTAAAATATTTGCATCATCTTTAATTAGTTGTTTCGGAATTTTGCTATATGTTTGTCCGATATATATGCTATCAATATTATTATGTCTTTCCATGGCAAAATAGTTTCTAATAGTATTATGATTTTCACTAAATACTTCATCAAATACAAATACAGAATACGGCTGAGCCTGGTCTGGTTGCATAACACTGTCACTAGCGTTTAATTTGTAATAGTTAACATCAGGCACATCAGTCAGGATCTTTTCCAACAATTGATATTTTGGTTAATGTAAGGACTTTGAAAAAATATATAGTTTATTAAATCGCAATCCTTTTGTGTTTGTCATTAAGTTAAACACAACGTTAGTCTTGCCACAGTTTGAAGGACCGCTTACGATACATCGTACAGTGTTTGGAAATAAACTGCCGTGTTTACCATTGTTGATTTTAACGTTATCTATAGTTAAATCATCAATGTTATTAATATTAAATATATAACAATCTCCATCTCACTCAAAGGCAGAAGGAGAAATAAGTTGATTTAAAACTAAATCAAGTCTTTTATAGGTATCCACGAATCTTCAGTTTTGTCAAACCCCAACTAACGTACTTTAACTTGGTCTTTTTTCCTTTGCAACACCTTTTCAACAAGATAGACATCACCTACTGTTGACTTTAACCATTCATGTACGTAAAAACCGCCTTGTAACAAATTTCCCTTGTTATCTTTTAAAATATAAGTTTCCGGTACAGTAGGTTGTACTTTATACACTGTAAAAACTTCGTTTGTCCAATTGGGCAGGTATTTTTTAGTAAACACTCCTTTGTATTTACTAATTCGAACTTTATCATTTACATTAAATTTTCTTGGTTTTCTTTGTTCCGCTTTTGGCTGTGTATTCTTTTTAATTCGTTGTAAAACTAGTTTAGCGTTTTTCTTATTCACTTTGTTAGGTGGCATACCGATAGTTCTATGAAACTTGTTGTTGTACTCGCTTATGAATTTTGGTAAATTATCAACCCCTACGTAAGAACCTCTTTTCGAAAACATTTAATACATTGCACCTTTTAAGGTTCTATTAAATCTTTCAACTATAGCTGCCTTTTTCTCAGAATCTGTGGAATAATGATTTATTTTATATTCTTTCATTAACAGGGCAAAAGGTTTATAAAAAATTCTTTTCCATCATCAGTTTGTAAATGTTTAATTTTATTTTTATCTCTTTTTATAGCTACTTCCATAGCTTTTGTTATGCTGTTACCGGTTTTGTCCTTTAATGGCAAAGCATCTGCAACTTTAGTAAAACAATTAATAATCGTAAGTATATATTTAAATCCCTTATTTATTTTACCATGCGGTTGCATTTCAATTAAACCTGCTTGATATAAATCATTTATACCTTTTACAACAGTGTTTCTTCGTGGAAACTTTATTCTTGCAGGTTTATGAAGTTCATTAACAACCTTCTCTTTTACCTCTGTCATGATGTTTTTACTAACACAGTCAAGTTAGTATTGAATGTTTATTTTCTTTGCATCCACTTTTATAGTTCAAGGTCATTTCAACATATTTTTAAAAAAGGGGAAATCACAGCGAGCATGCTGTGATTTCCCCTTTTTTCATTTTTTTTACTCATCGATGAGATTGAGAGAATAGTGGCCGAATGGTAGAGTGTGAATTTTGTCTGGAAGAATGTGCCGTTTGTCATCATTGAAGCAGAGTGCTTTTTTAACTTCTGTTACGCTGTACAGTTGATGGTTGAAACTTCCGATGGTGTTGAATTTTGCAGTTATAGTCGTTTCTTCAAATAAGCATTGCTTGTAGTATTCAAAATTTACATTCTTCTTCAGATACAAACTTTTTACACCCTTAGCTTTTTTAATAACACTGTTTTCTTCTTTATGCAATTGTAGTGAATACAATTTTGACATTAGTGCAATAAGTTCTTCCAGTAAAATTCCATTTGATTCGTCTTTAAATTTTCCAAGTTTCTTTTTGTTTCGATCATTGTCATAATTTCAATTATTTTTTGGCTATTTACTAAAATCAAATTCATCTTTGTGAACAAATGTTCGAGGATCCAAATACATATCTTCAGTAAGAATCCAATAGATGAAAGCGTCCGTGTCCATGTAGGCGATTCCGATCTTATCCCTACCGTAGAAGGCGACCATTTTGTTGTAGTGGAAATCATACATGTGAGTTTTGGAAATATCCAAGATTGACATTCCAACGTACAACGGACGATCCATTTTCACGCTTGTCTTTTTCATAGATACTGCCACAAGGTTTTCATTGATAATAACAGATGTTTCAAAGTTTGGTTTTTGTACAAGTTTTTGTTGTTTTATCGGATCTGTAACTAATTTAACATTTTTGTGTTTTCTTTTGTTTTCCAATGTTTTGCCAAAAATTGCATTATTCATTAATTTAAAAAAGTCCTTTTGAAATGTTGATGGTGCAGCTGCTCTTCTTCTGGTGTTTGAATCAATGTACGGTTTTAACCAGCACGATTGGGAAACTTTTAAAAATAAATGAATTTTGGTTATACGTAAACCTAATTGGAGTGCTTGTTGAACAACCCAAAAGTGAGCTACGTATCTTTGTTTATTTTCAAGAGTCATCATTAATTTTGGATGTTTGCCAATTGGTGAAACTTCTGTTTTTGCAAGGAGCAGAAGATCGTAATGAAGATAGATCATGCAAGTGTTCTGGATATTCAAAATCACAGTCTAATATGTATCCAGTGTCTCCGTCTTTTGAAATTTGCAAAATATCACCAATAGAGTCTGGATTAACCCATTCAAAGTTTCCAAAAGGATGTGGATTAGACATGGCCCATCCGTATAAATTGTTGGCATCAAAATATCCCAAGAACACTGATGGTTTTTCTTCATCGTAGTCTGGAAGATATTTATTGTTAGCTTTAACATGTCTAGTAACACTTTGGGTTAATCCACCTCTAACGCCCGATTCGATCATCAACACCATGTCAATATCTGTTAATAACTGAAGGTTGCACTTTGTTTCTTTTAGCATAGCTTGCCAAGCTAGTCCTGGAGAAGTATAAGAATGAAGAGGGTCTAATCCGGAGGCTTCAAAACAAGTGTTTCTAAATTCTTCCATGACATCGCATAGAAGGGTCACATCAAGTTTTACATAAAAGTCAGAATAATCTCCCAGAGTGTTCATTTCTAATTCGTCCCAAACTCTGCATGCGTGTTGATAGTCTTCAGGTGAAATGTCCGAATCGGTAAGTTTACTTTTGAATGCTTGTGGTGGAGGAAGTGATGTTTCTTGAAATTTATGTAGTCCATCGATGTAATAATACGTGAAGACTCCTTTCCGAAGAACCAAATCCATTTTTTCTGTGGGTACAATTTTGCTTGTTTCTATTAAATTTTGCCTTCTTAAGTTTTCAGAAAGTTTCATAAGACTAGAAGGCATAAATCTAAAAGAATCAACAAATCTAAGTTTAATTTTGCCCACCTTTTTTGAAAAGCTTATAAATTTTTCTATAGTTTGTGCCAAAACGTTTATTTCACCGTTATCTCTTCCTAATTCGGGAATAATAAAATGTCTATCGTATCTGCTAAGATTGTGAAAAACTACAGGAATAAAATATGGTAGTTTGTAGTTGATGTTACATCCGTTGCAAGCTGCACCTCTGTAGGCTCCCGTCAGATTGTCATGGTTGCGAACTTTAACTTTATTTTCTGTAAATTGATTCTTACACAAATAGCATGTTTTTGCTGAATTATAAGGATAAAATTCTTTTGGTGTCATAGATGACATAGGAACTACATTGCTATACATTGCTTCCACTTTCCCAGCGATGTCGTATAAATCATCAACAAAGCGTCGAGCTGCTTCTTCACCACGATAAATCTTTGGTGTAGATGACAAACCATATTCTTCGAGATGTTTTCAGGCAGAGTGGATTTTACTATTAAACAGTAACTGTTTGGTTTGTGAAGTTGATACTTTGTTCAGCTGGTAATTTCCTCTCCTTCTTGTTCAAGTGGAAGCAATGAAGATTCAAAATCCGCATACACTACAACTGGAATTCTGTATTGTTGGATAACTTTGTCAAATTTTACTTGTGATCTGCTAGGGTGTGGTAATTTAATTATTACTTCATAGTGTCCACTGCATAATCTTTGGTGTTCCATCAGCCATTCTGAACCTCCTCTTCTTAAAGGTTTGTTTACAAATCAAAAACATCTTTTACAAGTGGTTTTCCTTCTTTACTTTTTGATAACTGTTTGCAAACTAGAGCTATAAAAGCTTTAATATACACATAATGTGAAATATCACCTTTGGTTATAAATAACAGATCAGTATGATCTCTGCTTTCGGTGTGTGTTATACGTAAGGGGTAGACATTGTTGGATGAATCGAAACAAAATATGTTTACAGATGCAAAAGGATTTTTCTTTTCAAATTTTGATATGTTTTGAATATCAACAGGATAAGTCATGCCTTGAAAGTTATACTTATGGCAAACGTTATACTTATTTTTTACGTTAACACAAGATTTGGTTACTTGAATCTTCTTTGGCAAAGCAATATAACTACTACCTCTCATTCCATATCCATGTTTATGAACTCTTACATCTAAGCTTGTTATACTTAACAAACTCCATCTAGAACTTCTTCCTACATGTTCTTGTAATTTTGTTAAATGTTCTTCAAAACATTCATCCAAGATTGAGCTTAAATCCGATGCAAACATGATGGTTTTGTTTTTAGTTAAAAATCCTCTTGGTGATGTTTCATTCTGAACATTTGTAAATACTGTATCTAATAACATTCCAAATTTTATAAAATTTAATCTTCTTAGTTCATTGTTCAATGTTTCTGTTACTAATGTTTTTGCTTTTGATATAAATTGTGCGAGTTGCAATTGAGCATTGTCAATCTTAAAATGAGTTACTACACTACCTGGTAAAGCTCGGGCGTATAATTCCACATCCAAAGATGGTCCGGGTGCGTACTGAATAACACTTGGTCTTGAATTTAGTTGTTGATAGGTAGCCAGTATTTGATCTAAATCTTCCAAATCTTCTTCTTCTTCTTTTTCTGTATATTGGTTTGTTTTGTTGTTATGGTAGATTTCTTGGTGTATGTTTAGTAAAATTTCATCTTCAAAAGATTCTTCGCAACTGATGCAGTAATACATGACGTAGGTGTGCTCTCCACAAAAGTTGTCGTAATAATGAAAACCACTCTAAAACTACCCCTATTTATAGCATTACCCCCACCACAAAAAGTGTAAATAACAGTTAAATTTCTTTTATGTAAAAAACCTTTAAGTATTAAGATTATCCTATGTAAGTTTAAAAAGAAATCCAAGTGTCAAGGTCAAATAGTGCAAGTTTAAAAAAATCTTTTTTTCTGTATTAAACACAAAAAGTGTAAATAACTGCTAAATTTCTTATATTTCAAAACACCAAAGTATTAAGATCATCCAATGTAAGTTTGAAAAGAAATCTAAGTGTCAAGGTCAATTAATGCAAGTTTAAAAAAAATCTCGTTGTAAAGTAAATGTTGAAGAAAATGTTTGAAAAAATTTCTAAGTCCTAAAATATTAATTAATGGGAAGTTTTAACACTTAAAACTTTTACAAGTCCTATGTAATGTAAAATAAAAAGAAGTGTTGTTGCCTGTTAGAATAGTAACAAAAGCATGATGGGTTTGAAAAATTTTGTAAGTCCTAAAATATTAATTATTGGGGCGTGTTAACACTTAAAATGTTTACAAGTCCAATGTAAAGTAAAATAAAGAAAGAAGTGTTGTTTCCTGTTGGAACAGTGGCGAAAGAATGATGCAAACCAAACTCGCAGCAAGGCTCCTGTGGTTTGGGAGGGGGTAAGCAAGGAGGGGGGATGACCTCGAGCCGAGTCGGGTCCGGGGTCTGCACTTGTGTTTCGGTATCAGTTGCTCACTAGACAGTGAGGTGGTAACATGCTCAGAAGGCGCCCTGAAAATTTCATCATTTTTACTGTTTAGTGAAAATATCTTGGTGTTATTTGTATAATAACATCTTGACGTAGGACTGATTAATTTTAAGGCATGGTAGCTTAAGCATGGTATTTGTTTGTGCTTGTAGATACCCTAGGGTTTGTAGTTTGTTTTTAATTTGGTGGTTTGGTAGTTAGTATTGATTTAAAATCTTTCTTTTACTTACAATATATTTTGCCTGGAGTGTTTAAGTTTTAAGTGGTGGAGTGTATAAGTTTAAAGTAATAATTTAAAGAATGTTATATGATATGTTTTTAATACCTTTCCATTCCAACTTCCTTTTTCCACCAAGCTTGTTGAGGGCATTCCCTCTCTTGTTTTGTACTCCTTTTTAGTTAGGGACACCTTTCAATTCCAATTTCCTTTCGTTTTTCCTACCTTCTTTTGGAGTACTGGGTAACCATTTAATTTATGGTAAACCGGCTCCCGCTTTTGTGGTGATTTCGGCCATCAAACCGGGTCACTTACAACCTCTATACGTGCTGGATGGGTAGTTCGCCTACCTCCGGAGTTTTGCTAGACCCCAGTTGATTTGCGCCTTATGGTGAGTCGCTGGCTCCTTTAGTGTTAGGAAATAAAAACATAATTGTATATAATTTTTCTAAATTTAATTGAGCAACTTGCTATTTCAGAATAACATATTTTTAGCTTGACGTTGCGCGTTTATGGTGAGGTATAAGGGATGGCTTATGTCTAGCTTACACCGTAATCATTATGAGCAGCGTTGGGCTGACTAATTATTTTTCCTTTTTATTTTTAGAATAACTTTTTAGCTAAGCGTTTTGCGTTTATGGTGAGGTGTGGGGGATGGCTTATGTCTAGCTCACACTATAATCATTATGTGCAGTGCTAAGCTGACTAGCTATTTTATACTTTTTAATTTAATTTTTTTACTTTTTTATTTTTATTAATTGTTAAACTCTAGGCAGGTTGTATAGTAAATTAGCTTTTCTTCTGTTAGGTTTCCGGGGGTGTACGGTTCTGTAAACCCGTACACCCCAATTTTCTTTCAATTATTGAATGACCTTGACCTACTTATTTTCAAGGTCAACCAAGAGAGTTAGCGAAAATATCTAAGTCCCAAGGTTATTTTTATGTAAATTGTTCCGAACCCTATCATGTGGGTACTCAAATTATTTTAAAATGATCTAGTTGAAGAAATGAAAATAAACTACACTTGCAATTAAATATGAACTGGAATTCCCCCGTCAACGATAACCCTAGAAAACACTAGAACCCCCACATTTCATATATAAGGAAGAAAACTCGTTACATTCATTAGTAGCTGAAGATGGCGAAGCGCCGAAACCATGGACCTGCATCAAAAAGGACAGTGCGTTTGACGGAACCAGTGAGTGGTGATGAGTTTATACACGACGCACGGAATCAACCAGAACTATCGACAGATTAAATATGAACTTGGTTGAAAATTTAAAAAATGTAAATCAGGTTTTGTGTTATAACTTTTACACTGTTGGTTAAATAACAAATTTTACTAAAACTTTTTGTTTGACTCATCATTCTGTATAATTTAAGTACCCACAAGATAGGGTTTGGAAACTTAAAGAGTAAAATATAAAATGTAGAAATTTTTTTGCGTTGTAACTTTTATAACGTTGGTTTTATCAAAAATGTTACTGGACCTTTTTGTTTGTCTTTTTATTCCGCATGATTTGAATACCCACATGATGGGTTTGGAACTATTTTTGAACAACTAAAGTTTCAAGGTAATTTTAATCTTTTACAAAACCTATCATATTACTACTCAAATTATGCGGAGTAAAAAGACAAACAAAAAAGGACCAGTAACATTAATCGATAAAACCAACGGTATAGAAGTTATAACGCGAAAACGGTTTGGAGCAATTTTGTAACAGCCAGTGCTACCATGTGTGTCGACGCCGCTCAGAAGCCGAACGGCGATGAAATCAAGTTGGCGGCGAGGGGGGGTGCTCCCCATTTTTGCCGGGGGGGCTCCTCATTTTTGCCAAAGGGGGGCTCCCCATTTTTTCCGGAGGGGGGCACCCCACGGGGGGGGGCTGCAAAATTACTCAAAACCTATTGTGCGGATACTCAAATTACGCGGAATGAAAAGACAAACGAAAAAGGCCCAGTAACATTTTTCGATAAATCCAACTGCATAAAAGTTATAACGCAAAAACTTAAGTTTTAAGGTAATTTAAACTTTTACAAAACCTATCATATGAATACTCAAAATACGCGTAATAAAAATGACTTTGAGACTTAGAAATTTTTGATAACTCTTTTGTTGACCTTTAAAATAAGTAGGTCAAGGTCATTCAATAATTAAAATGAAAATGGGGGTGTACGGTCTTACAGAACCGTTCACCCCCGGAAACCTAACAGAAGAAAAGCTAATTTACAATACAACCTGCCTAGAGTTTATCAATTAATAAAAAACAAATAACTAGTCAGCTTAGCACTGCACATAAAGATTACAATGTGAGCTAGACATCTCTCACTCCTCACCATAAATGCACAACGCTAAGCTAAAAAAATATATAATTCTAAAAAATAAAAGTCAAAAATAATTAGTCAGTTCAGCGCTGCACATAATGATTACGGTGTAAGCTAGACATAGGCCATCCCTTACACCTAACCATAAACGCACAACGTTGAGCTAAAAGAAAAAATGTTATACAAATATGTTTTTATTTCCTAACACTAAAGGAGCCAGCGACTCACCATAAGGCGCAAATCAACTGGGGTCTAGCAAAACTCCGGAGGTAGGCGAACTACCCAACCAGCACGTATAGAGGTTGTAAGTGACCCGGTTTGATGGCCGTAATCACCACAAAAGCGGGAGCCGGTTTACCATAAATTAATTGGTTACCCAGTACTCCAAAGAGAGTAGGAAAAAAAGGAAAGGAAATTGGAATTGAAAGGTGTCCCTAACTAAAAAGGAGAACAAGACAAGAGAGGGAATGCCCTCAACAAGCTTGTTGGAACAAAGGAGTTGGAATTGAAAGGTATTAAAACATATCATTTAACATTCTTAAAATATTACTTTATCACTTTAAACTTAAACACTCCAGGCAAAATATATTGTAAAGAAAAGAAAGATTTTAAATTAATACTAACTACTAACTACCAAACCAGCAAATTAAAAACAAACTCGGAACCCTAGGGTATCTACAAGCACAAGCAACTACCATGCTTAAACTACCATGCCTTAAAATTAATCAGTCCTATGTCAAGATGTTATTATACAAATATCACCAAGATATTTTTCACTAAACAGTAAAAATGATAAAATGTTCAGGGCGCCTTCTGAGCATGTTACCACCTCACTGTCTAGCGAGCAACTGATACCGAAACACAAGCGCAGACCCCAGACCTGAACTCGGCTCGAGGTCATGGTGTGGCAACTGGCTGACCACCTGTATTGCCAACTGATAGCCTTGGACCCCGGTGACCTTGGACCGGGCTTTTTGTTTGTCTCATCATTTTGTGTAATTGAGTACCCACAAAATAGGGTTTAGAAACTTATAAAGTAAAATATAAAATGTTGGAAAATACTTTTTAGTTTTGCGTTATAACTTCTATAACGGGGCAAAATTCCTCTAAACTCATCATGCGGGTACTCAAATTACGCTGAATGAAAAGACAAACAAAAAGGACCGGTAATATTTTTCGATAAAACCAACGGTATAGAAGTTGTAACTCGAAAACTTAAGTTTCAAGGTCATTTAAAACTTTTACAAAACCTATCATGTGAGCACTCAAATTACGCGGAATAAAAACACAAACAAAAATGTACAATAACATTTTTTTGATAAAACCAACGGTATAGAAGTTATAACGCGAAAACTAAAGTTTCAAGGTCATTTAAAACTTTTACAAAATATTGTTGGTTTAATAACAAATGTTACCAAAGCTTTTTGTTTGTCTCATAATTTTATATAATTTAAGTACTCACAAAATAGGGTTTGGAAACTTATAAAGTTTTTGCTTTATAACTTCTATACTATTGGTTTTATCGAAAAATTTTACTGGACCTGTTTTGTTTGTCTTTTCATTCCGCATAATTTGAGTATCTGCATGATAGGTTTGGAGCAATTTTGTAACAGCCACGGCCACCGTGTGTGTCGACGCCGCTCAAAAGCCGAACGGCGACGAGATCAAGTTGGCGGCGAGGGGTCTCCCCATGCTCGGTTATCCGTCTGTCGGTCTGTATGTGTTTTTAACATGATTTTGCATAACTTTCGAACCACCAGAGATATGAACTTCAAACTTGGTACGTAAATGGTAATCAATAGGACCTATTTTTGTGCGGAGTATCAAGTTTCTACTTTTTACCATTTCATAATGGCAGCCATTTTTATATTTTAAAACTTAATATCTTAAAAACCGTAAATTTTACAAAACTTTTACAAGATACAAAAAAGTTGCGTAATCGTATTTTTTACACAACCATATAAAGATCATAAAGATCAAACCACAAATAACGGAGTTATTGCTATTTCTATATCAGAATACATGCTTATTTATGACAGTTATAGCAAATATTCGCATTGTTTTGTTAGAAAAATTGCAATTACTCCATTATTTGTGATTCGATCTTTATATGATTTTATGGGAAATAAAATTATGCAACTTTTTTGTTTCTTGTAAAATTTTTGTAAAATTTACGGTTTTTAAGATATTAAGGTTTAAAATATAAAAATGGCTGCCATTTTGAAATGGTACAAAGTCGAAACTTGATATTCCGCACAAAAATAGGTTCTGTTAGTTAGCATATACGTACCAAGTTTGAAGTTGATATCTCTAGTTGTTCAAAGTTATGCAAAATCATGTTAAAAACACAAACAGACCGACAGACGGATAACCGAGCATTTTAGGACCCTTGTTTATAGGAACTTTTTCTTAGTTTTGATGCAAGTAACCACATCCCGAAGTCTGTAAAAGTTTTTCGTAAACACCCTGTATATATACATAAATGCATATGTTTACATATATACAGATATACATGTATGTACATGTGTATACATGTTTACAGATATACATATATGTATATAGGGATTATAACTATCCCTTGCTTATAATTAAGTCTGGGAGCGTAGCGTGTCTATAATCCAGCAACTTCGAGGTCACGAATTTTGGATAGTTACAAGCGATGGCTTGTAGATACGGTGTTCGCCGCGCCGGAGAGATAACGTTAGCACTAGTGAGCACGACTTTCATTCTTAAGACTATCCTCGTAATGTGATCTGTTTGTAATTGATTGGCGAAATTGTGGTTCGGATTCTTAAACTGTATGTCCCTTAGTTTCCAGTGACTGTTGAGCTCTCAATTAACAGTTTTATCTAAGAAACATGTCGGCCTTAGTAACAAGACTGCAAGATCGCGCCACACTTATCCTACACTCAATTATATCTACCTGGATAGGTCGGCATTCTAAGAAAAAGTATAAAGTAGGCCTATCACTTTTACATTGTGTTTCCTGCATAAGTTTTTAAACGGCCATCTTCAAATGGTTTAAGAGAAAGTAATGATATTTGGGGGAATAATTTCCTATATTAATATACATAAATGTGCGAAATTTGAAGTTTATGTCTTGGGTTAAACAAAAGCTGTAAACATGTTGTGTGAAAAACAACCCAGTCAGAGTGATAGAAACATAGGCTTTGGAGACCCATGCTTTTGATGTAAAATATAATGCAAGGAATTTGTTTGCAATGAACAATCCACACAGGATCTCCAGAGAGCTAGGAAAACCTGTAAAGTGAATAAAACAGTACAGCACACACACACAAAATGATGTGATCGTCGCGTTGTAGTGTTGTTTTTTTGTGATCGTTTTTTATATTATGTTTTTTTTATACTATAAGTGTATACGATTTTACAACAATAACTGTGAGATTATAAGGTAATATGGAATGAAACACATTCCCGCAAACCTTATTCAAAAACATTATCTTCAATTCTAAGTTCACCCGTAGTCATGTTTTGTTAGCTTCCTATTTTCACTCGGTTTCCGTTTGAGTATGAAATTGTAGAGTTTTCTTTAAAGAAAAATTGCTTTTATATACATATCCACCCATGCTTATATTAACTATTTTCATCTGCCATCTGGCGGTTCGTCCTTCTGGGGAGGTAGGAGAACGTGACGTAGAAAAGTCAAGAACAAGATATATCATGTCCAAAAACCATGCTCCAAATTTTTAAATGCATTTCTGTCTTAAATAAACAATATTACAAAGCCTTTCTGAAAACTTTTTAAGCGCTCCAAATTCCAACTCATACTTATCTAACCAGAAACATTGTAAATTCAGGAATTCAAATTGATAAACTGAATAAGACTTTTTCAACCACTAACTCTTTTTATATTTCGCACGTTTTATATAGAAATATTCCTGATTCCTTAAAAAATGAAAATACATCTTTTTCAGTCTACAAAGTAAGAATAAACAATTGGCTGCATTCGATTGGAAGGAAAAATGAAGATGACTTAATATCATCGATATATTGGCATTAGTGGGCCGATGAGCCGTGAATGTGTGCAGAGAGACAGAGAGAGAGAG
Source organism: Flexamia atlantica (assembly GCA_035578135.1). Taxonomy (NCBI): domain Eukaryota; kingdom Metazoa; phylum Arthropoda; class Insecta; order Hemiptera; family Cicadellidae; genus Flexamia; species Flexamia atlantica. Next base: position 66,159,687 of record JAQJVK010000001.1, on the reverse strand, counting down.
AGAGAGAGAGAGAGAGAGAGAGAGAGAGAGAGAGAGAGAATTGACAATTGACAATTTGTTTATTTACACCCTGCCGTAATTTGGACCAACGGTCCACTCTTCCATTACGACAGGTACCAAAACTTTACAATTCATAATTTACAATTTTGAGTTGTGGTCACTTAAAAATTATGTGTTCGTTTTCACACTTGCACTCATCTTCACACCATATTTGTAATCCTTATATAAAATTGTATCTTATAACCTATATCTATTTAACAATTGTTCTTTCACCTTCTTTCGAAAAATATTGTAACTAGTCTAGTTTCTTATGTTATTTTGCAGCTCATTAAGAAGTCTTATCGACTTTACATGAAAAGACTTATTATAAATTACAGTACGATGAATAGGAAATTGAAGCAACATATTTCCAAAACGCGTTTCTCTTAAATGCAAATCACCTAATCTATTATATTTTTCTGCAATATATTCTGGTTCTCCGTACATAAATACTCTATAAATCGTACATAATATAGCATATTCCATCCTTTCTTTTATTTTTAACCAACCTAATCTGCTGTAATATTGTGTCACATGATCATCCCATCTTTACCTAAAAATATACCTTATGCAGGCATTTTGTGCTCTCTGCAACTTAATTAACAAGGTTTCGCTTATATCACAGAGAGAGAGAGAGAAAGAGAGAGAGAGAGAGAGAGAGAGTGTGTGTGTGTGTGTGTGTGTGTGTGTGAGAGAGAGAGAGAGAGAGAGAGACAATTTGACAATATCTTTATTTTACCTGCCCTAGGTTAGACTAGTGGTCCACTTTTCCCCTAGGACAGGGTCAATTCTCAATACAATTCATTAAAGTACAAACACGAGTAGTGTGTGGCTTAAAACTATATGACTTTATGATATTTATTCTAATATAAACTTACAATACAAGAACAAAATTTTTTATTTCAAACTAAATTTTGTATTTATACGTTGAAATGTTAACTTCCAATCTTTTTACTATCCATGTTATGTAAATATAATTATGTGAAGGTATGAAGGAGAGCTTAGTAAAAGAGAAAACTGTAAAAATCAATTCAAGATTTTGCCAGACAGGCTAATTATACCTTTCTAAAAGTTTTTCTTTTAGTTTTTTACTGAAACTTTTCTCACTTGTAATATTTTTAATATGGTCATCTAGAGCGTTCAACCTTATAGATAAAACGTGGAAAGATTTGCTGTAAGTAACAGTTCTATGTAATGGAAATTGCAGGGTCACATTACCAAAGCGTGTACGTCTCTCAAGAACATCGCACATTCTAATATGTTTCTCACAGAGATAATCAGGTTTTTTATTTGCAAACATCCTAAACGACATAGTTAACAAATTATATTCTCTTCTTTCTCTAATCTTCAACCAACTAAGCCTTTTATAATATTCTGTCACATGGTCATCTAACCTTAAATTAAAAATATACCTTATACAAGCATTTTGTGCTCGTTGTAACTTATCAGTTAAAATTTCATTAAGGTCACAAAACGCTAGACTTGCATAATCAAAGAAAGGTAAAACAAGAGTTGATATTAAAAGTTTCTTAACCTTAATTGGAGGACTACAAGATAACTTTTTAAACTGGTACATACACTGGAATACCTTTTTATGTATATGATTTACCTGGTCTGACCACGTAAGTAGTGCAAAAGTGGGGCTTCTGGGCCAAAACGCATTAATCAAAAGTGACAGTTACATCCGGTCTGGTAACGTCAGAGGCTGTGACGTAGCTGTGACGTGTAGGGTGGGCATTTAAAGTTTAAATGCCCGGCTGTGCTGGGTATTTAAACTTTAAATGGCCGGAAATGGGTCAAGGTCAGGTGTGGATGTTTTTAAAAAGATCTTGCATTTTCGGAAGATCCGAAAATGCAAGATATTTTTTTATATTTTACATTAAGGTTGAAAAGTTTGCTCCCAAATGTGAAAAGTAAGTTGTTGTCGGTGGTGAAATTTCTTGCTTATTTTCATTCTTTTTGTTGTTGTTATAAGTTGGCAAAAATACATTCTTTTCGTTTTGATTGTTTGTTGCATAAAGTTCCAAAGATAAACCGAACCCAGTGGTTATAAGTTGTTTTAGTTCTTCACTAAAAATTTCCAAATCCTTGTAGGTTGTAAGATTGATAGTGTTGTAGTGAATCCCGCGAATGTTGAGAGACATGACTAGAGTTGTTTACTCGACGAGAGGTGTAGCAGGAATGACTATTGCAAAGCCGGTGCTGCGGGTATTACAGAAGAATTACATTTTGTACAAGCTTTTACGTCAACTTGATCTTCAGGTATTTTAAAACATTTTTCTTTACAACAATAAGTTATAAGTGTTAGATTATTTCTTTTGGATGACATGTTGGTTGTAGCTTGTCTTAAACAGAACTGAGCCTCTCAACGTTAAAGTTTCGTATTTATATAAAGTATTTGAATAAAACAATCGAATAAAATAATGGAATAATACCATCGATTAAAAGTTCAAGGTTATCCGTTTGAGTTTAAAAAAAATACAACATATCAGTATATAAAAACATATACTGATATGTTTTTTCTTTTTTTCTTTTATTTACAACATTTTTGTACAATATTTACAATGTTATTTTTGTGTGATGTGCAGAGTAAGTTCCGTAGAGTTGTTTCCGCTCATTCCGTGTGACACCAAATATAATGATCCTGGCTGAATTTCCCGTAGATCTTCATTTTGCAGCAACTGGACGAATCGTTTTGGAAGATATACTTGAAACTTTGGTTCATCACCTGGTGTATATGGTGCATCGGATAAAGATGCGACGACTGCGTCTCCATGTGTTGTATCAACTTTTTTCATTTCATGAACGATATAATGCTTGTGTTCTTTTAGTTCTGAACATTTCTTGATAATTAGAGTATTTGATTTTGAATGCAAGTTGAATTGTTCAACTAAACATTGGAGAAACTGTTGTGATATCATCTTCTTCACTGGAGATGTTGTCTGTTCGGAGTATGGAGTTAGAGTGATACTCGGGGTGTGGTGCTTCCTCGTATTTATAACCTTCGTAACCCCCACCACATTCTTCTTTTTCTTGTAAGTAAGCAGCCAAGTGATATGCGTTTTGTAATGCGCATTGAGATTGGTTGTGTTTCGGATCTATTGTAGAAACGCAAATATTTCTAACATCAAAGTGAAAATTTTTGTCCACTTTTATGTTTAAAACTTCTTTGTTCGTGTACTGTCGTATCCAATTCTTTTTTTCCAATCCTCTGGTGTATATGTGCGTAAATTGTTTGCAAAAATGAAACATAATTTTGTGTACATTGTTGTACGGTAGAAAACCTTCAAACCAATGAATATGATGAAAATTATTTGTTAGCCATCTGTTTGTTATTTAAGCTTTTGACTTTAGTTCATGGACAGAACACGGTGCTTCAAATAAGAACGGCTACTTGTGTAAGCAAATCTAAAATTACCAATTCTTTTATGATAAATCTATCATCGTTTCCGCGAAATGCTTGAAATTCAATCACACAAGGTTTTGCTGCCATTTCTTTATCCTGTCTGCTCATCACGGTGTCTGCTGATCAACTGTTTTCCACACCACGGTAGGTTAGATATATAAACCAGGCCGTACAGTTGTAGGCGCGTTGGTGTATGTTTAACGTGGGCACCGTCCCCAGTAGGCCTACCCCACGGTTTATTCTTTTGTTAAATTACATTGTAGTTTTTAAACTAGCAAAGTTTCTTCTTCTGTATTGTTGTTGTTGTTGGTTTCTTCTTCTGTATTGTTGTTATTGGTTTCTTCTTCTGTAGCTTCCGTTGCAACTTCAGTAAAAGGTTCAAAGTTTCTTAACTGCCTCCACATTTCCACTTCGTGAGGTATTGTAGTAAAGATGGATGTATCTATTGGTCCGTATTGTAAAGTGCTGTCTGGTTGTTTTTCGCATGCATCTACCAGATATTCCTTAATAACAGAGCTTGAAAATACTAATTGTTTCATATACCTGGTAATAGGTGATGTTGCATAGTTTAAAATGTAGAATTCTTCACGTGTTAGTAGAATTTTATTTTCAAATTGTGTCGAGTCTCAAATTCTTACTTGTTGTTGACCACGATGTTTAATAATGTCAATTTCATTATCACAATCCAAAAGTCGAATGTTAGTTTCTCTTCCAAAGAAACTGTTGGCTAAATAACATTCAATAAGATGTAGATGTTTTAAAAAGGAATCCCAAGCATTTTCTGAAAATAAAACCATCTTTGTACCATGGCTTAGTATTACTGCGGGAGAGTAGTCTAATGATTTTACCAATCCTATTGATACACTTTTACTCATGCAAGATGAAATAGGATAAAAGATGCGAAGGAAAACTTCAGTTAAAATGTTTGGTGGAATATTTTCTTCAAGTTTTCTTTTCTTTCTTACGTTTGTTTTATTATTTTCCAACTTTTTATTTTGTTTTCCAAACTTTAAAAACTCATCAATTTCCTTTACAACATTTTCTTCAAAATGTTTATCATCATCATTTTCCAATAAAGGTGTTGTTTCGGAAACGCCTTGTACAACTGATAAAGAACTCATTTTGTTTATAATGCTGTAGATGATGTTACCCATACAACTGTAGACAGTCAACTAAACAATTTGCGTTCCAGCTCCTGCTTTTATAGCCGAGTGGTGGGGGGTATTTTTTTCTTTTCATTTTACAACACTGCTTTTACAATACCGGTTAAAGGTGTATATGTAACAGTTTTATCATGTAAAATTAAACAATAAGCAGATGTATCTTTGGGTACATTTTGTTCAAATTCCATTTCTATTTTTATATCCACACTGGAAGATTTTACAGATTCATTTTGTTTGGAACAATCAACTACAACAATCGGATAGGTAGATTTAAATTGGTTTGGCGTTAATAAAGGTGTGTTTGTTTTTCCATAATATGAATTTTGGAATCTTGCGTACATATCGTACAAAACGCTAAACCTGTCTTTTGTAAAGTTTATGTTGAAGTTGTCGTATGAAAAGAATTGCGAGTTTAGAAACACCTTAAAATTTGTAAGTTTGCAATGATCAAATTCACCAGCATGTTTAGTTATTTCATTTCTTCTTTTTGTTTGTAATCCAAATATTACATATCTTGCCTTTTCCAAATGAGTAGAAGTTTTTACAGTCCATGTATGACGTTGTGTTTCCGGTAAAACCGGATATTCATGAAACTCCCAACTTATAAATGGTATTACGATATCACGATCTGATTTTAAAGTTCTTAATAATGAAATTCTATTTTGATCGTTTAACCGTACATGCGGTACTCTCCAAACAATCTTGTCTAATTGCATTTTCCATTCTAAATTAGCTTCCGTTGTTCCATCAGGCGCCATAATAATATCTTTGTCGTTTGATGATCTTAACAAAACTAATTCTTGTTTTACGTTTATTATTATTTTTCGGTAATCTTCGGCAAAGCCTAAAAGTAATCTTAAAGGAATGTAAAAGTCAAAATTGCCTGAACTGTTTGGAGTGATTATACTGGAATCGGGTGCTACCCATCCTGCGGCGGCCAGCATATTTTTTTCACTCGGTGTTAAAGATGCTAATCCTTTTAATGTACTTGTGATTCCCACCTTTTTTGATGAATCTACTGTAACTCCGGAAATTTCATATCTTATTTCATCAAACAAATATGCCATGGGGTTATTTATGAATGGAACAGTACTTGCAGTGCTTCCATCTCTTTTTGTTACTCTTCCTTCGATATACAAATAACTTTCACATGGAAGTGTATAAATACCTTGTTGTTGTATGGGAATTCTAATTTCATCATTATTATTTAATTTTGATGAAGCGTAAGGGTTGTGCGTATGATATTCCTTTTCCCATAAGGTTTCGTCGAATGTCGGACCCTACGCTATATCCAATATTTCCATTATTAATAAGTTTTAATCCAATTTCTTCTTGAAAACGAATGTTATCACTTGTTAATCCTTCTATAGCTGAAGTGCTACTGACTTGTTTACCAGTCAGCTCTTTCTTTTTAAATGATAACCCCATTGTTATGCGGTTGATTTTATATGTATTCGTATAGTTATAGGTTCGTCTCTAAAATCAATATGATTTCCGTCTTGATCTAGTATGTTCACCACAATGTCTAAAATAAAACTGGTGTTTAACGGTAGGTACACCAAGTTTTGTGGCTTTTCCACGATTTTAAAACCTGGAGCGACCGTTGGATAGAATGTGTGCAATATACGAGCATTTTCTCCATCTCTATAAGATCCTTGTATAATATTACAAGTAACTTCTATACTGTTAACTTTCATTATTGTTACAGTCGTATCACCTGAATGGTTAATATTAGGTTCTAAAATTTTTGTTGTTTTAGGAAATCCTAATAAACTATCAATTGAATGTTCTTTGCTAAAATCTATATAATATTTACACTTAATTTCAGCTTTCATAGTATTGTTATTTCCTTTTATTGTTATATTATCTTTTCCCATATGATTTTGTATCGCTTCATTTATATCATCAATTTCATATGCTCCAGTGGGTAAACTAAATACTTGTATATCTGAATATTTGTTTGTATTTTTATCTTTTGTTTTGTAATAATGTATTTTGTCATTAACATTTTCAGTAACGTTGGGAATAGAATTATAAGTTGTTATATCTAATAATGCGGCTTCCCATAATTTATCTTTTTCCAAACGTAACGCAGGGAAAAGAAGATTTCGCAAAGTAGATGAAGTTCCAGTTAATGATACTGTATAGGAAGACATCTTAAAGTTGACTAACGCTTTTTGTTAAAAAATCTAAACATAAATGTCCACAGATTACCGTATTATCAGGTTGCTCTCTTTTATAATTGTATAGTACATTTTTAGCTGTTTTAAAGTAATATTGTAGTTCTTTTGGTGGTGGGAGATTACCAAAACTATCAAAGTAGTAAATAGTTGATCCAAGTTTCTTATAACATACCCAATGAGTGCCTGATCCTTTACTATTATCTAAATTTACTATTCCGGTTTCATTTTTCCAAATTTTAACAGGTAATGCATCTTTTTATAAACACTCCTCTAAAAAATGGAATTTTTAAACAAGAAACATAAGTAATTAATTCTTTATCTGTTAATTCTTTATTTGGAATTATTAATTGTTTTTTTCTGTTTAATACACACGATACGGTCTTAGGTATAATCCTCCTCCTTTTTTATCATTGACCATATTGTTTGATTCTTTTTATTTTTACCTGCGGTGGATCGTCGTTTTCTTCTTATATTTCCTCCACGTTTCTTTGCAGGTTTTCTCCTCCTTTTTCCACCTCCTTTCTTCTTTCCACCTCCAAACATCGTTTTACCCTTCATTGCTGCTGATACCGCTAAAGCTGCTGCTTTTTCACCGATACTAGCGTCACTGGATGTTACTCTTTGCCAAGCTTTTTCAGCAAGTGATCTATCCGCTATTGATCTATTTTTAGTATCTGCAAACTTTGAATATGCTATATCGTGTTGTTTGCAGGCTTGATCAAGTTTATTTATTCCAAAATCTCCTCTAGCAAGTCTTTTTTCAATTTTGTTCCAGGATTTCCATATTGATAACCTCCTGGTAAATGTAGTTCTTTAGGTAATAAATCGATAGCTTTATTAACTATAGCTCCAACTGGCTTAGTAATAAGAGAAAGTGCTGTTGATGCTATTCCTCTTCCTCTCTTTATAACGTGTCGATTATGACTGATGCGTTGAACTTTCAACATGGTCTTTTATAGTGAAAGGAAATGCCGATACTTGTTTATTTTATAAATGCTTTATAATGAATGATGCACTTATCCTTTGACATTGTTTATTTATAAGTATGTTTGTTTATGGGTAAATAATTTTTTTTCCAGTTTTTTGGTAAGATTGTATCTTCTTCATCATCGTCATCTTTAGAAGTTCTTAAAGTATTAGTTTCCTTATTTAAAAAATATTTTTCCATAACATTCTTTTTAAACCAATGTAATTTTTGATCAGATTTGATGGGGTTTATTTTGTTATAAATATCATATAATACTACACTTAAGAGTCTTACAATGTAATTTACATTAACAGCATCAGTAAAATTAATAGGGTCTTTTAAGTTAGTCAATCGCAAGTTTTCACAAAAAAAGACTGCTTATTTAAATCTTTTCTTAGAAAAAGATTATAGTACATGTTTCCCCTCTCACGCATTTATGCTACTGTAACTACATCACTGTCTCTTATTCCTTCTGCAACATTGAATAGTGGTTTCCCTTTGCAATCAAAGTATTGTTTACCGTCTTCATATTGTTTTATTACAGGAACTTATCCAATTGTTGCTACATCAGTTTCATCCAACCCTTTTTTAACATTAGTAATTATTTTTGCATCCGCATTCCATTTGTTTTTTTTAATTTCATTATTTGACTTATTGTAGCTGCATCTGATTTTGCAGATCCTTCCTTAACGTTAGTTAACACTTTATTTTTGCAATCAATTGTATTAATATCATGCGTAATACAATGATCTGTAAGATATTGAAGGTTTACAGCATCTTTCATATCTTTAGGGTCTCCAATATCATGTATTACAAAGTTGTAAAAGGAAAATTTATCTGTTTTTTCAGGGATGACTGAATGTAAATACTTTTTTGTAACTGAATCTTGATCATTAATAGGATCTGCTATATTGGCTATTCTAAGATCTTTTGCATCATATACTTTATTATTACTCCTAGGATCATATCGTAAGGTTTCGTTTATGTACCACATTAAATATTCTTTATTTACCGAATCATTCTTATCTATTGGTTTTGGAAGATTTACAATTCTATAAAAATTAGCGTTATACACTTCATTTTGAAGCTTTAAACTAGGTAATGTTTCACTTCTTAAAGTTTTAAAATTTACCGTATCATTATCATCTTTTGGATCATTTACAAACTTTAAACGTTTGTTATTTATATCATAATCTCCATCGGATGTTAGTGGTAAACCACCTCTTTTTCCATAAGATCCTGATTTGCTTCCAGTTTCGGAATACCGTCCAAACTTATCCACACTCATGGTTATACTGAATATTTAATCAGTTATACCTGTATTACATATACTCATATTTTTTATGTAATTACTCCTCGATTTCGCAGTTCACCGACCAAAGCTACCCATTCATTTTCTAAACCACTATGTCCGGCTTGTTTAGCTTCATATATCAACTTCATTCTGTCAACCAATTTGTTTATATCGTTGTAGTATATTATATTAGTATCATAGAAGTTTTTCAATAATCCTTTTCCTGATAAACTTGATTGATTTGTTTTTCTCCCTTTATGTAAAATATTTATTTCAGCAGAAGATAATGATTTTCTTTTTATGGGTTCCCTTCTTTTTGGTGGGAAAAGTTTAGCAATAATAGTTTTATATTTTTCTGATGCATTTCTATGAACATTGAAATTTTTAGAATAATTTTTCTTATGCGCATTCGTATCCTCCAATATTTGTTTAAAAATGTTTAAATCCGTTTTAGTATATTTATTAGGTTTCGGCTTAAAAATAAGTTCAAACAATCCTTTTGTACCCTTGTATTGTTTATTATTTATAATAATGTTGTCATGTTCGTCTACATGAAGTTTGCTATCTCCAATCATTAGCCCATTTTCTTCTATTCTAGCACCAAAAGTATGATATTTTCGAGTCGGTTGTGCAGAATGTAACATTTTTAATACAAATTGTCTTGCAAGCGGCCCTTTATACGCAATATCCGAGCCCAATTTGCTCAAGTTGGATGGATTAATAGGCTCTTCTTCTTCTTGTTGTTCTTCGCTTGTAGAAAGACCTTCTTTTTCTGTTAAAACATCCGTTTCTTCACCTAGTTCGCTTTCTTCTTCAGTTGTTTCTCCTTGTTGCGTAAAACTTGTATCACCTTCATATTCTTCTTTTTGTTCAAATTTTGAAATGGGTAAAATATCATCTCCGGAAAAATTAAATGTTGAATGTTTAACATTTTGCCCTAATTGTTTTAATGGCTCAGTGATAGGTTTAAATGTTGATTCCAGAAATTTCTCTCTTTCACTTATTCTAATCTTAACGCTCTGTTTTTATGTCTAATAGAATCACTAAGTGATTTTATTTCTTTTAATAGCTTTTCCTGATTAACCATGTTTACACCATGGATACTTGTACGATAATGTAATTAATTAATGTATTAAAACAAGTTTATCAAAACCTATGCGGTAACGACCATCTGTTATAGCTTTATCTTTCATAATTACCAAAAATCCATATTTTTCCGCCCAAGCTTTTCCACAAAGCTCTTTGAATTTTTTAAATGACATATCCGCATTTACATGATCGTTGTATATATGTTTTAGGTTTGTATCGTCTTGTTTGAATAAAACTAAAATATTTGCATTGTGTCTAATTAGTTGTTTTGGAATTTTGCTATATGTCTGTCCGATATATATGCTATCAATATTATTATGTCTTCCCATGGCAAAATAGTTTCTAATAGTATCATGATTTTCACTAGATACATCATCAAATACAAATACAGAATACGGCTTAGCCTGGTCTGGTTGCATAACACTGTCACTAGCATTAAATTTGCAATAGTTAACATCAGGCACATCAGTCAGGATCTTTTCCAACAATTGATACTTTGGTTGATGTAAGGACTTTGAAAAAATATATAGGTTATTAAATCGCAATCCTTTTCTGTTTGTAATTACGTTAAACACAACGTTAGTTTTGCCACAGTTTGAAGGACCGCTTACTATACATCGTACAGTGTTTGGAAATAAACTGCCGTGTTTACCATTGTTGATTTTAACGTTATCTACGGTTAAATCATCAATGTTATTGATATTAAATTTATCTTTATGGTGAACAATCTCCATCTTATTCAAAGGCAGAAGAGTAAATAAGTTGATTTAAAACTAAATCAAATCTTTTATAGGTATCCACGAATCTTCAGTTTTATCAAACCCCAACCAACGTACTTTAACTTGGTCTTTTTTCCTTTGCAACACCTTTTCAACAAGATAGACATCACCTACTGTTGACTTTAACAATTCATGTCCGTAAAAACCGCCTTGTAACAAATTTCCCTTGTTATCTTTTAAAATATAAGTTTCCGGTACAGTAGGTTGTACTTTATACACTGTGAAAACTTCGTTTGTCCAATTGGGCAGGTATTTTTTAGTAAACACTCCTTTGTATTTACTAATTCGAACTTTATCATTTACATTAAATTTTCTTGGTTTTCTTTGTTCCGCTTTTGGCTGTGTATTCTTTTTAATTCGTTGTAAAACTAGTTTAGCGTTTTTCTTATTCACTTTGCTAGGTGCCATACCGATAGTTCTCTGAAACTTGTTGTTGTAATCGCTTATTAATTTTGGTAAGATATCAACCCATACGTAAGAACCTCTTTTCGAAAACATTTTATACATTGCACCTTTTAAGGTTCTATTAAATCTTTCAATTATAGCTGCCTTTTTCTCAGAATTTGTGGAATAATGATTTATGTTATATTTTTTCATTAACAAGGCAAAAGGTTTATTAAAAATTCTTTCCCATCATCAGTTTGTAAATGTTTAATTTTATTTTTATCTCTTTTTATAGCTACTTCCATAGCTTTTAATATGCTGTTACCAGTTTTGTCTTTTAATGGCAAAGCATCTGCAACTTTAGTAAAACAATTAATAATCGTAAGTATGTATTTAAATCCTTTATTTATTTTACTATGCGGTTGCATTTCAATTAAATCTGCTTGATATAAATCATTTATTCCTTTTACAACAGTATTTCTTCGTGGAAACTTTATTCTTGCAGGTTTATGAAGTTCATTAACAATCTTTTCCTTTAACTCTGTCATGATGATTTTACTAACAAAGTCAAGTTAGTATTGGGTGTTTCTTTTTCTGCATCCGCTTTTATAGTTCAAGGTCATTTCAACATATTTTAAAAAAAGGGGAAATCACAGCGAGCATGCTGTGATTTCCCCTTTTTTTCTTTTTTTCTTTTTTTTCTTTTTTTCTTTTTCTTTTTACTCATTGATAGGATTGAGAGAGTAGTGGCCGAATGGTAGAGTGTGAATTTTGTCTGGAAGAATGTGTCGTTTGTCATCATTGGAGCAGAGTGCTTTTTTCACTTCTGTTACGCTGTACAGTTGATGGTTGAAACTTCTGATGGTGTTGAATTTTGCAGTTATAGTCGTTTCTTCTAATAAGCATTGCTTGTAGTGTTCAAAATTTACATTCTTCTTAAGATACAAACTTTTTACACCCTTAGCTTTTTTAATAACATTGTTTTCTTCTTTATGCAATTGTAGTGAATACAATTTTGACATTAGTGCAATAAGTTCTTTCAGTAAAATTTCATTTGCTTCGTCTTTAAATTTTCCAAGTTTCTTTTTGTTCCGATCATTGTCATAATTTAAATGATCTTTTGGATAGTCACTAAAATCAAATTCATTTTTGTGAACAAATGTTCGAAGATCCAAATACATATCTTCAGTAAGAATCCAGTAGATGAAAGCGTCCGTGTCCATGTAGGCGATTCCGATGTTATCTCTACCGTAGAAGGCGACCATTTTGTTGTAGTGGAAATCATACATGTGGGTTTTGGAAATATCCAAGATTTACATTCCAACGTACAACGGACGATCCATTTTCACGCTTGTTTTCTTCATAGATACTGCCACAAGGTTTTCATTGATAATAACAGATGTTCCAAAGTTTGGTTTTTGTACAAGTTTTTGTTGTTTTATCGGATCTGTAACTAATTTAACATTTTTGTGTTTTCTTTTGTTTTCCAATGTTTTGCCAAATATCGCATTATTCATTAATTTAAAAAAGTCCTTTTGAAATGTTGATGTTGCAGCTGCTCTTCTTCTGGTGTTTGAATCAATGTACGGTTTTAACCAGCACGATTGGGAAAATTTTAAAACTATGAATTTTGGTTATACGTAAACCCAATTGGAGTGCTTGTTGAACAACCCAAAAGTGAGCTACGTATCTTTGTTTATTTTCAAAAGTCATCATTAATTTTGGATGTTTGCCAATTGGTGAAACTTCTGTTTTTGCAAGGAGCGGAAGATCGTAATGAAGATCATGCAAGTGTTCTGGATATTCAAAATCACAGTCTAATATGTATCCAGTGTCTCCGTCTTTTGAAATTTGCAAAATATCACCAATAGAGTCTGGATTAACCCATTCAAAGTTTCCAAAAGGAAGTTCATTAGACATGGCCCATCCGTATAATTTGTTGGCATCAAAATATCCCAAGAACACTGATGGTTTTTCTTCATCGTAGTCTGGAAGATATTTATTGTTAGCTTTAACATGTCTAGTAACACTTTGGGTCAATCCACCTCTAACGCCCGATTCGATCATCAACACCATGTCAATATCTGTTAATAATTGTAGGTTGCACTTTGTTTCTTTTAGCATAGCTTGCCAAGCTAGTCCTGGAGAAGTATAAGAATGAAGAGGGTCTAATCCGGAGGCTTCAAAACAAGTGTTTCTAAATTCTTCCATGACATCGCATAGAAGGGTCACATCAAGTTTTACATAAAAGTCAGAATAATCTCCCAGAGTGTTCATTTCTAATTCGTCCCAAACTCTGCATGCGTGTTGATAGTCTTCAGGTGAAATGTCCGAATCGGTAAGTTTACTTTTAAATGCTTCTGGTGGAGGAAGTGATGTTTCTTAAAATTTATGTAGTCCATCGATGTAATCATACGGAAAACTCCTTTCCGAAGAGCCAAGTCCATTTTTTCTGCAGGTACAATTTTTCTTGTTTCTATTAAATTTTGTCTTCTTAAATTTTCAGAAAGTTTCATAAGACTAGAAGGCATAAATCTAAAAGAATCAACAAATCTAAGTTTAATTTTGCCCACCTTTTTTGAATAGCTTATAAATTTTTCCATAGTTTGTGCCAAAACGTCTATTTCACCGTTGTCTCTTGCTAATTCGGGAATAATAAAATGTCCATCGTATCCGCTAAGATTGTGAAAAACCACTGGAATGAAAGATGGTAGTTTGTAGTTGATGTTACATCCGTTGCAAGCTGCACCTCTGTAGGCTCCTGTCAGATGGTCATGGTCGCGAACCTTAATTTTAGTTTCTGTAAATTCATTATTACACAAATAGCATGTTGTTGCCGAATCATAAAGATAAAGTTCTTCCGGTGTCATAGGTGACATAGGAACCACATTGCTATACATTGCTTCCACTTTCCCAGCGATGTCATATAAATCATCAACAAAGTATCGAGCTGCTTATTCTCCACGATAGATCTTCGGTGTAGATGTCAAACCATATTCTTGAAGATGTTGTTCAGATAAAGTGGATTTTACTATTAAACAATAACTGTTTGGTTTGTGAAGTTGATACTTTGTTCTTCTGGTATTTTCCTCTCCTTCTTCTTGGTCAAGTGGAAGCAATGAAGATTCAAAATCTACATACACTACAACGGGAATTCTGTATTGTTGGATAACTGTCAAAGTTTACTTGCGATCTTCTAGGGTGTGGTAATTTAATTCTTACCTCATAGTTTCCACTGCATAGTCTTTGATGTTCCGTCAGCCATTCTGAACCTCCTCTTCTCAAAGGTTTGTTTACAAAACAGAAACATCTTTTACAAGTGGTTTTTCCTTCTTTACGTTTTGATAACTGTTTGCAAACTAGAGCTTCAAAATCTTTAATTTATACATAATGTGAAATATCACCTTTTGTTATTAATAATAAATCAGTATGATCTCTGCGTTCGGTGGGTGTTATACGTAAGGGGTAAACATTGTTGGATGAATCTAAGCCAAAGATGTTTACAGATGCAAAAGGATTTTTCTTTTCAAATTTTGATATGTCTTGAATTGAAACAGGATAACTCATGCCTTGAAAATTATACTTATGGTAAACCTCATTGTATGCTATACTCGGTCGTTCCGCATGATTTCTTACATATTTTGCAAGCATTACACACTTGAAACATTCAGCATCTTTATTTTGAACATTAATACAGGATTTGGTGTCTTGAATTTTCTTTGGCAATTCAATATGACTACTACCTCTCATTCCATATCCATGTTTATGAACTCTTACATCTAAGCTTGTTATACTTAACAAACTCCATCCAGAACCTCTTCCTTCATGTTCTTGTAATTTTGTTAAAAGTTCTTCAAAACAAACATCCACAATTGAGCTTATATTGGATGCAAACATGATGGTTTTGTTTTTAGTTAAAAATCCTCTTGGTGATGTTTCATTCTGAACATTTGTAAATACTGTATCTAATAATATTCCAAACGTTATAAAATTTAATCTTCTTAGTTCATTGTTCAATGTTTCTGTTACTAATGTTTTTGCTTTTGAAATAAACTGTGCAAGTTGCAATTGAGCATTGTCGATCTTAAAATGAGTTACTACACTACCTGGTAAAGCTCGGGCGTATAATTCCACATCCAAAGATGGTCCGGGTGCGTATTGAATAAAACTTGATCTTGAATTTAGTTGTTGTTGTACGGTAGCCAGTATTTGATCTAAATCTTCCAAATATTCTTCTTCTTCTGCATTGTTATTGTTTTCTTGGTTTGTTTCTTGGTTTGTTTCTTGGTTTGTTTCGTTGTTATGGTAAACTTCTTTGTGTATTTGTAGTAAAATTTCATCTTCAAAAGATTCTTCGCAACTAATGCAGTAATACATGACGTAGGTGTGCTCTCCACAAAAGTTGCCGTAATAATGAAAACCACTCTAAAACTACCCCTATTTATAGCATTACCCCCACCACTTTTCCCCCACCACAAAAAGTGTAAATAACAGTTAAATTTCTTTTATTTTAAAAACCCCTAAGTATTAAGATTATCCGTTGTAAGTTTAAAAAGAAATCCAAGTGTCAAGGTCAAATAAAGCAAGTTTTTTAGAAAAATTCTTTTTTTCTGTATTAAACATAGAAAGTGTAAATAACTGCTAAATGTTTTTATATTTCAAAACCCCTAAGTATTAAGACCATCCAATGTAAGTTTCAAAAGAAATCTAAGTGTCAAGGTCAAATAATGCAAGTTAAAAAAAATCTCGTTGTAAAGTGAATGTTGAAGCAAATGTTTGAAAAACTTTCTAAGTCCTAAAATATTAATTAAGGGGAAGTTTTAACACTTAAAATTTTTACAAGTCCAATGTAAAGTAAAAAAAAGAAAGAAGTGTTGTTGCCTGTTGGAACAGTGGCGAAAGAATGATGGAAACCAAACTCGCAGCAAAAAAGAAACTTGACATTGTAAAATAAATGTTGAAGCAAATGTTTGAAAAAATTTTCTAAGTCTTGAAGGATTAATTATTAGGAAGTTTTAACACTTAAAATTTTACAAGTCCCATGTAAATTAAAAAAAAGAAAGAAGTGTTGTTGCTTGTTGGAACAGTGGCGAAAGAATGATGGAAACCAAACTCGCAGCAAAAAAGAAACTTGACATTGTAAAATAAATGTTGAAGCAAATGTTTGAAAAAAATTTCTAAGTCCAGAAGGATTAATTATAGGAAGTTTTAACACTTAAAATTTTACAAGTCCCATGTAAAGTAAAATAAAGAAAGAAGTGTTGTCGCCTGTTGGAACAGTGGCGAAAGAATGATGCAAACCAAACTCGCTGCAAGGCTCCTGCGGTTTGGGAGGGGGGATGACCTCGAACCGAGTTCGGGTCCGGGGTCTGCGCTTGTGCTTCGACATCAGTTGCTTATTAGACAGTGAGGTGGTAACATGTTCAGAAGTAGCCCTGAACATTTTATCATTTTTCCTGTTTAGTGAAAATATCTTGGTGTTATTTGTATAATAACATCATGACGTAGGACTGATTGATTTTAAGGCATGATAGTTTAAGCATGGTAGTTGTTTGTGCTTGTAGATACCCTAGGGTTTGTAGTTTGTTTTTTAATTTGGTGGTTTGGTAGTTAGTATTAATCTTTCTTTTGCTTACAATATTTTTTGCCTGGAGTGTTTAAGTATAAAGTGGTGGAGTGTTTAAGTTTAAAGTAATATTTTAAGAATGTTATATGATATGTTTTTAATACCTTTCTATTCCAACTTCCTTTTTCCACAAGCTTGTTGAGGGCATTCCCTCTCTTGTCTTCTACTCCTTTTTAGTTAGGGACACCTTTCAATTCCAATTTCCTTTCCTTTTTCCGTCCTTCTTTTGGAGTATGGTAAATCCAATTTATGGAAAAACCAGCTCCCGCTTTTGTAGT
This sequence comes from Flexamia atlantica, assembly GCA_035578135.1. Classification (NCBI taxonomy): domain Eukaryota; kingdom Metazoa; phylum Arthropoda; class Insecta; order Hemiptera; family Cicadellidae; genus Flexamia; species Flexamia atlantica. The sequence goes on along the minus strand of JAQJVK010000001.1, from coordinate 66,142,479 downwards.
GATTACGGTCCACCACACCGAGTCACTTACAACCTCTATACGTGCTGGATGGGTAGTTCGCCTACCTCCGGAGTTTCGCTAGACCTCAGCTGTACTGCATCGCTAATGGCGAGTCACTGGCTCCTTTAGTGTTAGGAAATGAAAACATATTTGTATAACATTTTTCCTAAATTTAATTAAGCAACTTGCTATTTCAGAATAACATTTTTTGTTTTAGCTTAGCGTTGTGCGCTTATGATGAGGTGTGTGAGTTCGCTTACGCGATGATCACACCGTAATCATGATGTGCAGCGCTGGGCTGTTTAGGTTTTTTTTACTTATCTTTTACTTTTTATTTATTATTTCTTTTAACTTAATTTTTTTTATTAATTGATCAACTCTAGGCAGGTTGTATTGTAAATTAGCTTTTCTTCTTTTAGGTTTCCGGGGGTGTACGGTTCTGTAAAACCATACACCCCCATTTTCTTTTTAATTAATGAATGACCTTGACCTACTTATTTTCAAGGTCAATCAAAAGAGTTAGCGAAAATTTCTAAGTCCCAAGGTTATTTTTATGTAAATTGTTTCGAACCCTATCATGTGGGTATTCAAATTATTTTAAAAATATCTAGTTGAATAAATGCAAAATAAACTACACTTGCAATTAAATATAAACATGGTTGAAAATTTAAAAGATGTAAATCAGGTTTTGTGTTATAACTTTTACACTGTTGGTTAAATAACAAATGCTACCGAAACTTTTTGTTCGAATCATCATTCTGTATAATTTAAGTACCCACAAGATAGGGTTTGGAAACTTACAGAGTAAAATATAAAATGCAGACTTTTTTTGCGTTTTTGCGTTATAATTTTTATAACGTTGGTTTTATCAAAGATGTTACTGGAACTTTTTGTTTGTCTTTTCATTCTGCGTATTTTGAATACCTACATGATAGGATTTGGAAACATATAAAGAAAAATATTATTTAACAGATTTTTTTCAGTTTTGAACTATAACTTTTATACCTTTGGTTTTATCGAAAAATGTTACTGGACCTTTTTTGTTTGCCTTTTTATTCTGCGTAATTTGAGAACCCGCACGATAGATTTAGAGCATTTTTGTTATATCCACTGCCACCGTGTATGGCGACGCAGCTCAAAAGTTGAACGGCGACGAGATCAAGTGGGGGGCCCCCCATTTTGCAAAATTACTCTAAACCCATTGTGCGGGTACTCAAATTACACGGAATGAAAAGACAAACACAAAAGGTCCAGTAACATTTTTCGATAAATCCAACGGTATAAAAGTTATAACGAAAAAACTAGTTTCAAAGTCATTTAAACTTTTACAAAAATGACCTTGAGACTTAGAAATTTTCGCTAAGTCTTTTGTTGACCTTGAAAATAACTAGGTCAAGGTCATTCGATAATTAAAAAGAAAATGGGGGTGTACGGTTTGACAGAACCGTACACCCCGGAAACCTAAAAGAAGAAAAGCTAATTTACAATACAATCTGCCTAGAGTTTAACAATTAATAAAAAATAAAATTAAGTTAAAAAAAATAGCTAGACAGCCGAGCGCTGCACATCATGATTACAGTGTGATCATCACGTAAGCGAACTCACACACCTCACCATAAGCGCACAACGCTAAGCTAAAACAAAAAATGTTATTTTGAAATAGCAAGTTGCTTAATTAAATTTAGGAAAAATGTTATACAAATATGTTTTTTATTTCCTAACACTAAAGGAACCAGTGTCTCGCCATTAGCGACGCAGAACAACTGAGGTCTAGCGAAACTCCGGAGGTAGGCGAACTACCCATCCAGCACGTATAGAGGTTGTAAGTGACTCGGTGTGGGGGACCGTAATCACTACAAAAGCGGGAGCCGGTTAACCATAAATTGGTGTACCATACTTCAAAAGAAGGAAGGAAAAAAGGAAAGGAAATTGGAATTGAAAGGTTTCCCTAACTAAAAAGGAGTACAAGACAAGAGAGGGAATGCCCTCAACAGGCTTGTTGGAAAAAGGAAGTTGGAATAGAAAGGTATTAAAAACATATCATATAACATTCTTAAAAACAAAATATTACTTTAAACTTAAACACTCCAGGCAAATATATATTGTAAGTAAAAGAAAGATTTTAAGTTAATGCTAACTACCAAACCATCAAACTAAAAACAAACTACAAACCCTAGGGTTTCTACAAGCACAAACAACTACCATGCCTTAAAATTAATCAGTCCTACGTCAAGATTTTATTATACAAATTACACCAAGATATTTTCACCAAACAGGAAAAATGATAAATGTTCAGGGCGCCTTCTGAACATGTTACCACCTCACTGTCTAGCGAGCGACTGATGCCGAAGCACAAGCGCAGACCCCGGACCTCAACTCGGCTCGAGGTCACGGTAGCTGGCAGCCGGGCCGGGCCGGCCTGTTGTGGCAGCTTGTTGACCACCTGGTATGGCCGCGAGGATGGCCACCTGTATTGCCAACTGGTTGCCTTGGACCCTGGTGACCTTGGACCAGGTTTATTGGTTGTCTCATCATTTTGAATAATTTGAGTACTCACAAAATAGGGCTTGGAAACTTATAAAATGTTGGAAAATACTTTTTATTTTTCGTGTTATAACTTCTATAACGGGCAAAATTCCTCTAAACCCATCATGCGGGTACTCAAATTACATGGAATGAAAAGACAAACAAAAAGGTCCATTAACATTTGTTGATAAAACCAACGGTATAGAAGTTATAACACAAAAACTAAACTTTCAAAGTCATTTCAAACTTTTACAAAATATTGTTGATTTAATAACAAATGTTACCGAAGCTTGTTGTTTGTCTAACGTTATAACGTGAAAACTAAAGTTTCAAGGTCATTTAAAACTTTTACAAAACCTATCATGTGGTTACTCAAGTTACGTGGAATAAAAAACAAACAAGAATGTTCAGTAACATTTTTCTATAAAACCAACGGTATAGAAGTTATAACGCGAAAACTCAAGTTTTAAAACCGTCCAGGTTACAAAAACGTCAAGGTTACAAAATATTGTTGATTTCATAACAAATGTTACCGAAAATCTTTATTTGTCTAATTATTTAGCGTAATTTAAGTACTCACTTAATAAAGTTTGGAAACATATTAAGTAAAATAGGATGTACAAAAAATATTTTTTCTTTTTTAGTTTTTGCATTATAACTTTTAAACCGTTGGTTTTATTAAAAGACGTTACCAAACCTTTTTGATTGTCTTTTCATTCTGCGTATTTTGAATACCTACATGATAGGATTTGGAAACATATAAAGAAAAATATGATTTAAAAGATTTTTTTTCAGTTTTTGAGCTATAACTTTTATACCTCTGGTTTTATCGAAAAATGTTACTGGACCTTTTTTGTTTGCCTTTTTATTCTGCGTAATTTGAGTACCCGCACGATAGATTTAGAGCATTTTTGTTATATCCACTGCCACCGTGTATGGCGACGTAGCTCAAAAGTTGAACGGCGACGAGATCAAGTGGGGGCCCCCCATTTTGCAAAATTACTCTAAATCTATCGTGCGGGTACTCAAATTACGCAGAATAAAAAGGCAAACAAAAAAGGTCCAGTAACATTTTTCGATAAAACCAAAGGTATAAAAGTTATAGCTCAAAAACTGAAAAAAATCTTTTAAATCATATTTTTCTTTATATGTTTCCAAATCCTATCATGTGGTTACTCAAGTTACGTGGAATAAAAAAACAAACAATAATGTTCAGTAACATTTTTCTATAAACCCAACGGTGTGGAAGTTATAACGCGAAAACTTAAGATTTAAAACCGTCCAGGTTACAAAACGTCCAGGTTACAAAATATTGTTGATTTCATAACAAATTTTACCGAAGCTTGTTGTTTGTCTCATAATTTTGTATAATTTAAGTACTCACGAAATTTGGGTTGAAAACTTAATAAAGTAAAATATAAAATGTTGGAAAATACTTTTTTTTAGTTTTTGCGTTATAACTTCTATACCGTTGGTTTTATCAAAAAATGTTTCTGGACCTGTTTTGTTCGTTTTTTTATTCCGAATAATTTGAGTATCTGCATGATACGTTTGTAGCAATTTACTTAAGTTTTAAAACCGTCCAGGATACAAAATTGCTTTAAGGTAATTTAAAACTTTTACAAAATATTGTTGATTTCATAACAAATGTTACCGAAGCTTGTTGTTGGTCTCATAATTTAAGTACTCACAAAATAAGGGTTGGAAACTTATAAAGTAAAATATAAAATGTTGGAAAATACTTTTTTTGGAAAATACAGTTGGTCTACTGCAATGTTTGTATATTTGTACTGTGTTAAATGTGTATATGTATTGTGCGTGTTAGCTGTTGGGTCCTGACGACTCCGACCCGGATGAACGTTTTTTTAACCCTTTTGTAATGGAGTTATTACTTCGAAACATGTACTGGATTCATCTACTATTTGAACTGTTGGACGTTGAGGTATGTTAAGCTATTCTACTCTGCCCATAATTTTGTATAATTTAAGTACTCACAAAATAGGGTTTGGAAACTTATAAAGTAATATATATATATATTTTTTTAATTTTTGCGTTATAACTTCCATAACGTTGGTTTTATTGGAAAATGTTACAGGACCTTTTTGTTTGTCTTTTAATTCCATGTAATTTGAGAATCCGCACGATAGGTTTTGTAAAAGTTTTAAATGACCTTGAAATTTTAGTTTTTTCGTATAACTTTTATACCGTTGGATTTATCGAAAAATGTTACTGGACCTTTTGTGTTTGTCTTTTCATTCCGCGTAATGTGAGTACCCGCACAATAGGTTTAGAGTAATTTTGCGAAATGGGGGGGCCCCCCACTTGATCTCGTCGCCGTTCAACCTTTGAGCTGCGTCGACATAAACGGTGGCAGTGGATATAACAAAAACGCTCTAAATCTATCGTGCGGGTACTCAAATTACGCAGAATAAAAAGGAACACAAAAAAGGTCCAGTAACATTTTTCGATAAAATTAAAGGTATAAAAGTTATAGCTCAAAAACTGAAAAGAAAATCTTTTTAAATCATATTTGTCTTTATATGTTTCCAAATCCTATCATGTAGGTATTCAAAATACGCAGAATGAAAAGACGAACAAAAAAGGTCAGTAACATTTTTCAATAAAACCAACGTTATAAAAGTTATAACACAAAAACTCATAAATTATCTTTCTTTACATTATATTTTACTTTATATATTTTCAAACCCTATCATGCAGATACTCAAAATACTTAGATTTAAAAGAGATACAATAAAGGTCCAGTAAAACCTTTTATAAAACCAACGGTATAAAAGTTATAACGTAAAAAAAATTTTCTACGTCTTATATTTTATTTTATATGTTTACAAACCCTATCGTGTGGTACCTCAATAATGCAGAATAATGAGACAAACAAAAAACTTTGGTAACATTTGTTATTTAACAAACAATGTAAAAGTTATAACACAGAAACCAATTTTATATCTTTAACCAAGTTTATATTTAATCGCAACTGTAGTTTATTTCGCATTTCTACAACTAAATATTTTAGAAGTATCAAGGTGATATAATAAAGTAGCATCTTTAAAATATTGTAACTTGTACAAAGTTAAATAAGTGTTAAAAACGATATTTTATTGCAAATATTTTAAAACCAAAAGTTAAGAACGATTGTTTAATACCGACATGTTCACTCAACAAGAGCAACAGTGCGACTAACACTACATATCCAAAATATTGCGAGGAGTCTCTCATGGTGGTGGGGGAAGGCAGGTGCGCGGAAGATGTTCCATGCTGTCCATGTCATTTCGAGGGAGGTCGCTTCGCCACAACCGACACATCAGTTTGCAGGTAGGACTCGCAGAGTAAACATCTAAATAAACATGAGTTCTGTTTTATATGTTTCTTTTATTAAAGATGGACTTTACATTGAAACGCAAAGTTTTACTATTGATGCAGATCCTATACAACAAATTTTAGTACATCCTCCAGAAAATTATGATTCCATCTACATTTCAGTGCATGAACCTAACGACCCCCCACCACCAACAACTGCTGACACGGAGTAAGACAGGGCTACCACACGTCATTAAAGCTTCAGCTCTTCAGCCGAGCACACATGGACTCTGAGCTTCAAGATAATACTGTTTCTTCTGCATCTACACCAACTTCCAAACAATTACCTACTACAAATGAAACTACTACAAGTCTACAAGTAAATGAAATTTCATCAACTGTTAGTTCTGATGCGCAAGCAATAATGTTATCATTAATTGGTTTCGACTAAAGATTCAACAACGGAGGAAGAAAAAAATTCGCTACTTTACAACTTGGTGTTTGCATATCAGTATATGTTTTTATATACTGATATGTTGTATTTTTTTAAAACTCAAACGGATGACCTTGAACTTTTAATCGATGGTATTATTCGATTATTTTATTCGATTGTTTTATTCGAATACTTTATATAAATACGAAACTTTAACGTTGAGAGGCTCAGTTCTGTTTAAGACAAGCTACAACCAACATGTCATCCAAAAGAAATACTCTAACACTTATAACTTATTGTTGTAAAGAAAAATGTTTTAAAATACCTGAAGATCAAGTTGACGGAAAAGCTTGTACAAAATGTAATTCTTTCTGCTACTGTAAATGTAGTTGCAAAACATATCAAAAGAACCGGTTGGATAAACTAGAAGAATTGCAACATCGGCTCGGTCTACTGTGGCAACGATTAAATTCAAAGTGATTAAACAAACACCTGCCATTACCCCACCACTACCCCCACTACCATCGGAGGTACCCGCAGCACCGGCTTTGCAATAGTCATTCCTGCTACACCTTTCGTCGAGTAAACAACTCTAGTCATGTCTCTCAACATTCGCGGGATTCACTACAACTTAGTGAAGAACTAAAACAACTTATAACCACTTTGTTCGTTTTATCTTTGGAACTTTATGCAACAAACAATCAAAACGAAAAGAATGTATTTTTGCCAACTTACAACAACAACAAAAAGAATGAAAATAAGCAAGAAATTTCACCACCGACAACAACTTACTTTTCAAATTTGGGAGCAAACTTTTCAACCTTAATGTAAAATAAAAAAAAATATCTTGCATTTTCGGATATTCCGAAAATGCAAGATCTTCTTAAAAACATCCACACCTGACCTTGACCCATTTCCGGCCATTTAAAGTTTAAATACCCAGCACAGCCGGGCATTTAAACTTTAAATGCCCACCCTACACGTCACAGCTACGTCACAGCCTCTGACGTTACCAGACCGGATGTAGCTGTCACTTTTGATTAATGCGTTTTGGCCCAGAAGCCCCACTATTGCACTACTCACGTAAGAGTGGTGTTCATTCTAAGTCCAAAATGTATAATAGATTGCTCATACAGGGTGAGTTTTAATTGTCTCCCCTTACGTTTTTTTACATTTCTAAAAATAACTATCCCAGAACCCACCCAAACATTATTGGGTAGTAAGTACCTCGTTTTGAGGGGGAACTCATTTTCGGCATTTTATTTATGTGTATCCAAGCTAATATTTCCCAAAATATCGATTTAAAACCACCACCTTACTTGCTGAGTAGTAAATACGTCATTTTTATTGGGTATTAATTTTTAGCCGCCATCTTGGATCCGCCATATTGGATGTAAAATATATTTTTTTAAATTTGAATGTAGTATTGCGACACATCATTACAGACTACATTTTCACGCTGATTACAATGCTGAAATCCGTTTTTGAAAATATGCGTTCGTTAAAAAGATATGCTCAAATAAAAAATCACCCCTATACATTTCTTATGGACGTTTAATATTTTTAGCATTTTTTGGATAATTTTTCTTATTTCTCTCATTATAATTAAGATATGTAGTTAATTTTAGTATTAAAATACTCACTGAAATAGCAGCTCTCATTTGAGATATTAGTCGTCAATTTCGGACGAGTGACAGATGAGCTATAAGGCTTAGTAAGAACTCAAAAATCAACTTTAGGAAATTTGGTTTTAATTAATTATCTATACTTCCGGTTCTGATTAAGGTATTTAGTTCATTTTAGTCTTAAATCACTCAGTAAACCAGCAGCTTTCAGATGAGCTAATTCTCAATAAAATCAGATTAAGGTTTAGGTGACTTAAAAGAGGTATAGGGAGCCCACCTTCGTCCTTTAGGTGACGAATTATGAGCTTCCATTCAACATAAATTCGTTTTATTTGCCTAATTTTACAGTTCATGAAGGATTTCTCTAGTTCAAAAGAAGACTCAAAAATCGTAAGGATCTTAATCGACTCTGTATACTTTTGGCTTTCATTTGAGTCTTAAATTATTTTAATAGATTGAGTTTCAGGCGAGTTGTGGTTCAAAAACAAAAAAAAAAAATTCAGACATTTTGGTTTATATAAAGACTGATGTCTCCAGTTCTCGGACAGGTATTAAGTTCTGAATGCTTTTAAAAGACTCAGTAGGATATCAGATTTATTTTGAGACCACGATTACCTGATTCGGAAAAGTTCAGGGTGAGATATAATTCACTATTAAGCGTAAAATTTTGAAATAACTAATCTTGATGTCCTAATGAGCCTTAAAATCTGTTTACAACCTAACAGATTTTACGTATCAGTATTTCAAACGAAAGTTGAAGTATCACTGCGTATTTTAAGACCAAAATGAACTAAATACCTTAATTAGAACCGGAGGTATAGATAATTAATCAAAATCAAATTTCCAAAAAGTTGATTTTTGAGTTCTTACTAAGCCTTATAGCTCATCTGTCACTCGTCCGAAATTGGTGACTAATATCTCAAATGAGAGCTGCTATTTCAGTGAGTATCTTAATACTAAAATTAACTATATATCTTAATTATAATGAGAGAAATAAGAAAAATTATCCAAAAAAATGCTAAAAATATTAAACGTCCATAAGAAATGTATAGGGGTGAATGTTTATTTGAGCATATTTTTTTACGAATGCATATTTTCAAAAATGGATTTCAGCATTGTAATCAGCGTGAAAATATAGTTCATAATGATGTGTCACAACACCACCTTTACATTAAAAAAAATTGAGTTGATATCCAAAATGGCGGATCCAAGATGGCGGCCGAAAATTATGATCCTGTCAAAATAAAGGATTAACCACTAAACAACGATAGGCGTTGTTTTCAAGTCAATAACTAAAAAAATATATGTAAAAAGTGCAGTAAAGTAACTTTTTTTCAAAAATTATCCCATGTTAAACACATCCCACACTCGGATTTTGGCGCCGGGTCTGGAAATTTGTAAAAAATCAAAAGGGCTCCTAAGCTAAAATGTATTAGTACACCATAAGGTACCTTCACACCAAATTTGATGCTTTTATCCGCCAGGTAACGGTAATTTCACTAAGCCACCTCACTATGATGGAAATTCAAACGATATTTTACAGGAAGGATAGTGAAACTGAGCGACAGTAAAATAATGATCAGTTAATGCAGACTTAATCACTGCCGATTTAATATAGTTCAAATTTTTTACATTACTAAAAATATGATCAATACAACTTGCAGAAAAAGCTGTAACTCTAGTGGGAATATTGATACAGCTGACAAAACCCGCACCATATAAAACATCGAGATATCTTTGGGCTAGCTGGTCAGTTGTATCCGGTAGAATACAACAATTTAAATCGCCAACCAGACAGTGTGTACTCCCCCTGCACCGGTCTTCGAGATAAGCCTCAAGGTCGTCAATGAACAACCCGAGGTCACAAGACGGACTTCTATACACCGACAGCAGCGATAGCCGCTCACCGCCAAACGTGATATCAGCTCGAATACATGTGGCGCCATGCAGGCTCACTTCCTCCGAACTCACAGCCAAACATTTACTCACAAACACAATCACTCCGTCATTCTGGTTTTTACTTTTTTTATTCACAATCATATCATACCCCTCCCATACACACATTCGCACTGATGCATTCATCTAGCCAAATATCTGTTAAAACAATTATATAAAATTTTTACTATAACTATTAAGTATAATCATTAGTTCATCAAAGTTTTTATTGGCACTTCGAATATTTAAGTTTAGAATAGTAAGAGAGCTACTTAAGTTTGCATTTTGCTCTAGGAAAAAATTAAAATCGCCCGCATTTTCGTATACACATGCATTTACAATTCTAGAATCAGCAATTTCATCAAAAATTTCGTCCATATTACCGTTACCTAGCCCACATGCCCTATTCAAAAAGAAAGCTTAAAAACCCGTTCTTCAAATACTTAACTATTTAAAAATATTAAAACATGATTTTATAAAAAAATTAAACATGCATTTTAACCCATTTTAACTTAACCTACTTACAAAATAACAACAAATTATTATTATACTAGATAACACGTAGCTCGAAATCGAGCAAAAATCATGTGGTAAAATAATGAAGAATAATCAGGCTATTTATATACTTTTAAAGTTTAATCAAAGGGCTAACTTCATTAACAATATTATGGCTAAAATTACTGAAACTATTAAAGTTAATTTGATCAACCGCAGGAGTTTCTGGTAAACGTAAACGATTTTTTAGGGAACACCTTCATTTCCCCATGTCCTCTTTTTTCTAATATGTATATATTTTAACACCGGCAAAAGATCACGCTCTGCTTACAGCAACATGTAGCTGACCAAGAGCAAACACTGGCGCCGTGAGCAATGACTTCCTTTGTTTAGGGATTGCCGCTGCAGCTTATTGATAATTATCGCCAAAACAGATATTGTAGGGAACGGCTGTCTATAGGCAACATTTCCTTTGTGGTAAAAACGCGTAAATGACCCATTACTCTACCAGTCTTTTCATTCTTGAAATGCAACCCACCGCAATGAAAACATTTTTAGTTCCTTGGTGTGAGGTTGGAAGGAGCATCAAATGGTACATCGGGAGGGTGATGCCAGCGGTTGCGATCGTGTCCCTTCCGACTCCTCCGACCGGTCAATGTTCGTCTTCTTCTTATCGGTGGAATTATAAATACACCAAATCCAAAAATAGATTTGCTTAGGTTAGTATAACTTCAAAAAACACTATGAGATATCGTAAACTACATTGTAATGCAATGTATGAGAGCTTTAAAAACTTCATAACATAACCTAAATTACATAATAAAAAAAATGTTGAAAACAAAGCCAAACCAGCTGTACAAATAAAATCTGCTCTTTTCGAAAAATTAATTGTAAATCATTGCTACCATCTGTGGTTTACCTGTAGAACTATTTCAGAGCTTGGCCATATGTTCAGTTTGGAAACAAAGTAAACTGAGCTTGCTCAAATGTCGATGAATAGCGCCACTGTTCCGAAACTTCAGCCCTTTACTGTACTTTAGTGACGCCCTTTTTTAAAATTCTGAGACTTGTTGACAAATATACATAAAATTCCCTTTAATTTGATACCTCAAACGTTAAAATCGGTCCAGCCGTTGTTGCGGTTGGACTGTGAAAAGAAAACCGCTTGCGTATTAATATATAGATTCCTTGTAGACATCACAAAGTGGTATTTCAAATATTTTAAATAATGATAATTTCATGCAAGCAACCTAAGAAAAGTGCAAATCTTACTATTATAACTAATTACAAACAATTAAGGAAAGGATTCAATATTACAATCTAATTATCTTGCAAGATGAAGTAGATACTAATTAATAACGGAAACTGAATCCATAATTGATCCTCTTAATTATTGATAGTTATATGAAGATTGAACCAATTTATGTAAACTTTACTTTCAGTAACATTAGATTGAACTGAAAATTGGATCTTAATAAATATACTGAAATATTTTGTATATAAACAGTAGTAAAATAATCTTCCTTAAAATATATATATATAAACTCATAAAACTGAACTGGAATAACCTTTACTAATTATTACGTAGTTTACCAACAGAACATAGTGATTGAGTACGGACTAAATTAAAATTAATATAAATAAATTGTGCTCCAGACAAATCAATTAAGACGTTAAGATTTCATGCAAACTATATCCGTTATGAAACAAACAAAATCGGAATTCGAGTTTTGAATACTACTTTGTGTTGAAAAATTTGTAAAAACAGAAAGTTAATAAGACAAAAGAAGAGTTGTGAATTTGTTTATATGAAAAAGGTCTGGTCTTAGATATTAACTAATAGCAAACTACGCAATCTTTGAAAGCGGAAAACAAAAGTTAACCTATTATTTTATATTATAGAAAAAGTAAATTAAATATAAATTTTTAAAGATAAAAAACATGCATGTCAAGAGAAAACAAATTGTAACAAAAACTTATCCAGTTTCAAAGCCCTTGTCAGTTAATTTGCGATGAGTTGGAGTTGAAGCTGTATCGCGTCGAGCGCCTAGCCGCTGCTGCCACCGCGCGCCGCCGCCACCGCTGCCTTGCTGCACGACGTTGTCCACCTCTGACATGCTAGTCACATGCCGGACCTCCGAGTCTGCCGTCTTCCTTACTAGGATCTTTCCTTCCCGGGACCAGGCGAAGGCGAGATGTCCATCCCTAACTTGTTGCTTGGCGTAGCCCAGCAGACGCTTGTTATGGGGGGTCAGGTGGTCAACCACGAGCACCGGAGACGGCTACAGAGAGCGGGCTGGATCTGTAGCATTCAGTCTTTTAGCCTTAGCCGCGGCGATCCATTCTGCTCGGGTTTTGCGACTGACGAACTGGCAAACTATCGATGGGTGGAAGGACTTGTTGTTAGGCGCGGGAAGCCGATGCGCGACCAAAATTGACTGACGATCATAGTTAATCCCACAGGATTTAGTAATAGATTCCAAAATAGCTTACACATTTTCATTTTTCGTGATTGGAACGCCTTTAATTTCGATATTTTTATTCGTTGTGTACTGTTGTAAATTATCAACTTCTAGTTTCAGCTCCCGTACTTGTCCTGATAATGAATTGTTGTCAGCACGGAGTTTAGCACATTCACTTTTTAACGATTTATTTTCCGTTTCAATCACAGATATTTTATGTTTAAGGTCATTAATAGATGATTGCATGTTACCTATACTTTTATTAATGGCGTCAAACCCAGATTTATTCGAGGTCTTCGATTCGGCGATCTCCCGCTGGATTGCTCGAAGTATTTTAATAATTTTCGGGTCATCAGAATCTGACTTGATACTCGACGTGTCATTGGCGCAGTCGTCACATTTTCAGGCGGCAAGGGCCTGGGCCGACATAGACGACAGTTTAGCTGTTTTCCGGATCCGGGAACACGTAACGTGATAAAACATATTACAGTCCGCGCATTTCGCTGCATTTCTTCCATTCGACACATCACGGTTACACTTAGGACAGTTCATATTAATTACTAAAAGCGGCCGCGACTGAATTAAAAATACACAATTCACGCACAGAAAATGCACAACTCTGTTATATAAATAAGTTCAAAAATAACAATTAATAAATACTAAAAAATGCACAAATCAATGTCACAGGGCACGATTAAACATGGACAGGTAGGCCGGCACACACACTCACGTGCGGGTTTTCAGAGCGACCTTCCGCATCCACGGACTGATAAGAACTCATAGAGAGAGAGAGAGAGAGAGAGACAGAGAGAGAGAGAGAGAGAGAGAGAGAGAGAGAGAGAGAGAGAGAGAGAGAGAGAGAGAGAGAGAGAGAGAGAGAGAGAGAAATTGACAAATTGACAAATTTTTTATTTTACCTGCCCTGGGTTAGACCAGAGGTCCACTCTTCAACCAGGACAGGTCCAAAACAATACACACGTAAAATCATCTTTACAGAGTTGAGGTTATTTTTTTCAAACTAACATTACACAGCTAAGCGATAAAACCTACATCATTTTATAATTATACATCTGAATTTAAATGATTCATATTTAAATGTATTCAGTACAGAAATGTTTCCAAATACAGAAAGTATTTGCAACATCAAAATAAACTATTAGATAAGATTTTTGAGTGAGACACATCTTATACAGTTCATCTGAAAATAACTTTGGCCTTCGCCGGCAGTTGTATGTCTTACACTACACATTATATCTCCGTAATAGTAATTCTTTCACTGCTTTAGAAAAGCTTCTGACGCTATTTAAGCTCTTTATTTCGTTACTTAAATTGTTAATTAATCTTATTGACTTCACATGAAAGGATCTATTATCAAAGTCAAAGTCAAAGTCAAAATCATTTTATTCAAGCAAATTATTATATTAATTACAGGCTCCCATGCGCCTAACATGGCGCGCGTGGGAGAAGAAAAAATACAATATTAATTTACATTCATACATTATGACAGCCAGCAGTGAGTAAATGAGTTTGGTCTTATCAGTCCATGTAGATAATATTTTCAATTTTGCATGGAATTAAAATTAATTAAAATAGAATTGATTAGCCTAGTTATTTGCAATAATTTATAAGGTAACAATATTTATATACTTATAAAAAACATCATATATAAAATTTGAAAAAATTAACAATAACAAAAATAACATATATAAAATTTCAAATATTTAACAATAACCAAAGTTAACATAAATAAAATTTCTAAAAATTTAATAACAAAAATAACATATAAAATTTAAAAAAAAACTAGGCCTAACCACAGCAAGATAACAAGGTCAACCTTCCCTTCCTGATATATGCATGTTTCAGGCAAGAACAAAGTTTTTAGCTTTCATCTTGAACTTTGGCTTGACCTCAAAATAAATATCGTTACCAGAGTAAGAAATTAGGCTGTTAAATATTTTTGGACCGCAATAACTTAATTGTTGTCTACATTTTTCTTTTGTAAAATTAGGTTCGTGCAAGGTTATACTCATTGCTCCTCTAGTCACTCTGTTGAATTGTCTAAGCTGAAATTGGTCTAAATATTTGTGTATATCGTGCTATATCTGTTGATCTGATAGAAAGTTAATATTTTTTTTCTAAGAACAAATGACTTACCCTATCCATTTTTCTAATTCCATAAATATTTCTAACAGCATGCCTTTGGCTCATAACAATTGGTTATAACAGAGAGGGGTACGTACCACCAAAATGACAGATTCCACAACGCATTACACTCTCAAACCACGCTAAATACAATTGTCTCAAATTGTTACCATTTAGATAGCTTCTCATAAAATACAATGCATAATTTATTTTCCTAAGTTTGTTATTTAAATTAATCAAATGCTGGTCCCACTTCAAGTGCTGGTCAATAAATAAACCCAAGTAGTGTGTTCTACAAATTCAATATTTTCACATACACACGTATATATACATAAGTGACCACGGCAAAGGATATTCAAAAAAATTATTATCTCAACTTTATCTAAGTTACAATCAAAAAAGCTATACATTTTGATTTACTTACATTAATCAACAACTTGTTTTCAATAAGCCACTCTGACATTTTCTCTAAATCTGAATTTATGGCTATTTTAAGGCTCTCTCTATCTGGGGCGGAACAGACCAGGGCAGTGTCATCAGCATAAGCAAATATCGTTGAATTTAGTTGTAGATGTAACATATCATTGATATAAATTAAGAAAATTAAAGGACCAAGAATTCCTCCTTGAGCTGATCCATATTGAAGCTGTACCACCTAGCTCAATACATTATTGATTTTCACAGCTTGTTTTCTGTTAGAGGAAAAAGATGTCAACCATGCCAGTGCTGGACCTCCTATACCATACTTCTTAAACTTGTTAAGTAATATGTTTATATATAGAACATCAAAAGCTTTTTGAAAATCTAAATAAATTGAAATAGTAAACCTTTTATCATCTACAGCTCTTGTTTATGCAATCCAAATGCTTGAAAATCGCTAAATCAGTGCCTCGACCAGGTAAAAATCCAAACCGATTATTAGAAAAAAGTGATCTTTCTTGAAAGTAACTTAGTAATTTTATTTTAACTATATTCTCAAAAACTTTTGCAATAGAATTAATCAGAGAAATGGGACGATAAGATGACATTTCTGCTGCATCCCCAGACTTATACACTGGCACAACACATGCTATCTTAAATGCATCAGGAAAAATGCCCTCTTGCAGTGAAATGCTATAAATATGAGTTAGTATAGGTACAAAAATTATTATTATTATTATACATTACAGTTCTGTGAATAGGGAACTGTAACAACTCATTACCAAATCTAGTTTCCCGCAAATGAACAGTTCTCATTCTATTATACATTAGAGAGAGAAATATTGAAATTTTTTTAGAGAGAGAAAGAGAGAGAGAGAGAGAGAGAGAGAGAGAGAGAGAGAGACAGAGAGACAATTGACAATTGACAATTTGTTTATTTACACTCTGCCGTAATTTGGACCAACGGTCCACTCTTCCATTACGACAGGTACCAAAACTTTACAGTTCATAATTTACAATTTTGAGTTGTGGTCACTTAAAAATAATGTGTTCGTTTTCACACTTGCACTCATCTTCACACCATATTTGTAATCCTTATATAAATTTGAATCTTATAACCTATATCTATTTAACAATTGTTCTTTCACCTTCTTTCGAAAAATATTATAACTAGTCTCGTTTCTTATGTTATTTTGCAGCTCATTAAGAAGTCTTATCGACTTTACATGAAAAGACTTATTATAAATTACAGTACGATGAATAGGAAATTGAAGCAGCATATTTCCAAAACGCGTTTCTCTTAAATGCAAATCACCTAATCTATTATATTTTTCTGCAATATATCCTGGTTCTACGTACATAATTACTCTATAGATCGTACATAATATAGCATATTCCATCCTTTCTTTTATTTCTAACCAACCTAATCTGCTGTAATATTGTGTCACATGATCATCCCATCTTAACCTGAAAATATACCTTATGCAGGCATTTTGTGCTCTCTGCAACTTAATTAACAAGGTTTCGCTTATGTCACAGAACGCTATACACGCATAATCGAAATAAGGTAAAACTAATGTTGAAACTAAGCGTTTTCTGATTTGTTCTGTAGGATTAAAACACAATCTTTGAAATTGGTGTATACATTGAAAAACCTTATTTCATATATAATTCACTTGTTCATCCCACGACAACACATAATTTATCCTTAGCCCCAAATTAACAACAGATTTCTCATATTTCAGAACTTGATTGTCTATTTTTATCACTGGTATGTTATTTAAATCTATATTTGAATATATAATCTGGAATGGCCTATAATTATCGGTTTACACTTCTTAATATTAAGGTTCAATCCGTGATCGGTACACCATTTATGAAGTGTCTCTAAATCAGAATTAACACATTTAACAATATTTTCTATCTCATTACTCTTACCATGAATATACATCTGCATATCATCAGCATAAAGCATTACTTTACAAGATATAACAGGTTCATTAATCCTATTAATATAAATTGAAAAAAAGCAATGCTGAGAGGTTCGACCCTTGTGGGACACCCACTAAATTGACAGCCCAGTCTGAAAAAGAACCCCCCGCTGACCTCACCCTTTGTTTTCTCTGATTTAGGTAAGACTCAAACCACTTAATAGTACTCAAACTAAAATTATAGGACTCTAGAATAGACAATAACAGATTATGCTGTGCACAATCAAACGCCCGTGTAAAATCCAATAGCATCATAACAGTTATTTGCCTTTTGTCCATAGCTAATCTAATATCATCTGTTATCCTAACCAAAGCTGTCCGTGTGCTAAAAGATTGTCTGTATCCAGACTGAAACTTAAATAAAATATTCTTATCATTTATATATTTAGACGTCTGTTGAAATACAATCTTATCTAGCAGTTTAGCTAAAACACACAATATATTTATTGAGCGATAGTCTCTACATTCATTTGGTTTTATCACCTTTGGCAACGGCAATATCAGCGCTTCTTTCCACTGATCAGGATAAATACTGTTACACAAAGAGAAATTATAAATATGGCACAACACTTGTTTTATCTCATGAAAAATTAACCTAACAAATTTAATCGGTATACCATCATTACCAACTGCATTTGAAGAAATATCAATAAGAGCCTTGTTAATAACATTACAGTCAACAATATCAAATTGAAAGCTATTTATTTCATCTCTTTGATCCCTTAAACTCCTATAATAATCCAAAAGGTCTGTATTTATTCTATAGGTAACACCACAAAAATAGTCATTTAAATTATTGAGAGATATGTGAGGATCTGAGAGTTTTTTAGATTCCTTTCAAGCTCCCTGATTTTTCAGGACTTTCCATACATCCTTATTTGATTTTTCAGCTTGTAAGCAACCTAAAACATACCTATTTCTGTTATCTCTAATCAACGTCTTAACTCTATTTCGTAGTAATCTATACTCATTCCAAACATTTAAATTTTTTGTCCTAACATACTGTTTATACAATTTATCCCTCTCCTTCATCTTACTCTTAATTTCATTACTTATCCAAGGACAAGGATTTTTCTTATTGGATATATCTCTTTTAGGAACATATTTTTCAAATAATTCACTTAATTTGTCATGAAGAAATTCAACCTTTCTATTAATATTATCACATAAATAAATGTAATCCCAACTTATTCTAGAACATTCACTTTTAAAATTCACTTCATCGATATTTTTTAAATCCCTTATAATTATTTTATTTTTTTCACTACCAAGCTTACACTTAAGATTCAATTCCAAATATATCAAATCGTGATAAAAGAGACCTGACACTGGGACCTGGCCAAAACCACTTACTCGACTTCTGTCATTAACAATTATCAAATCTAGTAAACTATCTGAATCTGGCCTGTGATATCTAAGAGAGAGAGAGACATTTGACATTTGACATTTGTTTATTTTACCTGCCCTGGTTTAGACTAAAAGTCCACTCTTCCACCAGGACAGGCCCAAAAATCAACACAAAACATAATTTTACAAAGAGTTGTGGCACACATTACAACAAATATTACAGCATATTATTCTACATAAAATAAAAATGTTTTTTTTAATACTACAATGCACGTCTAAACATCTATCTATATTCCAATTGAGAACAAATTTATTGACAATTACAAATCATTTTTGTATTGAATGTGTTAGTAGGGGTTCCATTTCAAATCAAGAAGAAAATGGTACTTTTTAAATAATTCTTTAAAAAGCCATAAATTTTATAACAAATTATGATGATACGATTAAAATTCTGGTATTACATTAAAAATTAAAATGACCTAAACTAAACAACTTATTCATATCTTTTTAACAATTTTCCTTTCAGCCTTTTTTTAAATAACTTCTCGCTTGTTGATTCCTTTATTTCCTTGTCTAATGTATTAATTAATCTAATTGAAAAAACATGAAAAGATATCCCATACACAACAGTCCTATGAATAGGTATTTGAAACATTTGATTACTAAATCGAGTAGCTCTCTGGTGAACATCAAACAAAGTAATAAATTTATCATACAAATACTCTGGTTGTTTTGAAATGATGACTTTATTTAACACAGTTAAGACGTTATACTCAATCCTTTCCTTGATTTTTAGCCATCCTAACCGCTGGTAGTATGGAGTAACATGTTCATATAATGGTATATTAAAAATATATCTAATACACGCGTTCTGCGCTCTTTGCAATTTCTCTACTAGGTAATTATTTAAATCACAGAAAGCGACAATACAATAATCAAACAGAGGGAAAATTAATGTATTAACTAATAATATTTTTGTTTGAACATTTGGTCTGAAACACATTTTCCTAAATTGATAAAGACAACTAAAAACTCTCTTATGAATATAATTCACCTGTTCTTGCCAAGACAATCTATCATCAATTCTTAAACCTAAATTTAGTAACATTTTTTCATATTTAACTACGTTTCCATTAATTGTAACAACTGGCATAGTTTCCGTATTTAAACTATTTAAATAATACCCTGAACCTAAAATCATTGCTTTGCACTTAGAAGCGTTTAATTTTAGAGCGTGATTTTTGCACCATTGAAATAGGGATTCTACATCAGCATTTATGGCATTTACTGCATCATTAAGACTATTTACATCACAACTTATATATAACTGCATATCATCAGCGTACATCATATTATTACAAAAAATTACAGATTCATTTATTCTATTGACATAAAGTGAAAAAAGTAAAGCAGATAAGGTCGATATCTATACAGTATATTATTATCGTTAATATAACCTAAGATTTGTCTGTACACTAGTTTATCTAAAATATTTCCTAGAACACATAAAATATTTATAGCTCGGTAATGTTTACATTCATTCGGACTATTTATCTTAGGTAATGGAAGAATCAAAGATTTTTTCCATTGAGATGGATAACAGCTATTTTTCAGACAAAAATTCAAAATATGACTTAATACTTCCTTTATTTGCTCAAAAACAATTTTTATAAACTTAATATGCAACCCATCATTTCCTACAGCATTCGATGAAATTTCCATCAACACCTTGAAAATATCCTCACTAGTAACTTCCTTAAAATGAAATTGCCTATTTACATCTATATTAATGTTTCTTCTTTGCTTATAACTATTAATCAATGTACAATCAATCTCATTTTCGATACCACTAAAAAATTCATTAAGTGTATTCAAGTCTACTGCCGGGTCCAACACCTGTTTTGGCGCTCTAACGGTACCTTGGTCTCTAAGCAGCCTCCACATATTTTTACTAGAGCTGTTTGATTCAAGTGAATTTTTAAAATAATTATTCCTTGCATCCCTTATGAGAGTTTTAATTCGATTGCGAAATATTCTATAATCTTCCCATATTAGTCTATTTTTAGTCTTAACATATTTATTATACAAAACATCCCTTCTTCTCATCATTTGTTTTATTTCTTGATTAATCCAAGGACAAGGGTTTCTTCTATTAGAAATAGATCGTTCTGGTACATACTTTTGGAATAACCTATTTATCTTATTCTCTAATACATTAACCTTAAAATCAATAGAATTATTTAAATACACATCATCCCAGCTCAATAAACTACACTCCTGCGTAAGCTTATCCTTCTCAATATTTTTAAAATCTCTAATACGCACTTTACTTTTCTTAGAAAATAATTTAGCCTTTAAATTTAACTCCACATAGATTAAATCATGATATGATATAGCAGACAACGTTACTTGACCGAAGTTCGTAACTCTATTTTTATCATTTACTATAATTAAGTCAAGCCACGTATCAGAGTTTGGTCTATGATAAGTAGGCTCAAGTGACAAAATATTTAAATTTAAACTATCAACGAAATTAAGCAAAAAAGTTTTATCTGGAAAATCTGAGTAATTTGAAAGGTCTATATTAAGATCTCCCATAAGTACAAAAGAATCATAACTAGGTAATAAGTTAATTAATAGATCGAAACACTCGTTCAAGAAACCTAACTTAGGCGGACGGTAAATAGCACATAAAAGTAACTTCCAGTGAAGAGAAATCTCTAAAATAATAAACTCAGGTTTTCTACAATATTTAGCTTCCGATAGAGCGATTATTTTATAATGAAGACCTTTTTTAATATATACAACCAAACCTCCGCCCTCTTTTATCTCCCTATCGTGTCTAATCATATTATAACCATCCATCATAAAAGGTATTGAAGAAATAACTGGTTTCAAAAAAGCCTCTGATACTATTATAATATCGAACAAATTATCACTGAAAGCATTAAAAAAAGATGCTCTGTGTAAAATAAGATTTTCTACATTAACATGAATTATTTTTAAATAAGTATTTGATTCATTAAATTTTCCCTTTAGCTGCTCTAGAGAGCTTACAGCTTTAGCATCCGTCATTTAAAAAAACAAGAAATTAAATATAAATACCACATATATTTAATGCTAATAAAAAACCCATTGTTATAACACCTCTTACTTTTCAATAGAAATGAAACCTCACGTAATATGTTACTTGTAAAGAACAAACACACTATAAAAAACAAAAGTGCATTGTAGGAATACATACTTCAGTTTAATTTGTTCAGGTCCTCGATGCTATCTATTGTGATAAACCTCTCGCCCGGGTTTTTGCGCATGAAAATACGCCCATTGTTGACCCACAAGAATGTGTACTTTTTTCTTTCTTCATTTGGCGCGCCGCATTCAGCAACTTCCGTTTAGCTTGAGTCAAACTACTGTTCACGTACACCGGTGATGCGTTGCCTTCCATGAAGCCTAGATCGCGGGAATTTAAATTTCTTTTCTTTTTCCTTAACTCAATGAATTTTAACATATCAGTTTTCCGCGATAACTATGCCCCCTGATCTTCCCGCGCCGGCAGTACCCGCCCCCACCTTGTATCTAAAACAGTTATCAATCATTTCATCACGGAAAGTAAAACCAATAACATCCGAGATTTTGCTTACAATGCTCGACACATTTTCATTTTCAACCACTGGAAATCCGTACACTTCGACGGTGTTTTCTTTTGTATTTTGTTCCAAAAAAATCAACTTTAGCTGTCAATGCAGCGACTTGTGACTTGAGATTTATATTTTCTTGCCGCAACGATTCTACGTCTTTTATTACATTATCGAGTTTTTTGTCAATGCCATCGATTTTATTTCCATTTTCCTGGATCCAATCACCGTAACTGTTCATCGTGGTCTGCATTTCAGTGTTGTGTTTTTTAGTTTCGTTCCTGAATGAGACAGAGAAGAGAGAGAGAGAGAGAGAGAGAGAGAGAGAGAGAGAGAGAGAGAGAGAGAGAGAGAGAGGAGAGAGGGAGAGAGAGAGAGAGAGAGGAGAGAGAGAGAGAGAGAGAGAGAGAGAGAGAGAGAGAGAGAGAGACATTTGACATTTGTTTATTTTACCTGCCCTGGTTTAGACTAAAAGTCCACTCTTCCACCAGGACAAGCCCAAAAAATCAACACAAAACATAATTTTACAAAGAGTTGTGGCACACATTACAACAAATATTACAGCATATTATTCTACATAAAATAAAAATGTTTTTATTTATTTATTTTTTTAATACTACAATGCACGTCTAAACATCTATCTATATTCCAATTGAGAACAAATTTATTGACAATTACAAATCATTTTTGTATTGAATGTGTTAGTAGGGGTTCCATTTCAAATCAAGTAGAAAATGGTACTTTTAAGTAATTCTTTAAAAAGCCATAAATTTTATAACAAATTATGGTGATACGATTAAAATTCTTGGTATTACATTAAAAATTAAAATGACCTAAAACTAAACAACTTATTCATATCTTTTTAACAATTTTCCTTTCAGCCTTCTTTTAAATAGCTTCTTGCTTGTTGATTCCTTTATTTCCTTGTCTAATGTATTAATTAATCTAATTGAAAAAACACGAAAAGATTTCCCATACACAACAGTCCTATGAATAGGTATTTGAAACATTTGATTACTAAATCGAGTAGCTCTCTGGTGAACATCAAACAAAGTAATAAATTTATCATACAAATACTCTGGTTGTTTTGAAATGATGACTTTATTTAACACAGTTAAGACGTTATACTCAATCCTTTCCTTGATTTTTAGCCATCCTAACCGCTGGTAGTATGGAGTAACATGTTCATATAATGGTATATTAAAAATATATCTGATACACGCATTCTGCGCTCTTTGCAATTTCTCTACTAGGTAATTATTTAAATCACAGAAAGCGACAATACAATAATCAAACAGAGGGAAAATTAATGTATTAACTAATAATATTTTTGTTTGAACATTTGGTCTGAAACACATTTTCCTAAATTGATAAAGACAACTAAAAACTCTCATATGAATATAATTCACCTGTTCTTGCCAAGACAATCTATCATCAATTCTTAAACCTAAATTTAGTAACATTTTTTCATATTTAACTACGTTTCCATTAATTGTAACAACTGGCATAGTTTCCGTATTTAAACTATTTAAATAATACCCTGAACCTAAAATCATTGCTTTGCACTTAGAAGCGTTTAATTGTAGAGCGTGTAGAGAGAGAGAGAGAGAGAGAGAGAGAGAGAGAGAGAGATAAAGAGAGAGAGAGAGAGAGAGATAAAGAGAGAGAGAGAGAGAGAGAGACAAATGACAAATGACAAATAACAAATTCTTTATTTTACCTGCCCTGGATTAGACCAGAGGTCCACTCTTCCCCCAGGACAAGTCCAAAACAATACACACGTAATTATCTTTACAGAGTTACAGAGAGAGAGGTGGTTGGCCGAAGCCCGCGATCCCTCCTCCACCCCTGGCTTAAGTCGGAGACTTATTCGCCAGGCCTCTTTCCTGAAATAGACTTCTTTCTTCAGTCCTCTTCTGTCTTCTTATCCTAACCGGGCACTCTTCTAGTGCCCACCCAACACACCTGTCCCCTCCCCTAGCACCATAGCACTAGGATCATCGGATTTTTGTTTTTCTTCTTTCTTCTTTTTTCCCCTCCTACTTTCCTTTTTTTTTCCAGTGTTTCAAGTTTCAGTCTATCCTCTTACATTTTCAAACTCGTGTTTCCTACTTCCAATTCTCCTGCACATTCTTGAGAACACCTCAGCTGCTTTCTTGCACCGTAGAAAGTTTCGCTTCTCCCAATTCCAATTCTTACCTCGGAGGAATTCCCTCATTTCATTTCTTTCTTCCTCGTAGAAAGGACACACCATCAGAACATGTGTCGAGGTCTCCAACTGTCCACAGTGTGTGCATCTGTCATCTTCCACTAGGTTGAATCCCCTCAGCTTCGCCTTGAAGTTTCCATGGCCGCTCACGAACTGTGTTGTGTAGTGGTCGGTCTCCCATTTCACCTTCTTTCTCTGTCGAACATCCGGAACAAACTCGAAGGTTTCTCTTCCTTTGGTGCTGGTTTCCCATCTTCTTTGCCATTGGACGAGTGTTTCCTCTCTTCGGGTTCGCTTGCTTTCCCTGCTGTCGATTCCTTCCTCTTTATCTCTTCTTCTTTTCAGCCTTTCTTCCACCATCAAATCCAGAGGGATCACTCCAGCGATCACTCTCACGGCTTCGTGGGAAATAGTGCTGTATCCCTTGATCACTCCTAACAACAGTTTCCTCTGTAGGCTCATCAGCTTCGTCTTCTCTCCTCGACCTCTCATTCTTTGTCCCCACATTTCACATCCGTACAGCACCATCGGCTCCAACGCCCCTATGTACAGCCTTCTCAAGTTTTCACATTTCATCCCGTTGTTTGCCTTCGCCAGTCCTTTCAGCTTTCCGAATACCTTCATCGTCTTCTCGACCACATACTCGTAGTGTCCTGCGAACTTCATTCCACTTTTAACCACTACCCCTAGGTACCTCGTTTTCTCTGAGCAGCGTACCGTGACTTCACCCATGTTCACTCTGATGAATCTTTCGACCAACTTTCCCTTGAGTAGCACCATCACTGTCTTCTCCTTCGAGAACGTCATCTTCCTCTCTTCTCCCCACCTGGTGACCAGATCCAAGGCTATTGACGCCTTCCTCATCAGCTCAGGACTTGAATTTGCCTTCACCAGGAGCAGTCCGTCATCCGCGTAGGCTCTGGCAGAGATGCCGTTGCCGAACTGCAGCCGCAGAAACCCGTCGAAAAGGACGTTCCACAGCAGAGGGCCTACAACGGATCCTTGTGGACAACCTTTTGTGATGGTCTTGCTCACTTCTCCGTTGCCAGCTTTCAAAGTCACTGTCCTGCCTCGGAAGTAGTCCCTGACCAGTCGGTAGATGTTGTTTGGGCACCGCCATTCCCTCAGAACTCTCAGGATCTCTGGCCACCAGGCAGAGTCGAACGCCCCGGAGATGTCCAAGAACAATCCAACGACGTACTTCTCTTCCGTCTCCTCTACTTCTCTTCTCATGTCCAACAGCGCATCCACCGTTCCTACACCTTCTGTGAATCCGTACTGACCTGTATTCGTTCGATCTTCTCTCTCCATCCACTGTTTCAACCTCTTTACGATCAACCTTTCACCTATCTTACCCAGAACAGGAAGGAGGGTCACTGGCCTGTACGACTTTACCTTGCTAGGGTCTTTCAAAAACACTTTCACGATGCCTGTTTTCCAAATATCGGGGAACCTACCCTCTCTCAACATCTTGTTGTACATGTCCAGCAACGTCCCCTTGATTCTACCGCACATTCTCTTGACGACTTCGCCCTTGATTCCGTCGTATCCCGGTGCTTTCTTATCCCTCATTTGCGCGATGCTTGCAATTAGCTCTTCCTCTGTAAAGTCCTCTTCATTAGGTCCTGTACTTTCTTCCATCATACCTCTCCTTATCTCTCGCTGTTCGTCGGTGTCCTCTTCTACCCTATCATCCGGCAGCAACCTTCATCATCCTTTGCAGAGTCTCGTTTAGAGTCTTCGTCATCGTTCCGTCTTCCTTCTCGAGGCTTGCTAGTTGGACTTCACTCTTCATCTTTTCCATCACTATCTTGTAGACCTTACCCCACGGGTTTCCTTCTTCGTCTACGATGAGCTTCTCCCACATCTTCTTCTTTTGTTTCCTGATCGCCCATATGTAATTTGTTCTTGATTGCACAAAGCTTCTCCTGTCGGCCTCAAGACTGGTTCTTCTCCAGATCCTATTCTTTCTTCGCATAGTAATCCTTAGTTCATCGAGTTCTTCCGTCCACCAGTAAACCTTCTTCATTCCTTTCTTTGCTCTCGGGAATTGCTCTTCCATTAGCCTGCAGATCATTTCTGTGATTCTCTCCGCGTGTTCTCCTCCCGCTTCCGTCGTTCCTATGTCTAAACCTTGAATGCTCCGTTGCAGCTCGCGGTCAAATGACACCCAGTTCACTTTCCTCAAACAGTAGGATCCCTCTCTTTGTTCATTAAGTCTTCCTCTCCTTCCTTGCTCTTCTTGACTACCTAAATGTTATCATTCTGTGGTCACTCAGCGTTTCCTCATGTACTTCCCAACCTGATATCCTACTTGCCGCGTCCCTCGTGGCGATAGTGACATCAATGTTCGACTTCCCGCCCTGCGTATTCTCAAATGTTGTCCATCTACTGAATCTATTGAGGGTCTGCAAGTCCCATGCAAACAGGACTTCCTCCACCTTCGAGCCTCTCTCGTCCGTACAACCACTGAGCCACAATCCCGATTTTGCGTTGAGATCCGCACCACAGACGACTCCCTTGTTGCCTCTCTTCCTGACAATATCTGACAGTTCTGCGAGGAATCCATCGATGGGCTCTGATGGCCTGCAATACAGGCTGATCACCTGCAGCGACTTTCCTTCAACCTCTAGCCTGACGCTGACACACATTCCGTTAGTTTCCCTGACATCCATGATTGCTCCGATCTTATCATTCAGTACACACAGCACACTCCAGATATCTTCTCTTCCACTCCTGTCATAGAACACTCTGCAACCAGGCATTTTCAGCTTCCTATTCACTGTGTACGGCTCTTGCACCAAAAGGACATCGACTTTCTCTTGCAGACATCTTCTGTAAGCTTCATTTGTGGCAGTTTTCCCTCTCCCCAAGTTCCACTGAGCGATCCTACAGTCCATAATCGGTCTTTTCGTTTTGCCTCTTCACGGCCTTCTCGTACGCTGGGCACCTTCTTGAACCAGCTTCATGTTTGTGGTCTCCACGACCATCCCTTTTACAGTTTGCACAGCAGACTGCCTCTTTCTTCTTTTTGTTTGCACAGTCCTTGAAGTCGTGCTCGCCCGCGCAATACGAGCAGGTCGGCTTTCCCGCAGTGCAGTGCTTGGCAACATGACCAAATCTCTGGCACTTGTAGCATCTTGCTACATCCACATAACTTTTTACTCTGCAGCATTGCCACTCCACGTATATCTTCTCTTGCCTACGCAACCAGTTCCTTACCCTAACTGAACACTCGACCACCATGTGTTTCTTCTGACCATTCGATCTCTGATCGTTATATTTGTGTCTGACCTCAAATTCTTGTTGAAAATCACCTTCGTCAACGCCGCTGTCACGCATGTTCCTCCGGTATACTTCATCTTTCACGTCTTCGTCACTCAACTTTGCATTCACGTCGTATATCATTATCACAGGCCTTTTCTTCGTTGGCTTCTCAACTTTCAGACCGCCTCTCCCAGGGATTTCTGTTTCATCAGGGCCTCTATTCCTTCTTCGTTCTCCCGCTTCTACGATTACTCCATGCCTTGATGTTCACAAGCCTCCTGACCTTTAACCGATCTCTTGTGGCTTCACTAGGTTCTTCAGAATGGTCTTAACCTCTTCACTCTCCTTAGTATCGTGTCTCACCGTGACCAACTTTGGTGGTGGCAGCACAGGGCCTTTCACACCTGTCACCTTCGGAATCTGCGGGGCATCTCTTGCCACTGCTGCAGCGTACCCAGTCGGTTTCCTCGTCACCTCCGGTTCTGGTCCCTTTCTCAGTTCATCCCGAACAATCTTCACAAACTCCGCTCTTTCCTCAATTCGGGTTTCTAACCTAGCCCTCTCCTCTCTGGCCCTTATGAGTTCCTCCTGAAACCTCACGAAGTGCCGTTGAAACTTCTCGGTCTGCGGCTTCGTGACCATCTTCATTATTGTTGGCTGCCTAAACCACCCTCTCATCTTCTCCAGCACCCTTCCTAGACTCACAAGAGGATCCACTTCATTCTCATCTTCAGTCTCTTCTCCTTCCTCATCTCCATCGTCCATTTTCTTTGTTTTGGTCCTTTTCTTCTCTTTTTCCTTGTCCTCGGGGCTTCTTAATTTCCGTTTCCGTTCTGCCTCCGATTCAGACTCCTGCGCGCTGCTATTCGCAGAACTGAACCCAGGTCCCTGCGACAGCGACCTGGTGGTGCTTAGTCTTCTCTCACTCTGGAACTTTGCAATAAGCTCCTTCTCCGCAGCAATCCTGTCTTCCTCTTTCCTACGCTCCTCTTCTTCGCTCAAAGAAGGCTCACTTACCTTTGTACTTTTACCCGCCATGTTGATTTTTTCAATTTGAAATTCACAAAAACTGGTAACTATTAACTAATAACGAATCAACTTTCACTGTTAACTCGATTTCTAGGTCAGGATGCAACCTGAAACAATACAATACAAATCATGTGTTGGGTTTTTTGAATTCCCCGGTTCATGGGAGTCTCTTGCCAATGACTCCAACGTCATCCACCGGCCGAGACCCTACATTTCACCAATCAGGTCAAACCTCCTCGGACACCGTACATGCCTAGCACAGTCGCATGCACAAGAATATGCCCATGGTTCCTGAGCCGGTTTCTGACAATTTTGAACACCGTCTTCAGCGTGGCGGGGGTGCTTACTAACGGCGGCCACCCACTGATGTCAATTTCACAACAGTGGCTGCCAACAAGCATAGGTCGGAGATCACATGTGAGAGGTCCCCACTAAGCGTCCCCAGCACCCCGACCAGAGTGAAGGGGGAGGTCTGGACTAGCCAGCATCGAAAAGGGGCC